>OZ023233.1:6894588-7494588 GCA_964006365.1 Trididemnum miniatum | reverse complement strand
CCTAGATCGCGATTGTCTACCGCACAGAAGGCCGTCGGTGTGTACTGGAATGCATCTTCGGATCGATTGATGGTGAAGGCTGATGTGTTGTCTCTTGGTTTAATTCAACCGTTTATTCAGCCTGCAAAACAATTGCTGCAAGAGGCTTGTAAGAGATCACTTCGTTGGGATAATGACCTTTCAGATTTGCCAGGACTGGGCATGCAGTGGGAAAAGATGGTTACTTGCATTGCCACAGCTGGAAAAGGTTTTTATAAAACGTAGTTTAACCTTGCCTGAAAAGGAGATAGCTGGGTTAGAATTGCATACCTTTTCAGACGCAAGCATCAGCGGTTATGGCGTCGGTGTTGATGTAAGAGTGCGTTATGTTGACGGCGTTGTAAAATGTTGTTTTTGTGTAAGGCAAGAGTCGCACCTATTAGGTTTGTAAGTGTACCACGTCTTGAAGTAACTGCCGCCGCGCTTTGCGAGCAGGGCTGTTTGGCCTGATAAACTTAATTGATACGTGTGATATGTGGTTTTACGGGCCTGTATTGTCAGCGACATGGCTTAGCGGTACCGCGCGTAGGTGACAGATCGTACGTGACGGATTCGATTCGCGGCTGGAGCCGATTGCATTTGACGTATATAACGGGTGGCTGCTGACTCGTAGAGCGAAAGCCCACTTCGCAGTCTCCCTCAATTACTGTTGAATTTTCAGTTCAATATAATTTGAAAATAACCTCAGTTATTACTATTATTTTTTTTTGTGTAACGATGTTGACGATTGGCCACATCAACCGGATTTTTTGCATGATGTAATGTTCCATGAACTTGAAGTGAAAAATTAACATTGTTTTGCTCAGTTATAGAAACCGGATGATTCGTTGCATAGACTGTTTCGGTGGTACTCGAACTTTCAAGATTTGTTGCGTACGGTATCGTGGCTAAGTTGGTTAAAAACCACGCTTCTGCAAACGTAAGATTTCTTGCAATGGAAGAACTTGATCAAACGCGCTTGGCAATCATGAGATGCGAGCAAAGAGAAGCCTTTTTTCAAATATATGCTTTGTTGGCAAGCCAAGATGTCCCAAATCTGACGAAAGATATTAAAGGCAAATATTTGCAACAGAATGAAGATTTAAGGATTATACAAACACTTAACCCCTTTGTAGAAGATGGGTTGTTGCGCGTTGGTAACCGTTTGCGAAATTCTTCTCTTGCTTAGGAGTCGAAATATCCCATTATTTTGCCAAAGCGCCATCCGGTAACTGAACTTATGGTCATAAAGTGTCATATGGGTACTTCTCATGTTCTGGCAAAGTTGAATAAGGATTACTGGATTGTAAATGGACGTTATGCCGTTAACAGAACACTGCAAGCATGTGTTAATTGTCGTTTTTGGTAAGCAAAGCCTAAAACGCAACAAATGGGAGATTTACCCTTTGATCGTGTCAATAAAAACCAAACCGTTTAAGGCAATTGGAGCCAACTTAATAAGACCACTGATGATCAAATGTGGAAGAAGCTGTGTCAAAAGATACTTATGTATAGTTAATTGTTTGGCAAGTCGTGCGGTGCACTTCCAGGTGGTTCAATCATTGGAAACAAGTACATTTATTCAAGATTTTACTCGTTTCTGCAATAGAAGAAATGTTCGGCCTACAGACGTATATAGCGACAACGATGGAAATTTTGTCGCCGCAGATAGAGCTGCGTGAAAGATTGAAAAATTTGAAGAGTAAGCAGTTTTATCATTCAAATCTGAAACAAAGAACAATCTTGCATTTTAATCTGCCAACATGCTGCCATCTTATCAAGGAGGATTTTATGAAGCATTTTTCCGACTAGTGCGAAAACTCGCGCGCTCAATTGTTGGAGAAGCAACTCTAGATGAATATGATTTGTTAGCCCTTGTAACGGAAATAGAACGAATCCTAAATGATAGGCAGGCCCAGTACTGCCATGCCCTCCAGTTCAGATGATTTTTCAGCGATTATTCCTTCCATGATAATCTCTGGTTCGATTGGTGACTCTATTTTCCCTGATGTTTTCATGAGAAGTGACGGATACAGACGTTCGTGGAGAAAACTATACTTTTCCGACAAGTTGTGGGAAAATTAGATATTCCAATACTTTCCTATGCTTCAACCAAAAAATGGTTTGATGTCTCTTCGAACATAAAACCCGAAGGTCTTGTGCTTGCTGTTGATGAATCCACCAAAAGGGGTCATTGGCCAGAAGTCATTCAAAAATTTAACCAGATGCGAACGGTCTTGTTAGACGAGTACGAGTTCGAACTGCTGGCGTGCTGAATCTAATTCGTGATATCCGAAAAATCTGCTTGCTGGAAGGAAGTGTACAGGACTGTAAAGTTGAAGAGTGATTTAGTGACTAGTTTTTATTGTGTAGGCCTATTTGATTTTATTAGTAAGTGTGTTTCTTGTTTAGCGATGGTTATTAAACTAAAAAAGTGTGTCATCTTGCGTAGGTTTAGGTTTTACCTGTTGTGTTATTTGACTTGCATGATGTAACAATTGTAACATACTAGCCTGTTATTGTGATTTAAATAACCGCTGATGCTGCCCAGGTGTTTTAATTGTGTTGTTTTGCCTAAGGATCGCCCAACTTTGTTATTATACATCAACGTTATCACGTAATGGAATGATCGATATGGTTGTATAATTGGTTGTGGATGATTTCAATGAAGCTTAATGTCGTTTATGTACCTCACTGTATGTAGTTACTGTTACATGTGATTTGCGACGAGTGCATCGGTAAAATTTCGGTTTTCAAAACTCATGGATTTTAACATCGAAAATGACTTTCTACAGATGCTGATGTAGGCTGGTATGTTAACGACTTGGCGTACAAGACTGGTGAAATATCTAGTCTACTCATCTCCACAATAGTTTTTGCATAATTTTTTTCTATTCTCGGTTTCTGCAGTTAACTAAATTTCCTTTTTTAAGCGTTTTTATTTCCTTTTTTAAGCGACGTACTGTTGGCCTTGTTTGATAGTTAATACTACAGTTGAAGATTAAAATAGTGTGTTCATTGGCTTCGTTTTTTGCTTCCAAAATTATTTTGTTGTACTTAATTCACGAGTTTGTATGGCGCTTTGTAGATAATTTCGGATTATTCGACTTCGATTTCCGCAGTTAACTAAATTTGCTTTTTACACGCGCATGATATGGCTGCAGTAATTGTGTGGTTTAAAACTAACCCACGAGCGCTTTCTGCTTCGCGGTGCTTCTTGGAGTTTGCAATCAAGTTTTGGACCTCGAGCGCTTTCTGTCTTGCCGCGCCCTTCTGATCAGCAAGCTGTATATAAGCTTCGATTTTTGTTAGTTTAGTTAAAACTTGGTGTATCGGTTAAGAGCGTCCACTTAGTAGCCGGTAGACTGGGGTTTTATTCCCAGTCGGGTCATACTAAAGACTTTAAAAATAGTATTCGCAGCTTTCGCGCCAGGCGTTCGGCACAAGCGGAAGTGCGAAGGGTTTTGTGTATGTGTTGTCCGTCATGTAAGTCCCTTAACAGCGTTCAATCATTCGTGATTGAAAATTGTAATGGGCCGACAATTGAAAATGGCCTAAACAATGTGTGCTTGCACCCGCTGTCCCGTACCTTTACCTTAGTTAGAGCCAGCTTTGGCTCTCGTAGTTGTGCACCTGATGAGTCTGGAAGGACGAAAAAAAATGATAACCGGTTACCCTTTTTCGTGCACTAAGCGTTAGTGTACACCCCCCCCCCCATGTCGTGCTTGCATTGCTCGGTGTCGCAAACAATCACTATATTTTTCTAAACTAATAATAAAAAGTCGTTTCAAATGCTTCGTGAAAGTCGGAGCGAAAACTTAATAATTCTCATTGCCCCTCTCAACATAAAATTATCAACTTTAAAGTCTACAGGAACTGTATCTCCGGTGGTACCGGTAATTAATAATTTGTGTTTCATAACAAAATCAATGGTCACATTTGATGACCTAAAACAGAAAATATGACTATAACTTCTTAAATAGACTTCGTATCAACGCAGTTATTTCGCGATTGTCGGTTTCACATAAGTTTTTGCGCCACCAAAAAAAATATAACTTCAACGACTTTTATCCCCCCCTAGTAATCACTGATCCGTTGTTATGCCCGCATTTGGTAAATCTTGTGTCCATGCGCAATTACAGGGCGTTGTTATTTGAATTTCGTAATTATTCTGAGTTGGGTGCTATTGCTGCAGTATTTAAAGCATATGCCACTGCGACCGTGGAAAGGACACGATTTGAAATACGCTGTCGCTTCTTGTAGTTTTTTTAAGTTTATGATTTGCGATCGACTGTTTTATCTTTTCAGTATACAAGTTGTCAATACAGTTTACATAAAGGAGAGTGCTGTGTGTTCTGCTGAAAACACAGTAAGCTTTCATTCTAGCAGAATTCTACAAGGCATGATCCTAGAGTGCTTTTCTGAAGAGTTGGACTAAACCAATTTGTAATACGCATTGTAAACCTAAAATTAGTAGGCTACAGTAGCCTACCGGTACTTTAAATTACCGGGGTGTCTCACTTGACCTATTCAGCTCTTTGCTCTGCGTAGTATTTCAACTTTACCCGAAATCTAATTTCTCTTTTACTCGTAATCAGATTTTTCTGATTACGTTTGATTTAGCATAAAATCTTGGTGGGTTACATCCAAGTTCAATTCATCAATTGAAATTCTTCATCGATTTTTACCGGTAGGCTTAAATTCTTCTCATAGCCGAATAACTAGATGGATACTGGATAGACTTCGGTAATGCAAGCAGCAGTTACCGTTGTCACAGTCATATAATAGCTGAATAATGGGCAAGCTGCTTAAAGTAGGATGATGACATACAGTAGAACCTGCACTAACGAAAGACTCCAGATACAAAATTTCCAACTTACGAAACGTCTTTTTGTAGAAATTATGTTTCGAATAACGAGAAAATGTTCTAGTTACGAAACGCCGAAAATCAAAATTTTAAAAAGCGCGCTGCTGGTCGCTTAAGCGTGTAAACAGCTCGACTTAAAAGGCAAGCTGTTTTCATTTTCGTACATTCCGTTCTCTCAGCTGTGAATCGTTTGCCGCTGCCTACCACCTCCGTCCTCCAGTTCACAGCTGACTTCGTATAGCGTTTCTACTTACGAAATTTTCGGCTTACGAAACGGCTTCCGGAACGAATTAATTTCGTAAGTAGAGGTTCTACTGTACATAGTACCGTACGAGAAATTCGGCTGCTCCGGAATCAGATACTATCGAGGCGTACGCTCTTACCACTCGGCTATCTGAACTGTTCTTTAGTAAATTCATGCGGATATAATTTTATTAGAAGACTTGTGCGATCCGCAGAGTGAAAAGCCTTTAAATCAAGAAAAATGGAGCACGTGGTTTTGTTTTTCAAGTCATTTAGTAGTTTATTATAAAATGAAGTGATTACGAGTTCTGTATAGAAAGGCCAATCTCATTGGCTCAGCGAATGGGCAACACAGCTACGGAGAAGCGTCGCAGCGGTGGCGAGCCTTTGGTGACAATTTGTCAACTCAACCGGCGCTAACATCAAACTCCTGACCTTTTTCACCGCAAGCGATGTGCTTAGCGCTGAGACAATCCGCCTAACCCAAAAAGCATTTTTGAGAGATTTTGAGAAGAAAGGATGGAGTACCAATAGCAACTGAGGTATATCTAGTAGTCTGTTTCTGTCTGTGCAATATGAGCTACGCGTTTAGGGCTACTTTGAATAGGGCTCCAACATCATCTGCTAAAGTTTTATTTGGTGGGGGGTGCTCTCTTCCACCTCAGGAATGCAAGTCTGTTCAGTTATGTTTTTAGTATGGTCCGTGAAGTTTCACGAGCGTGTTTAGTTCAGAGTACCGACATAATTGTTTTGGCTATGTTTGTAATACCGGCAACTGTATTATCACTTCAGTAGTTTACGCTCACAAAATTTTAATTCCGAAAAGGTGACCTTTTGTTAAGAGTATTTTTACCATTTCAGCGACAATTTCTGAGAGACATCGCGAATGTGTTGCTGGCAGTGCTCGAGTTGCAAAAACACTTATGGGGTATGGTAGCCTACAGGCTTTTCATGTAGACGTAAAGGAGGTTTGGTCATTATTTGTAGGGGAATGGTTTACGCTTAAATGCTTTATGGCGGAGGGTTTGGGGGCCTAGCCCCCAGCCGCTAACGAATTTTTGCGGTTTTTACTTGAAAAACACTCATTTTAGCACACTTTTTTTATCAAACAAGGACATACAGTGAGTGCAGTCACTATAGACAATGCAAAAATATTTTCGCACCTTATAAAAAGCAGAAGCTTGGCTAAAATAAGTGAAAGGAGGCTGCAACCATTGTCCGTTTAAGAAATTATATACTGAAAGTTAGATTTTAGCACCTTATTGCAGGGCTAAAGGGGGGGCATGGCACCGTAGACCCCTGCGTACGCCTATGGTTGAGAATGACGTCACATTTGATCATACGCAGCATAATAACAAAAGATGGCCTCAAATTTAAGAGATGTTTTGAACTAACGTACCGAAAGCAGTTATGAGGCACAATTATTGCAAGGATGTCAAACGAAGTCTTTCTGGTGAACTGGTAAAACGATATTCAAATGTTAGCGATTTAGTTCTTTTTTGAGCTACGTAAACCATTTTTGTTTGAAATTGTTTAGCCTTTTTCTGCGGAAGATCTGAGGGCAGTTGCAAGTACAGAACAGGAGCGTGCCGCTCCGCTAATAAAATTGCGTCATAAGCATAACAGCGAAGAACAAGATTCAGGAAACAGCGCTGCATAATTCTTGTTATTATGACGTTTAAAAAAACCAGATTATCAATGACGAAGTATATAGCACTTCGAAATAATATCAGAAAAAGTAGGCCTAAGTATGAAGCCATTTCAGTCTTAGAAGAGTTTTAACTTTTCCGTACCGTGGTTAAGCCACCAATTTTTAAATTCTATAAACTCGACTTCCAAGTATTAAAATATCACAAGCGGGTCACAGTTAAAAGTGAACTCTGTGCTGTTTCATTGCCTAGGTCTACTTCTGATCTGAACGTGCAATATTTCTGCGCCGTTTATCACCCCCCAAATTGAGTTTTTGGTATCCGCCTCTGGCTTCGTGTCCAATCAACATAAAATGACCAACTTGGGCCTAGTAGCAAAAATAACTAACGCTTCAAAAAGAAAGTCGGAAAGAGACGTAAGTTTGACGTCACTTGAGGCTCAATGGAGAGGCTGTAACCCCGCGTGGCTACGCCACTGACTTGGATTGTTTGTTAAATATGGACTTATTGTTTGCACTTTATTAGCCTAGCTTACACTGTTATTGAGTATGTAAAACCGTTTTGATTGTTTCTATAACGTGTGTAGACAACGCTTGTCTTAACTGTTGGTAGGAAATGAGGATTCGTAAGGGCACTGGACCATAGGCGCGGGAAGTGGGGTGCCAGGGGGGGCTCAAGCCCCCCCTGAACTTTTTTTAGCCCCCCCTGAACCATTTGAGCCCCCCCTGACAATTAAAACAATTATGCACTGAGTGCGACGTGATTAATGCTCGCAACGTAAATACGTAATGAAGCAAATATTTTTTAAAGTGCTTTTAACCAACGAAGAATCACTATTCTTTTAAAAATCAGTCAGTTATTATTCACTTGGTCAACGTAAAATTTGGTAAAATTTTCAATGCTTGAAGTTCATTTTTAACCGTGTTTTATATCAGCGTTTGCAAACCTTTACAGCAGTCATGGACGATGGCCCAGTAAAAGTATAATGGCTGTCAATTCTTGTAGCTGCCAAACACTTTACGCCAAACTACTCTGAATGCTCGAATGAAAGTCGCTACTGATCATGGGAATTACGTAAATCGTAAACGAAAATGCGGTGAAGAGCAAAAAAACGGTCCTCAATCCTTCAGATGTTCCGAATTCCACCAAAATTTTTGTGAAAAGCTAAAAAAAAGGTCTTCACGGCCCGGACGCGTTACATGAACTGGAAATGTTGGTGGCCAACCTGATTTGTGTACATGCCAAATTGACCCGCGATCGACAGCCAAGCATCCAAAGATCGACCGGTACATCGCGATCGACTGGTTGGGCACCCCTAATTAAGCTTATATGAGCTGGTGCAAGTTCTCTTCTGGTTGAGTTTTTTAATGGTTTTGAATTTTTTCTACCAACCCAATGAAGCGGCTAAATCACTACTAAACTGGCACCGATGATCAGTAGGCTACTCGATTTGAGGGGGATGCCATCCCCCCTGAAAACAACACCATCCCCCCATAAAACATTTTAGCGTAAACCGTTCCCTTACAACTATAATAACCATCTCTTTTTAGGTCTGCATGAAAAGTTGTAGCCTACCACCCCCATAAGTGTTTTCACAACTCGAGCACTGCCGATGATTGTTACTAAAATTGAGCTAGTACGCCTACCTAAATACCTATATCTACACATCTCATTATGTTAAAAAATGGTTCAGTGCTTTATTTTGATTGTGTGTTTTTTGTTATTTTTAAACCTCAATGGGGCATTGTTTGTTGCATGTAACTCTGATCAGCAAAGCAAAAGTTAGATCGGGCAAATTTTGTTTGCCTACTTTTTGGTTTTGTGATTGAGGTATTTGCATTTTACAAATACATGAGTAGTAATTCGAGCATGGTTAGAAAAGCCTAATGGTAGTAAGCAATCTTTTTTTCCATGATGAAAGATTATCCTGAAAAAATTCCGGTCACTTGAGCGGCATGCAATTGATGTCTATCAAAATAGGTCTGCTGAGTGTCCTGCTCTTAAAAACGTGCGTTCGAAAAAAGGGGGGTCTGGGGGGCTTCGCCCCCCAGACGTTGACACGATCTTACTATTTTGAGCCCCCCCTGTCTAAAAAACGTTCCCGCGCCACTGCACTGGACTGTAACAAGACCAGAAGCTATGTAGTGGTTTAGTGTTTGGTGACAATCTTGCTTTCTATATATGTCCTACGCTACGTCTTATGTTTATCCTTTAAAAAAACTGGGTAATACGACAGCAATAACCAGTGACGCACGCAAACGGGCTCTTACGCTCTTCCCCTGAAGTCTTCGCCAATACGCGTTGAAAATTTTTATTACTCTAATGAATTATTTCGGAAAAATCGCATCATAGAATCAAAACTCCTTCAGGCCCACGTTCCTGGCAGTAACAACCAAAAAAATACAAACAAATCAAATCATTATTGTACCCTTTGTATCATACGCCGAAGCGTGTAACGAGTGGTCGGGCCCATCTCCGCGGCTTAGCACCTGGACGTCACAGCTTTGCAGAAACGTCGGAGCGGTGGCGAGCCGTTGGCGACCTTGTGTCCAATTTGACCGACCCGGTATTCGAACCCCAGACCTTCTGCACCGTTAGCATTATCTTAACAACCGATATAACCAGCTGTATGGGAATATTTCGCTATTTCAGCAGCGTCCTTAAACAGTGAAAGGTAGCATTAGAAAACAATATTTTTGAAGTGAAACAGTTTTATTGACACGCTTGGTTATACACGCATAGATAAATACTTGCGTAAAAATTTTCAACTTAGGCTATGGGTTATACTCAGTAACTTACCACCAAAACATTTTACGAAAAATTACTATACAGTTGTAAGGCAACATAGCAAACAATGATACAAAATGTAGGCTAAGCCTACGAAGTGCAAAGTGATGTTTTTGTTTTACGACTTTTCTGATTATAATGATACAGGAAGTTGCAAGCAGGCGGGGTTGGATTTACCAACAGGCTTAGCAGGTTGAAGCCTTGGGCCTCGGAAAAACAAAGGGGCCTCGTCACGAACAAAAGGCTCGACACGATTATGGAAAGACCTTTTTTGTTTTGAGGATCGACCAAAGAGACCTTTATTTACTTAAAGGTCAGCCCAATCACCGATCAATGATAACTAGCGGCGTACCTGAAATCAACATATAGCCTAGAACCTCTCATTGTCTTAATCCGGTCTTGTAAGCTGGCCTATCACTTCTGGCCGAACTTAACTCAAACCGAGCCCGTGTAGAAGCCAGTCAAAGAAACCAACTGACCCAGAGTCATTGACCCATACGAATACAACCCGGAAATTCAAGGATCCTCTCAAGTTTTAAGACTCTGGTAAAACTACTACATATGCTTAACTAAAATTCGTTTTGTGGATTTACAACAGCATATCTGCAAACAACACTAGCCAAAAACTACGACCGATTAAAAAGTTACATCTAAAGTTGCTTAAAGCACTAATAAAAGCGGAAAACCTGAGAATAATTTCTAGGTTAATTCAAAACAATTCTGATTAAATGACGTACTTTGTTTAAACTAGCAAGTAACTTTAAGCCTTTGCACAGGCATCACGAGACGCAGACTAGCTAGGAATAGGAGCCATCACTGCCGATACACAGTAAATTGACGATGACCTTTGCACACCAGAAAGATTATCCCAATCATGTGCGGTTGCTCTATCCCCAGAAGGATTACGGATGACCCACGTGCTCGCATTACGTCCTCTTCCTCCACTTAAGTAGCATCCGGGACTCTCAAGCGTGAACGTGACAAACAGATCTCTAGCGTTGCGACTGAAAGAATAATGTTTTATAAATTCCCTGCGAACAATACGACGGAACTTCATAGTTGCATTTTTACATGAACGACGTTAAATCTTTAACTTTTTGTATAGTAATTGAAGCAAAATGAGAAGCTAAACCGGCTCTTAAGCGAGTTGTCTTTACTCAGAGTTTGGTAACATGTCGCCGCTCCTGGAGTTAAGTAAAAAGTCGCAGCGATGAGAGACCCTAAATGTGGAAACACGATGCATTGTCTATTACCACTTTTAAAACGCGTTGGCTACATGTTTATTAATTTTGTAGGCATACATTCACTTTTACCGATTGTTTCAACCTCATTAGGTCTCGTCAGAAGAGCTCAAAGCAATCAACTGAAGAGGCACCCCCGACTCTCACCTGATTGTTAATTCGTCTGTCACCAGTCCAGTCTCAGGAACATCAAACTTGGTCTGTCCACCAACAGTCACAACCGAAACCTCCGATTGTCGGCTGATATTCAACGACGTTTCTCGTCTCAAAGCCACTGTTGCGTTGCTGACAATATACTGACCATTCCCAGTACCCCGGCCCTGGAACCGAACACTGATGCGACGAGACCGGTTCAACGTTAATGCGCTGTCGTCAATTAACACCCTCATTCGACCAACAATACGGCTGGAACTGAAAAAACGTATATTTTTCTTCAGTAAGATAAACGTTTATTGCAACTAATTCGTCAGCATCCGCTAATTGTAGCATACAGCTAGTACAGGTACATTCTCAGCTACATAACGCGCCCAAGACTTCGTTAATGCTTTATAATACGGTTTAATTAATCGATCGCACGTTACAGTCGGTAGAGAGTTCGAATTGCACCGAAGAGTTTTAAATTTCGTTGATATAACCAGAGTTCTCCACAGGAAAGCGAAATGTTTCTAAAATTTTTCGCTACAAATTTTATTAGAGCTTACGTGTACGATATAACATCGGCGCTTTGTAGATCATCATTCAGATTCAGTTGGACCCATGGAGACCAAACATCGACAACAGACCGGGATGAAGAAGCCACTACATTGTTACGAATAACAAACGAAGCCATCGCTGCATTGCTGAGAGCTTCAATCGCGTTTGGAATTGAAGTCTGAATGAAACAAATTGATGATGCGTAGTACGCGTGATTGTGAGTTAATAGCAGCGGCGAGACTAAGCCAGTTTGCACCAGCGCTATAAAACGTTTCACGGAACTTTACAAAATTAGCGAATTTTCAGCATTACTGGTTACTTGTAACAGAACCGGCTGAAAAATATCACTTCCGTAAGAGCTGCTTCACAAAAAAGTTCAATCCCGTCATGAGCGAAAGATGCAATTGCTAACATTGGTCGCAGGAATTGTAATGCACTGAAAAAGTTGGTTACAAAAAGGCGATGTATCGCAGAGATAAAAAAAAATGAAAAAACAAGGTAAGCCTATTACTGTTCTTTGGTTGATGGCGACATCGGTAGTGAACGGATATCCCATCGGTCTTCTATCAGGATATTGTTGGCGACTTGCTCCACAGAAACTCAAACTTCCACAGCTGCTTCTCACTTCGATATTATCGCGATTGTTGTCGCTGACGAACACGCAAACTCTCCAATCTTCTCCATTCTAGAAAAAATGTTGAAAAGAACTGCATAACTCTCAGCAGAAATTGTTGCACTTGGGAACACAGCTTTTAACTAAATTAAAAAATGCCAAAAATCCCCCCTCAATCCAAAAATGTTATTATTTCTGTCCATGCCTATTTGTAAAATAATACACCTTCATTGCACAGCAGCCTAAGGATTACCAAGCCAAAATAAGTGCAATACTTCATTATGGTATGACGATATAAACGTTTAATTGCTATTTAAACCCAACCTCTTCCCTGCTTATGATCCAATGATCAATAAAAGGACTTACTGAAGTTCCGCGCGGCAGCAGCATGTTGTAAGGCCAACCACATTCACAAAATCCGTCTACCACATTCAAATCCGCTTCGACATTTCCTTGCATTTCACTCGGGATCCGCTTAATCACAGAAGAATGTCGATCCGGGCGAATGATAACAGCGTTGTCCTGACTGGCGGGTAACCTTTTAAAGATCAAGAAAATTTTTGATTAAACACGCTTAGACGATCTAATATGTTGCACCTTATATCCAAAAATATTATTGAATGTATCCTGGTTCGCTGCGAATTTGTAGGATGAGAAGTTTTAGTCAAAATAAAGCAACCTCTTCAGTATCGTATGCCAAATTGTTGTCAGTAATGGGTTTTACTCAGTAACTTACCATATAAATAAATTACTGTTACATAATGTTGGCTTGTTCCAACGCCAGACCGCGAAAATCGCTAGTTAGGTCATTTTTTAAAACTATTTTACACGCTCATAAAAAACATTCTTGTTTAAAACACAGCTAGTCTACTTTCATTTCTCAATTGACCTATCACTAAAATAAAGTGTAACCTCAGACCATTTGCACTTTGTATGGAGAAGATGCTATCAATCTAGATCAAGCCGCAACAACCACATGGCAATGATAGTTTATTAATCAAAATTTCTTACTTGTAAACAAACTTGTCCATTTCAATCCACATTTGCCTGTTCTCGATATCACGCCTTGGACAGATAAAAATTCGGAAAGTTAGGTTAAGATCTCCTAGAATGCACGGATTTTGAAATCAGAATTTCTCAAACTTCTTTACTCGCCGAAGATCAGTCTTTTCGCTTTACGGTCGCTCTTGGAACACTTACAGATAGGTGAGTTCACATAACATTGACGCATTTGTGGAGCGCACTTCGTATTGAATTGAAAAAATTCAAAACTTTCAAGATGCTTTTGGAACGTTGACTTAAAAAGAAGCGTGTGGAAGATTTGTGTTTTCCCAAACACAGTTTGAGAAATCTTCATTTTAGATAATTACAAGCATTATTTCGAAGCTCACATTCAATGACCACTTTTGTCAGTAAATATAATTCATTTTGAGATAACAAAATTAAGAATATGAAACCTTAAAACCCAACAGTTTTTCACCCCAAACCAGGCTCAAAGTGGTTTAAACAACACACCCCTGATGATCCCAGTTTCGCGTAAAGCAGACTGTTTGGTATTAAAATTTTATATCTCGATGTAGTTTATCTGAAAGCAGTATGCCTACAATTACTGATATATTCGCTGTGACTCCGCCAACGAGCAATTTTTAAAAACCCGACTTGAACCACTATTAATGACCACTTTTATATGAGCAGTCTCCAGACTTTGCTAGCTGTTACCTGGAGCTGATCTGCGGAAGCGAATGTGGTAAAAGAACGGATCATGAGAGATCTTGTTATCTCGTTCGAATCTTTTAATTGGAGGTCCAAGGAATGTAGTCAGCTCATCGGAAGTGAACGAGTCTGATTGAAAACTAAAAACAAAATTCTTGTAGTAAATATCGCTGTTTATTTACGATTGACCAATGCACCAATGTTTGCCAAGCCAATTGAACTATAGTAGTGCACTGGAGTCCTAACCCTTAAATTTCATATTCGTAAGGATTTTCACACACGTAGACGTAAAACTGCAAATATTTTTGTCGATTCTTGAGCCCCTTCCTGTAAAACAACCCTTGATCAGTTCTGAAAACTACCAACTTACGATGCAAATCCGCTCATGGGGTTGCTCGTCTTCCTCATGTAGATATCATTGGATCGGATCACAATAGAAGGAGAGTCTTCCGCCAACTCCGTTACTTGAGTTCTATTCCACATTTGCCACAAATTGTCGATCCGTTTGTGCCAACGATAAAAAATAGGGTCGCGCATAGCACGCACAGTACTGGCCATGTAGCTTGAACCCTGGAAAAAAATGAATCAAAAATCGATAAAAATAGGCAATATTTCACGACCACAAACAGATTGGATGGAAATGTAGAGCATCGAATTGATTAAATGTGATTATGATGCATGTAAAAATAAAAAGCAATTTTATTATATTCAATACACTTGAACGAGTTATAAACATGAAACACCACCATACTGTAACACAACAAACCAACCACTAGGTATAACTGTCAACTTGCTAATTACAAACTAAATGGTGTTTAAATTTTGTGCGATGGAACATGTTTCCATATCTATTAAGAAACTATCAATTGGAAATTTAGCAATAAATTTTCAGGAACATCTAAAGATTAAATTTGCATTCTACTCGCGGCATTACGCCGAAGCGTGTAATTACAGTAGGGGCGAAGCACATTTTTGCAGCTTAGCGCTTGGACGACACAGCTCCGAAGTATCATCCTTGCGGTGGCGAGCCGTTGGCGACATTGTGTCCGATTTGACAGTCAGAGAATCAAACCGAACACCTACCGCACCGATAGCGATGTCGTTGCTACAACGGTAACTGTTCAAAATGTATTTCAATAAAATGTAGCACGTCATCAAATACATCAACGTAACCTTGTAACCTCTAAACTGAAACAACTACACAGTTATTGTTTTAAAATAATGCGATCGACATACCGCTGGTACAAGTTGTGATCCAAACACTCCATGACCACTGTTGTGAATACTGCCCATGGTATTGCGCCAGGTGCTGGAAGCAGCCTCTAGCACATGTCCAGATAAATTGAAATCCATTCTCAGTCTAAAAGTTTCAAACACAAAGCATAAGTCGTTCTTATGCTCTAAAACGGAACAAAAATTCGGTTTTTACTATAATATTACCGATTCATTTCAATAGCTCAGATGGCCGAGTAGATAGAGCGTGTGTCTCTAGAATTGTAAACTCTGGTTTGGTTCCCAGTCTGTTCAACCCAGTGACTTTAAGATTAGTATTCACAGCTTCCCTGCTTCACGTTTAGCACTGATGGGACAGAGCGGAGAACAAGCAGATGATACGACACTATTAAACACCTTAATTCGATGTATTTCTGTTTTGGCGTATCCTACCCAACACGTTCTGGGTTCGACGTCGTTCTACAAGCTGTGCGTGCAGCACTATATTAACAGTAGCGCATAGAGATACTATCAAAAATTTGGCTAAACAAAAGTTGAACAATTTCATCAAAAAAACACTGAAAAGTTCAGCGCCAGTCAAACAAACCTAATCGGATTTCTTCTTCCAGCTACAAAGACTTCAGGAAGAACTCCATCGTCCACAGCTTGGCGATAATTTTCTTCCCATTCTCGAAATCTCCTTTGAGTTTGAACTGGCCAAGCGATTCTAGGCCGTGGAAACACGTCGAAGTTACTCTCATGGTTATGAAACTCGAACCCAGCGTTGTATCCTTGCGTATCACGATCGTCTAAACGCCATTCCTACCAAAATTAAAAGTCTGAATAAATAACTGGTTATCTCGGTTGTTAAAACATTGCAATCGGTGCGGGAGGTCTGGGGTTTGATTCCCGAGCCGGTTAAATTGGCACAGTGTCGCCAACGGCTCGCCACTGCTGCGACGTTTCTTTGGAGCTGTGTTGCCCAGGCGCTAAGCAGCGGAGATGGACCCGCCACTCGTTACACGCTTCAGCGTAATACCGCGAGTGTAATGAAGAATTGATTTTTGATTTGATTTGCGGCGTAATCTGCAATAGGTCGAAGGTTACAAGGATTATGGTTTTCTATGAGAATGTTTTAAACACTCTTCAGATTATGCTTCGTCAAAAAGGGAGAGCAGTGCCCCGTGCCCATCCTGGCTATTCCACTGGGTAGTGCTTGTGGACAAAACTCGAGAATTTCCAGCCCTTGTACAGCTACCTATACAAGGTCCTACAGTATAGTCGTAAACCATGAGCACTACACACACTACCTTGTAATCTATATGCAAACCAAACACAAAATTTAATAAAACTAAGAGACTTCTACTTCACCCATGAGCTAGAATACTGATATTATATTGTCATGTAACCAAAGCAATGTTGATACCTAATTTCGCTCTGTAGGGTATCATTATGAGGTAGCTTAAATAGATGGAGTAATAACATCGCATCCCCCAAAAACCTGACTTTGAAACATAATTAACGCATTAACTCGAAAACTAAGCACAATAGCCATATAGTTCCTCTGTAAGTTAGATAGAAACTTGATGTTTTTGAGTCATTTGAGCCATTAACCAACCTTCTAGCTAGCACAAGTGGTTAAGAAGATAGAAAAATTCACTGCATCGATGAGCCTGTCGTCATGGAAATGAAAAGCGGAACGCCTAAACAAGGTTCAATTTTTCTAAAACTTCATATCTGGAGTTTGTTCTGGACTGATCACCACATAACAAAAATAATCTGTGATCAGCACAGTTTTTAATTTTTGAAGGGCGTTTGCAACACCCTAATGAGCAGCCCTGCCCGTCACTTCCCGGTAAAAAGTATTTAAAACTAGCAAAAAATTCAAGCTTACTTGCACACCGTCCAATCCCCACGATTTGCGCTCTGCATCGTAACGAGCAAGCATCTGTTGATGCATGTAAGCGAATAATTCTCCTTGTCGTTCAAGTTCAGGTCTTCTTTGACGCCACCGTCCAAACCAGTTGGGTCGAGCGTTAAAACCAATCTCTCTCCCAACAACGTATACGCTGTGCCAATGCCTAAAGAAGATCAACCTGTAAGCTCATACGTAAAAAAAAGGCAATAGGCAGTGACAGAAGTTGATATCACGAAGTTTTGAAGAGTTAAGTTGTAATCAAACATTCAGCTTCCCGTAGATGACAACTTCGTCTTTTCAAAAAAAATGAAATGAAATGTTGTGTGGTTTTATGGCGCTTTATAACTACTAAGGTCCTTTAGCGTAAGGACTGAATTTTGTCAAGAATTCACTGACGTATTTTTATTCTCTGTATATTTCATCCTCCACGCTACACTTAATTACTGAGCGCTTAGCAAGAGTAACAGCAGATGCCAGTTTTAAAGTCTTTGGTTTAACCCCACTGAGAATAGAACCCTGTCTACCAGCTTCCAAGGCGAACGCTTTTAACCACTAGGCCAAGGCGCTGGTTTCAAAAAAAATGAGTCTGGTGGAAAGGAAATTTGGCTGATAAAAAAAAATGCGTAAACAATCTAAGCTCTTAGACACAACAGCACTGGCATTTAGAGGCACTAAACTGCCGAAGGAAGCGTTGCGTTGAATCGCAACATTTGTCAACGACATGGTCTAGCGCAGGGGTGGGCAACCTTTTGCACTTTAAGAGCCAAATTAGTCCGTTTGTTACAATACGAAACCCAGCGGGAGTCGCAAAACTATCGTCAGGTCCAAAAACTTTAGTTATTCCGAAAATGATTTTTAAAAAAGTCTTTGTTTACCTCTAAAAGGATCCACAGCTGGGGGTTTAAAAAACCGCATGTGGCTCTGGAGCCGCAGGTTGCTGACCCCTGGCCTAGCGGTACCGCGCGCATGGAACAGAACCTACGTGACGGGTTCGATTTACCGATCGCATTTAACATATTTAACGCGTGGCTGTTGACTCGAAGAGCGCAAGCTCACTTCGCAGTCTACTGCTGAATAAATAATCAGTTTAATATAATTTGAAAATAGCCTCAGTAATTTATTTAGATATTTAGTTCCAGTCCAGGTTTGCTAACCTTCTTCACAAGAAATTGCACGCACGTAGAACTAACTTGTAAAGAGGATTTCATTGTTTTTATTCATCTTAACTGAACGTACGGACAAAATAAATTCAGCTTCAAACAATATTGATCCAGTCTCAATGAAGAAATTATCTTTTCTATGCTTTACACTCTTTTTATTCCGTGTTTATTTCTTGCATTTCAATTCTATTCTCACATTGACAAGCATTAACGTCTTATTTACACCAGGCTGTCAATTAAAGTTGACTGACCCCCCATTTGGTTTCAGGACACACAATTTACCTGTGGTGATAGTTAAGATCAGCATCACTGCGCCAGTAGTCCATCCATGTTTCCCTGGGAAATCCTGTTCTTTCAGTACCAATTAATGCAGCGCTTGATTCAAATGAATGGTCCTTATCTTTGGGCAGAGGATATCTAAATGCAACGTTGATTCAGAAAAAAATAACCAAATTCAATTATAAGGGATGGATAAGGGGTCATAAAATATGAATTCTACAAATTTCGTAGAGAATATTCATGGATGGCTATTTGTGACTCTTTTTCGACAGCCTGATTCAGCATCTAGCAACTCGACAGCAGAAAAACTGCAAGAAACCAATGGCATGTTTGGCCAAATTTACCCCTGCAACAATTTACGGAGGAAAAGAATGAGCAAACAAACTCACAGCCAAAGTCGACAAAAAAATAAAACGAAAGAAAAGCAGTTGTGCTTCAATGCAATCAATTCAGTTTCCAGGTAATATCACACCTAGCGCTTTTCAAATCTTTGTATCGTAAATGAAACTTACAGGATTCCACTTTGCTTTGCAATGGGACAGTGGATGATAAAAATTTCCACCGCCCAATGTAGCACGTGGTGGTTGACCAAATAGCTACGTTGAAGGTTGTCTGCGTAATCGAACACGTCATCAAGGTCATTAGTTTCATCCAATTTGTTGAAGAGGAGAGCAACGATCTTGGATGTTGCGTACACATGCTCATTGTCGAATTCACTAACTAACCTGTAAAATATGAGCTTTTTTTACACATAGTATGCAGATAAAAATAGAACTATTGTCGCGGTCATTTTTGTATGTGCATGCTTTTTAAACGTAATACTTTAACGCAGATAAGAAGTGCTTCCCAAAAAAAAAGAATCAAATGACAGGAGAGATGCTGCTCTGAGGTGGGTTCTTGTCGCAGCTCGTTCGCATGGTTTAAAACAATAGAGCGCTTGAAGACACACAAATGGAAGAATTTCTGCTTAGCTGGCGTAGTGAGCAAAGACTTCGCTATTGTCACGGGAGATCTAGGGTTCTATTCTCCCCAGTCAAATCCCATACAGTGTCCCCAACGGGCTTGCCAACGCAGCAATGTTTCTTTGGACTTCAAAGCCGTGTTGTCCAGGCGTTAAGCCACGAAAACGGGCCCCGCAACTCCTTACACATTTCGGCGAATAATATATTTCATTTTAATTTGTGAATGCAGCTTGAATTGACAACAGAAATTTTGAAATCAATTGATTTAAGCTTGACTTGTCAGTTACAAAACAGCATAATGCATCCTTGAAAAATTGTTAAGAGATTAAAGGAATGCTCCAACTCTGTAAGCAGCGATGGGCACGATAAACCTTTCTGTACTAAAGCGATAACGATAATCGATAACTTCAAAAAAGCCCTGGGCGATACCGATAGTCGATAAATCTCAATTTCTTAAAGCGATATCGATAATCGATAAATTATTGCCGATAAATTTTTCCGAAAAATGTTGCGGTAAATTTTTTGTAAGTCGAATTGCAAAAATTTTTTTCTAGATTTTTCAAGAAAAGAGAGCAGTTCACGGACTCTGCCGTGAAATTAAGCCAAACAAAGAAATAATTTTTAAAAATTACCACAAGTCTTAATGGACACCGTGTTTTTTCCATAGCGCCAACTCACTAACTTAGAAGTTTAAACACTGCGTGCATAAAAAATCGCTTATCGCGATAATTTATCGGCGATAACAAAATATATAGCAAAAGCGATAACGGTAATCGATAAATCTAAACTATTTTGAGCGATAACGATAATCGATAAAAAGTTATCGCCGATAACTATCGCCGATAAACTATCGCGATAAATGCCCATGTCTGTCTGTAAGCTTTAACTATTGTTCAAAAGCATTTTCAATGATAACACAAATCAACAATCTTGGCGAATTTTTAGCCAAAACTTAAAAAGTTTTCAACATCATTTTTATTAAACTTACACCCCCAATCCAATTCCACTCAAATCTTCTTTCTTCTCCAACATTTTACCAGGACACCAATCAAGAACGGCTTCCACTCGTTGCTGATAGTATGCAGCGTTCTTTTCTTTATCTTTATCTGATCATGAAATTACCATTGGTCATTTAAAGCAAGGTTTATAGGTAAAGCATTGGCAGGTGATTTAAAAAATTTTAATGGAGCTTTGATAAATTATAATGGAATCTTTCAAGCGAAGTTGAAAGCATGAAGCCTTAAAACTTTTACAAAAAGTCATTTGAGGCAACTAGTTGCAACTAACCAGCTGCTTTGAGTTCTTCAAATTCTTGCATGATATTTTTGATGGCAGGATACTTAACATCGCGGCATATCAAATCCGCAACCATTTGGCTCAATTCAAATTGAGCTTTGTCTTCGCTGATACGCAGATGGGCTTTCACTCGAGCGAACACCAACTGCTGGTAAAACATATTGTCTTCTCTCTGGCCCTGAAATGTCGAAATGGAGTTGCCATTTTTAATCAAAATTTTAGCCGATCACTTGACGATTTTAAGCTTTACACAAAAAATCTTACTTTCTGACGCAAAATTATCTTTTCTTTGGCAAACAAAAACATTAAATTTTAATCGCGAAAATATTCAGGCGGTAGCTAAGTACTTATTCAACAATGCAACGTATAAGCCTCTAAAAAACACAAAAGCAAGGCCATTAGTATTAAATCAACTCACTCTCCTGGAAAGCACAGACATTCAATACAAACTCATACGTTATTTCAAATTGTTGAATTAAAAATTAAACGTTAATCGAGAAAGACTGCAAAGTAAGTCAGCAGTTATAAGTAGGCTACAAGTCAAATGTGATAGGCTTCAGCCGTGAATTGAACCTGTCACGCAGGATCTATAGGCCATGTCGCTGAACTAGTAATTACCTTTGAGTGATAGTGATCCAGCAAATCATCTGTCTCTTTCAAGAATTCCTGCACTGTGATAACCGGTGATTCCGATTTGAGGAGTTTCCCTTGCGACTGCGTGCGAGCAGAAACACGCACAGTTCTGCGCACAACTTCATCCACAATTGACACAATCTTGCTAGTGTGTAGCTTCTTCTCTTCGATTCTAAGAGCCACCATTTTCCGCCAAGTTTTTTCAACAGGACGACAATGACTCTGGCTCATTCCACCAAGAATAAAAGCTCGGTTCTCCTAAGATCATCAATTTTTATTCCGTAAACAATAACCTAATCGTATTTTTTGATAAATTTGGAAGTACCTTCAATACAATTGGAGTTGCTACATAGCAATGCGATTTTAAAAACATTAAAAGCAGCTGCGGCAGTGCAGTAACGTCTCTTATTTTCGCTCCGTTGACACGATAAAGAATGCGATAAGATTAGGAAAATTTAACAACGGCTCAAGAAAAGGGAAGAGGCAACATAACGATTAACGTTATGGCATGCAGGCAGGAGAAGAGGAGTTGAAAAAACAAAAGTGGGCATGGTTGCAGCATCCAGAAACAACTAGGCAGCTGTAACTAGGCTATTCGCACAAAAAATTATGTTACATATTTAAGAAATTTTGAAAGAGTTCCATTTGTGCAAAAGCTTAAAATTTAACGTTGTAGCATCGCTTATAGACTACTTTTTAAGAAATCAATTGCCACTTGAACCATAATTATGTAGATCTACACTTACCACATCTTCAATTTTCGTTGTAGCTTCGACCACTTGCAATTCCACCTTATCTGCAAAAAAGTTAAACCAATAAGTGAAATATTCACTGTTAAAGCACATGAAAGAATAAGTTTTTTGTTCCTTTAAATCAATTATTGCAAGTTTAGATTATGGACGAGGCCCGGCGAGGTTTAATAGTTGCAGTATTTTCTTAATCATTCGACCTACTTATAACAAAAAGGCACAAGAGCTTTTCAGATACTAAAATGAGAGTTCAAAAGTTCCTAGACAGCTTAGATGATAGAGCGTCCGCCTCTGGAGCTGTAGACTCCGGTTTGATTCCGAGTCGGGTAAAACCAATGACTTTAAAATTGGTATTCACAGTTTCCCTGCTTGACGCTGAGCATTAAAAGGACAGTGTGGAGAACAAACCGTAAAGTTTACTTGTTGTGCCGTTGGGAAAGCCACTTAGCGGGATTCCCACATCTTGGTGTAATAGACAGATGACTCCTAAGCCAACTCGTTACAGCGCTTTGATAGCTTTCTCGTCATAGGAGTATAAATGTGCGACTAAATACAAATATAGATACAAAATTTTAAGCGGTTAGGTTTGCCATCAATTAGACGTACTTGATACAACACTTGTTTCCCCACAGTCATAAGCAGCTTGGAGATGGTATTTTCCAGAAACATCAAAATCCGCGCCGTACTTTCCTTCTCCAATCGTGATCAACTGAGTGTGACGATCTATGCCACTTTCTTTGGGATAGAGCAACATCGGTTTGTTGTATGCTGTTCCAGTAATCGGACGGGCAAATGCTCTAGTGTCCTACGCAAAACCAAAACTAAACTTTGCTGTAACTCGAATGTAGTTTCAGAATGAAAGTTAGAAAAAGTTTTTTCGCTTTTCCTAACTTTGAGTTTTTTCTCCAAATCTCCAAAGTTTTTTGTCCAAATATCGATTTCAAAATTTGTGGTTTTAATATCTGAGTCTCAGGGTTCGTATCAAAGTTTTGCAACTAGTTTGGATTCAAATCAACAGTAAAAAAAGTATTAGGCTTGGATTTGAGTTTAAAACATGTCGGAGAGTCGCTTTTACTTTTGACTCCCGACCCTGAGAAAAGGCTAAATAAAATATTTTGATCTTTTTTGCTAGATTCATATTAACCAAACAAGCACATTATCATTCTTACTTTAATTTTTCCATCCGGATATGTAACATACATGTGCAAGTTTCCTTGGTCAATGCTCAAATCTTTCTCAACAACAACAGGTGTTTGTCCGCCGTTCTTAATCCGAACTTCAATTTCAACCAGTTCTTTCTGCAAAAAAATAA
This sequence comes from Trididemnum miniatum, assembly GCA_964006365.1. NCBI lineage: Eukaryota > Metazoa > Chordata > Ascidiacea > Aplousobranchia > Didemnidae > Trididemnum > Trididemnum miniatum. Next base: position 7,471,243 of record OZ023233.1, on the reverse strand, counting down.
ATGAAAAAACATTCAATGAGGTGATGATCAGCAATTTTTATTATTTATCAATTAATAAAAAATTGGAATACAATGAACATGGGATGAAAATAGCAAAAGAGGAAACATAAAGCTAGAGTAATTCATAAAACGAGACGTTTTGACAACGTAGATGCAACTGTCATCATCAGCAGTGTAAGCAAGGCAGATCAAAACTGAAAAAAAGTTTGTTTTTAAGAAAAAATGCTGTTTCAATTCTGTCTTGCTCACATTGCTCATGATAACAGTAGAGTTCGTGTTGTCAAAGCGACCACTGTAAAGAATTGCTGAGATTTTATTTTTTCTTCTTAAATCAGTAAAAATATGTCATATTTAGCCAGCCACTAAAAAACCTAGCAACAAATGAAATTAACAACGCCCAGCAGACAGGATAGCTATATAGCCTGCAAGCAAAAACGTTTATAACATTCTTACAAAAATGGAACAGAAACCGACAAAATGCCGCTGGTCAGATCATACTTACCACACGAAAAGGCTCTTGCCGAAGTTTTATTCTCAAAGATAGATTGAATTCAGTTTTTTCGTCGTGTTCTTCCATTTCTTCCAGTTGGTAGTCACTGGGCACGGATTTGGCAATTCCATAACTGGATACGGACACGCTCGCAGCCTTGGCCAAAACAAAAGCCTGTGAAAAGGAAGAGAAGTTATAAAACTTTTGAAAACAAAAATCTTGTGAAATTATTGTAAGTGAAAACCGTGAAAACAAGCAAAATCTTAAACCGTAATTTTAGGCAAGAGTATGTAAGCAATAATTTGTGCCTTATGTCTCAGGTTTGCTTCAAGGCTATAGCCGATCGCGTATGATGTAAAAAATGCCAGGTGTTTGATCCAAAGAGCACAAGCTCACTTCACAATTTCCATCAATTATACGGTTGAATTTTCAGTTACTAATTTGAAAATAACCTCAGCTATTATTAATAGTGCTGACATTTCCTTTCTTTTTTATATTTTTTATTCACTAATATTGTAGTAAGCCCGTGAAGTGTAAAACTCACAGGCCTGCATTAAATTGCCACCTCCGTTCATAAACTGGCCTACCTTGCAAGGAGAATGACGAATAACTTCCAACTCTTTGACCGAAAAAGAATAGTGGAAGCGGTTATAGAATTTTCCTGGTCCATTGAGGGAGTCGTATTTCCAAGCATAGTTCATCCAGGTCAGTTCGTGAGGTCTTCCTGCAATGAAATAAAACGCGAACTTGAAGACTTAATTGCTCACAAAGGCTGAATGCATTTACTTTACTAACCTAGTACGAAAAAATGTTTTACTGGAAGTTTTAAATAAAAATGTGAAATTAAGTTCGACTCGAAAAAAACGCTTTGAGTTTGTGAAAATTATAAAGATTGTGAAATATTGTCAGGTCATTACTTTGGCGTCATTCTACTAGATTTTAGGGGACAACATTTGTAGTATTTTAGTTTTGAGTAGTTTTTACATTTCGAAAGTGCCAAAAATCAGCATGTTTACTTGTTATGCAGTTTGGAAAGACACTTTACGGTATTGTCTTACCTTTAAGCGGTAGACAGATGAATGACAACTTTTAAGCAACCTTACAAGTTATAATAGCGCTTCCGTCGCATTCTCGTGACAGAATGATGAAAATGCTCCTACGACTACATACTAAAAACCCAAAATTGACCAAAAAATAAGGATAGTGATCTCAAACATGTCTCTGCAATGCAGTGCTTATTTCCTCAAAATTTTTCAATTTAAACTTTAAGTTAAAAATTTTGAATTTATTCTAGAACTTACCAAGTTCAAAACAATGCTGCAAGCCGAGAGAATGACCACATTCATGGATAAAGTAATGCAAAAACTTCCGCTTCGCGAAGATGTGGTTTTCATGGTTGGAATCACATAAACCGGTGAAAGATTTGTGACTACAAAAATCCAAATATTTTCGAAAACAAAAATAAAATAGGCCTGCAAGACCTATTTTGGAGTTCATCCTATTGCGATCGCATTTTACCCGCAAATTATTGCGTAAACCCCTCTTTTGCAAAATACCCGTCATGCCCCTCAGGTACAAGCGCTATGCGGACGTGCCGGTATTACTTAGAAGTTGGAGTATAAATTTGTGTAATGACATCTTGCTCTACTTAGTTACAGCATCATTGACCGGTATTGGGTCTTTAATATTATATTTATAGCGCATAATAATACATTTCTATAGCCCTTTTTCCTGATGGAAAGTCAGATCAAAAGCGTTTTTTGTCTTGAATATTCAAAACACTTACTCCATGAATAGGCCAAAACCATGATGTCCATTTTTATCGAAAGAGTATCCCATATAATGGTGGTCAGGAGGCTTGTTGGCCATCATGCACCAAATTGTGTCTAGGTCCCCCTCATGACGGTCCAAGTTTTCCAGCATCAGCTCGTACATGTCATTCTTAGACCAGGGGGTGTGAGGCGTTGGATCACTGATCTGGTTACAAAATAAAAGTTTTTAACCTTATGGCCGAGTGGATAAAGCGCCTGCTTCTGGATCGACAGACTCAGGTTTCATTCGCAGTCCGGTCAAACCAATGATTTAAAAATTGGTATTCACAGTTTTCCTGCTTGGCGTTCAGCATTAACGAAGAAGTGTGCTGAACATATTGGCGAGTTTTACTAGTAGAGCCGTTGGGAAAGACACTGGGCGGGATTCAACCTTTTTAAACGGATAGATAGTTAGCTGGCAGTTTCTAAGCGAACGCGCAATAGCGGCTCAGCCGCTTTCTCGTGACAAGGGGAAGATGCCATCAATAAAAATACCACTTTTCGCTTCACTTACGCCTTGCGTGTCACAAGTGTGTACAGTAGGGTTGATTTGCTAACTTAAAGTTTATATGCACAGCTATTAACATAAAGCTACCGGTACAATGGCAGGCAACTAGGCATTGCAGTTGCCCTAACAAATGTGGGAAGCGATCCCTTATTTTCAGGTGCAGTGGCACAAACCTAGCTCTCGACTATTTTTACTAGCACAAGACAAGAAGCAAAGACTTAATTCTAAACTACTATTTGCAATAATGCTGAGATTCACCTTATCACTTTCTCGTGGGTCATAGATAAGCTTTACACCCGCATCTTCAAACACCGTATATGGATCTAACTTTCGATCTTTAATTCTATGAGGGACATCAAAGAAGTCTGCCAAAGTAATTGTGGGCCACACCACTTGGTTCACATAATCGATATCCACAGCCACACGCCTGAAATGCTGAAAAATACGAAGTTACATTAAAAATCTTATGTATATCACCGTTCGTAGGCTTACTTTTTGCGTAACGCGAATTTGAGGTTTTCGCAACTCAACGCTCAACAGACAGTAGTGTACAACAATCTGGGTTGGAAAAGAAAAAATTACAGACCATCGGCTTCAGAGCTGTTAGCACTTGTTCCGGAGTAGACGCTCGGACGAACGACAAGGCAGCACAAAATACACTCGAAAAAACAGCAGCAGCAATTGCGTAAACTGGCGACCCGTGCCAGCAGTGATTGCGACAAATTAAACCTCGTGTATTTGGAGTTGGCGTAGAGGTTGGGACATCGCATTAGGTGCTCTTTCTGTAAAAGGTGTATCATTGCTTGGCGCAGTGGTTTGGAGCGTCGTTTTTACGACGACCATGATCGGAAGGCTAATGGTTCAACTCCCAACCTAGTCACGTTGTTGCGTCCTTGGATAAGATGCTCCATGATGATTATCTCTGCTTGGTGGAATCTAGCAAGCAGCAAATTAAAGAAGTCGGAAGCAAAATTTAATCGGAAAACTCGGAAACAAAGGGCAACTCCTCAGCGAGTCTGGACTCGTCCTACGCATAGTGCCTCCGCCGCTTTCTCGTGATAGGAGGATAAAGATGAAGAAATCAATCAATCATCAATTCACTGTTACAAAACCTGTACAGCTCAAAAAAACTACGTCTTGTAGTCTATCAGCATAGTCCTAAAAATTTCTAGTGGATTGCGCAACTGTCAAAATTTATAAAATACCGCTTAGGAAACGCCCTAATTTCGAATATGTGCAAAAGATTTTCGGGAACTCTTTAAATCGACGTTGGTTTTATGCCAAAACTTTTGAAATAAAACCAATTCATTGTAATGAAGCGAAACGTTCTGGGCAGGTTTTGACCACGTTTGCTCCAAAATTCATATTACAACGTAAAAAAGTATTTTCACCAGAGCTTTAAATCTGGCTAAATAAAGAGCAGGGTAAATAAGTTCCCTCGTAAATAAGTTAAAAACTGGCTAAATAAAGTTCCACCGTTACTGGTGGCGAGAGACACTTGTTTGCGAAACAATGAATCTTGCCAGGAGTAGCGTTCAATTTCGATCGGAATAAGACTTCAAAATCGTCATGCTTGGTTGACAAAAGTACCTTAAAAAATTAGTGCTTCATAATAATTTAGTAATGGGCCGAACAATCTCACACATTCTCTTGTAGATTTGTGACTTCAATACACTATTTTTGCTAATGCTGATATTTTTGCAATGGCAAGAAATTGTGTAAGCATTTTGCGCGTTTCACAATCGTGTTCTGTAGGTAATTAACAGCAGCAGCTATTCTGCGCAAAATGCTTTCTTACTCTTCTATTTTGTAAAATTCCACCAACGAATAAATGGTTTGATTAAAATAGATTGAAACGCAGTGGGTTTTGATTAATAGAAACCGGTGGTTTGTTTTATTATCTTATGAAGCTATGTTGTTGCCTACGACCCACAAGACACGCTATGGTGTTATTTTAGCCGATCTTGTTACGTTTACGAGAAGTATTTTTCATCGGAGGTTGATCGGCAAGCATGTAAACTAATGGCATTTTTTGCAAGTATTTTAACAACTTCATAGAAATATCACATTTTTGAAGTCAATCTTCTCGATAAACAGAATTTCACCCTAAAGCCCGGCTCCTTTGACCAATGTTTTAACTTTGAAAAGGTGGTTCATTGTTCCATACAGCCCGGTTTGATAGTGCAATTGCTTCTTTTTTACGTTACCGGTAGGCTAGTGCATTACTGCATATAATCTGTTTTTCGCAAAATCAATACTTTTGCCGTAGTTATCGTGTTTAAAGTCACAGCCTTGTTCAAAGTAGCTTGGTTTTACGGGATGGGATGCATGTTATATCGACTGTCGTGATATTGTTAGAACTAATTTCAAACGATACACCCAGTTCAAATTGTAAAGCTAAAGCAAGTGCAACATACATACCGCGCTCTTTCGAACACATTCAAAAGTGACGCATTCGTCCCCGATTTCAATTTTACAGCTTCCCTGCCAATCTGATGTCTTTTGGGCCTGCCGCAATTGAATGTGAAGGGTGCCCTGGTACCTGTCTCCATCTGTCCGGGTTGTTACCACGTCACAAGTAACCTCTCGGTCATTTTCCACCTTATTAAACCGAAGGGATTGTTGGATTGAAGAGAAGTACAAGGCTTTCTCTCTTCCGATACTAAACAAAATCAAAATTCCACTTTAATGCGATAAATCTTAAACCGATTTGTGATTTCATTACTTCCAAATTGGTAGTCTTATCACCTAACACGAATGAAAACGTGCTTGTTGTTTTTATTTATTAGCCCATCGTATTATTTAGTAGCATGTTTATCCTCCTGTTGCGACTTGCGAGAAAGCGATCAAAGCGCTGAAAAGAGTGAGCTTAGGAGTTGACGGCCATCTGTCAATCACTCAAAGATGGAACAATCGCGCTAAGTGTCTTTTCCACTGGCACGCCAAATTAACTTGCCAGATTGTTTTGCCCACGATCACTTCATTGCTAAGCGTCAAGCAGGGAAGTTAAGAATATCAATTTTAAAATTATTGGCATGATCCTACTCGGAATCAAACCAAGTCAACAGCTCCAGAGGCAGATGCTGTTACCGCTTGGCTATCTTACAGTAGCTGCATTTGGAAAACATTCCGAAAAATAAAAGACGAGCTAAGTTCGTCAAATTTTGTTTCTTGGCCACAGCTGCTGCGCTGCGGTCTATGGTCAGTTGGTCACTGTTCAATGTTGACTAGAAACTTGTATTTTCAAAATTATGCCAAGTTTTATAGAGACTATTTTCTAGCTCTGTTTCTTAGTACCGGCACTGGCAATACCCTAAAATTACGGCCTAATCCTACATACCTGAGAAATTCGCCTTTTGTTTTCACAATTGAGCCGCTGACTACGTTGAGAACAGGAGAATGTTCTTTGATTTGATCAACGTCGATCTTCAGTTCCAAAGTAGCCTGGCCCACAGTTTTGTGGTAAAACTTTCCTTCGAAACAACCGCTCACTGGGCCTACAATGTCAACATGAACCTCTGGAAACAAAAAAATATGTATAAATGAATAGATTTTAAGGTGTAGATCGTTTAGAGTTTCTGAAAAACGTTGTAGAAAAATTGTGACGTTAAAAATTGGATCATCAAGCAGGAAGCTCACGGTCATACGCTTTTTGGTCCACAAAAATGAACATTTGGATCACATAAAAAAATAAGAATATAGCGAAGAGACGAACTGGAGTTATTAAAACTCTGGCGGTTTTCGCCATTACCAACTGGTGCTAGGAAGCACTAACGCACTTGCTTAGCAGTTGGCGAACCAGGCTTAAATTTTCGGTCAAGTCCCCACGTAGAAATATAATAGCAGAGCTGCCAGTGATTCTCTATTACTGCAGCGTTATCCACGCTCTCAGCTGGGCAGCTTTGTGCTAAATCATAGTAATGGGTACAACAAATTCATGACATGCTTCAACGCTAGAAGCGCTTTCACTTTATTATTTTTTTCAGTCTGCTATCTACCAACGCACGTGCTGGCGGTAGATCACAATACATTTATTTTCTCCGAGGCGCTTAGTTACGTGGAACATTGGACGATCAAAACACTTGAGAATTAAGACCACAATGTATAAATGTTTGAATAAACTAAAATTTTTCTTCACAAATTTCCTGTTTTACGTTTTACAGAGGTACAAAATAAATGATGAAGAATTTTAGTTGGGATAAATGCTAATCACCTTCTTCCTTTCTTCTTTTGGTCAAGGGATAAATTGCCCCTAAAAAGAAATATCTATTATCATTATTTTCTTACACACAGACAATACGAGCTATAAATTGGTTCCTTTCAGAAAAAGAGTTTGGGTACTAAAATGACAACAAGTGTTATGAAACAAACCAAAAAACAAACCCATTCGTGCTTAGGTATTTGACAAATAATAATTTTCGCAACACTTGACGAATGTGCAAAATTAAGGGATTTTCCTAGAAGCAAATTTATAATAATTTTGCGTCACGGAAATCCCATTACATGTGCAGCAGTTGATTATCACAGGTTCCGCTATCATTATGAAAAGAATGAACAAAACTTTAAAATCGTTTAATTGACAAGCAAGTCTTAAAAAAAGCTAACACAGAAAATCCGATATTGCTCTATAATCAGGGTTACCATTTCGTGCTTATTTCTAAGATTTGTGCTTATTTTCAAGGGCAATGTCTTAGAAAACGTGAATGTGCTTATTTCTAAGAAACGTGCTTATTTTTGATTTTTTAGTGGAAAAAATAGGATACTGAGGACGTGAAGATCTTTTTTTTGGTCTTCACCAATTTTTAGTGGAAAAACAGGATTTTGTTGACGTGAAGACCTTTTTTTTTAGTCTTCACCGGTTTTTAGTGGATTCACAATAAAGAGCTATTGACTTTTTGGTAGCCTAACTGCAGCGTGCTTATTTTTTGGTGTGGTCCGGTGGTAACCCTGTCTATATTCCACAGCTTGTTTATTGTACGTTATCAATCTTATGACTTCGTCTCATTCATCTATATACGCAGCACTTTTCCAACTTTAACTATTGTCTATAACTTAAGGGGCTCGACCTCTTCCCAAAACCTTAAATCACATGAAATCATCCGAGTATTTATAACAGCAACACCGCTAACTTGGTCCAAGAGTTGGTCTTGCACTTGAGAAACACACGTCACTGCACTGTGCCGTCCTCGGAAGAAACGATTAACCGAATTTTCCACAGGGGCCTAGAATTTTATCTGTTGGGGTAAAGAAAGAGTCGCAAAAAAACAGCAAGCGAACTAATAATCGATATCTTAAGAAAAATGGTAACCAAACTCTGAGACGTATGATAGAAAAGTTCTTACCTTGGTGATATTCACAGCTAAGAGCCTCCATTTCAGACATGCTCGGCTAGTATACTAATCAGCCTACCGGTACTACAATAAAATAAATCAGGCTAAAACAATGTCTGAACATAAACAAGCAACTACCAAAATTGTTTTGCTTGTTTTTCTTTCATCTTTTTCTAAGGTCAAGCTCATGATGCGCACCCAACCTTAATCTTAGTTTAGTACTGCAGTTTTCCATTTACACCAAGAGGTATTATGCACTAAAAACTGTTTCCAGATAATATGCCGGGTATGTTAACTTAGACTGAAGCTTCGTCAAAAGTTTCTCATTTTTCAGTTAACATAGGCTATCTGGTGTAAAATGGAAAACTTCGGTAAGTGAAGTTTCAGGACATGTCTTTACTAAATATCTAAGAACTGCTCTACGCTTAAATAAAGAAGGTTGGTAGGCTGACTAAGCACTGAACAAAGATGTTTTGCCATATCTACTAACTTTGTGAGGAAAGCCAATATCCTGCAGTTAGAACTTAGAAGGCAGGCGCTGCCACACTTTGCACGAACCGGAAAAATATGATTCATGTGTTTTGTAGCTTGCTGCTTGCAGACATCCGATTAAACTGTTAAAAGTGCGGAAAGCGATTGTGTTGATATAACATTATCTCACGTTGTCTTCATTGTGCTCAAAATAATAATAATTCTTTACTGTTATTGTTTATGGACAAACCTATGACATCATACAAGCAAATTATCAACAATGCTCTATATTTGTTTTCTTAACTTCCTTTCAAACCAACGAATACAAAAGAGGATGATTGGGGCGATCGCCCCGATAAATTCTGTAACAGCTGACAGTAGGAAGAAGTGCTCTTGCGTAAGAATTGAGACGTTTAACGCCCATGCTTTATCATGCCCTCTCATCCCGGGCCCGCCTCTGCTTCAAAAATCCCGAAAACCTAGGCTGAAATCTCAAGCTTGATCATGGTTGCAACATCAACTAACGTACGAAGTAGAAAACTACAAATCCTTGTGTAGTACTCTTTGGACGCGAAATTCGGCAAAATATTCTTCTTCTTCAGAAGATCTTCCTTGATTGGACGTAAGGGATGAGTTTGAATCTTCATTGAATCACCACATAGCACTAATACATAATCCCGTTTAAAACTATGCAGTAAGTTCATTTTTGTCGGGTTTGGGCCAACAATCAATCTGTGTTTCAACATAACCCATTCTGTTATCGGCCTAATAAACGCTTGCGCGAATAAGGTAAAAATGTGTGGCCCACACGACTCTACGGCCAGGGGCGTAGCCAGGAGGGTGCAGGGGGCCCCCCCAATCAAAATATGTTTGACAGTTGACTTCTAAAAAGCTAAGTACAAAAGAAAAAACTCAGCAGCCTTTAATGTGGATGGGTTGGTTAGTTTGTCTTGTAGCTACGTTATAAAATCTATGTGTTGGTCTAATGAATGTTTCTAGGGCAAGTATAGTGTAGACCTTATTACCAAGTTGAAGTTACTATCGGAACCAAGCAAATCGGCACAAAGCACATTACGCACTGCATAAAAACGCACATCTCTATCAGGTGTTCTGAAAGTACGTTACGCGACCCAGGCGCGCATCAATTATCTCACACTGCGATGATTTCTCTAATAAGCAAGATACGCGGAAAAAAGTTATTTTAAAATCCCTAACCAACCTCAGCGCTGTTTTAATTGAATTTTTAAAACCAAATTTCAACCAAGTTTTACGGTTTCACGAGTGTAACATCAACCTTTTGTTAGCGTAATACACCTTGGTTATACAATAATATCATTGAGCTGCTTTTTGAGCAGGTGAAGTTTGACTATATCGAACCACAGTCCCTATTATGATCGAACATTCGCAGTATTAATGTCGAAAATAAGAACAAGCTAAGATTTAAGAAAAAGCTACGAGCGAACGTGGTTAGATTGATTAAGAATATCACAACTAAAAAAGAGAAAAATTAACGAATATAAGGCTGCTGTATCTATACAGTAGTCGTAACAATGTGCTTGATAGGCATGCTGAATTAAATAATGAGGCCAGGGGCGGATTTGGGGGGGGGGGGTGTGGGGGATTTTCAAAAAATTTGCAAGGGCCCGCGCTAGTTTCGGCACTGATATGAATACCTATTGTGCTCAGTAGGACATGGCTCGGTCGCATTCGTCTATTTCGTGGACAACAGCTCAGATGGCTGAGCGGTAAGGGCGTCTGTTTCTGGAGCAGTAGGCTCGGGTTTGATTCCGGGTGGGGTTAAACCAACAACTTTAAAATTGGTATGCATTGCTTGACGCTCAGCATTAAAGAAACGGTGAGGAGACCAAGCCGGCAAGTTTACATTGTGCCGTTGGGAAAGGCACGCAACGGCTTTCTGCGGAAACAGCTCCAAAGCGAGCACGTTGTAGCGCTTTCTCGTGATAGAAGGATCATGCAACTAAATACAAAAAATTTTGGAATCTTTCATGAAATAAGTTTTTATTTCATATTTACATGATTTAACCTACGGAGTAGAGCTGCGTTACAGCCTCCATGGATGAAATTACAAATCAAGATTACGAACTAAGCCGTTCGTCCGAATCTATGGGCCTCAACCATTAGTAAAATCTAACCTTAGTTGAAGCCACAAGAAATTAAACGTTTGCCTGAGGAAAGTGCTAATGCCTAGCTCCCACAGGCTTTTCCCAATTACGTTAATCGCCAGATTACCTTAGAAAAATATTGCTTTTACATAGCCTAGCTCTTTCACGTTCTCCCAGAAAATTTCTGCGTACTCCACTGGTGTATGAACATTTACAAGAAACTGCTTCAATGGACGTTATGATTTATTAGCCACACCAAACATAACATTTAATTAAGCAATAACATGAAAATGGCGAAAAACGAAGTTATAAATGAAAAAAGCAGTCAAGAAATGAAAATGCAAGTACGCATTACGCATAACAACATTGAACAATGAACATACGATAGCCAACAACAAAAGCAAACGAGAACTAACAGTGAAATGAGGATAACAGATATTGCACGAAGAACCGAATTATGACTATGATAAGTTAAATGCAAACGAAAATCTTGTCTGCTACGTATTGAAATCGCTGAAGTCGGTAGTAAACGATTTATTCATATTTCCAACAGAAGTGGTTCCTCCAGAGGACCACGGATCTTGGAGATTGTTATTGGATGAAAAAAGATCTCCAAAAGGGTCAGATGATTCAGGAGTTTTTCCAGTTCTAGCTGTAGGAGCAGGAGGAGCTGTTCTAGCAGGTCGTGGAGGTTTTCCAGGAGATGCAAGAGGATCAAAGGAAGACAGAAGAGATAAATCTGGTTTGTTGCTCTCGACATAAGGCTGCGCTGGAATAAGCGGAATCGAAAGTGGAGCAGGAAGAAGTGGAGCGGAGCCGAAGGTATCGTCAAGAGCAGATGTGGATACGGGTAAGATGGATTGAGGGGGTTGAGGTGGCTTCTTGGGGGGGACAGGAGCACGTCGTTTCGGAACAGTCTTGCGAGGCTTGATTTTTGGCGGCTGTAACAATACATTGGGTATTAAACAATGGACCGTTGGACACTTAGTGAAAACGCTGCAAAAAATTTGCTCGTAGGTTCTTTTCAATTTAAAAACTTCCTGGTAAAAGCGCGTGGAGCATAGGTGGCGGAACATGGAAGGCCGGGGGGCCCCACTTTTTTTCAGGGGGGCTCTGGGGGGCCTAATTTACGAGTTCATTTCTACAATATTGCCTCTGCATGAATGTATATGAAACTTAATGGGCCTACCATCGAAATTACAACCAACAAAAGAGCTTAAATCCAGAGACGTCTTCTTTAAAATTTTGTTTGTGGGGTGGGTAAACAGAAACTAGAATCAAGAACCGTGGGTCTGAAGCCCACATAAGTTGGACATGTCAAATGCGGACAGGCTAAATTTGGATTGTAGGCATAGGGCCGGACTTACGCATAGGCAGGGTACCATTTTGTGCTTATTTCTAAGATTTGTGCTTATTTTCAAGGGTAATGTCTTACAAAACGTGAATGTGCTTATTTCTGGGAAACATGGTTATTTTTGAATCTCGTGCTTTATGTCTTAGTTCAAATGCTTTTTTCTTCAAATGAACAAAAAATAAAAGAAAAGTATGTTTATTTTTCGTTCATTAGTTCATCTTGGCATTTTGAAATTTGTTTTATTTCTTAATCCAGAGGTTCCCTACTTGTGGGCCATGAGCCAGCACGGGATTGTTTTTCGAGGGCTACGGAGCTTGACTAGAAAACAACAAAAGCATTCCTTAATCATGTCATGATGTTCACTTTAAAAGTTGCTAAACCACCGGAAAAAAAGGAATCTGCGGACGTGAACTGAAGACCTTCTTTTTTGGTCTTCACCGATTTCTAGCGGAAAATATATAAATCTGCGGACGTTTTGGTAATCTGCTACTTGGTCCTCGTAACAGCAGCGTGCTTATTTTTTGCCGTGGACCGGTGGTTACCATGCGCATAGCCTAAGCAGCCTGAAACCTAGGCCCTCGGAGAAAGTGGGGGGCCTCATCACGAACAATAAAGACCTTTTTTTTCTCTTCACCGAATCTTTCAATGAAAAACAGGATATCTGAGGACGTGAAGACCTTTTTTTGCTCTTCCAATCAGTGTAATTAAATTGCCTAGGGCCTCTCATTGTCTAAATCCGGCCCTCAGGAGCGTATTTAGGAGCGGGGCTATTGTGCCAAGCCTCCCCCCTCCCTTTTTGACTTTGTCTTTTAGTAAACAAGAACAATACTAATGGTGCCTAGTGACTGAAATATGCCAGATTCTTTTAATGGCTTCTGTAGCTTATGGTCAGGGGCGAATCCAGAGGAGTAAGATGAGGGATATGCATCCTCCCACCAGCCATTTTCAAACATGCTATTGATGCATACAATTTTTCTATAATTTTAAATCTCTTCGATAGCTATACGCCTTACGTCTTAAGCACGCATAATCAAAAATGTGCGAACAAAATGTATCATATTTGGGGAAGCACTCAGAATTAGGGTCAAAAGATTTAAACACAATTTGGTTAAAAATTATTCAAAAAGCACGCATGTAAATTTTCAAAAATTTTCCGAGGGAGCATGTCTGCGGACCCTCCTAGAACTTTTTTTGCTTCTTAATCCGCTTCAAAGTAGTTCTTCTGCCGAAAAAATAGGCTGAGAAATGTGGAAATTATGCCCCCCCCTTTTTTTTAAATTTATCGCTACGCCACTGCCGGCCCTGGTTGTAGGTGAAGAAAATTTGGTCACTAATTTTGGGCTGCCCCCCACACACACACTTTAGAAATGCTTCTGCCATCGCTGGCGTGGGGTATTAGCAAAGGAACTAAATATAGATATCTAATCAAATCTTCAGTAATATTCGCGGTATTTCTCCAAAAGCGTGGAACAAGTGGCGGGACCCATCTCCGCGGTTTAGTTTTTTTATTTTTTAGTTGCATATTTATCCTCCTATCACGAGAAAGCGATCAAGCGCTATACAAGCTCGCTTAGGAGTTGCCGGCCATTTGTCTACCACACCAAGATGGGGGAAACCTGCTAAGTGCCTTTCCCATGGGCGCAACAAGTAAACTTGCCTGTACTTTGTTTAGCGCATGCACTTGGTACAACACAGCTTCAAAATGCATCGTAGCGGTGGCGAGTCGTCGGCGACACTTTGTCAGATTTGACAAAACTGGCAATCAGCCACCAAACCTTTCGCGTCGACATTAACCACCACGACAACACCTTGATAAAACGGCATAACCCCATGTACAATGGAAAAGCCTTAATAGGAAATTCCGAGTAGAAACTTTAACGCAATCTTCCACGACGCACCAACTCAATACGTAACCAAAATGGCATTTGTTGTGTGGAATAATTACTAGTAAGAAATCGACTTGAGATATCTGGCTTCAAAACACGATTATTTATTACTGGTTAACGAACATCACAACAAAAGTTTAAATTAATAAATAATTACCTCAGTTGTTACTCTCCAATTAGACAAGTCAGGAAATTCATAATTTGGTGTGCTTGGTTGTGAGGATAGCGCATCCGCCTCTATTTTGTTCAAATCAAGAGATGGTTGACGCTTTAAAAGACCATTTTCAACTACAGGAGAAGTAGTCTTGGGTGCACCAGGCTTAATATTATTGTTGATAGCGGGAGGTCGAGGGGGCGGAGGTCCTGGAGGACCATTTGAGATTGCGGGTGGCCGAGGTGGGGGTTTCTTTGAAGATTTGGATGAGTCCGTAACCGGGCTTGGGTCCTGTGAGACCAGGTTTGAAAGCTGGGGAACAGAGCTAGGCCGCTTCAAAGAGGCTTGCTGCAAGCCGGCAATATTTCCGCTGGAGAAACTGCCAGGAAAATGATTTGGTCGCGAAGTATTCGCCTTCATTTCCGGTTCAACAGGACTCGATTTTTTTGACGGGGGCTTGACCATTGCTGGCGGAGCTTGCACAGATTCATCAACTACATTGTCTAAAATAATGTAATATTATTAGTCTCGCAATCACTACATTCAATAGGATTTCTTTTCAAAATATTCAACGCCTAGCCAACACAGTCCCGAAGAAACGTCGCAGCGGTGGCGAGTCGTTGGCCACACTGTTTCCAATTAGATCGGCCAGGGATTTGAACCCCAGGCCTCCTGCGTTCATAGCGATGTCTTTTACCACTATGCCAACCTCTTTGGTAAAAATCCACAAATTAATGTAATTTGATCTTACCTCGCTAAAATACAGATTTTTCATAAATTCAAAGCAACACAACATACATTGCATTAAAAATTAAAATGTGAATTGAATAAAAATTTTCAGTTAAAACAGTGATGCTATTTTTGTATTCTTGAGAGCAGGCTAAAATTAAATTCTACTCGCGAAGTTATGAATTTCAACCACATGAACGAAAGTGAACGAACCATCATGTTTACTAAGTCGAATCCTTTTTCCTTCAAAAAAATCACCATCATGTTCCAGAGCTTTATTAGCCATCCACGCCTCCACGTATATAACGAGATAAGAGCTTGGGAAACCTCTGAATAGCAGATGAAATTTCAGTTTAAAGTCTACACTATTCAGTAATTAAAAAAAAACAATATCACTCAATTTTCCATCTCTTAAAAATGGTGCTCAACGAAACATCCACAATGGCGATCAAGTATAATCAATTATAATAATTTGTACAAGTCTGAGTGAGGCTCAACCTCCTTTGGCAGGGTGCTCAACTACAATGGCTAGCTAGAGCTCTATTGTAGCCTACTCGAATAAAACCACTATAAACAACGCAAAACGTGCTGCAGCATTTTAATACATCACTGTAACATTTTGATCAAGTTTTAACAGTTTTTAACGAGTTATATTTGATATTCAGATACTTCATACCACCTGAAGAGCCGACAAAGGCGAAATAGCTTGTAGCGGCTTTTACATTTTTTATAGTGATTTTATTCAAATACAATAATTTGTTATTAGTTGCATATTTATCCTCTTATCACGAGAAAGCGATCAAAGCGCTGTAACGAGTTCACTTAGGAGTTGCCAGCCATCTGTCTACCACACCAAGATGGGAAAATCCCGCTAAGTGCCTTTTCCATCAGAACAACAAGTAAACTTTCCGGTTTGTTCTCTACACTGTCCCTTTCATGCTGAGCGTCTAGCAGGGAAGCTGTGAATACCAATTTTACAGTCATTGGTTTGTCCCGACTCGGAGTCAAACCCGAGTCTACAGCTCCAGAGGCGGACGCTCTTACCACTCGGCCATTGGAGCTGTTTAACATTCCCAAGAAATAAGAACATTCTAAAGAAGCCTTATTAAAACGACAGCAAACGCTGCAGGGTGGGAAAGGCAGGGAGAGTGGAAAGAAAAGGAAAAGTTTATGCTAACCCAACTTACTTTCTTACGTAGATATTTCCAATGTCTAATGAATCAATAAATCGGTCAAACAAAGACGAATCACACGGCTTTCCTTCAATGTACACGTACACAGGCGAGTAAATGGGTTGGAGTTCATCAACCAGCTCTTGAAACACGCGCTCTCGATCATCATCACGAGTAAATGTCACCGGAATATCAATCATGGCCACCACCGGTCTATACATATAAAAAATAGTAATGATATACAACCGATCTAATTGGTGCAGAGGTGACGACATAGCTATTGGTGTCTGAGGTCAGTGGTTCGATTCTTGGGCCCATAAAATCGGACATACATTCGCCAACGGCTTACCACCGCTGCCTAAGCATGAATCCGCGGAGATAGGTTCAGCCAGCGCAAACATAATGATTGGAATAATCTGAAGGCAACTCTTAACTCTAATGAAAAAACTCGCCACAAAATTACAAGAGATTCACGCCATAAGTTAGTGTAAAATCAAGCACAAGGAGAGAAAAGCAGTAAGTTTACTCATAGAATAACGAAAGCTGAAACGATTGCATCAAATATCAATTCAGCGAATCTCAATGTTAGCAAACCAAATTTTTTACTACATGCAATTTTTTCCCGGGCCAAGAGCGACAAGTCATGTCAAAACCTTACTTTTATACAACAGGAGTTACCTGTGATCCGATGTTTTGATCTCGGCTCGATTATACAAGAACAAAGTTCCACAATTAACAATTGCAAAATCCTCTTCCTGTGATAGTAACAATATTAAACAGCTGCAAATTACTTTGCAATAAAATAGACTATTTGCATCACGAAATCATAAATGATATTATTCTACATGTGGCGAAGCGTGTTTCGCTTAAAATGCGATGATCATCGATCAATGTGCGCAATTTTGTCGCTGAAGATAATAATCAATATTTGTTGTCTGTTCACTGGCAAGATAAGCCTGCCAGCACAACTGGACAGATAGCGTATGAATCCAGTCCATATGGTAAACAAGGGTCGAAGCATTCCCTTATTTACTATTGTTTAGATTTATCTTCTATCAGTACGTTCACCACCTCGCCACGTCTAGTTTCGCAGACCAAGATAGCCATTTTCCAAGTCACACAGGCTACGATGGCAAAGATACAACTTGACGCTTGGGAAAATAGAAGTTGCCTTTTCGAACTTGCTACTATGCGAAGTTGATAATTACAAAACTAATTACTTCGTCTTCGGCCAACCAATTTTTTCTCTTCCACAACACCCTATCGGTCCAAGCAGGAACACGACATTTCTCGCTGGTATCATAATCGTCCGAGAATAAATCGTATTTGTAAGTGGGCGCGAAGTTAATTATCCCTTCGTTGAAACCCTGGAACGAACATAATGAATAACTAAATGACAATGCCCTTCCTGACCTACTGAAAAGAATGTCGAAACAAGATTTCAGGTTACCGTTTATAACTGTAAGTAGGAATTGAAGGCTTTTTTTTCTTCAGTACATACTTAACTCAACGGGATAGTCGTATAAATGCTAGAAAACATTCGCTCCATTTCTTGTCTTCCACGTATTTTTTACGCAAAAAAATGTTTAAAATCGAGTGAGAAACATAAAATTTATTGCACTTGAGTTCCAATGAAGAAACTATGGGTAACTCTTGTTTAATAGAAAACTTGCTCACTTTGAAGACATTTTTCATCTTTTTTTGAACAAGTAATTGATCGTTTTCTCTCAATTTATCCCACGATTTTGCTTTCACAAGATCTTTTACTTCATCTCCAGACAAATCAATTCTGTAGTTGAAATCACCACACCAGAAAATGTAATCATGGTTAGCCAAAGGACGACCCTGCGCAAAAAGAAAACAATTTTTACTCCGCCTCCAACGGGTCTGTTCTCGAAATAATATACACAAAAAAAATATTAAAAGCAGCCCTCTAGTACGCTGGTTAACTGATAGGCTCAAACCAGCAAGTCAACCGAGCAGATAAAACGGTACTCTGGGGTTCGATTTTGAGTAAGAGCTAAATTAAAAAAATAGCTATCAAAATTTCCCTGCTAGATCAGGATTTCTTTGAGATGCGGATTCCGAAATATTTCAATGTAACCATGACCCCTTTTAAAGAGCGGACTTGCACTGGATTTACGAAATCCTTAAAGCATTTTCGCGTACCTCCAAGGGTTCATAGGCTTTAGGTTAAGAAACCCTGCGCTAGGTCCTCCACATAAAAAAATACGGTTTGTAGCCTACTTACTTTGTAAAAAGTGAGTTTATTATAAATTTCATCGAAATCATTGTTTCGTTCGAAAACTTGAGTTTGACCGGCAGCAAAATGAGAACAAACAAAACAGAACGAAGTGCTGTAAAGTGAAATGCTGATTGCAACCGCGCCTTTGTTTCCAGTAGCTCCACCCATACCAGTCTTAATAGTTGAAACCGAAATTTCTCTGAAAGTAAAACCACATTCTGTTGGAAACTGCACAAATAACCACTTCAAACCTAACATGCCCAACATCTTACACCACGCAAGTTTCTCCTAAACGTATTGCTTCAAAACCTCTCTCCTACAATAAGGACACAGCGCGGAAAACAGAGAAGTCTGATTTACCTTACCCAGAATCATCTCTACACCTAGTTAATATGTGCAGTTGTGCAGAGAAGCACAGCAGCGCCCGGCACCTAAGTCTAAAACCAACAAGACAAAATAATATCAAAAAATACGCAAAAAGTAGAACGTTGTGTTGAAAAAAAAATTTTTTTCAAACCATATTGAACCGAAAATTCAACAGTAATTGAGGGAGACTGCAAAGTGAGCTTGCGCTCTTCGAGTCAGCAGCCTCACGGTAAATACGTCCAATGCGATCGGCTCCAGCCGCGAATCGAACTCGTCACCGAGGATCTGTCACCTGCGTGACATACGGCTGAATATTAAGAGGAGGCAATAGGCATATCGCGCATACGATATCGCTTTTCAAAAAAAAACAAGCTCCCTAAATTAGTTTTATAAAATTTCTTATAAGTAAACAACATGATGCGCTACAATATATAATCCCACCTTATTGCAGGAACTAACGGAGTTCGAACGAAGAGAAAAAGACAGACTCCGACTAATTGTTCCGAAGTAACGAGCACGTACTTTTCTTCTGATAGAGTCTTGTGCAGTTCGCTTGCCCATGCCTGCTGGTTTGCAGCACTGTAATATTAGCTTGTGATTATTTTCAAATGCACATGTGTTACTACAATATTCCATCGTTGTCTTTATAGTATCGACTTCACGTAGAACATCTTCAAATCTTC
This sequence comes from Trididemnum miniatum, assembly GCA_964006365.1. Taxonomy (NCBI): domain Eukaryota; kingdom Metazoa; phylum Chordata; class Ascidiacea; order Aplousobranchia; family Didemnidae; genus Trididemnum; species Trididemnum miniatum. The sequence goes on along the minus strand of OZ023233.1, from coordinate 7,451,921 downwards.
ATTATACCAGCGGTATTACGCCGAATAGTACAACAAGTGGAGGGGCCCATCTCCTTAGCGAAGCGCCTAGGCAACGCAGCTACGAAGAAACGTTGCAGCATTGGCGAGCCGTTGGCGACACTGTTTGATATGAGTAGCTAGATAAGCGAACTTTCGACCTCCCGCACTGACAACGTTAAATCAGTAGTATTTTAACTGATGAACTCTGCACAATCAAAAAAAGTTTACTGAATCAAATTGTACAGCGAAACAGATTTTTTCAAGCTCTAAAATTTTTACAATCGATAACTTGTATTGCGAATAGGTGCTAAACTATGCGCAACATTGTCATCTTATTAAGCTGAAACACCCCACAAAGATATTTCGAAAGCATAAAAGCAGCTCATGCGATAATTGAACCAGAACTTCGTAACTGGATTTCAGCCCACCAACAAGCTGCATTTCACAAATATTCCAATTCTACTTTGCAACTTAACTTGAGGTTCATTGCCAATTGCAAGTGTTTTCAGATTTATGCAAAAGAGAAATTAAATCAGTTCAATTATGTGCAAGGAGACCGAGTTTGTACAAATACGACACGAGAATGCAAGCAGCAGACATTGCGCAAAACACAAAAACGGCAAACTATGAATCACCTAACGAGTTTCGCTTCACTCTCTTCCCTTGTAAACTTATTTGAACGAAGCTTCGTTAGCCTCCTCACGACCCGGGTAAACTAGATTTCATTTTTTCTCTATGATTTACTCCGTGATTTAGATGCAGCGGAAGTGCGTCAACAGTAACCTGGCTAATTTAAATTCGTCATAAAGTATACCTACCTTGCATTAACTATGTTCCCAGCATTCAATTCAACCATTTCTTCAAACCCAATCGCGTACATATCGATAGGAGTTTTTTCATTGCCGGTATCGATCTAAAATATTTAATGACTAGAAATTCGTATGTCTAGATCGACGTCGGCGGAGTTGGACCGAGCACCTACTTCGAAACAAGCGAAAAAAACTCCTTCAGCCAGATGCCATTTTAGGATGCCAGCAGCGAAATTAAATGTACGAATATCTGGCTATACGGCAGCTTGGCTACAATAAAAAACTTCAACCAAATATCAAAAGCAATTCCAAATCGTGATAAAACAGATACTCAAAACATATTTCTTTACCTTTTTGACATAATTAGCTGGGAAAGCCCCTTCCTCTGAAGCACCATTCCGATATACTTTACCAGTGAACCAGTCATCTTGTTCCCCAATAACATCAACAACCTGAAAGTCGATTTGATTAAGTCCGAAATTTTTCAGTTTAGTAATTTAAAAACAATGCAAAACGGTCGCAAAATGCTAAGCGCCTAGCCACCGCGCTGTAAAATTTCACTCCCGCGTGCCCATCGAAGACGAAGGAATGAGCGTATTCTAATGGAGTTTGAACTAATCGTCTTTTCCGGTTTCCATTGCCCTGCAGAATAGCAAAATCAGGCGTGGCCGGTTGCTCTACTGCTCGTCACCTATACGCTGCAGCATTCTTATATTTAACAAGAAATTAAGTCATAGAACAAAAACTTTTAGCTTTCCAACTTTAGCCAAGATTAGGAGGACGACTTGCATGATTAGACTTACTACGTGTCAGTGCGAAAAAGGCCAAGACTAAATCGTCATGTCAACCAGAAAAAGCATAGAATAATACATCAGTTCCTACCTCGTCCGTCCACAAATGCAAATCACCTTCTTCTTGAGCTGGAAAATCATACACCACCACATATGGATTGAGTAGACGCTGGGCGTATGCTGCAGGGAAAATCCCTTCTTGGTCACCTTTTGAGCCGTGCAACCATTCCCCATCTTCTAGTTCATGGTCAACTGAAAATCAACAAATCAACTTGTGACCGGGTATTGGTGGTCAAAGAATAGGGCCATTGGTTCAAAAGCACCAGGTTCGAGGATCAAAATCCGAGTCAGTCCGAGAGAGAAATATTTACAGCAGCAAGCAACCTAAATCTTAACAGCATAACCGGGCGGTGGGTATGAATGAGTAGTAGGGTTGTTCAAAAAAAGGTTTTTTTTTCGAAATCTTCGTATTAACCCCTCAACTTGTTAGGTTGATTATAAAAAACCCACATACCAAATTCTAGCTCATTCGGTTCTTTAGTTCGGAGGGCAAACATTTTGAAATTTTGAATTTTTTACGAAAAATTGCCATTTTCTCCAGCACAAATGCTAGATACAAAGGCTTGAAAAGAGTAATATTGCTTTTAAACGATGAATAGCTAGTCCAGAAGCTTCAGAGAGCGCCACCTGAATGCTGTTCTACGACTAAAGTAACCAACAATTAGCTTATAGGTATCAACTTACGCCTGAAAATTCGTTTTCTATTCGCATTTGTTTCTTAATATCCCATTCAAACGGAGTAGTTGTTAGCGGTAATTAGCTGAGGTTCATTCATTGAATTACCTGCTAACTCGGTAAAAAGGTTTGTTGTACAAAGGCTTGAATAAAATTCTTTTTATTAATTAACAATAGAAGAACGGGTAAATGGTGAATTCAGATGCCAGCAGCTGATGACTTGCGAGGGTTGATTTCTTGAAGTTGGGCAAAATTTTCCGACTCTTCTCTACGCATGGCATTATTACATTTTTCTGCCCAAAGACTTTGGTAAGAACGTTTTCGTATTCCTACAGCTAGCGAATGCGTCTCTCTGCGGCATCATTCACCACTTTCAATGACAACACAGTTCTCTCAAGTCGCAAGTAACTTTCATATTGGGGCCATTTCTTGCAAGAATACCTTAAAAATTAGATATCTTTAACCGTGAATTGCAATCTATTGAGGAGTATTGTTAATCGTTCACCAAGTAAATCGTATAAATTTGTTTCTTCAAAAACTTCAGAAAATTGTGGTTTTTGTAGCATCAACTCAACATGCGTATTACGCCGATAAATTTGAAAGAATCTTAAAGCCAACCGTTCTTTTTCTTCTGGCTTAACGTGCTTTGAACAGAGGTAGAGTGGCAGTAGTTTCTACGTTAAATACCAAAAGTGGCGCTCATGGAGTTGGTGACTCTTGCCGCAATTTCTGGCAATGGTAACTCATCGTTTTTGCTGTAATAAAGCATCGCCTGATATAGCGTTAGGTCTTGGACAGCAGCCTCAGCACCAAAAGGCGCAGGCAACAAATTGGGAATATGAAAGCAAGTCACGAAATTACCGAATACTTGCAGCTTTTGAAAAAGCTCGTCATCTAATTCCAATTGATTTCGTAGTAACAGCATTTCTAACGCATAGATTGCAGATGACATCCACCGTGCTCTACGGTGGAAACCAGCACGGAGAAATGTAAACTTGGAAAAGGTTGTTTATTAATGCAGTACAGAGTACGTTGAAGTAGCTCTTTATAATCATCTCTAGGACAGTAGGAAGTTTCGTCGGACGAAATATTGATTAGGCATGATCTGGCCGCCGTAACATGCTCTTCTAAAATGCTTTTACCAACATTCATGTGAGAGGTTTCTTTTTGCAAATCCAACGTGGCTCACTTTTGACTTAGTGCATTAAAACAATCAATTTTTGGACCAACAGATGGGCCAAATATTAACTTTGCTACATTTAACAGAATTACTTCCAACACATGGTGACGACAGATTTCTAGGACAAATGGGTCCCGGACAATTATTTCCCTAACCTAACCTTAACCCTAACCCATTTGTCCGGGACCCATTGTCCTGGCGCCCATTTGTCCGGAACCCACTTGTACTGTCCGGGACCCAATTGTCCGAAAACCGACGGCAGGCAGTCCACAGCAATGGATGGCCCAAAATAGCTTCCAGCAAGATACATGCGCCACTAACTTTCCCGTACTGGACGTTGTGGTATCAAAACACATTCCTAAGCACAGCTCCTGAATGTCTCATTCATCAAGCATGTTTTTAATTGTATTTGCTTGATTGAGACCGCTTCCACTCTCTAAGCGAGTCGTTCCTAAGAGTTGGATGTCATTTCCGAGCTTGAAAGTATCGCAATGTGCTCTTTTGGTTCATAGTCGTCGCCTTGTTTTAGTAACTTTTCATCCAAGTGTATAGACAAAAACAATCTCTCAAATCGGATAAAACTTGTTCTTTGTGAGTTCAAATTCATTGCTGCGTGCGGTCCGGCGAGCTTTTCGTGTGGTGCTTGCGCTAATAATGAAGTCATTCACATCAGCTCTACAGTCTTCGGTTAAACCAGTCACAACATCATTCAGAGCATTGCTAGAAAGATTATGTTTGTGTGCAGCTGCAACAACGTGAGGTACAGAAGTAATTCTTTTTGGCACATTGAGAGTGAAAAGGGTATTTTCAGAGGATGCACTACTCTGGAATTTCTTCTTCAGATTCGCAAAGAGAACTTGTAACATCACTATCACTAATATTAACGAAATCAATTGCTTCCAATGCTCTTTCTTTTGCTTCATCACATTTTCGTTTTCTTCGATCAAATGCTTCTTACGTATGCCTTTTACGAGATAGACGCCTTTTCAACTCCACTTCTTTCTTACCAAAAGTGAACTTTCTTGGTCCTCGTTGGTCTTGCAGAAATAAAAAATCTTCATCTTTCAAGTGTTCTTTGACATCAGGTTTTGATATCAAACGAAGTATGGAGTTTATTTTTGAAATCTTGTTCTTGAGCAACTGCTTTAATACTACGTTTCCGGCCCGGACGTAAGTTCAATCTGATCCGATCATATTGATTCCACATGTTTTGTAGTTTACTCTTAACTGATTTTAAAGTATTATGAGAAGTGTAATTCGAAGTAAACCCGTCTGCCACTTTCTTCCACGAATTTATAACTTTAAAAGATGTTGAATTTGCTGTTATACTCTTAAGTTGTTTTGGATATTTTAAACAAGTAGATGTACCCTTGCAAGACTTACAGACTTGTTGGGAGTCTTAGCTGGGAAAACTCTTCTGCTCTAGCGTTACCAATGATCGGTAATAAAACATCTTTGGAGCGAGATGACATACGTCATCTCGCTCCAAATCTATAGTGGACAGTGATTTCAGCAAGTATCAATTGCAAAATTTATAGTGGACAGTGGTCTAACTCTAACACATCTCTACTCAAAACAAATCTGTAAAAATACCAAGATTAATGCACTTCCGATAATCCCTCAAATTCATACTGATCTTGAACTTCAATCGAGCAAATCATCATCATCCAGTTTTTCCTCGTGTCCGAAGGTGGCCGGATGCACCTCATTCCTTCAGCAATCGCTCCCACTCCCTCTCTCCATCTCGCGCGATCTGTACTTTCCTCCACCCTAAACCCAATCTTCTTTATATTCTCTTCGACTTGTTTCTTCCATGTTTGCTTCGGCCGTCCTCGCTTTCGTGGTCCATTCACTTCAAACATCATTGCCTTCTTCAAAATGCTCTCATCATCCCTCCTAACCACATGTCCATACCATCTTACTTCATTCGCTTTAGCCATTTTATCTAAAGTTTCCTACAGACCCAGCATTTTCATCAGCTCCTCAGTATTCTTTCTATCCACTAGTTTTACTCCACACATTGATCTCACCATAGCTCTTTCAGTTCTTCTCAAAATTACCATCTCATTTTCCCTCAAACACCATGTCTCACTTCCATGTAACATTGCTGATCTTACGCAACTACGATACACCATTCCTTTCATTTTCAAAGAAAACCTTCTCTCAAGTAACAACTCTCCGCATTCTCTAAATTTCATCCAACCGATCCTTACTATTGCAGTCACTGCAGTTTCACACCCACCACTAGCATTCAGCCTATCTCCAAGATAACAAAAACCCTTCACAGTCTCCACTTCATCACACAATACCTCCACTGGTTCTTCCTTTCCGTCTCCAATATCTTCACATCTTCTACATACAAACTGTTGTGCAAAACTGCAAGATACTTTTTTCATTTTGCTGCATCTCGCATGAATCCACTTCTTACAGAGCGTGCACCACACCGCGCTAGACATAACTCTTTTCCCACATATTCCACGCGGATCCACCTTGCTACGCACAACCTTCCCTTCTGCACCACTCACCATCATCTTAGTCTTTCTAATATTTATTCTCAATCCCTTGCTTTCTAATGCATCTCTCCACCTTTGGAACCTCTCCCTTAGATCCTCCAAATTTTCGCTCATCAGCACAAGATCATCCGCGTACCAAATTTCATTCAATAGTCCCTCTCTTGCATGTTCTGACACTGCATCAACCACAAGAGAACATATCAATGGTGATAGCACATACCCATGATGCACACCAACCCTTACCCCAAATTCCTCCGAAAAACCCGATCCAACTCTGACTTTCGTCCTTGAACCCTCATACAAGCTCATTACTGCTTTTACCAACACTTCTAGCAAGCTTTTCTCTCTTAATGCCCATTTCATCACTTTTCTGGGAACCCTATCAAACGCTTTTTCCAAGTCCACAAAACACATGTACAGCTTTTTCTCTCTTCCACGAAACTCCTCTTGCATTCTTCTCAAAATAAACAATAATTCTCTTAATCTCTTCTCTAACACTCTCTCGACTATCTTCATTGCATGCTCCAGCAGCTTTACTCCTCTATATGCTCCACAATCCATCACATCTCCCTTTCCTTTAAAGATTGGAACAACAACACTTGTTTTCCATTCCTTTGGCATATCTTTTCCATCCAGAACTCTCTGACACAGCTTCTTTAGTACTCCAACACCAAACTTTCCGCTCGCCATTATCATATCCATATTTACTTCAGAGGGACCAGCTGCTTTTCCCAATTTCATCTTATTCATAGCCTTAATCACTCTTCATAAGTGACTTCTTCAACTGGTCCTTCAACCATATCTGCTTCTGCCATCTGATCCCATTCGTTTTCCACATTCATGATCTTTTCCATATGATCCTTCCATAATTTTTCACGATCTTTTTCACTAACCACAAGTCTCCCATCTTTATCCTTCATGCAACCTCCACCATTTTCAATCCTTTTTCAATTCATTTCATTCAATTCATGCACTTCAATTCATTCACCATTTCATTCATTTCAATTCAATTCATTCATTCATTTCAATTCATGCACTTCAATTCATTCATTTCAATTCAGGCACTTCAATTCATTCATTTCAATTCATGCACCATTTTCAATCCTCCAACAAAAGCATCACATTTTGCACTCTATTCTAGATATCATCTAACAATATTCTGCTGTAACATCTGCAAGTGCTGAACACAATCATGTCTGATTTAGTGAGAAATAAAAATACATAATTTTAATTTCGGCCGAACATTTGGTCGTGAAACGATTCATAATCAACTTTTGATAAGATGTTATCCTCTTCAAAGCAAATTTATGCCATGGCTTGATCACATGAAATCAGATAAATATGCCTCCACAAATAGTAATTTTTAATGAAAAATTCAAAATTTTAAAATGTTTTCCCTAATAACTACTGAACCGAATGAGCTAAAATTTGGTATGTGGGTTTTTTACGACCAATCTAACAATTTGAGGGGGGAGACAAAGATTTCGAAAAAACAAATATTTTCGAACAACCCTAATGAGCAGTTAGGCTGATGGAGCCTTTTCCAAAAAGGAGGATAAAACCATCTTAAACTCAAAGCGTGCTTTGTGTTTCTCGTTCAACATTTATGACCATCTCACTCCACATCATTAAGAAATTTAAACATTCAAAATGGTCTTGATTTTCCCAAAGCCTTCCAAAAATTTATTACGTTTGACGAGCATTAACCATTAACCACCTTGATAACACCGCGTGCTAACTTGCGTCTGTCTCAGCATTTTAGCGGCCGCCAAAGTCAGCAAGCTGGCACAATGTACTGGTTTTAAAACGCGCCAAGGAACCACAGCTAAGCATTTAAAAGTAAGTTCAATCTATAAATTGTTTACCAATGATAAAATCGTTTATGGCAAAACTTAAATCTCCATCTTCGGCTGAGTTGTATTCGTAAATAGCTTGATAATACGCCTTCGCAGGGGCTTCGTCCTCGTCAGGGGCTAACCAGTCCTTCAGCGTCTGAAAAGAACGAAGCCACGATATGATAAAAACCTAAAACCAATCAATGTAACAGGAAATTAGACGTAGTAGTTATTTCAATAAATGCAACCGATCAAATGGTAAAGTGGACGCAGTGGTAGACAGGTGGCCAGCAACTAACGTAGAGCGCGGTGAAGCTTTTTACAGTGATACGGCGCTATTTAAACTTCAACTCAATTCAAATATTCTAGCTAGTTTCTATGCCTTTGAAAGTTCCAAAAACAGTTTGCCGAAAAAAGGTATTAAGTTGTTTAAAATATCTACCATATCTTTATAGGCTATTGATCGAAAAAATTTTCCTCCGTTGACGTTCCAGGTACCCATGAATATCCTCATCGTGAAATCTTCACTGAACTCTTCTTTACGCTTAAACATGTTCCGCAATAGTATTGATGAACCTGAAATGTCAAGGTTGTAAAATAATAAATTTCATTCCTTTCAACTGAAGACTACACTTCTGTCATTGTTAGTGACTCGGCATGAGGTACGTGCTGACTGCTAAGGGACAGATCCTTCATGGTGGGTTCGATTCACAGCTAGATCCAATCGCATTTGATGGACATTCTTTGAAATGCAAAAGAAAACTCACTTCACAGTCTCTTTTAATCACTTTAAAAATTAATAAGTTGAAATTAACCTCTGCTGAATCATAGGAATACTGTAGATTGGCAAAACAAAAGTACTTAAATCATAAGGGTCTTTTCATAGCTAGTATTTGATACAAAGATCGCATACCATATTACCTAAGCAACAGATACATCCACGTCAAGGATTGAACCAAAGTTACTATTTTAAATGATTTTTCTTACTTTGGCGATATTGTTGCTGCGATAACATGGTTTGGGATAGATCACGGAGTTCTGGTTTGTGGAACGGGATACGGAGTAGAGAGTTCATTGTTTCCTGTTTTCCTTGGTCGAGAAAATTATTCTGTATCGATCTGGATATTGACTTGGCTCCGTCTTTCAACTTTCCAACCTGATGCAAAAATAAATGGAGATCGAAAAAACGCGGGAAAGTTAGTTTAAAATCACTGAAAAGGTGACGATATAAGACAACAAATACAGGCTGAGTAGGCCATCAACTGATTAAGTTTTGACCTAATTGCAATGTTTTGTTCGCTTGCTAAAGGTTTCACTGTTGCTCAAAGCAGCGATTTGACACGCAATCATTTGCTTCTGGGAGCTAAGAGCATGGTTGCTGTGGCTTCAGCTCCGCTTTATGAGCGCACAAAGTGTCTTTGATTATTCGGAAACAATTATTTTCAGGGTTTTAGCTGTCTTCAATTTATTCGTTGCAATTTTAAAAAATAGAGGAACAGAATCAAAAATATCAGGTTTCACAAACCTTCCAGCATTAACAAAAGCCTAAATGCAAAAAACATCCGTCAATTGACAAAATCTAAGCGTAAAACAAAAACTTACAGCGTCTTTGCCTTCCAGTGCACCAGTTCCGGCGTACATTCGACTTATCAAATCACCAGTAAATTGCCAAATAGCCTTCAGTGGTTCAGTTACTCGCGTTAAAAGTTGTTGGTTATCTGAATGGCCAAGAATTGCCAACTGCTTCGCAGCCATCTATGACAAAAATGTGCAGTGGCATATGGCGCCGCATAACAGCAACTTGTTATTACAAGTTCGTAGCATTTTTCAAACTAACTTCCCATTCACTCACGGTGTTGAGGGCTAAACGTAACCCCCGCTATCCAAAAACGCCATTTAGGCTCTAGTTTTATGTGGTGCCACTTCGAAATGGTCCATTTTTTGTCGTAACACTTTGAAATGCTACACATAGTTTTTGGTGAAACCACTTGGAAATGGTCCAGCTTTCCGCGGAAGCACTTGGAAATGGTTCCAGTTTTCTGTGGTATCATTTCGAAAAGACCCAGTTTCCTGCGGAACCACTTCCAAATGGTTCCAGTTTTCTGTGGCGCTACTTCAGAATGGTTGCCTCTTTTGCAATCACCTCAAATAGTTTTGTTTTTCTGAGGAACCAATACGAAATGGTTTCAATTTTCTGTGGCACCACGACGAAACACGTGACAGCAATAATACTCACCTGCAAACCCACGTAAGTTTGTACGCTGTTTGTTCGATCGAGGCAATCCAAACAGTTGACTCTTAGAACGCCAGTTTGAATCCCACTCTGATCACTAGCAAAATTCACACCATATTGTTCCAGCATAGGATTGAGCTGATCTGTAACAACAAAGTAACTAAAATATAACAAGAAAAATCAAATCTTCATTATACTCGCAGAATTACTCCGTAGCGAGCAGCGATTGATGGGGGCCACTCCCCGGCTGAGCGTCTAGGCAACAAAGCTCTGAAGCAACGTCGCAGCGATGGTGAGCTGTTGGGGCCCGATTTGACCAGCCTGGGAATCGAACGACAGGCCTCCAGCGCTGAGAGCGATGTCATGCATAACTACGCCAACCGGTTAATGCCAAAATATTATCTGTTATTCAAAATTGCTAACCGAAGATTGCAATTACAAATTTTACCACTCAAAGCTAGTCATTAAGCAAATAGCAGGGCTTGTAAATTACTGGTAGCTTTAACATACACAATTGAATCGAAACTACACGTGCAGGACTGTACACACGTTGCAGCATGAACTGTTGTGTACAAGAACTGTGCGCACAGCAGCGAAGTAAGTTTGAAAAAGATATGGGCAATTAATATTGCGTAATGTTGACCTTCACAGATAGAAAAGTTATCCATTTTATCTATTCATTGATTTGTATCGGAGATTCAGAACGAACTTTAAAATCAATACAAAGATCGATATATCGCTTGGACTAAAAAGTAATTTGAGAGTAGGCCTTACATAACTTCACAGAGACATTGGTAGTGTTCCTTGGTTATGTTTTTTAGGCCGTGATGCATTTGTCACAAACACATTTCTCTGATATCATTAAAATCAAAACCCAGCACACTTCACTACATCAAGCAACGAAAAAAATCCTATTTTTTCCAATGTGGTAGGCAAAGTATTTCATTCTCGAAACATCACTCTGACACCCCTTCAGATGAACACTCGGCCAAAAATAGCTTATTCTTCTTCAGGACCTAGCCAGCACGTCACAGGAGCAGAATCAGAATTTTTTTACGAGGGCTAGAATCCAAAAATGCTTATTTTATAAAACAACGAGCATCAAAGTACAATGTATTACTTGCACAGCTAAAAAACTATAGGGGGCTCGATTCCCTTTGACCCCAATCCTGAAACCGTTAATGCATCGATGTACACAAAATTCATACCCATTAGTTTGGTGATATTGGAAGATTTTCCTGCCCTGCATTCAGCGTGATAATCAAAACTTATCAACGATATTCCCTGTGTTTGACTGTCGTTGCTTCCTTTTGAGTATTTACTGGCGTGATGTTGGTTCTGTTGGAAAAATTAACATATTTAACACCACGTGCAATTTACTTCCTCCATTTCAATATGAAGCTACTTTTTGGCTTCCAGCATGATTACGTCACAATAAGTACGAATAAACATACATAATAGCAGAGCAGGTACTAATAAACTAATAACCAATTTCACGCTTGAATCAAAAAGGTTTGCAACGCCGTGTATGACTCGATTAGTTTAACACTTCACACCAAGTTGCAAAAACAGTTTTAAATTGAAACAAAAAAAATCAAATGTCATACTCGCTGCATTACGTCGAAGCGTGTAACGAGGGGCGGGGTTCATCTCCCCGGTTGAGCGGCTAAACAACGCAGCTTTGAAGAAACAACGCAACGGCGGTGAGCCGACAGCATGCGCTTTACAACTGAGCTAATTTTTAAATTGATATTGCTTAAATGATATAACAGACGAGTTTAATCGACTGTGTGCTTCACTCTGCAACATGTGCATTTGCACTAAGCGAGAACTCTGCACCAAAGTCGGTCATTTCAAATGCATATAATTGGAAGTACAAACGCAGCACATCGCTAAAAAAAACATTCGTGGACATTGAAGCTACAGTTGGCTCGTCGCAGTGGCCATGAACAATGCCTCGCTCTATGAAACATAACTAAGAGCCCGTTCATGCACTTGGGATAAGATATATTACACGATAACAACCAGCAAAAAGGAAAATCTCGTTCGTCATTACTTTGTGCAGCAAATACAATCAGTCACTGGCAAGATTTATGAGTTGGTGGCAATATAGCAGAGCGACGATGCACAAACACATTTAGGCAGCTAAAATTTTACCTGATAAGATTGAGACAAAAACGATTCTCCTTCTTTCGATCCAAGCAAATTTACTAGAGTGCAATGTGAGTAATTTGCTAATAGTTTTTCCATATGCCTAAAAAAATTGACACTGTTGTAGGTTGTAGTGTTCAACTTTCATACGCGAGTGGTGACGCGGGGAGGCATGAGTCAGTGAGTCAATTGCAATGAATGATCGTACATGGAATAAACACTTGCTAATAATTTCAATCTTTCGAAAAACGATTTAAATCTAAAGGAATAAAAACTTTGCTATCGGTACGGGAGGTCTGGGGTTCGATTCGCGGACCAGTCAAATCGGGCACAGTGTCGCCAACGACTCGCCATCGCTGAGATAATTTTTTCGTTGCCAAGGCGGAGATGGGCCCCGACACTCGTTACAAGCTTCGGTCCAGTACCGCGAGTGTAATGAACATTTGAATCTTTTATTTGAGATCTGGTTTGGCAATTGCTAACAAAACGAAGCAAACGTTTAACGAGCAAGTTCAAGAGCAAACGTTAAAAAACTTATGCAAGACAAAATTTCGCCAAGGGCATATTTCAAATCGTTAACACGTAAGAATCGAGTACGTCTTTAGTAAAATTTACTCAAGTCCATTCATCGGCGCTGTTAATTCGCAACAATATGAGCTCAAAAGTTACTCTGCAAAAACAAACTTTTCGAAAGCATGGAAACTGATTTGGAAGTTGTAGGGAGTTTTAACTTTGTGTGACCCGACATTGAGTCCTGGTTGTTCCCAAAATAAAGGAACCGATCCTCTGGTCATTATAAATGATGAATAATTGTCGCCGATGCTAATGATCTGAAACGAAGTGAAGTTATAGGATTCTGTACCCCCATTCCAACGATGAGCTACGGTTCATTAAGGCATCGTTTAAAATAAGCAGTTTTTCGTATTTAATAATTGAAATAGGTTCAAAGATTAACCGAACACACATAAGCGAGGAACAAAATTCTTAGTGAAAATCCTTGCCCTCGAATGAACTTCTTATTTACTGCTCAGACGGCCGAGTAGTAACAGCGCCCGCCTCTGGAGCTGTAGACTCGGATTCGATTCCGAATTGGGTCAAGCCAATGACATTAAAATTGGTATTCACAGCTTCCTTGCTTGACGCTCAGCATTAAAGGGACAGTGTGGAGAACAAGCCGGCAAGTTTACTCGTTGTGAAGTCGGGAAAGGCACTTAGCGGGATTACCCCCCATCTTGGTGTAGCAGACAGATGGTCGGCAACTCCTAAGCGAGCTCGTCATAGGGGTTGATCGCTTTCTCGGGATAAGAATATGAATATGTAACTAAACAAAATATTTTTGCTTCCAAATTAGGCCATTTTTTACAATTGTTATAATTTTCACCAAAACAAGGTTTGAAATGCGGCTACGGCAATTAAAAACTTTGGGTAGTACACACGTTCCAACAAGAATGAATGATAGTGATAGATTATACGTGAAAAACCACCTGCTCGCTTTCCACAAAATTGGCGACATTGCCCATTGGATCAACACCTCTCACATTGTATCTTGTGCCGACTCTCTCACAATTTAATCGATTGATAACGGCAACTCGGCCCTGAAACAAAACTAGTCAATGTTCTTCGATTCTTATTAAGGAAATCAACATTCCAAACAAAATAGCCGTAAGATACGTTCACTTCCCCAATCGGCAATTTAATTGTTCACCTATATGAACTGCAGCATCATCACTTTGAATATCAAAATTTCATATTTTTTTCATGAAATTGATGCTTTTTTAATTAAATCATGGTCAACTTCTTAAAAACGTAAAAAATGAGGACTCTGGGTTGCGTTTTTTCTTTCACAATCAGGTGGCCAAGCTTTAATCAGATTGAAAATTTATTAAATTTTAAAAACACAATTTTTCAGATTTTTCGCCAAGCGTATCTAAAAAGATTGCAAAACGAATGCTAAGTACAAAAATAATCAAATCTTCACTGTACTCGCTGAAGCGTGTAACGAGTGGCGGGGCCCATTTCCACAGCTTAGCGCGAGGGCAATACAGCTACAAAGACGCGTTGCAGCGGTGGCGGGTCGTCGGCGACATTGTGCCGATTTGACCAGCCCGGGAATCGAACCCCAGACCTCCCGCACCGATAGCGTGCGCTTAACAACTAAACTCACCGGCCGGTTATGCTAAGTCTTTGTAATTGGACTTTAAATTAGAGTACTATATCGTTCTAGCACGGAAAAACCGTTTAATCAAAACCAACTTGCACAAATTACATGGTTGTGACAACAAAGCTAATAGAATTATAATTCTTAATATGCTGGTAGAAATTGCCGTCGAATGCTCAAATCAGACAAAAATATTAATGCTTACACTTTATTTCAGCATACAGCTGCAACTTCTTCCAGCATATTAATTTTGATTTTTAATGCGAAATCGTCAATTTTATTAGAGAGCGGTGATTTTCTGCATCATTTCTACAATGAATTTCAGTGTTATGATTCCTAATACCGTAGCTGACACAACAGCATAGCAAAATATTCGGCAACAACCCATACAGCTTAGATGGCCGAGTGGTAAGAGCGTCCGCCTCGGGAGCTGTAGACTGACTTTAAAATTGGTATTTACAGCTTCCGTGCTTGACGCTCAGCACTAAAAGGACAGTGTGAAGAACAAGCCGGCAAGTTTGCTTGTTGTGCCGTTGGAAAGAGCGCTTAGCGAGATTACGTCACCTTGGTGTGGCAGACAGGTGGTTAGCAACTCTTAAGCGGTCTACGACATTTGGGCGCGAGGACATTTGGACGCGAAATACGTTGTAGCGCACTTTTCACAATTATTTTTCTGCTATTTGCAAAAAATTTCATTAACACCATTTTTACAAAAATTTTATATTTGTAACCGTGTTAGTGTTTTAATTTTTTATAATTTGTTAATTACTGCAAGTAATAAGCGAACGAACCAATTGATGTAAACTGTACTTACGAAAACGTAGTAGGAAAAACTAATGCGAAGTTAAGGTCAAGTTACTGATAAGCAAAGACGTATTTTTATGCTTAATTAATTGTATACTTCAGAGGACTTTGCAATAATCATAATCATTTTGTGCAATGAAGAACAAACAAAGGTTTTGGATTTATGTAAGATATTTTTTGTTTGCGCCGAAGTTTTTATTTACTTAACCTAAGCTACTTAAGTGCTGCAGGAAACAAGTGAACCAAATAAGAGATGTGTACTTACGGAAACGCTGTAAGAAAAAGAAATGCGTAGTCAAGGTTAAGTTACCGATAAGCAACGACATATTTCTATGTTTAATTAACTGTGTAATTCAAAGGGCTTGGCGATAATTATATTGCGTAATAATGAACAAACGAAGGTGTTGCATTTTTTGTTTGCGCCAATGTAGTTATTTACTTAACACAAACTTCTTAATTGCTGCAGGAAACAATAATTACCGCAAAGTCCTTCGAATTACGCAATTAAATAAACATAGAAATAAGTCTTCGCTTATTGGTTACTTTAACCTTGACTACGCACTAGTTTTTCTTGCTCAAGTTTCCGTAAATATACATCAATTTCGCCTATTCTTTCGGTCGAATTGCACCTAACTACCGCAATGTTCTCCGAATTGCACATTAATTAAAAAGGTATAAGTAAGTTTTTGCCCACATTGGTAACTTGACCTTCACTAAGCATTATTTTTCTTACTTAAGTTTTCGCAAATCTATATCAATCTGTATGACTCGCTTGTTTCCTGCAGCATTTAAGTAGCCTTGGTTAAGTAAATAAAAACATCGGTGCAAACAAAAAATATCTTGCATAAATCCAAAACTCTTGTTTATTCTTTATCACACAAATAATTATCCCAAAATCCTTCGAATTATGCAATTAAATAAACATAGAAATAAGTCTTTGCTTATCGATAATTTAACCTTGAGTACGCATTACCTTTTTTTTGCTTAAATTTCCTTAAGTATACATCTCTTATTGGGTTTGCTTGTTTCCTGTAGCAATTAGGTAGCTTAGGTTAAGTAAATAATAACATCGGCGCAAACAAAAACTATCTTGCATAAATCTAAAACCTTCGTTTGTTTTTTAATACACAAAATAATTATCGCAAAGTCTTTCGATTTGTGCAATGAGATAAACATAAAAACACGTCTTTGCTTATCGGTAACTTTAACCTTGACTACACATTAGTTTTTCTTGCTTAAGTTTCCGTAAGAATACATCAATTGGTTCGTTCGCTAACTACTTGTAGTAATTAAGAAATTCTAAAAAAATTAAAACACCTACCAGCACGGTTGCTATTATAAAATTTTTGTAAAAATGGTGTTCATAAAAATTTTTTAAAAAAAGTAGAAAGATGATTGTAAAGAGTGCGCTGCAACGCATTTCGCGCCCAAATGTCTTGCACCCAAATGTCTCGCGCCCAAATGTCTGCGCCTAAATGTCGGGTTTCACTCCAAAACGAGCTCGTATAGCGCATCGATCGCTTTTTCGTGGTAGGAGGATAAACATGCAACTAAAAAAAAAAAACATGCAACTAAAAAAAAAAAAAAACAATTTTTCTCGTGCCGCTAGTAATATCAATAATCAAGCATTCACTTTAAATAATTCAAAATTATTTTTCAAGAACAATTTTTGCATACTTAGAAAACCAGTGACTGTATGGATGCTTAAAGCACTTCACAAACAGGAACTATACTCCACAAATCAGAGATCACTCAATATACAACAATCCACAGAAAAAAGGGGTATTGTTGACTTAGTCAAAACTACAGGCTTGGTAAGTTACAATACAGTAGAGTATAATTGCCTACCTGCTGTGAACCCACATAAAAAGTTCTGATATCAACACCACCGCACATAACAGAAGTTAGCCACGTTCGACACGGAATGCCTTGGATGGAAAAATACGCTATCAAATTGCGGTTCCTAAAGCGATAATTGAATAGTTCAATTAAAGTTCTAAACAAAGCATACGTTGCAGCAGCAACATAATCCAGTTAGATTAAAACAAAAAGCTAGTTGCCAAAGTCAAATAACTGACAATCCAACAGTAATTGAGGGAGATTGCGAACTGAGCTTGCGCTCTTCCAGTCAGCAGCCACCCGTCATATGTCCAATGCGATCGTCTCCAGCCGCGAATTGAACCCGTTACGTAGGATCTGTCACCGACGCGCGGTACCGCCACGCCATGTCGCTGACGATTGACAACATTCAATCATAAAAACATTTTACAGTAGCAGCAGAAGTCTTTTGAAGCGACACTGAGTAAATAAATCAGTTAAAACCATTTTTGTTTGCTTTACGTAATTTAGCGCAAACTCAGTGGAAAGCAAATAAACGAACAACACATAGTGCACTTCCCATATGATTATTAAATATTAAATATTAATCTACGTTAGAACGGCACAACACACCAACCATAAATACTCTTCTCTCTCTTCATTTAGACTGCTCTGCAGTGAGTTTGTAATAAATGCTGCATTTTTGCTGGAATCAACACTCGAAGGCAAAAAGTAAAAAGATCCAGAGCATAGCAGTCGTTTCATCTGAACAAAAAGTCAATGAAGATAGATGGAACTTTATATTAAACCAATCGGTTACTTATTAAAGCAAGCATGCTGCTCTTACAGCAAATAAGATTTTGGGCATGCCCTCGAACAGAAAACCACTGATACAGAAATGCAAATCTGAAATAAAACTAGACCTTTAATATTCAAAATAGACCAGTCTAGTACAACTGTATCTCTAAAAATTGAGCTCCATAATAGCTCTTTTGCTTTCTTTTACAAAATGATAAAAAATACGAAAATCAATCGCAACGAAAACCACTTGAAAGTTAAATCACCTCAGATGCAGCGCTGCTGGATTCAATAACTCCATTTTTAATGGATGCAAATGATACGTCAGTAATTCTGTAAATATCACTTTCTAAAACAAGACCCACTCTTTTACAACCAGTAACAAGAACAAGAAAATATCCAAGGCTCTCGACGCCTGCAAATAAATTAAGTTTCAGACTGTTACTTAACAAAAAATCACAATGATTTAACCACTCTAACTCAATGTTCTTAAACCTGGGGTTCAGGCATCCCCAAGGAGTATGTAAACCCAAATGCAAACTCAATATGAACATCTACTTGTGCATCTCTATATATTAGCCATTCTAACCAGTCTCCTCAATGGAGTCTATTGGTTTTATCAAAATGCTCAAAAGGTCTGCAACCGAAAAAAGGTCAAGAAGCACAGGTCTAAATATGCATGATAAAGAATACCCTCTTCATGAAAAAATGCATCGTTATCACATCTTTTGACATAATACAAACAAATTCACCACTACATGGAACTAACCTCTACTGAGATGAATGGCACCAAGACATCCATACGCATCACAAAGTTTTGTTGAACTTTGCTTGAAAGAATTAGCATCCGTATTATCTTAAACATAGGTGATTTGTCATCAATTAGATGATTTGTTTGCTGTTCAGTAAGTACATTGCACAATGCACATCATTTTCAATCGCATGAAAAATTCACAAACATTTTCTTCTGTGGGAGTTTTCCAATGAGTGCATTTTTAAAAAACACTTTATGTTGTGACTATACGCACAACTTAAATGTTATAATTACTTTTGCTGTCTAGATGAACGCAAAGTGCCTTTGATTTGGAATAAAGCACAGCTGAACTTATTTGCTTGCACCAATCAAAATGGAGTAGGAGGAACAAACACGGACCAATAGCAAGAAAAACTACCGGTATAGTATTGCATTTTAAATACCAGAATTTGTGTGTAGTAAACAATCGACCGTCTGCAGCTTTTCTTGTTCCATGTTTCTCGGATGTAAGGCGACATTGAATGACTAAGGATTAGGGTTAAACCCCAACCCTCTGAGGTACGTCAAACAAGAAAAGTTGCAGACTGCTACTAGCACACTGATGCTGATTGTTCACCCTGGAACTTGAGAACACTGAACAACTGTATGTCCTTTCCTTGCAACTTTTATGTAAGCCATTCATGACAGTGCTATATATATGTTTGCACAGCACTTGTACAACACATTGCTTCAACCGTTGAGTGTCAATCGTTTTGCTACTGATCTCAAACACAGACATGTCATGATTATCAAGGTATGATACAAGAATCGAACCAAATATGTTGTCATAAAAGTTTACAATGTCCCTTCAAAGTTTTTGACCATCAACAACCTTTGTGTATAATAACAGTTCAACTATATAAAAATTATTAAGCACAGAAAAATATACTTTTAAAGTTATGCCAGCAACTACGCTCATTAACTTAAGCTGGTGTCTAGGTTCATTATGCTGTACCAGTATTTATGCTGACAATGCACTGTGCAAGAAAACACCAACAATTTGTGGACCTAGACCTACACGTGAATTTGAGACTGTCAAACAAGGAAACGCTACAGGGGCTAGCAAACAGTCATTCATGCCAAAAATACTCACTTAAAACGACAGTGCATTTTTCTTCAATCCACAAAAATTCTTTTAGGTTCTTGTGTTCCACAAGCAAGCTTGGTGTTGGTTGAGCTAAGGCATGAACTTTTATCAGTCGAACTAAAGCCATGTTCACATGACAAAATTTTACTCACTAAAATTTACAATCGACACTTGTATCTCACCATTAGTTTTCCACAGGTCTAGAGCACATTTGGTAATAAAAAATTTACTGAGCGGTGCCAGTACGTATCGTATTTTTATGAATGGAAGCAGTGGCTATCGGTACTACTTTCTATTTCTACACATTTTGTGCAGTTTCCATTCGAGGGCTACTTTGATTTTTTTATTTGAATATTTACGTCTTAAAGTTATGAGTTGGTTTCCAGTGAGCATTTAAGCTAATTGACCATAGTGATAGAAAAACGAAAATATCGGCATTAGGCCTAAATCAGCTGTAATTGTATTGTCTTTTGTGAAACACTTGCAAGTACCAGTAGGCAGAGATGGGCATTTATCAGGATAATTTATCAGCGATAGTTATGGGAGATATATAATTTTTTACTGATTATCGTTATTGCTCTAAGTAGTTCTGATTTATCGATATCGCTTTTGTAATATATTTTGCTATCGCCAATAAATTGTCGCTATAAACGATTCTTTAAGCACTCAGTGTTCAAACTTCAAAGTTAATAAGTTGGCGTTATGAAAAAAATACCCAGAAACCATTAAGTCTTACTGCAATTTCAAAAAAATCTCTCCTTGTTTTGTTAATTGCATGGCAGAGTCTGTAAACTGCTCTCCTTTCTTGAAAAAATTATAACAACATTTTTACAATTTGACTGAAAAAAAAACTTCGTCAAACACGTTCAAAATTTACCGCAACATTAATCTGAAAAATTTATCGGCGATAATTTATCGATTACTGATATTGCTTTAAGAAATTGAGATTTATCAATTATCGGTATCGCCACAGGCTTTTTTGAAATTATCGATTATTGTTATCGCCTTAGTACAGAAAGGTTTATCGTGCCCATCACTGCCAGTAGGTCATCACATGCTACCAGTACCCTATCTGCCTATGGCCAGTATTGCTAAAACCTGCAGGAGCACAAGGACCACCCTCGCAAGTGAGTTAGGAACACAAGGACTGCTAGTGAGTCCTACTAAACACCGCAAAGGATGACAAAGAACCTCAAACTGATGTACGGTACTTAACAGTGCCACAAGGTACGACAAAGGATCCTAAAACCCTAACCCGGGTCTCATCTAGAATAAGCCGTCTGCATTTTCCACCGTCTTATGCGAACGGTTATTCTAGACGTGGATCATAACTGAACCTAACCCTAACTAAATTTAGCCCTAACTGAACATAACCCTAACTAAAATTAACCCTAACCGAACCTGAGGGCTGATACTAGACTTGACCCACATAGCCCTAACCTAACCTGGTAATTTAAAGTCCTTTGTAGTTCTTTGTTATGGTATGATTCCATGTCCTTTGTGGTGTTTAGTAGATCAATTTAAGGTCCTTTGTCATTCTTTGTGGTGTTTAGTAGTCTACATCAATTTGAGGTCTTTTAATGATGATGAAAATGATCACTGATAAAGAAGGCTGGTTGAAATAAACAATGTTAAAGGCCGTTAGCTCAGTTGCAAAGCGCACGCTATCGGTGCGGGAGGTCTGGGGTTCGATTCCCGGGCCGGTCAAATCGACACAGTGTCGCCAACGACTCGCCACCGTTGCGACGCTTCTTCGGAGCTGTGTTGCCCAGGCGCTAAGCCGCGGAAATGGGCCCCGCAACTCGTTACACGCTTCGGCGTAATACGGCGAGTATAATGAAGATTTGATTTTTTGATTTGATTTGAAAGCTGTTTTTGTTGCATGTTGTTAAGTTTGTTTGCTTTGTTTTTTTGTATCAGTAAAAAAATGTTTTTGTCTGATGCAGCTTTCATTCAAGGGCAGCTTCTATTATTTTTTTTAATCACTTTGCGCAGTTTCTATTCGAGGGCAGCTTCTATCAAGAAAATAGGGCAAATAAAATAGATTTACACTGTATATACATCAGATACTCAAGTCAGAACAAAACCTTCCTGTACATAAGTCACCAACATTGTAATAAAAATAATACTAACACAGTAACTGCTCTACATCTAGCAGCAAGAAATCAATTTAACAGGTAAAAAATTTTAGGTACAGCGACCGTGCCAAATTTTTTATAACGCTTTAGTTCTGTATTTTTATCTTGAGCATGTTCAATGTATAACGTTTTGTCACTGTTTCCTTATTTTTAACCCCGTGTTCATGAGATGATGGCGTTATATTCAGTGGCGCGGGAACGTTTTTTGGACAGGGGGGGCTCAAAATAGTAAGATCGTGTCAACGTCTGGGGGGCGAAGCCCCCCAGACCCCCCTTTTTTTCAAACGCACGTTTTTGAGAGCAGGACACTCAGTAGACCTATTTTGATAGACATCAATTGCATGCCCGCTTAAGTGACCGGAATTTTTTCAGGATAATTTTTTATCATGGAAAACAAGATTGCTTACTACCATTAGGCTTTTCTAACCATGCTCAAATTACTACTCATGTATTTGTAAAATGCAAATCCCTCAATGACAAAACCGAAAAGTAGGCAAACAAAATTTGTCCGATCTAACTTTTGCTTTGCTGATCAGAGTTACATGCAACAAACAATGCCCCGTTGAGGTTTAAAAATAACAAAAAACACACAATCAAAATAAAGCACTGAACTATTTTTTAACATAATGAGATGTGTAGATATAGGTATTTAGGTAGGCGTACTAGCTCAATTTTAGTAACAATCATCGGCAGTGCTCGAGTTGCGAAAACACTTATGGGGGGTGGTAGGCTACAACTTTTCACGCAGACCTAAAAAGAGATGGTCATTATAGTTGTAAGGGAATGGTTTACGCTAAAATGTTTTATGTGGGGATGGTGTTGTTTTCAGGGGGGATGGCATCCCCCTCAAATCGAGTAGCCTACTGATCATCGGTGCCAGTTTAGTAGTGATTTAGCCGCTTCATTGGGTTGGTAGAAAAAATTCAAAACCATTAAAAAAACTCAACCAGAAGAGAGCTTGCACCAGCTCATATAAGCTTGATTAGGGGTGCCCAACTAGTCGATCGCGATGTACCGGTCGATCTTTGGATGCTTGGCTGTCAATCGCGGGTCAATTTGGCATGTATACAAATCAGGTTGGCCACCAACATTTCCAGTTCATGTAACGCGTCCGGGGCGTGAAGACCTTTTTTTTAGCTCTTCACAAAAATTTTGGTGGAATTCGGAACATCTGAAGGATTGAGGACCGTTTTTTTGCACTTCATCGCATTTTCGTTCACGATTTACGTAATTCCCATGATCAGTAGCGACTTTCATTCAAGCATTCAGAGTAGTTTGGCGTAAAGTGTTTGGCAGCTACAAGAATTGGCAGCCATTATACTTTTACTGGTCCATCGTCCATGACTGCTGTAAAGGTTTGCAAACGCTGATATAAAACACGGTTAAAAATGAACTTCAAACATTGAAAATTTTACGTTAACCAAGTGAATAATACGGTAACTGATTGATTTTTAAAAGAATAGTGATTCTTCGTTGGTTAAAAGCACTTTAAAAAATATTTGCTTCATTACGTATGTACGTTGCAGGCATTAATCCCGTCGCACTCAGTGCATAATTTTTTCAATTGTCAGGGGGGGCTCAAATGGTTCAGGGGGGGCTAAAAAAAGTTCAGGGGGGGCTTGAGCCCCCCCTGGCACCCTACTTCCCGCGCCTATGGTTATATTATGGTTAAAAATGAAAAATTCTACTACTGCTACAGTACATCCTCGTTTATCCGGCCCTCGATTATCCGGCTCCTCGATTAACCGGTCGTGTGAGTTTGCTGTTGAAAGGCGAGAAAGCACTATCAAACAAACCTCCATCCTTTCGTTTTTCAGCAATAGCCTAGTACTGATGAAAGTTAAACTGTTTAATAACTTATTTTGTTGAACTATGTGATTTTAAACTTAACCCAAATGTCTCTTTCGTTTAGCATTTAAATTGTTTTGTGGCTAAGCTTGTTCTCATACTAACTTCGTTTTTTTTGTTCTTTTTTCTTAAGGTCTTTTCTTATCCAGCCAAATGCTTATCCGGTCAAGATTTTAAAAAAAGGTTGCCCAACATGACCGGATAATCGAGGATGTACTGTACTACCTTTAGGTCACAGGCTCACACTAAACACTCACAGCGGTGGCCGCCAACGGTCTGATCATAGTTCCCTATAACTATGGTCTGATCATCTGATGGTCTGATACAGAGAGTCGCAGACCTAATTGGACCGGATTATAATGATTTTACCGGATTTGGTATTGACGTATCCGTGACGTGCGAAATGAGTAAAAAATCTTTTCAAAAACGATGTTGAGGTTGCCGCAATGACAATGTGGAATTACAGCAATGGCTATAGGTTAATGTAGCATAAATTTGACTACAATTTTTAAATAACAACCATAATTTCATAAAAACAAATCTTGGTAATAATGGATTACCGATACACAGTGCCGAAACTAGCGCCCCCCGAACCCCCCAACCGGGGGGGCCTCGCACAAAAAGGGGGCTCCGTAAATAGTCAGTACGTAGTACTATTTACTCAACGTATGATAAAGGTGCCTTAAATAGGCCTATTCTAAGATTCAATATATTTTTTGTCTTAACTCACGTGGGGCCCCCATACCATATTTATACTTTTTACCATAGGGGGCCCCTGCAAATTTTTCAAAAAATAGCAGTCGCAAAACTAGCAAACAAACGTTTAGTAGCATACCAATCAAAGAGCCCCTTATCCTCAAGTGAAAGGCGCAAAAATAAGCCTTAAAAACGTTTTTTGTTCGCATAGGTAGCGAAATGTTAGAGTAAAATTTGCTTGCAGCATTATTTTAGTGGGTTTGGAAGGGACCTAGTTAAACAGACTACTAAACCTCGTTAAAACTGAGGAATTTTGGAGGCTCAAAACGCACAAAAACCTCGAAAATAAGGTCAAATTCCGCAAAATTTTCTGGGGGGGCATGTCCCCAGACCCCCCTAGCTTGGCATCGCCCCTTCGGGGCTCGCTCTTTTGCATCACCATCCAAGAAAAAATATTTTAGGGGGCCCCGAAAGATGATTTTGGGGGGGGGGCGCATTGCCTAGTTTCGGCCCTGCCGATACATAGAATTTGGATTTTGTCCAAGAGAGAATTGCAGATGTCAGTACATTACAAAAAATAAGACAAAGACACGAAAAACAACAGTAACGTTACAATCCATTCACTGACACCTACAGGGAGCTGTGAAGTGACCGCGCAAGAGGTCTTCGAGTCAGTAGTCCCTGATTATATTACAAAAGTTACATTACTCATTCATTTAACAATAACCCGAACAAAACCTACAACAAAAGCAAAACAAAGAAAAAAAAACGTATGTACCATAATTAAAAGGAAGAAATACCCAAATTTCGGTAATAATTCAACAAAGTTTGATATAACTGGTTTAATACCCAAATCACGTTGAAATAAATCATCACATATCAAAAATAGCAACAAACCATTGCGATCAAGAAAAAGAATTGCGATCAAGAATTGGTTTCGATTTTGAAATTACTGTGTTCGATCGGTTTACCATTTCAAAATGTCGAATTCGCACGAGACTAAGGTACAGCACCTGTAGTTGCTATAAATCCATCGGATATTGAACTTCACGGAATTCTCCTGCCAAAAGCGTGGTACAGCATCTGTAGGCCTACTCGTGTAGTTGCTATAAATCCATTGGATATTGACGTCACGGAGTTTTCCCGCCAAAAGCACAGGACGGCAAATAGAGCTTTTTTGTTACTCTTTGGTAGTGTACGCTGCATGCGCTTAATGTGAAAAAGTGTAGAGTGTGTGGAGGAAAGGATGGGAGAGGGTGGTGAAGTGTGGGGGAGGTGGGATGTGTGGAGAAATGTGGGGTAGGTGCGGGAAAAGTTTCCCATGCCTCCCCCACACTTCCCCACATCATTTTTCACCTCTCCACACCCCAACACACTTCCCCACACCTCCCCCAACACTTCCCCACATCTTCCCTCACACCTTAACACACTTCCCCACACCTCCCCCAACCCTTCTCCTACACTCCAACATATTCCCTACACACCCACACCTCTCCCTACCTCTCCCCTTACCTTCCCCACATCCCAGCCCCAGCACATTTTCCCACACCTCTTTTCACTTTCCCCCACACCCAAAACACTTTTCCTCTCCTCCCCCATATTTTCCCACTCCCCCCACTTTTTCACACCTTCCCCCCACACCCCAACACACTTCCCCCACGCCCCAACACCCTTTCCCACACCTCCCCCACATTTTTCCACACACCCCACCTCCCTTACACACTTTCCCACACCTCCCCTACACTTCTCCACGTTCATTCCCTACTCTCTCCCATCCCTTCCTCCACACACCCCACACCTTTTCATAAAATATAATTCGGACCAGAAATAAACCAACACAACCTCACATTTCCTTACTGAGCTGACCAATCTACAACTAGGGATGTGCCTCGAGGAAAATTACTCGGACTCGCCGAGTAACGAGAATTCACGACTTTACTCAGCCGAGTCCGAATCCGAGTACCTACGACGTCAAAATATCAACTCAACATTAGGTGAAGAGCAAAAAAAGGGTCATCACGTCCGTAGAAGTCCTAATTTCGACCCAAATTCGGATAAAAAGCAAAAAAAAGGTCAAAATGATAATGGTTTAATACTCGGCCGAGTATCAATTAATACTCGGACTCGACTCGGCACATCCCTAACTACAACAAAATAATCTTATAATGAAAGTGAGCCACGTGTTGCGGTGAGATAATATCCATGTCTCAGTTTTCGATTTGCTTTTTTCTCATCCTTATTTTTAGACCATGTGCTTTTCGTTCCACTTGTTTAGTACGTAATGTATATGCGTCATAGACGGAGATTGTTATTGGATGCGGCGGTAATTTTGTTGTTGCTTCGCATTTCAGTTTAATGCAGGGCCAAGGGCGTAGCCAGAAAAAAAATTGAGGGGGGACCAAATTTTGTAACAATTAAATCTGATGTCATTTACTTATAGCAGCAATACAGCATATTCCCCTCATATCGATGAAAACATAAATTTTGTGAAATTTCTGTTTAAGTCTTAAGTTGATCGCTAAATTATGCTAAAATTGTAACTTTTTCTCGAAAACGGGCAGTTATTGGTAAATTTTTACTAAGCAGTTGTCAGACAGTACGCCAGTGGCGCACCCAGGATTTGGCAAGGGGAGGGGGGCACAATGGGAAGACTGAAGGTGAAACTTCAAGCCGTCAGAGGCTGTAAGGGGGTCTGGGGGCATAGCCCCCAGACTTTTTTACGGCTTTCACATGAAAAACACTAGGAATTTTTACGGCTTTCACATGAAAAGCACTCATTTCAGCACACTTTTTTATCGAAAAAAGGCATACAGTGAGTGCAGTCATATTGGACAATGCAAAAATATTTTCGCAGCTTAATTTACGTCTAAAAGCAGAAGCTAGGCTTATACAAAAGTGAAAGGAGGCGGCGACCATTATTAGTTTGAGAAATTAATCTAAAAGTTGGGTTTTAGCAAATTATTACAGAGCCAAGGGGAGGCCATGGCACCGTGCTCTTGTTCCCTTGCGCAGTGCGTGCGCCTAGGCTCTAGGTCTACGCTATTGACCCAGACACACTAATCTATCATTATGTATGAACAGTACTCGAGTTGAGGGGGGATGCGGGGGGTACCATCCCCCCCAAAATCAACACCATTCCCCCATAAAGCATTTTGGCGTAAACCATTCCCTTGCAAGTTCTGAGTATACTGACCATCCCTCCTTACGTCTGCGTAAAAAGTTGTACCATCCCCCCATAAGTGTTTTTACGACTCGAGCACTGTGTATGAACGCATACCCGGTACATCATTTTACATGTTGAAAGTTATTTACCTGTTTAGGGGGCCGATTCGACATTTTGTCATTCGTGAATCGTGATCTACACTCGTCGCTATTATATGAATTTCTACGCAAAACTGAGAAATGTGGTTTTATTGATTTGGCACAATTTTATGGAGATAAGCTTGAATATGATTCAACTTTAATTGTGACGCAACGCGCAGTTAAGGAACTTAAAGGAAAATACTCCCACCGGTAGGTTGACTTTTTGATCAAAGAAGCAATGTTTTTGCCGCAGTGTGCAACTGTGCATCGTACTATAACAACAGAGCACTCAACGGGACTTTTATTTCTTCCAATTACCATAACGTGTTGTCTGTACATCACTCGCTTGGGACTTGCAGAAAAACTTCGGTGTTTGGCGATGTTTATAAAATTTAGAAGCATTAGAATTTGTAAAACCACGATCTCCTTTCCCCACTAACACAACTGTTCAAAGTCAACAGCGATTAAATACACCAGAGGCGCAAAAGTTTCAGACTTTTATTTTGTTAACTATAATTTGTAATTTGATTTATATTTTCAGGGGGGGGAGCCATGGCCCTTTTGCCCCCCTCCCCCCCCTGGCTACGCCTATGTGCAGGGCTCTCACTTTTAAGGAAATTTCTTTAGTTTAAGGAAATTTGAAGGTGTTCAAGGAAATGCTTTTGACTTTAAGGACGTTTAAGGAACTTTTTGCTGCCAGATTTTTAATTTTACTTTTTGTGGTTGCAGAGTATCGTACCGGAAACAGAAAAGTGCTTAGCTTAAACAGTTATTGTGAAGCATAACTAAGGGACAATGAAACTGAGTCTAGCAATGATTCTTCACAGAAGGTTTAAAACAAAAATTTCTTTAGCTCAACTCGACTGAACAAAAAACTTTATTGGTTCAACTAAAAAAACTTCATTGTCTCAACTAAAAAAATCCATTGGTTCAGCTACAAAAAAACTTCATTGGTTGGTTCAACTATAGCAGGGGTGGCCAACCCGCGGCTCGCGAGCCGCATGCGGCTCTTTGCCCAGTTTCCTGCGGCTCTTTTTCATATTCTTTGTTTCTTCTATCAGCAGCCTAGTTCTGTAACCATGTTGCGTTTGGCAACGCATATCACGTAATAATCTCTTTGTAGAGAGAAATACGACCAGGCGTGTAACGAGTGGCGGGGCCCATCTCCGCGGCTTTTCGCCTGCGCAATACAGCTTCGAAGTCCGAAGGAACATCGCAGCGGTGGCGCCGTGGCGTTACTGTGTCCGCTTTGACCGGCTCAGACAACGAACCCCAGACCGTCCACACCGATAGCGATGTCGTTACCAACTGAGCTAACCGGCCGGTATACTACTAATCTACCTAAGCAAAAGTATGTGTATCAATAAGCAGTGCTCGAGTAGTAAAAACCAGAGCTTCGGAGCTAGAGCCGGAACTAGGAGCCGGAGCAGGTGGTTTTAGGGAGGAGCCGGAGCTGGAGCTCTATTTAAAATTTAGGAGCCGGAGCCGGAACAACTTTTTTTCAAAGCTAGCTCCAGCTCCATGTCAACATCTGAAATGCTACTGCTAGATTTAATTCTAGATTATCCAGTAAATTATAGCAAAGTGACATTCAGCCACTTCAACAAACTTCTTTTTTTGGCTTATTTCACGAACTTCAACACCAACCCTTTTCAATAGTAAAGATTTTCTCTCCTGCGCCACCTTTTATATCTTGTCCATGTGGTTGTTGAAGCTGTTTGTTTAGGCCAGTGGTTCCCAACCAGGGGCCCGCGAGTGCATTGCAATTTGACAAAATTATTCAACAATATTCAGTAAATATCGTGTTAATGTAGGCACTAGGCAGCAACTTGTACTTACGAAAATAATGTAGCGCAGTAGGCTAATTTGTTTCTGTATTTGACTACATACACTCAGTAATCAGTAAATCACTACCAGCATCTTTTTGCTGATTGTGACGTTTATCCAAACTTATGTATTTTAGATTTGTATTTTATTTCTTTTTTATGTGGTATTGCAATTGTATTCAGTTTTTATGAACATTTTACTCAAGTCTGTTTTGCAATAAACACTTTCATTTCGTTGATTGTTCTGCGTTTCGTTTTGCAGTGGTAAATGTTAAAAAGTCATAGATTGTTTAAATGCATGTAAACCTCTATTTTAAATGTACAGTACTTCAACTGGAGCCGCAGTAGAAAAAGCTCTGGAGCCGGAGCTGGAGCAACATTTTTATGGAAGAGTGCTCCGGAGCCGGAGTTGGAGCTTCATTTTTATAAATGACAGCTCCGGAACTGGAGCCGGAGCAGCATCAGATTTATGGCTGCTCCGAAGCCCTGGTAAAAACGTTTATGGGGGGATGGTGCAAGCTTTTCACGCTGACGTAAAGGAGGGATGGTCATTATTAGGGGAATGGTTAATGCTCAAATGTTTTATGGCAGGATGGTGTTGTTTTGCGGGAGAATGGCATTTCTCCGCATTCCCTTTCAACTCGAGACTGTCAATAAGAGGTATGGTGACGTTAATGCGATCATTATCCCCTTGTGTATGATGTGGCTCTTTGCTGCAACACAGCAAGAAATGTGGCTTATAACATCTGACTGGTTGGCCACCCCTGAACTATAGTGATTGTTTGCGACACCCGCCAATGCAAGCACGACATGGGCCGGGTGTACACTAACGCTTAGTGCACGAAAAAGGGTAACCGGTTATCCTTTTTTTCGTCCTTCCAGACTCATCAGGTGCACAACTACGAGAGCCAAAGCTGGCTCTAACTAAACTAACAAAAATCGAAGCTTATATACAGCTTGCTGATCAGAAGAGCGCGGCAAGACAGAAAGCGCTCGAGGTCAAAACTTGATTGCAAACTCCAAGATTTCGTAAACCGCAGAAGCACGGCGACGCAGAAAGCGCTCGTGGGTTAGTTTTAGGCCCCTTTCACACGGACGACAGTTGTCGTACGACACCTGTCGTACGACAGTATGTTTGCATTAGATCAAATGGAGCCTTTCACACGGAGTCGCAGTCGCAGGCTGAGTCGTTGACCTGTCGCACCGACAGAAATTAGGGTGTCATGGACATGCGACTTTCCTGGACGACATTTTAGTCGTACGACAGTATCATAGCACACAAACGAATGGCGCTTTTCACACGAAGTCGCAGTCGCAAGTGCGACAAGCTGACATAATAATCACCAAATGACGTAACAAATACCAAAATTTTGTCCAGCTGAAGTGATGAGATTGCATGATACAAATCAATGCTAGTAAAAAAGCAAAATGGATTGTGAAATAGACATTGAAAGATTCATATATCAAATTCAAGAAAGGCCTGGAATTTGGGATTTGAGTAGTGAAGACTACTCAAATAGAGACCGTAAGAAATTTCTCTGGGATGAAATTTTCCAAATATTTGGAATAAATGATTTGCCGTCAGAGAAGGAAAAAATTCAATTTGGTAAGTTGTTGGTGCTGTTTAGAGATTAAATACCTACCGGTATATTTTTCTAAATATTAAAGACCGCATTCTACCAAATCAGGCATGAGTTGCTCGCATAAACGAAGCCTTCATCACATCATGAGCGTAGCTTATGTAGGCCTAGTGCGTATACAGCATTGCAGATTGAGACAAACGACTCAGGATTTTTTTATTCATACGAAAAAAAGCACGAACATCTGAGCTTAAAATTTCCGGCAAGTCTTTGGTCTAAACTTGGCCGTATTGCCAAGGGAGAGCTCCTTCGGGAGTCATGAAGTAATCAGCAAATTTTTCGCGAATACTTAGGGCATCTTTTGTTCCGCGACTACTCATGTCACGCTGCAATGGTGTGACTCCTTCAATGGTAAGAGCATCCTCAAATGCGTATCCATCTTTGCTTCTCACATAATTATGTAAAATACAAGCTGCTTTAATAATATCTTCAGCTAGATCTAAACGAACATTTAGAGAACGATGAAAGATTCTCCATTTGTTACTTAAAATTCCAAAGGCGCATTCTATGTATCTTCTTGCCCGAGAATGCCTGTAGTTGTAGATCTTTCTTTTTGTAGTGGTTAGAGTACTTCTTCCAAAAGGTCTCATGACGTGTTCCGAGAGGGCAAATGCTTCGTCTGCTACTATCACATATGGCAAACTTTGCTGATCGAAACCTTGTATCGGTGCTGGCTGCGGCAGTGCTAGCTGGCAATTTATCATTGCCGTATGAAAATCGCTTTTACGGAATACAGCAGAATCTCCCTCTTTGCCGTATGCACCAATGTCAACAAAAGTAAACATGAAGTTAGAATCACAAACTGCTAACAAGACCACGGAGAAAAAGTGCTTGTAATTGAAATACATGGAACCGCTGTGTTCCGGTTTGATAATTCTGATATGTTTTCCGTCCAGAGCTCCAATACAGTTGGGAAAATTTGCTTTGCTCATGAACCCTTCAGCAATAGACAGCCATTTCTCTGTGGTCGGTATTGGCATATAATCGCTTCTCAAAATTTCCCATATTGCTCTGCACACCTCCTGTATAATGCATCCAATTGTCGAGACTCCTAATCGAAATTGCAAATGTAAGTCAGTCATGGTGCTGCCCGTAGCAAGGTATTTAAAAAAAAAAAGAATCCCAATTAGGCTTCAGTTGAATGTAATTGCTGCAAAACTAACATCAAATAAGAACTTCGCAAGTACTATGCTTTATTTCTTCATGATTGGCGTGAATATCATTTTAAAACTCTTGTGTATGAGCCGACGGGAAATCGATCTTTAGTCCAGCGCTTCTGCAAAAGCAGTTTATCGAGATGAAAGTACATTTAGATTGCTCGCTATTATAGCGCACAAAAAGCTTCGAAATAAGCAGAAGGTTGGTGTACCACTGAAAAGGGGTCTTAGTTTATCGGCTAGCTCAATCTATGCCAACTGCTATAGCCGGCCACGCAAATCTATTGCATAATCGATCGGTTTAGCGTCAGCAAAATATATTATGCTTCTGATCATAACAATAGCTCTTATTTTAGAAAAAGCATTGCAGCGAAAGTGGAGAAGCCTGAGAGATTGCTTCAGCAGAGAACGTCGCAGATTGTCGACCACATCCAGTGGATCGTCTGCAGCAGCTGCTCCAAGAAAGGGTTCCTACATCTATTATGACCAGCTGGCTTTTTTGCACAAGGTTGCAACAAGCAAGCAAACAAGTAGCAATTTCAGTAGTGACGGTACCAATTCTAGCACCGGGGTTGAAACTGTTCAAGACTGTTCTGAAGAGCATGATTCCAGTGCAAGCTTTTCTGGTACAAACAAAACCTCCAAAAAACCTAGGTTGGAAAAGAAACGATCTCAAAATGCAGTAGAAACAGATAGTCTCGTTGAAGTTTTAAAATCCAGCATTCAGGCACGAGAAGAAAGAGAACAAAACAGAGAAAATGATGATGATAGAATGTTCTTGCTTTCCCTGCTGCAACCAATCAAAGCAGTACCACAAGAGCTAAAGTTGCAGGTGCGCTCGCAAATTATGCAAGTAATTGAAAATTACACTTACCAGCATACTTCTCCCTATTCGCTTTCCACTTACAACCAAGCCATTACGGGCCCCCTACTTTCACCACAGCCGTTTAGCCAGCAAAATTCAGCCAAGCAACCTCAAGAGGACCGCCGCTCCTCAGGAGAAATAACTGGATTTAATTACGAATAATTTGTTTCGGTTCTAAGAAAAAACAATTGTAGGCCTAAGGAAAATTTGAGTGTGTGTGTATTAATGGTACCGGTAGCGTACATTCACAAATCAATAAATGTTCAATACAAAGGTTGCGGGTTCCCAACTTACCTTAGAGTCAGAAGGACTTTTTCCACAGGTGATATGCTCTTTCTCACATTTGTATCACAGCCTTTCAAGCGAGCCTGTAAACTGCAAACGAGCTCATCAAAGGAAGAAATGCTCATGCGAGCAAATATAAAAAATTTATCGGGATGTGATCGTAGATCACCATACAAAGTATAAAACAGGCCCTTTTCACTTCGGTCCTGGAGCAGTGGATGAATCCAATAATTCCGCTTTTTTTCTTGTTCTTTCTTTTGTAATTCGGCCAGCACTAACACAGCAGCCACTTCTTCCACTTGTACTTGTACGACTGCTTGTACGACTGCTGCCGCTCGTGTGAAAGGCTGTAGCACTCAAAATAGCGTGACAAAAATTGAAGTCGTACGACTCGTGTCGTTCGTGTGAAAGCGGCCTTAAACCACACAATTACTGTAGCCATATCATGCGCGCGTAAAAAGCAAATTTAGTTAACTGCGGAAATCGAAGTCGAATAATCCGAAATCATCTACAAAGCGCCATACAACCTCGTGAATCAAGTACAACAAAATAATTTGGGAAGCAA
The DNA here is from genome assembly GCA_964006365.1 of Trididemnum miniatum. Classification (NCBI taxonomy): domain Eukaryota; kingdom Metazoa; phylum Chordata; class Ascidiacea; order Aplousobranchia; family Didemnidae; genus Trididemnum; species Trididemnum miniatum. The sequence goes on along the minus strand of OZ023233.1, from coordinate 7,417,893 downwards.
ACAACGAAGCCAAAGAACACAGTATTTTAATTTTCAACCGTAGATTTAACTATCAAACAAGGCCAACAGTACGTCGCTTAAAAAAGGAAATTTAGTTAACTGCAGGAACCGAAGTCTCTGCAGAAACTTAAAAAATATCTACGAAGCGCCATAGAAACTCGTGAATAAAGTTTGACAAATTACAGCAACTTGGGAAGCAATCAACGAAGCCAAAGAGCATTATTTTAACAACCACAGTGTTAATTATCAACCAAGACCAAAATTACGTAACAAAGGCCAAAAACTGCCTGGGATAATCGAAAACCAGCAAAGCTCATGTTTCGTTTCATAGGCATGAACGTATGGAAACAGAAAGGCACAAGAACCTCCTACAAAAGTAGGTTCAGCCCAGTGAGGCGAAGCGAGCCGGTCTCAGTGTTTTCGACCGCCATTGTCATGACGTTTTAACCGCTGGCGACATTAACCAATGTGGCCACCAATAGTTCAATGCACGAGAAACTCATCAGGCGAATAGTTGTGGACTCAAGTCGCAGAGAATAAACATCTTCATTATACTCGCCGTATTACGCCGAAGCGTGTAACGAGTTACAGGGCCCATCTCCGCGGCTTAGCGCCTGGGCAACACAGCTCCGAAGAAACGTCGCAACGGTGGCGAGTCGTTGGCGACACTGTGCCGATTTAACCGGCCCGGGAATCGAACCCCAGACCTCCCGCACCGATAGCGTGCGCTTAGCAACTGAGCTATCGGCCGGTCAAGAGAATAAATATTGTACTCTGAATTAGACAACATAGCAAAGTGCTCAACAAGGAAGGCGGCGAGCTAAAAAACTTTATTGGCTCATTCGCTCAACTAAAAAAACTCATTGGTGTAAAAAAACTCCACTGCTGTAACTAAAACCACTAAACCACTTCATTGGTTCAACTAAAAAGAAATCTCCTTTAGCAGGCATAAAACGTCGGCGGCAAGGCCTAGTGGTTTGGAGCGTTGTTTTTACGATGGCCATGATTGCAACGTTGATGGTTCAACTCCCACCCAAGCCTCGTTGTTGCGTCTTTGGATAAGATGCTTCACGACGATTGTCTCTGTTTTGTGGTATCTGACAAGCAGCAAATAAAAGAAGTCAAAAGTAAAGTCAAAAGTGAAGTCAAAAGGAAAACTCAGAAACAAGGGCAACTCCTAAGCGAGTCTGGATTCGTCCTAGGTATTGCGCCTCCGTCGCTTTCTCGTGACAGGAGAATAAGAATGAAAGCATCAAGCTCAACTCGACCGAACAAAAAACTTTATTGTTTATAAAAAAACTCCATTGGTAGCCTATAGGCTAATTAAAAAAATTTCACTTGTTCAATTAGTAAAACTTCATCAGCTTTAGCCTACTCCATACTCCAATTTTTCAAGCAGCATGAAAACATGGAGTGGTGTTCCCCGTCTGGTTGTACCACCTGTGCTTTGATTGGCTTTGGAAGTCTCGCAGCAACGTCAGCGAAAGATCCCTCGTCATTTATTATGGACTTTTATGGATTCCTCATTATTGATTTCTCGAACGGCCCTTTTCATTGCTTCAGTGGATATACCTTGACCCCTTTCCGTCTTTCGCTCGTAATCTGTGTTCATTTTTTATCATAAATGCCCATACACAAAGTCCATGATATAATATGTAGCAAATAACAGACTCTGACGGTAGGCGTATATGAAAAACAAGAGCAGTTGTTGAATGAAACGACGAAGAAATTTAACATTTGCAAATCTTGTCGCAATAACCAAGCAAAAGAATGTCGGGCAAGATGAACCACCAGTTCATCTTACCTCACCACAAATGGTTCATTGTATCCCGTGGCCACCATTTTGAAAAAGGTGACTGCCTAACTACTATCCCCCAAACTACGCTGAATTAATTAGCGTTGTCGCTCAACCTTACTGCAAACTCGTGAATTCTGACTATGCATCAAAACGGAATTATCGCTAAGTGAGGAGGTAGACGATTTTTTTTTTGCTTAAGTCTGAAAATATTTTTAACAGCCAAAAACAGTTTTTCGTGAAAACAAAGTTTCTTCTTTGCACAAGGTAGTTAAAACTTACACATAATACGCAAGAGTATAGGGCATTTGGACGTAATAATACGCTGTTTCTTCACGGAGAAGTTTGGAATGGTTTACTTGCCCACAGGTTCATCGTACCAACGCTTCCCCTACTGTACGAGTTTCATGTTTTACCGTTGCGTAACCGGTTCTGGATATAGTTTGGCCCAGTTGGCCTAATCGGCTGGACGTTAGATTGCTAATGTATGTTATTGTGTACATTTCAGATTACGCACAAGTAGTGTTTAACGTTCTGTCAGTTTTGTAATCGTTTATAACTTTCACTAAAACATAATTTAGGACATCATGGAAGTTTGAGCCTAGTGATATTATATAAATAGGATCTACTCAGGTTTGAGTTCGGAAGGTTCTAGATTTGAATCCGCCACCACGTAAAAAAAGCAGCAAAAATTGGCGAAAACTGGAGCATTGTCATCGATCAGTACAAAATAATTTAGCGGCAGCAGGTTTTCGTTATAAAACATAACCCACTATCCGATGCAGTGTCTGAAATGAAACAAAATTGTTGTTTTCGCTGAAAGCAATGCTTGTTCAAAAAGGCCAAAGGTTCATGTTTTTGCAAATGCAATAAACTACGCGTTATGTGCAGTTCGGAACGCAGATAGCCCTACTTAGTGGTAGCAGAATTGCTGCAAGCATACTCAGCAATACAAAGATATGACGCCAATGAGTTTTCCAACCAACAGAAGCTGGAAGTTTAAAATTGTTTTTGTTCAATCATGAAGCTTGCGGAATCATATAAACTTGCGGATCTCCTGAGAACTGAAACCGTAATCGCAAGTCCACAACCTTTAATGCGATAACTCGAAAGTCTGCAACGTTTTTTTGAGTCCACAATTGCGGAAGTGCGGACTTAGTTGCGGATTTGCCCAGCACTGCTTGTTTGTATTACTCGCTCTGCTTAAACACAAAAATAAAATTTGCAGTCATATCAGCATAAAAGCGTTCTGGGCAGCTAAATTACTCACAAATTTTTACTGCAGTAATTATAGGCCTAGGCCTCACGTTTTGAAAAAAGCTTTGCCACATAATTATTTAGTTAAAAAAATCATTCCGCTAGGTTGCGCAACCGAATCATAAAATAACATGGGAAGTGATATTCGTTCCGCAAAACTATGCGCGTTCAATTTCGGTGGCAAAAGACATATGGTTTACAGCATTTTATAAAATAGTTTAAAAAAGGCAACTGTTCCAAAATCAAAACGGAAAAATGTGCATTTATAATGCCGCTATAACCATTAGCAACTTTTTATGCTTGCCAATCGCTATGCCCGGCTAGATCTAGCCGGTTGCGATGCCCATTGCAAAGCTACATCAAATCTCCATTGTACTCGCGGTTATACGTCGAAGCGTGTAACGAGTGGCGGGGCCCATCTCCGCAGCTTAGCGCCTGAGCGACACAGCTCCAAAGAAACGTCGCAGCGGTGGCGACATTGTGCCGATTTGACCGACCCGGGAATCGAACCCCAGACCTCCCGCATCGACAGCGTGTGCTTAGCAACTTGGCTAATCGGCCGGTTGTCCAGCTACATTCCCTCGTAAAAGTTAATTGTATTGAATGCATCTCTTGCACAGTTGGTGAACGACAAATAGATTTGTTTTACTGCTTGTGTTCTTTGAGTGCAAAGAAACAAAAATGAAAATGAAAGCTAAAAGAGTGAACTGTCGGAAGTGCAGAAAATAAACCCACTCACTCCCGTGATAGGCTGTGTTTTTGAACAGGCTGCTTTTAATAAGCATTCATTGTATTGTCAGCAAAAATTCAAATTTGATAACTCTATTAACATTTAAATATTTAGGAAACAAAAGCGTGATTAGAGGATCGCTATTACGAAATTGTCGAGCGCAACTGCTCAAAAGACGTAATATTAGAAAATTGAAACTTTGAAAGGGCGATGTAACCATGCAAAAACAGTAAAGGTTTTTGAAAAGAAAACCGAATACAGCTCGCAACATACTGCAGTATACCAACTTCCGTTTTGCTTTATCGAGATAAAACAAAGCAGAAACTGCTTGCTTGCCTGCTTGCGGATATGAAACTTAGCATAATAGGCCTATAGATAATAGTCTTCTCATCCTTAAACGTTCATGCAGTTGGTCATAAAAAATATAAGTAAGTTGCTATGAGTTTTTTAGTTTGACATATCTTCGCCTGACGTTAGCTACGCGTTACATGATTACCAAAAAAAATTAACATTTTTTCGCACATAGCAATAATGCATACCTAATGATACATAAAATGATTCGGAAATTAATATGCTCATTCTTATTTCCGTGTCATCGTTTATCAACCAACAGTAAATAGCCTATTGTAACTAATTTGGACGTGTAATACCAAAAATACAATTCTGTAGTTTGAAGTATAAAATTATAGCAAACGCATAATTGAAATGCCAATTACAAAATGGCTTACGTCATATCCTTGGTGTGATTTGTATGTAGGACCACGCTGAGGAAACTTCAATTTTTGACGTATTGCAATGTGAATTTGCTGATTTGAAATCGGTATGCTTCAAAATTTTGTGACATCAATGTTTTACCAGCCAGCGTCAGAATTATTGAAAACGACCTTTTGAGAAACGTAGTTGAATTTAGTAGCGTAAAATGCGTATATTCCTTTCATCACAAAGGCCAACTTTTTCCTTTGTATGTAAAATCTGTATTTTATTTCGTTACACATCTATGCCCATTGTAAGGTTGATTTTGCAAGCTTAAGCTATATGTCAAATCATCAAATGGGAATGGATAACGTTAAAAAAACGACTCAATACCTTCTGTTGTAGCTAGTGCATAAAGCCATATACCAAAAAGTCAAGCGCTTTATATATTTCATCGAGAAAATGATAGGCTTAGATCACAAGCAGCTCTTGTTGATCGTATTTTGTCGAAGAAATTAGAGAACTGCTTACACCTGATTAAGTTTTCTGAGCTTTCAGGCTTTAGCTCGATCAATGCTTGCCGCAACAGTAATCGTTTCTACTGACGATGTCTTTCTTGATTGAGTCTAAAAGTAGAAGTCGTCATGGGCATTGGAAATATTTCAAGGGGAAGCATGGCTTTTTCTGTGGGGCACAGCCGCATAAGTGAAAAAAGCGCAGTTATGTACTGTATGATTATGTAAAATACACTAAAAGCACTAAAGCCAAAATAAAAGTCAGATCTTCATTGTACTCGCGTTATGACGAAGCGTGTAACGAGTGGTGGGCCCATTTCCGCGACTCAGCGCCGGGGCAACACAGCTCTGAAGAAACGTTGCAGAGAGGTAGCGAGTCGTTGGCGACACTATGTCCAATTTGACCGACCCTGGCCCGAATCCTTGACCTTCCGTAACGATAGCAATGGGTTGTCAACTGAGCCAAGCGGCAGCCTAGCACAATGAGTCAACTTCGGCATGGGAGCCGACGCCCATGTTTGTCATAATGGCGTTTCGGAATCAAATCTCTTACTATGGCTTTATTTTGGCATGTAGGGTCGACCTTTGTAGAGTAACACCAGTTCGGTAATTTTTCCGAAAGGAGTCCTGCAGTACTGATTCACGCTTTTTACTTGAAACCGGTACCAGCATTTCGTGCTCCGTTGAAGCTAATAAAAGGAACCAGATGGTTTTGCGACGTAGCAAAATCTGTTCATAAACATCGACACGGAAAATTGCGGTTGGCAAAGTGCAGGCTGTAGAGTTTCACTCATGTTGCAAGCTTGGCATGACATGGAAACTACCTGCCATACCGAATTGGTCGGCAGCCGCCACATGCACCAAATTGATCTTTGCTAGTTTAATAGTTGCTACTGTATATGCTTACTGGAATTCCATGCAACACATGGACATGCTGCGGCAGCTGCGTGATGCATTTATGTCAATACAGCTCGCGCATTTAAATTTTGTTTGACCTGTGCTGCTTACAGAATGCAGTTAGTGCATGAAATTTTGTTCACAGCGCGCTGTTTACAGAGACTACGCTCAGTGACATGTTTAAAAGCTATTTCAAACCCGGAAATGATGATTAAGGTCCGGGCATTAAACATATAATGACATCGGCTTGTGACCGATGAAGAAGCAAAATTTTGTTTCAACAAACAAAATTTTGGGTACCAAACAACTTAGGAAAATCCCCAATGCATAATAGCTGCTGCAGTTTTTTTTTTTTTTTTCGGATACCCTGCCTGTAAATAAAGATTAAATTTGTAATTACGTTTACGAAACTTTTTCACTGTTTCGGTTTCTTTGTGTTCTTGCAATTGTTTTTTTTTGGCTGTTCAGAATTAGCTCACGTTGAGCACTCCGTTCGTTTGTTCATCATATCCTACTCCTAGTGTAGCCTAGACTTCATTTTGAATTAAACGGAGGCGCTGAAATAAGTCAATAAACTGGTGAGAGTATGATGGACGAACGCGTCGGTAAAAAATTTCTTATTTTGGGCCAAGCGAACCATGATTTTTTTCGAAATGCAGCTATAACCAGGGGCGGATCCAAGGGGGGAGGAGATGTGGCATGTGGGGAATGCATACCCCACCAGCCATTTTCAAACATGTTTTTGAAAAAATACAACTTTTTCTTAATTTCAAACCTTTTCGATAACAAGCCTTACGCCCCACGCACGCATAATCGAAAATGTACGAACAAAATGCATCATATTTGGTGCAACACTCAGAATTAGGAGCAAAAAATTTAAACAAAATTTGCCTGAAAATTGTTCAAAAAATACTACAGTGGTCACTACAGCATGTAATTTTTCAAAAATTTTTTGGGGAGCATGCCCCCGGACCCCCCTAGAGTCTTTTTTATTCTCAATATGCTTCAAAACAATTCTGCCAAAAAACTGCGCTAAAAAATATGTTGAATTTGGGTGCTCCTCCCTGAAAAAATTTCTGAATACTCCTTACACACAACGACATTTTTCAAAAGGCTTATTTGCGCCTTTTTTAGGTCTAACTTCTTTGTACTTAATTTACATTCAACCTAATCCCAAATTCCATTCCCCCCCACCAAACTTTTCTGGATCCGCTCCTGGCTATAACTAGCAATATACTTAATTTTACTCACAAAACACTCTTTTATGTATGTTAAAGTACTTTCATTTACAAGAATATGCTCCTCCTTGCAGTTTTCTGCCGACGCCTGTGATAGAGGGTATGGATGAAACCGCGCCGCTTATGTGAAACAACTGTAATTTCAGCTGGAAAAATGTCTTCAGTTGGAACAAAAGTAATTCAAAAATTCAATAAAAATGCTCGAATTTACTTTTTAAGGAAAATGTGTCAACAAACTGCTTTTGTGATTGTTCTTTCCAAAAAAAATTGCTGTGCAAAGTAAAAAACACTGTAAGTTGTGAAAAGAGAGTGACTTCATGGGCCATTTCTAGGCACAGCTACACCTGTTTTCAAGTTTTTCTCTGTTTACCGACTTGATTCGGGGCGAAATGAGTTCACGCCAAAGTTTTGTTGGCATTTGTCCAATGCTAACCGTTGGACGAAAGTTAAACCTACGTTTTACACTTGGTTGAACTAGGCTTGGGAGTCATCTCATTAAGACAGCGGCATATCTTTTTATATCAAAAATTTTGAAAAAGAGCTTCTGTTTTAGGCTCTGGCCTAGTAGGCATTCATTCCTTTGCAAAAAATTGGCTTAGCTCATCGTAAAGGATAGGTCAATGCTTGTAAACCGTAACCGGTTGGCATATTGGCAGCCCAACGGTACGCTTTCGGTGCCAGGGTTTCAAGGTTCGATTACAGAGCTGGTTAATCTAACACAGCGTAGTCAACGCTTCGATTCCGCTGCAATGTTTCCCTAAAGTTCGGAGCTACGAAGCCCAATCGTCACGGAGATGGGCTACTGCTACTTATATTTGATGAATTCGTAAACACCAAACGTTGGGCACATTATTCAAATAGTTAGGTCCAGGGTACGAAAATACGAAAGCTGAGTTTTTACAACATTTAGTTTTTGCATTCAGGTTAATCTCATTCACGAGTCACTTCGATTGCACTGTAAAAATTCAGCAAGCGTGAATGTTGTTCAAGAAGCGAGGCGCAACTTTGATCATGACGTATCAACATTGCTGAGGCTTGATAATTCCATTGTAACCTACGTAAAACCAGTTAGACTGTGGTTTCACTCAAGTGCATACATATGCGGTGCACCTTTATGCTTCATGCTCACGTGAGCATGATTCAGAGCATCGGTATTCTAATCTAAATGTATGTCCCTTAAACAAACTCAAGCGCCTATTCTTCTTGTTTTGCGCGTCATTTCATGGCAAGTAATGCGGAAGTCTTTTGAATACAAATTTCGTCTACGAGACAAAACATAGTTATAGAGCAGCGCTTTTCCACCAGTTCAAACATTAAATAATTGATGGGAAAGCTAGCCATGAAAAGTAGTTTCGTTTTGAGTTTAATTTCACTTCCATTTACCAACTGGCCCAAACAAACGTTTCCGTTAATAAGCAAGAAAAATAACCCAAACTAAATTTGATTAGTGCATCAGTTTGTAATCAATGAATGACTTGGTAAGTGATATGGATATGGGCATGGGATGGTATGTACAGTGACGTACAAAAAGGGGTGCTCATGGGCGGGCCTTCCTAAAGATTGTTTCGGTAGACTAAAAAACGTTCTTGCTTAAATTTTCACCTGAAAATAGTGTCTTGATGAGGTGAAACCTCTTAAAGCTTTCACTCCTCAAGAAATTTATGCGAACGCCTCTGGGTTATGTAGGCTCTGTGTGCTGACGTCAGTTCAGTTTTCGGGCAGTTCAAAACATACGTTACTGAGGTAGTGCCTTATCATTGTTGTATTGTAAACCTGTTGATAATTTACTGAAATTATAGTCTGGTTCTTGCTTGCAATAACATTTTAGTAGCAAAATGGCCTTTGTAAGCTATTGACACGCTTCACAGTGAACACTAAATTGACTATTTATAAGCAGGTTTGAATTTAGAAACGTCGGCATACCTCACCATATTTGAGTTTTTACTCAGGTCACAATAGCTCGCTTCGGATTGGCTGATCGTTCACATGACGCAGCAGGTTTGTAAAAAATAACACACCATTTAAATCAGCACCAAGTGCATCTACGCGAGAAACTTAAGTTTGATTCTAGAATCGCCGTTAACCATAAACGTAAGTTATGCTCTATCTCATAAAACTACCCCGCCCTTACATGATTTAAAACTTTGCCCTCTTCCCTTTAGAGTGTTTTGCTTATATTATCATCTTGCTGACAGTCGTTGATGAGGCTCGAAAGCGTGTGAAGCGGTGAATGCGTATTTATTAATTCTGTTATTCTCATTTTACAATTTGTTGATATTTCAACGAATAGATTAATGTAGTTCATTACATTTAGGGCTGCAAGCTTGGACAAACTAAAATGTATTTAATACCATTGAGACTTGGCACCTGATTTGATGGTTAAGTCATCTGCCAGCTGGAAGGTTAAAAATGATGGAGTCACTTCTCGAATATAGCATTTGAGTGCTAAAGTTAGCGATCAAGAAGGATGAATGACGTGGTTTATACACGTTCCTGCTTGAACTGGCTTCTCACATAGGAGCGAAATTCCACCGTTGACCAAGACAAGTGCATAAATTTAACTGTCGCGACAGTGACCATCAGGAAAATTTGCCTGCATGCTCAAAAAGTCATTAAAAGCAAAATGTCTAACCAACTATCCATCAAAGTTAAAATTTCCAGCGCGTTCATAAGCCGATCTATACCATGCGGTTTTTGCCATATTTGGAAGAAAAAATTTTTAGCCAATCACGGGCGACTTCGCTACAGCGATTTAACCTTTAACATTCATCCTACGCCCAGCAGAAAATTTCTCAATGTTTACGCTCTAACCTCGTGCGCATCTCGCGGATATCTTCCGTTTTTTTGGTCATATCAATTTGATCTTTTTTGCTTGCGTAGTCACTTAGTAAGATTCAGTATTTCTTAAAACAGTTCTTTCAGCATTGCGAAATGACACGAAGTAGTTTAAACGTCCCGTAAAAGGTCAAACATCGCGCAAACTTTGACTTCGACGTTAAAGCTAACAAAGTGGTGGTACACCGTCCTTGTACTATCCATAAAATTTCTGGTATATAAGAACAATTGTGAGTTAATGAGTAACTCGTTTGCTTAAGGCTTCGCCCTTCATTATGCTGAGCAAAATGATAAACCATCAAGCTACCATATTTGGAAAAACTGATGTGCTTGGCGATGGCAGTTCGTATTTGTAGCATACACACATTAACTCGATATCGAAGCATTTCCATAATAATTCCCTTGACTAGACGGTAACCCCGTTAATGAGAATGACAGAAAGCAGTTGGTTTAAACACCCTAGTCAAAGTCCACTTGATGAGAAAATAATTGCGCTCAGTACACAAGCTGCTTGAAAAATAGCTGGATCAGAATTTCTGCCAAACATGTGCTTTCATCGCAAGCCACGACAGCGCTCGCGTGATGACGTCATTGTCTGCCAATCACAATGAGTCTACAGGGCGAGGCAAAAATCGCTTTTAAAATGTTGGTAATTCTCTGGAACAACCTTTTAAGGTTGTATCACTCTGCGTCCACTTTGCTATATATAACGGAAGGTTTAAACGTAAAATCACAGCATATTAATGTCGTCGGAGCTTTAGATGAATATCACTATCACTGTTATAGTAAGGGGCAAAATACTGGCTGAAAAAGCGTAAAACAAGGTGAGGTGTTGAAAACGCACTGTAGCTGCAGAGAGAATATTTTTTGCGATGTTAACGCGAAAAACAATGCTGGTAAAACAATATGATTGAGTTTGTCGCTCTTTGACACTGCTCAAACTTGACAGCGTCTTTCGCTCAATCACGTAAAGCCCAGGCTTGATTTGCGTTTGTTCTTTTGTTTTTGGTAGTACTTCAGTAAAAAAGGAAGTGGCATGCGTAGGCTGTGTCCAAAGAATCGACTCTGTATCGTTGAATCATTCTGTTGCTTGTGTTTGTTACAGAGCTGCTAGTCGATGCAGTGCAGGTCAAAACGGATATTGCGTGTCTGCATGAAGCAAGCCTCTGACTTTTTTAAGAGGAACATAGATAACCTTTAAATTTTAACACGTTTTGTACTCAGCACTAATATTGAGGCGGATATTTAACACTTACCTTAACCAGTGCATAGAAGTTGTAAAATAACGTAATATTTTAAGCAAGGCACAAGGTGTGCACACACTAAACAACGTATACGTTAACATACACGGATAATCCAGTGATAGACCCTTGAACTAAAAACTTGGGTGTTCCAATTTTGAAATTGTAGGTAACCCTTGGTGAAAAATTAAGAAGCACTGGTTAGTTTCAGCCATTGACTAATTAGTGTGATAACGAATGATGGGTGTTTATTGTCATTGATAGTTTTACAAACTAATGTTTCCGCTAATTCTTATGATTAAGGTGGGTCATACAGGGTGACCCAAAAAAAACGGAACCCGTGTATTTAGAATAATTAGAATTGGGTTCCGTTTTTTTTGGGTCACCCTGTATTTCATCTGCTGCTGTAAATATCCAAATTTGGGGGTATTCCGCGGAGGGTTAGTTGTTTTTAATACGGTATTAACGCATATTACTCAGTGACACTCTGTGCAGCACTTAGCGCATTGTTATCGATGAAGAATTTTTTCATCAATCATAAAATTCCAGTTTTTCTTAGCGGTTCTGAGTAGAACGATTGATTCATCAGCAACCCCGACTTTCTTTCGCAACAGAGGCCACAATCTCTACGCTTTCGTCATGTACCAGAAAACTCCAATCAGCACGCTTCTCACTAGTTCTCTCGCCGGTTTCACGCACCTGCCAACCAATCAAAAAACGAGAAAAAAGCCGGCTCGGAGCTAAGCTTTCCTTATTTGGTCATACAGAGCAAACGCGAGTTCTTGCGTCACGCGGCCGTTTCAAAATGCGTCTCCTTATATGGAAAGAGGCATTTGATAGGTAGAATACGGAAATAAGAGAAAACCAGGAAACGGCTCGCACAAAGCGCTGTTGTACAGCAGCGAGCGTAGTCATTTGAAGATGGGAGGTAGTGTGAGTGGCAGCTGGAAGAATTTGTCTCGAAAAATATTTGAAATTTTTATGGCATAAGATGTCAGCCAGGACAACATGAGCGCAATTAATGTCTGCGATTGAGTAAAATTAACCATGATTTATGTTTAGGTACAGGTTCTACCGCAGCTATAAATCTTTTCATTTTTTACGTTAATTAAAACAAATAAATCAATCATGGATGAGGATGTTGCAGCATTGGTTGTAGACAATGGATCTGGAATGTGCAAAGCCGGATTTGCCGGTGATGACGCCCCACGTGCCGTCTTCCCCTCCATCGTCGGACGCCCCAGACATCAGGTAAATTTGATCTTGAGACTTTAATCGGTGATGTTCTTACTGGAAAACGACTTGGTTTAATCCTTGTTTTTTTCCATCAGGGTGTCATGGTTGGAATGGGACAAAAAGACAGCTACGTCGGAGATGAAGCCCAAAGTAAAAGAGGTATCTTGACCTTGAAATACCCCATCGAACACGGAATTGTCACCAACTGGGACGACATGGAAAAAATCTGGCATCACACCTTCTACAATGAACTCCGTGTTGCCCCCGAAGAACACCCAGTTTTACTTACAGAAGCCCCCCTTAACCCCAAGGTCAGTAAATTATAGCTTTTGTCATTGTCCTGTAATTTTAAGATGAAACGAGTTAATCTTAAAATCAGTATGGTTGTGGGTTCGAGTATAGCGGTAACCAGTTAACAGATTAACCTACAATAAATTCGTAAGCTTGTGCGTTGTCATTTACAACTAAGTTCTTTCTGCAGGCCAACAGAGAAAAGATGACACAAATCATGTTCGAAACTTTCAACACACCCGCCATGTACGTCGCTATTCAAGCCGTCCTGTCCTTGTACGCCTCTGGTCGTACCACCGGTATTGTGTTCGACAGTGGTGATGGTGTGTCCCACACCGTACCAATCTATGAAGGTTACGCCCTTCCCCACGCCATTCTTCGTCTTGACTTGGCCGGAAGAGATCTTACCGATTACCTTATGAAAATTTTGACAGAGAGAGGTTATTCCTTTACCACCACAGGTATGGAGTTTTCTAAAGAAATTTTGTTCGTTCCTCTTGTTCTGGATTTTGCTTACCAAATTTGCTATTTACAGCCGAACGTGAAATTGTCCGTGACATCAAGGAAAAACTTTGCTACGTTGCCTTGGACTTTGAACAAGAAATGCAAACCGCAGCCAGCAGCAGCTCCTTGGAAAAGAGCTATGAACTTCCTGATGGACAGGTTGGTAAAATGGGCGTGGTCGACGCTCTTTGCTGAACATGGGACAGAATTAATTTAACTCTTATTTTTTAGGTCATCACTGTCGGAAACGAACGATTCCGATGCCCAGAATCCCTCTTCCAGCCATCCTTCCTTGGAATGGAATCTGCTGGTATCCACGAAACCACATACAACTCCATCATGAAGTGCGATGTTGACATCCGTAAGGACTTGTACGCCAACACCGTACTCAGCGGTGGATCCACTATGTTCCCTGGTAAGCTGACTTTCAATCGTGATTCCTAATGTATTTTTCGCTTTCTGTATCTACTTTAATGTTTCTGTTACAGGTATTGCCGACCGTATGCAGAAAGAAATCACCGCCCTCGCCCCACCAACCATGAAGATCAAGATCATTGCTCCTCCAGAGAGGAAATATTCCGTATGGATTGGTGGATCTATCCTTGCTTCACTTTCAACATTCCAACAGATGTGGATCTCCAAACAAGAATACGATGAGAGCGGCCCATCCATCGTCCACCGCAAATGCTTCTAAATATCTAATTTAACCAAATATAGCTTTTTGTATGTAGACACATGCTGCATTTATTTGGGTTATTTTCGTTGTACGGTCTACGTTGCGTGAACGCTGTGACTAAGGCACAATTTCTAAAAAACTTACGGAAAGGCTGCTATTTTGCTTTTCAGTGATTGCATAATTCACTTACATTCCAAGATGTTCTTGTACCTTTAATTTCTCGCACTGTTAAATATTCCCTAAACAATATGTTTCAACTTATACAGAGCGCGAGTGTTTCTACTAGCCTAAACCATTTTTGCTTTTTAAGATTTAATGCTGAAAGTATGATGGTAGAGGCAAATAAATTTACGAAACAATCAAGGTTGTGTGATTCTGGTTTTAGACGCGTATCATGGCTAGGTAGAAAAAAAAAAAACCCAACGATTGGTAAATTAAAAACATGCCCATATTCGGTATTAAATTATTTTGTCGATGTCAACAAACGTTTTCGTAGCACAGGCGACACCACGTGGTGGAACGGAAGGATGCAGATAGTTTCAACATAGTGAATGTCGGTATCGCGTTATTTTAGTAAGACGTTAGTTGTGGATTAATAAGGTGTCCTAAACGTTGGTTCGATAATTCGGTTTTTTCGTGAGTTTAGATAAGTTGTGGGGTGATGTTTAAAATTTGGTCTACACTCGCGTCGTCGTTATTGCGGAAGCGTTTATCAGCCGAAAGCTATGAATTTACAAGCGACAATTTGCGTGACTCCCTAGTTACATCTGATGTGACCGGTCACTATTCTAACAAGTTTATGACGTCATCTGCTGCATTATCACGTCATAAGGAATGCTTAAAGCACAATGTCAGCGGCTACTGTTGAAAAAAGGGGTAGAAGTTTGTCTTGGCCAATAAAATATTGCACAAATCTCTTGGAATGAGTAGTGCAACCGTTTGCAGGGTTATTAAGCAATTCAATGCAAGAGGATCCGTAACCCCCCATAGAAAAGGAACATGTGGTAAAAAAAGGTTTCCCTTCTTCAGGGATGATGCTTTAACTTTGTGGGAAAGCAAAAGAATTTTCTCGGATTTGTTTTGCTCTTCCTTAAAGTTAAAGCATCATCCTGAAGAAGGGAAACCTTTTTCTGCCACATGTTCCTTTTCTATGGGGGTTGCGAATCCTTTTGCATTGAGTTGCTCAATAACCCTGCAAACGGTTGCACTGCTCATTCCAAGAGATTTGTGCAATATTTTATTGGTTAAGTTCGGAATGTTTGCAAAAAACAATGACACTACTGGCACGTTTTTTAGAAGTAGTGTTCGCCATGACAAACTTCTAGGCTACCTTGTTTTTTTTCAGCAGTAGCCGCTGACCTTCTGCTTGAAGGCACTCGTTATGACTGACTCACCCGAATGGTTATGACTAAATAAAGCAGTAGACGACGTCACAAAGTTGTTTAGATTATTGATCTGTTACATTAGATGTAAACAATAAATAAACTCAGTGGCGTGGCCACGGGGGGGTTCCATTAAGCCTCAAGTGACATCATACTTACTTCTTTTTTTGGTATTTATTTCAAGGTGCTAGATACTTTTTCATTGATAATAATTAATCTGGATTAGTAATTGTCATAATAACAAGAATTACGTAGCGTTGTTTCCTGAATCTTGTTCTTTGCTGTTATGCTTAATGAAGCAATGACGCAATTTTATTAACGAGGCAGTGCCGCTCCTGTACACGCAACGCAACTGCCCTCAACCCCTCAGACCTTCCGTAGAAAAACGGCTAAACGATTTCAAGCAAAAATGATGTAGCCTACGTTCTGTAGCGCAAACAAGAACTAAATCGCTAACGTTTGAATATCGTTCTACCAGCTTCACCAGAAAGCATTCCTTTGACTTCTTAACAACAATTGTGTTTTAACTGCCTTCGGTATTTTTAGTTTAAAACATCTCTCTTAAAACTTGAGGTCATCTTTTGTTATTATGCAACCAAAGGGGGTGTGGGGTATGCTGCGAATGCATCCCCCCACCAGCCATTTTCAACAAGGTTTTGGATGAAAAAATTTTTTCCGTAATTTCGAACCTCTTCGTAACAATGTGCCTTAGTCGCCTTAAGCACGCATAATCGAAAATGTGCGAACAAAATGCATTATTGGTGAAGCACTCAAAGTTAGGGGCCAAAAATATGACAAACTTTCCTTAAAAATTGTTCAAAAAGCACTAAAATGGCCATTGCACTATGCTAATTTTCAAAAATTTTCCGGGAGAGCATGCCCCCGGACCCAACAGTCGTTTTTGTTACTTAAGTTGCTTAAAATTAACTCTGCCGAAAAAACTGCGCTTGAAAAAGTGACGAAAATTAGTGCCCCTCCTTGAAAAAAACTCTGAATAGGCCCCTGACATGAAAACATTTTCAAAAGGCTTATCCACGCCCGTTTCCGGGTCTATACGTCTTTGCAATTAGTTAACAATCAACCTAATTCAAAATTTCATCCCCCCACCAAAACTTTCTGGATCCGCTCCTGTATACAACGTATGGTCAAATGTGACGTCATTCTCAACCCCTCCCATTGCAAAATCGGAATCCTGGCTACGCTAGTAAATAAACTATATACATTATTTCCTTTGCTATAGATGAACCAAAGTGAGAGAATGAAAAAAAGAGTCAATTTCAATTAAGTCGAACAATACGATAGATAGGCAAGTTAACGCAAAACGTTAGCTTCGTTAACCACTACTTCGTTTACACAATTATGTACTTCCGTTAACGTTAATTCGTCAAATTCAGCTCGAATTAACGGAAGTTAATTAAATTCGTTAAATCGTTAATTTTGACTTAAAACGGCATTTCTTTTTACAAAAAAGCGTAAAATTTTTTAATATCAGTGCTTGCGTAAGCATTTAAGCGATTTTTCTGCTCACAAACAATATGTTTTGTTGTTTTTATCTCGGTTTTTGACCTCATTGGTTGTATTTTGCAAGTTAATCGATGTCAAACTTAACCAAGAATAAGAGAAATAAGCGTTTACAAAAATTTAACGGAAGTTATCAAGCATTAACGGAAGTTAATTTATTACTAACGAATTAATGATTAACGAAATTGTGCCTACCTCTGAACAATGCTATTTGTTCTTCTTTTTAATTGTCAAATATACCAAGACTTATCGCAATTGCAATACTTTTTCAAATGGCTTTACCTTCATGCTGCAATTTTGCTTGTGCTAACCATGTACCAAACCCGGCTTACTCTGAAACTAACGGCAGTGGAAAAAGAAGATAATTGATCAAGACACATGATTTGTTTTTGGTGAATATGACTCAGGATTTGGTATGATCCAGCTCTAAGTTGGGTTTGGTAAAAATGATTATAAAAGATGTGTTTAATATGACATCAGTAATTAAGTTGGTATAGCAGAGAGTATGCTACGCTGCTAGAAAACAGTTCAGGGTTTGATGGTGCTGATCAAGGATATTAAATTTTTATCGTACTTGGCCTGTGTTTGATATATACTCTGTCCACATGTCCAGTTTAAGTGAGTCTCAAGCACACGGCTTTCTACATTGCTATTGAATTTTTGTCATAATCACTTTTTTCAATTGCAAAAGCAGAAATTTGATTATGATGCAGATAGTTCGTGGGTTTTACGTCCATTTCAACTGGACATGTGTCAGGTTAATTCTGTCTCAACCATTCCGAGCGAGACTAAAATTTGATCTTATGCTTTCCAAATTGCAACAGCGCAGATGGCCGAGCGGTAAGAGCGTCCGCCTCGGGAGCTGTAAACTTGGGTTTGCTTCCGGGTGGCGTCAAACCAATGACTTCAAAATTGGTATTGACAGCTTCCCTTGGCCGAGCGGTAAGAGCGTCCACCTCGGGAGCTGTAGACTTGGGTTTGATTCAGAGTCGCGTCAAACCAATGACTTCAAAATTGGTATTCACAGCTTCCCTTCTTGACGCTCAGCATTAAAAGGACAGCGTGAAGAATAAGCCGGCAAGTTAACTTGTTGTACCGAAGGAAAGCAACTTAGCGAGATTCCCCATCTTGGTGTGGAAGACAAATGGCTGGCAACTCCTATGCGAGCTCGTACAGCGCACTGCTTGCTTTCTCGTGTTAGAATAAATATGGAACTAACCTACAAAAATGTTCAACCAAAACACGAAGTCGACAATATTGCTTTTCGTTAAGTTGTCGTAGTCTACGTGATTGATTAGGTTTAACTTATTTAGACCTTTGTGTTTGATTTTCACAAGCTTTTTGTTCTTTTATTAACTAATTGTTTCATCTACAGGCGTTTACCATTCAGTCCACAACAGAAACCTTTTGTCCAAATCTCGCAACAATAGAACAATATGAAGAAGCTTTTAAGTTTTATTCTACTTCGTGGTCACAAAACAGAACAATTAAAATAAACCAGCTTATAGTACAGTAACAATCTTCAGCTGAAGACTCAGTCACCAAGAGCCGAAAGTCGAGCAAATCTCCCTTGTACTCGCGTCATAACGTCGTGGCGTGTAACGAGTGGCGGGGCCCATCTTCCAGGCTTAGCGTTCGGGCAACACAACTAAAAAACATCGCAGCGGTGGCGATACCGTGTCCAATATGACAAACCCGGGATTCGAATTCCAGATTAACAACTGAGCAAACCGGCCAGATCAGCCAAAAGCCTCATCACTATGATATCTTAATAAAAACTTTCATTCATATTGATGGGGTCAATCTACATATCCCATTTCTCAATCTCATGTATCGTGTATTCGTGTAATGCAGTGGTTCTCAAACTGGGAATCCCTATCCCCTTGTGGTCCGCGAAGCAGTTTCAGGGGGACGAAAAAGAGATCGCGGATTTCTGATAAATTATCCCATTGAATTGTGCTTGTAAATTTAGCGAATGTTACTGGCTTCATTTTCTCGCTCTAAAAGCTGTTTGCTTAGTGCACATAGCATTTCATTACAAATGTCCACGTATTTTACATCAGCTACACTACTACTTCTTTTTGCTGCTGAACTAGAATTTATGCTTAAAAATAAAGGACCGCGAATGACAGAAAATAATCTTTGGGGACCGTAAAATCGAAATTTTAAAAAGTTTGAGAACCACTGAAAATGGTTAACTGGTTATGTTATTTTAAGACGAACACAAGTAAAACGATTTACGAGCGTGTGTCAGCTCTCAGTTCAGAGTCGTGCTTTTTAACGTTAGATTGATGAAAGTCTAAAGGGTATTTCAAGCGACAGTATTAATTACTGCTATGATTTTTACTATTGGCCGTTACATATTTCTCTTTAGGGGTCCACAACTACATTGGAATGATTTAGGGGTCGGCAGCCCCCAAAAGATTAAAAACCACTGGATAACAGTAAGTTAATCGAAAATGCAGAGAGCCTTTTGTTTTTACGAGATGCAAACTTGGTACCATTCAGCAAACGACAATTCATCTTGGACTCAAGTACAGAACGATTTGAATTACATCATAAAAGAAAAAACATCAATAAAAAATTCGTAAGGCAACGTGTGCTTGCACAAGACAAATTAACTCTCATTTTTGAGACATTGTAAACTAAACGTTAATAAAATTTACAAGTAATTGAATTAAAATACAGTAAAACAGGATTTGCTACAGCAAAAGATTTACCCAAGCCTACCACATGCATGGTTGGATCTAAGATGAGTAAAGAGTATAGACCACATTATAAATTTTTGCAACACGTTGTCTTTGAACGATATAGGCCTACTGACAGCCAGAAATTGTGTGGAAAACTTACAACAGAAACAAGAGAAAAACAAGCTAAGAATTAACTTGATAAGGTGCGTGTTCAACAAGGTATTGTATTCGAAATTCTCTCATAGTAGATGCTTAAAAATGTTGTTTAGTCATCCAGGAAAATCTTGACTTCTAAATCAACGGCTTCTTGAATGGCATCTTGTATGGTTTCACTATCAAACGAAGTTTGCCGAATCGTGTCTTGATCCAACGTTGTCGTTACTTTTAGATGTAATTTGTACTCAGCTGGTTGAATGATGATTACGTCATGTGAGTCAATTGCGTTTTTCGTTAAATGTAAGACACTGGTTTGTTCCCTGTGATGAATGCGGAAAAAACGATCTTTGTTACCAGCAACTATCTCATATCGCGAATGATCGCGTAATTGCTTCAAGGAAGCTCGTAGCTCGAGCAATGGAGTGCGACGAGACACATTATGGCGGCTGATAAAGATCTCAATTGGATAAGTGGTGTTTAGTGTCGCTTTTCCGTTGCGATCATGAATTTCGATAAATCGCCCTTCAGATTCATGAGCAGAACGCCGCTGTCTCCTTCTTACGTCACCACCCGGCATGCAGCTATAGCAAACAGTATCTTGTCTTGCAAATGGACTCATTCTGGGTTGTTGAGGCATGCCATATCCTCCCATTGGAGACATTCCCCTCCCTTGACTACCGAATCCAGGATACATAGGCATGTGCGGAATTCGCTGCTGGAATCCTCCGGATCCACGAATACAATGCCTGTTTAAAGCAAAAAACTGGTAAGGTTTGGCTGACCACTTTTACAGCTATAAGGCAACAGCATAAAACAAACTAGCTAGAGTATAATAAAGGCTAGTAGCTATTGAAATTTAATTTTGTTTATCAAAAAGCTGGTAGCTATTGAAATTGATGTCATTATTTTGTTTATCAAAAAGCTGGTAAGGTTTGGCTGACCACTTTTACAGCTATAAGGCAACAGCATAAAACAAACTAGCTAGAGTATAATAAAGGCTAGTAGCTATTGAAATTTAATTTTGTTTATCAAAAAGCTGGTAGCTATTGAAATTGATGTTATTGTTTTGTTTATCAAAAAGCTGGTAAGGTTTGGCTGACCACTTTTACAGCTATAAGGCAACAGCATAAAACAAGCTAGCTAGAGTATAGTAAAGGCTAGTAGCTATTGAAATTTAACATCAAATTATTAGTAATTGATGTTATTATTTTGTTTATCTCCTATGAGAAAACCACTCTTGGTCCCTTGGTGTACATGCGAATAGACTTACGATGTTAAACTTATAAAATTTAATACTACCCAATGGCATATTATTAAGTTCAGTTTTTATGAACGCAATTTAATACATTTATTGGGAACATTATCTTCGGTAAAAATGGTAGTAAGCCTACATACATTGAGTTACAGTACGAATAGCAATGCTTGTCTGGCTATTGGTGTAATCACAACTTAAAAAACTTGTTTTGTTCACTGCGATACAATTGAATAAACTATATCAGACATAAAGAAAACGCAATATCAAAAATTGAATCTTGACTATTCTCGCGATATTACGCTGAAGCGTGTAACGGGTGGCATTTCAGCGGCTTAGCACCAGGACAGCTTCAAGCCGTTAGCGACACTCAGTCCAGTTTAACGGCCGGAAAATTGAAGTTTAAATCTCCTGCACTTCCAGCGATGTCGTTACCACCTTGCCAACTGGCCAATTTTAAAATTAGCATCGAACTTCATTTACAACACAGCGTCCTAAACTGGTTGGTCATCGCAAATTGTAATCATTTACTCACCCAGAACCAAGTCTAAAGAATCCTCTTGGACAGGAACAGGAAAATCCGCCGTACGTGTTTTGACAACCATATTGACAACTTCCTCCCCCAATCTGGCATTCATCCACGTCACCACAACTACCCCCCATTTTCGTCAACCCTCTGTAAATAAATGTTCATTAAACCATTTACAGTTTGACAGTTGTTGTTTTGGCCTGGCGTTCGCAGAAGCAGGGGATTGGAGGCTAAGGGGTCGAACCCCTCGAATTTTTAGTGGTGCATATTATACGACACATAGTACTTGATACTTCCACCCACAAAACTGCAAATGTTTTTCTGTTATTATAGCCCACTAAACATTTTCTGGGCTTGCCCCTGCGTGGTTTCACTAAAAGACGGAAAAAAGACGCGATGATATGGAGGGGAATTTGCAGGACACCTAGATTGCATAGATAATAAAAATTAGCCAGTGAAATTGTGAACTCCTCGTCTTCTGTGTTTAAAACATGATACAGCACACCTTAAATGTTTTTTTTTAAACAACATCTTCTCGATTCTCGATTAAGTTTAACACTTTGAAGGAACTCCTCAAGGGTGCGCGAAGACGCTTAAATGGATCCATAAATGCAAAATACATCTACAGTATGAACACCGATATAAGCAACATAGGAAGCATCTTTGTAATTTGGGTAGTCTTGAAAAAGACTGTTTTAACCTAACTGTTTTCGTCTCGCTCTCTTCAGGGCTTAACGCGAGAGTTATGTGAGGAGGAAACAGCTGATCAAAAACGAGAATGGTTTGGCCTAAAACAGTCTTTTTCAAGATTACCCAAATTACAAAAATGTTTCCAATGTTGTTTAAATCGGTGTTAAAATTACGCAGCACCAAAAATCTTTTTACCGTTTAAATAATTACTTATACGATTATTTACGATTAAGGTGGTTATATCATGTATTTGTAAAGAGGTTCATAAGTTTGTTCAAATTTTTCGAAAATCTTGAAAAATATCAGAAATATAGCTTTAAGGACACAATTGACAATACCTTGAGCATCCGCATTGGAATCCACCTCTGTTGTTGGTGCAAGATTGTCCCAATCCACAAGGATTATGAATGCACTCGTTCACATCCTGGCATCCGCGTCCGTACAAAGTTGAAGAGAATCCGCGTCCGCAAAGACAACGGAATGATCCGGGGATGTTTTGACAACTTCCAGCGCAGTCACCCTGCCCACCACTGCATTCATTGATGTCTACAGCATGTAAATTTAAGTGAAACTCGCAAACAAGTTGACTGTCAAATTCATTAGCTCAGTAGTGGTAAAAGCGTCCAAATTACAATTAGGAGTTTGGGTTCGATACTCGGAGTATTCGTAAATGGTTTTCACAATTCACAGCAACTTCGGTTACCGTTACAGATACGAGACATACAAAAAAAATGGAACTCCGTTATTAAGACGTAATTAAGTTTGTTATTACAAGCGCTAAAAACATGATCATAATTGATAACCGTCATGAAACGTCCAACATCCATACCCTGACAAAAATTTCAGTTTGTCGCCACCTACCGACACAAGCTTCTCCCATGCCACGTCGGTATCCTCTGGGACATTCGCAGTGATAGCCCCCTGGATCATTTCGGCAAATCCCTCGAGCTCCGCAAATTCCAGGCATTTCCATGCATTCATTTTTGTCGACGCATTGTGAATTCTGAAATTTCAAACGCGTAAACATTGATGTAGAATCAATTACTGTTCTCGTGCGAGCAATGACTAACTCAGGGCCGAATACTTATTGCTTGTATCTTCATGCAGACTTATCGTTGTTACTACATTTGTTGCACTGTTGTGGCGACTCTTATTGAAGCGATAAAATATTTTTGAAAAAGGATAACATTTTGATATTTATTCCAGTTCAAAATAATGATTAAGTCAGTGTTAATAGAGTTTTTTTCATAATTTTGTTAAAAAAAACTTTAAACGCGCGGTCAATCAACATCATACACAGCTAGACAAAATCATTTTGCAGAATTATAGTCTAATTACCTCTTGCACGAACCCGTGCGGGCATTCGCATTTATAAGATCCAACCGTGTTGACGCAAATATATTGACATTTATGACGTTTCGTCGCACATTCGTCAACATCTGTACAACAACATTGGCCAGATTTAATCAAGCCTAAACTGGCTATGCGACAGGGACAGCTGAACTTTGTTATTCCTTTTTCATAAGTGCGACTGGACGTGGCGGTGCCCCGTGCGTGACGGGTAATTCATGGCTGAAGCTGACCGATTTGACATACAACTTAAGATGCTGATTTGAAGAGCGCAAGCTCTTTTTGCAGTTTCCCATACTGCAGAGCCGGTGGCAGAGCAGTCGACTTAGGGGGCCCAAGCGTTTATCAGGGGAGCTAAAGCTTGAAATTAAGCACAAAAGCCACAGTCTTCAAAAGAGTAAGCTCGTTGATTAGAGGGCCAAGCATGTCAATTGGGGGGGGCCAGACTCCCTCTTGGCGCCGGCCCTGCCATACTGCATTGTTGCATTTTCAGATGATCAGTCTTTTATTGCACGTCGTGGGGAAGAAAAATGGTGAGTAACAAATAATTTTTATGATATCGGAGCAATGGTGAAGGAACAGTGGAGCATGCATTTACACTTTTTAAACTCACAACCATGATGATTCTAGAAAATTGTGAATAATTATGTCCCTGAGAAAGCACTTTAAAAAATTGCTAAGAAATTCTTTGTGAAAAAAACAACAACACAGAGAAATAAGTTATTCATCGTCCATCAAGAAATAACCAGTCAATATTTTTTTACGAAGCACCAAGTTTAGAAAAAGAAACGCAAAAACACTGGTAGCATATTTTTGTGTAATAAATTACCAGGTTGTAACCCCTTTTTCTATATTTTCCAAATTCCACGAAAACGCGCTCGTAAAAGAGATTAAAGTGTAACTTACCAACACAAGAGGATCCGCTTTGGTCAGTGTGGTAGCCAGTGGGACACAAACACTCATAACTTCCTTCTGTGTTACGACAATCCAAGCTACATGGAGCAGGAGAAGCAATGCATTCATTGATGTCTTAAAAAAGTGAATCGTGAAAACACAAAAAATTTTGCCTCAAAATTTATTAGATAAAAATTTCGTCAGCGACATGGCCAAGTGGTACCGTGCGCAGATGACAGATTCTACGGGACAGGTTCGACTCGCGATGGGAGCCGATCGCATTTGACACATTTACCGGAAGGCTGCTGACTAGAATAGCGCAAGCTCACTTTGCAGTCTCCTTCAATTACTGTTAAATTTTCAGTTCAATATAATTTGAAAATAACCCCAGTTTTTATTATTTGATAGTTATTTTAACAAACATCCATAGACCTTCTGCAGATGCAAGTCATCTCAAGACACAAAACTCCCATTTGTGGATGCAGGGGGGTAAGGAGGGAACAAGACCCCTTAAATTTTTGGTCGCACGCATTAACACTTTTATACTTTTTCACGCACAAAAATTGCAAAAAATATATTTTTTATTTCTAGTCCTTCCTCTAAAATACATGCATCCGTCCCTGGCTCTTACCGTAAATCTAGCATCACTTTAATTTTCGATCCATATCAGTTGAATTTAGACCTACTTTCAGCGACTATACAGCTCGAACAAAAGCAAAGCAGCATAAGCTCGCTAAATACTTAGTTCAAATTAGTTTAAATGCAGTCACTGCTCTGCGTGTGCGTGGAGCTCAAGGAAAAAAGCTGATGACATAACATGAAAATTTCGAGTGATTAGCAGGAAGTCTGGGGTTAGATTCCCGGGTCGGTGAAATCGGCACAGTGCTGCCAACGGCTTGCCACTGTTGCGACGTTTCTTCGGAGCTGCGTTGCCCAGACGCTAATCCGCGGAGATGGGTCACGCCATTCGTTACACGTTTCGGCGTAATATCGCGAGTATAATGCAGAATTGGTTTTTTCGCAGCTTTGCATGAAAGGATTACTGACAGTTACCTACCAACACATGCTTTTTTGTTGCTGGTTGGTTTGTATCCGTGGTTGCAAGAGCATCTATAACTTCCAAGTGTATTGATACAAGTTCCATGAGCGCAAAGACCAGGAATCACTTTGCAATCATCAACGTCGTCTCCATTTGGTTTGAAACCCATTCCATGAGGACAGAGAAGTAAAAACTCCTCTGAAATTCAATTATGTAACATGATTAAGTTGGTTGCAGCATTTTGAACATAGTTTTGACATCATGAATTGTTAAAAATAAAGATTTCTAAGAGATACGAAAAAAAAGACCTACTGATTATAACCAGGAAGTCGAACCGTTTAAAATATCGCTCCGGTTCCGGTTCGGGTTCAAGAAAATTAATTTTTAACGATTTAGTTCCGGTTCAGATTCAAGGTTCAAGACTTTTCAAAAATTTGGGTTAAGTTTCGGTTCGGGTTCAGTTGCACCAAAATTTACAGGTTCGGGTTCGGTTCAGGTTCAATGATCTCAAATTTAAACGGTTCAGGTTCGGTTCAGATTCACCACAAAAAGCGGTTTTTACCGGTTCGCGGTTCAGGTTCGGGTTCGGTTCGACTCCCTGTGTTTCAGACTCACTAAATTTTGAAAAGCAGAAAGAATGTTACGCATCGCAGCACATGTCTAGAGATTTTCATAAATATCTTTTAAGAATCAGCTCAGGTTCTAACATTGTTACTAAACGACTTCTGTTCAAGTTTACGTACACCAAATATTATAGGTTCGGGTTCGGTTAGGGTTCACTTGTGTAAACTTTTAGATTCGGGTTCGGTTCAGGTTCAATGATCTCAAATTTAAACGGTTCAGGTTCGGTTCGGGTTCACCGAAAAATAGCGGTTTTTACCGGTTCGCGGTTCGGGTTCGGTTCGAAAAACAAAAAACATGATGTGTTTTGTTCGCCGAAATTAAACGTTACATGCTGCTTGTTCGAGTCGAAAATATAATGGACCTGAGGGTTCCGAAAAAAAAATTGGCTTAGCGAAGTGGGTGGAGATAAAACAAGTTTACGGAACACTGGTGAACTATAATTATGCAAGCTGATCAGGCAAGAAGCTTAATAATTTTCATCGTTTCTGATCGTAAGAACGTAAACTTATAGCTTCAACTAAGTTTGTACGAAAAAATATCAAGAAAGCGATGCGCTCAAAACAAGAAGAGAATACTGCACGCCAAAATTTGTGATAAAAACAACTACTATGCAATGACTAAGCAATTTTGAATAAATCTTACCGGTTCCGGGATGCGGGCACTCTTCACAGGTCTCACCCCAACCTTTACCCCGATTGCAGCAGCATTCAGCTTTGGTGAACATCAATCCTGTTGTTGATGTTAGTTCACACATACGCTGGTGGACAGCAGCATAACAAGCACCTTGTCGAGTGTCTGAAAAAATTAATGAAAGTCAGTAATGGGCAGACGCCTCAACAGAGGTTGGTTACAACGCGCAGAATGAGAAGAGCAGTTATGACTACAGCTTCAATAAAAATTGTTACTTATTTAAAAACAGCTCTTTAACTTTGGGTTATACAAACTTCTTCGTTCCTTCGAAACCCATTAACTCTATTTGGAAACGATGAATACTTTACGATAACTGGTGTTACAAGCAACAAAATAAAAAAAATGCTAATAAATTCAGTGAGAAAACGCAGACAATTTCGTCAATTCCAAAATTAGTACACTAATCTTGATAGCCAAACATATTATACGAGTATCACGCATTTATATAAAGCAAATAATTACCCAAACACATTTTGTTTTCTTCGTCGTAATCGTATCCTGGCGAGCATTCGCACCGGTAACTTCCTTCCGAATTAATGCAAACACCATTTGTACATACTCGCACCTGGTCACACTCGTTCACGTCTAACCACAAAATAGGGTTGCACATTAAAAACTGAAATTTCTTTAAAAAGCAACGTTATCTAACTTGAGTCAGCAGTCGCAAAAAATGAGGAGAGACTGCCCAGTGCCCCGACAAACTCTTTTATGTGAAGTCTCTTTTTCTGATGCAGCTTTTGCATTATTCATTGAAAATAATTTTTTTACTCTACGTGTATATTTGTTGTTGAATTTTAATGGAATATTGCATGTCCCCAAGTTTCAGTTGGTCGTCAACTTGTTTATTTATTCTTTCAAGTCGCAATATTATTGTTTACTCTTGTATCAAAGCATAAAAGTATGTTAAATCTGTGAAGTCTCACCGACACATGCGTCAGCTGTTCCAACTCTCCTGTATCCAGCTGGGCAGAGACACGTGTAATAACCAACTACATTCTTGCAAGTCATGCCTTTCGCAGAACAGTCATTCAAAGTGTCGGACGAACATTCGTCAAGATCTGTAACGATACTATATGCTACCGAACAAAATTTAGTGATCTAATAGCCTAGATATAACGTCTGGCTTTGGAGCAGCAGACTCTGGTTCAATACCGAGTCGAGTCAAATCTGATTCAAAAAATTGTTATTTACAGCTTTCCAGTTTAGATCTCAGCACTAAGAGGTAATGTGGCCTTGAAAAAAACATTTAACGGGATTCTTCCCGTCTTTATGAGGTAGGCAAGTAGCGAGAAACTTCTAAGAGAGCTCTTTACAGCACCTCTGTAGCTTTCTGGTGATAGAGCTAAATAAATAAATAAATAAAGTTCTTCCTACCCTCACACATGCGCCCATCCGAACGAAGCTTGTAGCCTTGAGGGCAAGCACAATGGAAACTTCCAACTGTATTCTCGCACCGGAAACCACAATGGTTCAACCTTGGGTCCCGACATTCGTCGACATCTGCAAAATTATTTTGAAATAATCAAGCCGAAGATGACCAAGACCATAAAGCAAAATACACAGTTCAAAAAGCACCACTCAACATCATTTTTGTTATAGGCCAAATCAAGCTAATTGGTAAAGGAGTTTATTGAAATACTCGATATACACATATCATTAAGTGGCTACAAACTTGCAATCCATAAGGAAGTTATTCGCTGTTTTTTCGACACCTTTGGCTATGATTGACATAAGACTAAAGAAAAAAAGGACATTACCATATTACAGTGATTTTTTGTAGTTTCAGTTTTATACAGCAGCAACAGTTCTATTAAGCTCTTAATTCAAAGTTTTACTATCTACAGTACTTACCAATGCAAGTAATAGTAGGACCATTGTAAAATCCAGGCTGGCATTCGCACTCAAAACTTCCATCAGTGTTTTCACATAGGCCGTATCCGCAAGCGTTTGGTGACGTTTCGCATTCATTTACATCTTCAGAGTAAAAGGTGATTTAAGTTCAACTAAAACTTATTCTAAAACATTTCTGAATGGTCCGGGCTAAATCATATGTTTTAGTAAAAAATAGTTTCCAATTCCAATGGAATTTAACTGCAAGCTTTTCAGACCGTGTCCTCTTCTGAAGCGGTGCATTTGAGCTCGATTAGGAGTTGAATTAAACCAATCACTTGAATATTGGTAGCCTGCAGTATTTACATCTTCCTTGCTTATCGCTCAGCATTAGGAACAGTATGGAAAACGTGCCGATAAGTTTATTTGTTGTGCCGTTTGGAAAAGGGATTTCCCCAATCGGTAGACCGGTGGCGAGCAACTCCTAAGTGGGTTCGTGATTGGGCCTCCGTCGCTTCTTCCCATGGAAAAACAAAAAGACACAATACAAAACACCACACTATGCCACAAGTGTTCTATGCTTGAGCTAATAAGTTACAAATATTAATACTGGCAAAATCAGTTACTGTGCTTGGCGGTAAAAAAAAGATTATGATCACAGCTAAGTTGCACGCAATAGATTATAAGCTTAACTCACCGACACATCGTATTCCGCTCTCGTCGAGTGTGTATCCACTCATACAAATACAGCGGAAGCTAGCAGCCATGTTCATGCACTTTCCATTAACACAAGGATTTTCTCTACATTCATCTATGTCTGAAAAAAAGTTAATAAGTTCACAGTACCTAGTCAGCGGGAAATGCTGTTTGACACTCAAAAATTTTCGGCCCCAGGTTCAATTCCTGAACTAAGCAGCACTTTCCTTTGCCTTCGAAAAATCCGCAATGGGGATGAAAAAAACAAGGGGTACAACTAAACATCCTGTCGAGATGAGTAGCTTGTGCTGCTTTAAAAAAAAACATAAAAAAAGCGATTTTTATTACAAGGTGAATTAGGAACTCGATTTGGGCCTTTAAAAATAAAAAAACGGGTCCCTAGAATCAGGAAAGAAAGAAAAATAGCTTTTTATTTTGGGTCTTTGCTGATCAATTTCGCGTCCCTGCATGCTTATATAGGGCACATCTATAATTGGATTTCCGGACAGGTCAAATCGGACAAAGTGTCGCCAACGGCTCGCCACCGCAGCGACGTTTTTTCGGAGCAATGCTGCCCAGCAGGCACTAAGCCGTGGAGATGGGTCCCGTCACTAGTTACACGCTTCGGCGTAATAACGCGAGTGAATTGAATATTTGACGTTATTGTTGAGCCTACCTATTCCTTGTGGAGTGTAGCCACATCCATTAGGACACAAATCGTTAAAATTATCCGTTCCTATTCGGGGGCATGCTGTGCAGTTGTTTTCAGCATTTCCCCATCCAGCATTTCTGCACTGACAGCAACATTCCCCGTAAGTAAGGTCACGATAACCAGCCTTGGCACACACTCCATCAGAAACTTCAAAGTAGCAATATGCCTCACGTGTATCTAAATCAAAAAGTAAGAATTAAAAAAAGATTTAAAGTAATTATGGTAAACAAAAAAGTTCAATCAATCTCCTACTAGTTCAATCTCCTCCTAGTTTTGGCATCGTTTTATTCTTAAATAATGATAGAAACCTAAAACTTGTTAATATAACACGTAACAGTAGGCTACATGAAAAACAAGAGTAGAATGTAGCATGACCAGACAGGGTACTTCTTGTTACCTCCAAGCTTGAACCATACCAGTCCGTCTTTTTTCCTTTTTATGTCATTGAGCATTACTTTGCTTATTTACCAAACTTAACATTTTGATACTGTAGTAACTTATAAAGTATCTGGACAAAGTGTGTGATCAATGCCAAAGCTCTTACCAATGCAATGTCTTCTGTTTTCACTTAAATCAAATCCTTCTGGGCATACACATCTGAAGTTTCCAGGAGTGTTTTCACAGGTTCCAAACTTGCAGTAGTCATTTGATAAGCACTCATCAATGTCTTCACAAAAATACTCCATTAATATCAAAAATGCTAAAGTACTATTTGCCATAACGGTAGAATGACCTAATTATCTGTAACAGCACCATGTTACGACAATTCGATAAGTCTGATTGCTTAATAGTGGTTCACTTGTCGCTTAAGCTTTAACATTACGTTCTTAATTCAAGAAATAAAATAACCATAATTGGTAATACTCTTCAGTAGCCTAAACTCGTTGCGGCAATCATGTCTCTTTTCTGGAGCAAAAAAAGCTTAAAAAATTTATTCTTCACACAAACCTTGACATGATCTTTCATCCGCGCTGGAATATCCGTCAGGACAGTAACATTTAAAAGATCCGTCCATATTCTGACAAGATCCTACTCCGCACACCAACGGATCTTCTTGACATTCGTTTGTGTCTAAAGTAGTAGAGTTGTTTAATACTTTGATTACAACCTTTAAATAGTCTTGCAAACAACGCACATTAAATAAGCTTTGGCAAAATAGTAAAGCAACAAGCATAGCCGACTCGTTTAAAAAATATATCCTCAAAAAGTAGCTCGCAAAAGTAGGTCAACATCACATTTATTCTCCAATTTATTGTTGAAAGGTTATGGTAGTAAATCAAAACAATACAAAAAACACTAAACCATTGAAAAACTAAGGACAAAAAAGACGAAGGACAGAGCTTCACTTCAACAAACTTTTCAAACCTTTCAGATGCAATAATACCCCAACATGCCGGTTACCTCAGATGTTAAGACATTACTATCGATGTTGAAGGTCTGGGGATCGAATTCCGGGTCGGTCAAATCAGACGCAGTGTCGCCAACAGCTCGCCACTGTTGCGACGTTTCTTCGAATCTGCATTGCCCAGGCGCTGAGCCGTGGAGATGGGCCACCCCATTCGTTACAAGCTTCTGGGTAATGTCACGAGTACCGTATAATGAAGATATGATTTTTTATATGTTCTGAAATTTCACCAACCTATACAGTTTCGTCGGTCAGGGGTGACGCTGTATCCGTCTTGACAGTCGCAAGCAAACCCACCAGGAAGATTCTCACATGTACCTTGACCACACTGTCCCTGCTCTTCGCACTCATCAGTGTCTGAATAAACAATTAGTTTCAAATCGGTCAAACTTCAAAAACTGAAGATATATATCTAAAATATCAACTGAAATTATAAAAAGCCAAATTTATTTGATAGATGTGAAAATTTTCGAGACGTTTCGATTTCTACTTAAATCACTGCCAATCTTACTCAAGTAGTTGCGGTGTTCAACAGAACAGTGGAAGTTCAGCTTCCATTACCCCCAATTGTACTTGATATTATTTTCCCCCACACTTAAAAAAACTGGGATGAAATCAGAGGCTTAGCGAGAAATTTCAAAAGAGGGGCATGGTTTCCACATTTTTTCAAGCGGATGTTTTTTCGGCAGAACTTATTCAAAGCTGATTGAGAAACAAGAAAGGCTCTAGAGGGTCCGGGTGCAGGTTCCCCGGAAAATTTTTGAAAATATACATGTTGTAATGGCTATTTTAGTGCTTTTTGAATATTTTTCACGCCAAATATGATGCATTTTGTTCGCACAGTTTCGATTATGCGTGCTTGAGGCGTACCAGTAAGTCTTATCGCTATCGAAGAGGTTCGAAATTATGGGAAAGTTATATACATCAAAAACATTTTTGAAAATGGCTGGTACAAGAATGCACACCCTCATTCTACCACCCTGGATCCGCTTCTGGCTATAAGCTACAGAAACCATCAAAAGAGTCTGACATATTTTAGTCACTTGGCACCATTAATTTGTTCTTTTTCAGTAAAAGGCAGAGTCAAAAGGAGGGGGACCATGGCACAATGCCCTTCCCCCCCCCTAAATACGCTCCTGGATGAAATCATACAGCATTTGCCTTCCACAAGCTATTAATGATTTTGACCCATTCGTGCCTGTAGCGTTATACGGAAAGAAATCATAACAGCTGCATTTCATACTCAGTAACTTACCAACACAATCTCCGTTGTCAGATATATGATATCCAGTATCACATGTGCAAGTAAAGCTACCAAACACATTGTTACACACACCGTGCCCACAAGGGTTCCGTTCGCATTCGTTGATATCTACACACAAACAACACATAAATCAATTCTATACCAGAGGAGTTTAACTTTAGCCCTGGGAATCCTAATAGATCTACATTGCTTTGGAAAACCTTTGTCTACTCTCGGGAGCCTTTAAGAGTTAAATGAATACAGCTTGGCTTTTCTTCTGCAATTCCAAGACTTTGTACTGGCAACCCCGCTTAAAAACCATTATTCTACACGTTTTTAAAATCACCATCGATACACATTAATTTTTTCGTGGTGATTTTAATAGTGAAATTAATGCTGAGAAGACGAATCGAGAAACGTTTACAGGATTACTTTTTTGTTCAAATATTTTCAGATTCTTTTTCAACTCGCTGAAATGCACCAACAAAAACTAGTACGCATAAAAGATTGGTGGCAGCATCTTACCTTCGCACGCTTGGTCATTGTTAACACTCTGGAATCCTTGGTTACAGTCACAAACGAATCCTCCTCTTGTATTAGTGCAACCACCGTTGGCACAAGCTCCAAAAAGATCACACTCATCAACGTCTGCAAGATAAAAAAGATCAAATAAGACTTAAATTTCACACTTTCTGGATCTTTTCTTGTCTGGATTAGTTCTACTAATGACTACAACAAATACTAGTCACATGGCTTTGCCATCGCGTCAACGCAAGTTACTGCCACATTGGATATGGCGCACAGAACAAACTCCCTGCATTATCAGTAATCCTACATCCTCTTGGTCCTCTTGGACCGATCCTGCGTCCTCTGCATCCTGCGATTACACCATTATGCTATCTGGTCAACAAAATTAGAAAGTGATGTCTACAGATATTTTTCCATAATGTTTAAAAACTTTGTTTACTGATATACCTTCACAAATTTCAGTGTCTTCGTTGAAAGTAAATCCTTTCATGCATGCACACGTGTATGATCCTGCTTGATTAACACATTCCGCATCCGCGAAACACATGTCCTCGTTCACACACTCATCGTCGTCTGAAAAGATAAAATTGTTATCAACGGCATTCTGTTCCTTTTATCTCTACAAAGCGGGCGAAGAGCGAGCTAGTCAGAGGTCTATCACTCAAAGTCGGAAAAATTGCGAAAAAAACTTCGACGTGAGCAAAACGAATTGAGCTAATATGAAAAAAATCAAAAGCTCAAAGTGTCAAAAATTTACACTACTTTGATAAATTAGGCTACTAGTAGCAACTCAATTTAAAAATGTTCGCTAAAAACTAACCATTAAGAGGAGTAAAACGTAGAATTGTGAAAGCATTGTTCACCTTTAACTAGCCAATGAACAAAATAATAAGATGGTAGTTGGTTGATAACTAGTTAAAAAAATCTAATATACTTTTTTTATTTTTTCGCTCATTAGTATAATGCTTTTTGTTTTGTGAAATTCTTATATGTATCGCACAAATGCACAAGCGACAAACAAACAATTAAATGAATGAATGAATAATGATCAGTAGAGACGCTGAAAATTCCGAGTCAATTTCTCTAATGCCACTAATGTCATTTCATGTTTTACCTTCACATATCAGTAATTCTTCGTTAAAATGGTAGCCCCATGAGCATTCGCACGTGTATCTATCTTCCGAAGGAACGCAAAGCCCGTTTTCACACAGATTTGATATTGTACTACACACATCAGCCGGAGACGTGTAGCTAGCAGCTCCACAAAGATCAGTAAATTCATCTGACCCCGGCTCAGGGCAACGCTGAAACAAAATCCCCATCAAAGTTTCTATTAAAGCTTTTCATATATATGCCAAATGAAACAACACAAAAACATCAGCGACATGTGTGGCGTAGCGGTACCGCGCGCAGGTTGCAGATACTACGCGACGGGTTCGATTCACGGCTGGAGTCGATCGCATTGGACACGGCTGCTGACTCGTAGAACAAAAGCTCACTTTGCAGTACCCCACAATTGCTATTGAATTTTCCGTTCAATACAATTTGAAAATAATTTCAGTTATCTCTTTAAAAAGTATAAGACAGATCAGCTTGAACCTCTTAGATTAGAATCTGACAACTTTGGTTCAAATCGGGGAATCGTAACCAGGGTTCACAAAGTGTAGCAAGAAATTCGTAAATCAAAATACCAATAGGTTACGGCATAAATATCTGTTTCAAGACTAGGATAGGTCGTTTTAACGCATTGTCAAGCTCCGCACGTTTCATTGAAATGTTTTATGAGTTCGCAGTCCAATGAACACCAAGCAGATGACAATTCCAAATCTTTAGTTTCAAATATTTTAGTAGCACATCCTTCTATCATGAGAAAGCGAACAAATGCTACAACGAACTCGGTTAGGAGTCATCGGCCTCTCGTCTACCACTCAAAGATGGGGAATACCGCACAAAGCTTTTCCAAACGGCATGACAAGTAAACTCACCAGCTTGTCTTCCACCCTGCCCTTTAATGCTGAGCGTCAAGCAAGGAAGCTGTGAATACCAATTTTAAATCATTAATTTGTCAACGCTGACTCGACTCGGAATTAAACCAGAATCTACACCTTCAGAGTGAGACGCTTGATCCACTCGGCCATGAGAGCTGTTCAAATTTTACGAGCTTACCTCACAAGGTGTATTCCATCCCTCCCCAATATTTTCAAAACAACAGCAAACTTTTTTTGTTTCCACAAACATCTCACTGGAGCACTGCTGAGCAGTTTCATTATAATATCGATAGCATGATTTCAGGCGAATGTCTAAAATAAGTGTAAGATAAAGTATGCATAGAGTATGTTGTTGTAAGAAAGCCACAATTGGACAATATGGTTGAATTTACTCCGTTTATTTACCTTAACTATCTTCCTGTTACACTTGCTTACGTCTAGAACTTTGAAAAACTTTCTGAAAGCATTTTCTCAGGCACTAGTCGTAAAGCCAACACTACGCTACTTGCTTTACGTAGGCTTTTGTCCTAAACCAGTTTAACGGAAAGTACTTTTACAAAATAAAGGCAACAGTTTGTTACAAGAGCTGCTCTTTATAAAGAAAGGTAAACAACACTGCAATTAATTACCTTCGCACTTTCTACCACCAAGTGTAGATCTATATCCTTCAGGGCAAGCGCAATTGAATCCCCCAACGGTGTTTCGGCATGTTCCCGCTCCACAAATGCTGCTCCCTTCAACTTCACACTCATTCACATCTGAAACACAAAATTCATCCATTTTTGTTTTTGAAATGGCAACTCTTTATTTGAATAACCATAAACATTTGATAAATTGAAAAAATCTGCTATCGTAAATAAACAAATTGCTCCATAAAACTGGCATAAAAGCACTAAAAACATTTGCATACCGCAACAAAACATACTTTATCGATTACATCACTTTGCGTAACTGGCCGGTTAGCTCAGTCGTTGCTGTCGGTACGGAAGTTCTAAGGTTTTAATCCTGGGCCGGTCAAATCGAACATAGTGTCGCCAACGGCTCGCCACCGCCGCAACGTTTCTTCGGAGCTGTGTTACCCAGGCGCTATGCGAGATGGCCCCCGCCACTCGTTACACGCTTAGGATTATAATAACACGAGCATAATGAAGTTACGATTTGATTGTGATCATTTTACCTTCACATGTTTTTGTCTCTTCGTTGAATTGGTAACCAAGATTACAATCACAAATGTACGATCCAAACACATTAATGCACCGTCCACCTTGACACAACCCAGGCAAATTGCGACACTCATCCACGTCTTCCAATAACACCGTAATCGGATTCGGTTTGAATCCAACACCGCCAGGACACAATGTATTATACTAAAACCAAATTTGAGCTATATCCGTTTGTGCACAGTTAAATTAGAAATTACAGATATCTAGCAGCTAGAGCAGTTGCGTAGGCAGGTACAAGAGGGGGCCACGAGGGCTCAAACCGACTTCTAAACTTTTAGTTACACATTACCCTGTCCACATGTCCAATTTAAAGCAGGCCAATAGTCCACGGGCTCTCTGCATCATAATCAAATAGACAAATACTGGATGTCACAATCATTTTTTTTAATTATGATAACAAAAAAATTTGATTATGATGCAGAAAACTCGAGGGCTTTTGGTCTACTATAGTTGGACATGTGGACAGGGTAATTATCTAACATCAGCACTTCAACACATTTGGACGCAAAAACCTCCAAGAAAGCATTTTTTCGATGTTCGCTCCTTTCCCATCTAAAACTTTATGGACCCGCTCTTGCAATAGGTTACTTCTATTGTAACAACGTAGGCCTAAGTTAAAAGCAAACTTTAAAATTAATGCTTCATAAATTTACAATATAATTTGCCGAATTGCGAATTGAAAACAGTTTTATGGAAAATCATTTTTGTACCTAAAATTTAACAGCAACATTCTCTTGGTTGCTAGTTTACTACAATAGCTTGATAATGGGTAAAGTTGCAAAGTGGCTCATGATTTACAGTCACTGAAATTTCACTATAGCTATCAGTGCAAACTTTACCTCCGTTGTATTTGGTTGAGGACATATTTCACATGGATTTCCCCAGCCTGAGCCTTGTAAGCAACAGCAAGTAGCTTTATCGACTCCCACACCAATTGCATCACTGCATATCGCCGCATTTACACTTCCAGATGTATGCAGAAAACAATCACCAATGCGGTTATCTAAACATTTTATGAGAAATAACAATTCGGCCGGTCAGGTCAGTTGCTAAGAAAATCGGTGCGGGAGGTCTGGGTTTCAATTCCCCGCTCGGCCAAACTGGACACAGGTCACCAACGGCTGGCCACTCCTGCAATGTTTCTTTGAAGCTGCGTTGCCCAGGCAGTAAGCAACGGAGATGAAGATTTGATTCTTGTTTGATAATTAAGCTCATCAACTGCGAATATACAACTGGTAATAACGGGTAATAATACCTGGGGTTCATTTTGAAGTTTGTTTACGGATAGCAGCAGCACATCAAAAATTTATTAACTCTGCATTTTTTATAAATAGCAGATGCCGCTAAATACTGTTTTATCACATAATTAGCCTCAACCTTTTGAAAAAACATTTTATTTTCGAGCAAATATTGTAGTTGCTTAAAGCCTGAAACTAAAGTGGTCAAAATTACAAAACTGCGCCGGCCAAATTTCAAATGTAAAAACTGCTATTAACTTTTAGATATTATGCATTGCGATTTTGTTTTTGGAAACGTTTTATACATTCTTGTACACTTACCCACGCATCCCACTCCTGTTGGGTTCAACTCGAATCCCTCAAGGCACTCGCATTGATAGCTGCCCTCCGTATTAATGCATCGACCGTTGATGCAATTCGCGACATCCAGACACTCATCAACATCCGTGCAATTAGCACCGCGCTCATCTTTTTCGTAACTAAAGTAATGCATTATCTTTTTAATTAAAATAGCTTTCTCTGCGTACGTACAGTATGCTTTCACTGCAAAGTGCAAACTGCTCGTTGCATTGTTTTATTTATCAAACAAAAACTTTTGACAGCAACAAATTTAAATGATGACGTTTTTCAACCATCATACTAGTTTAGTTTCGCAAAAGTTGGAAAAAGATGGCATTGCAGCTTACAACAAAGTGTATGATTGTACCTAAGTAACTATGGGGCTGACGCAATGATCGTGGCATTGCTATCGGTGAGGGATGCCAGGGCTTCGATTCCCAGCCTGGTCAAATCAGACATGGTGTTGTTAACGGCTCGTTAACGCTGCGACGTTTCTTCAGAGCTGTGCTGCGCAAGTGCTAGCCGCGAAGATGAGCCTCGCCACTCGTCACACGCTTCGGCGTAATACCAAGAGTATAATAATAACTTGACTCTTTTTGTGTATCAATTTGCAGAGCAATAGTTAAAACACAAAATCAAAGATCTTGATGGTCACTAAAAAAGACAAACGTAACTCACCCATCTAAACAAGAACACTTGAATGCTCCTGGAACATTATGACATCTTCCATTGACACAAATTTCCTCAAACGAGCATTCATCAATGTCTGAAAAATATGACCTTTTATGTTGCTTTCTAATGTTTCACATATGCGACAAACTTTACCAGCATTTATTAGGGTGAGTCTTGTACATTTTCCGGACTTTAGTTGATACAATGTAACTCAAAAGGTAAACCGGTAACAACACAACCTAGTTAGCGTATTAGTAAACGGCATCGATATTAGCGGTGTTGGTTTTGAATTCGATTACCGGACCGGTTAAATCAAGCACAGTTCGACATTGACCTGTCGTTTCTTTGAAACTGTGTTGCTTTGGCGCTAAGCTAAGAGATATAATAAGAAAACACCGTTTGTTGTCTCAGATGTTACCTTTACACGCTTTCCGATCGTCGGTTGTTATAAATCCCATAGCACAATCGCACTCAAAACTTCCATCAACATTTAAACATTCTCCATAAGGTCCACATAGTGTTTCATCTTCCAAACAATCATCGTTATCTGCAAAATAAAGATCAAAGCATTTTAGCAGCTCAAGAAGTTATTCAGGTTTTTGAAACCATTTACTAAAAATAATGGTTTATGCACAAACGCGTAGCCATAGAATGGTTAAGGTTGAAACAACGGGCTTTTCTAATTGGCGTTTCGAATAAAACAATTTAGAACAATAAGGGCATTTGCTGAAACATGCATTGTTTCCTACAAAATTGCAGACGTTTTACAGTTTTCTTTTCTGTCGCGGAAAAAATAGGCCTATAATTGAATAAGCAAGGCGTGAAAGGAGCTAAAAAGTGTCAGCTTATTAGGACTACCTGAGTTGCAACAGATACTAGCTTGATCTCACCTGAGCATGAAAACCCATCGCCGTGGAAACCATCTCTACAATCGCACTCATAACTGCCAAGCTTATTGCGGCAATCCGCAAACTCGTGGCACATATGTGTTCCCAACTCGCACTCGTTGTCATCTGAGTCACATAATGAAAAAAGCTTAGTAAATCTACAGAATCGAGAAATTGTTTCAGTGAAAAAATGCCTATAAGTCAACCAACTTTGTTGGATTCAAAAAATCTGTTATCACGACGAGTGTAGAATAGGTAGACAATGTGAGTTTTTACCGTGGCACATGAATCCATCTCCACTGAATCCCTGGATACACGAGCATTCGTATCCTCCGTCTGTGTTATTACAATCAGCATTGACATGACAGTTGTGTTTAGATAACTCACACTCATCCTCATCTGCAAAAAAACACTCCGGTAAATCACCCTATAATACTGAAAATTTGTGACGATTTGTTGTAATTCTGTGAAATCCGTAAAAAGCGGAGCACACGGAGTAGATATTTATGGAACTGAAAATATAAAGTGTAGACGGTGCCACAAAACGAGATTAGAGTGCTTCAAGAAAACTTCAATATTAAAACCTGGACAATTTGTTTCTCGTTGGGACCGATCCCAGGAAGATATTTGAAAACGTAGATGAAAGAGTTGACGAGACTGCTTCATGTTTTATTTACTCTTAAAAGCCATTGGCGTATGCAGAGGAGAATGACTAGTATGCGGCTCCCGCAGTCGATACGCTTTCAAACGTAAAAGCCGTTTACGCTTTCACTCTTGAGAACGACAAATTTTTTCTCCAGAAAAGTTATCAGTTGAGGAGAGCGCGGATACCAGCCATCTATCTGCCTAGGATCGTTAAGCTAGAAACAAATTTTCAAGGATATTTACGAAGTTTTTCCTGAAAAAACTTGTGTTATTTTTTTGTTATCTTCACTCGCCGCCTCTCAGAAAATTTGAGCGCACGTTCTTCTTGAACGTTTCTGGGATTTCCTCGAATTCACGCTACTTTTGACGCTTATTTATCGTATTGCATTGATAAAACATTGTAATACATACCGACGCAAAGCATTTGATTTTGAGGAACGCAGTATCCAGGGTCACACGTACAAGTGTATGATCCCCTTGTGTTATGACAGCGTCCGTTCATGCAAACATGTGGATTCATAGCGCATTCGTCTATGTCTTCACAAAACCTTAAAACATGATGGCCTTGATCAATCATAAACAAGCAGATGGTTCACATGTAGATTTAAGCAGGAACGGATCAAACATTATTGCTTAGGAAAGACATTGTACTGGAATGATATTAAGGTTGGAAAAACACTGCTATCGATGCGAGAGATCTGGGGCTCGAATCTCAGATCGGTCAAACTGGATACAGTGTCGCCAACGGCTCGCCACAGCTGCGACGCTTCTTCGCAGCTGCGTCGCCTAGACACTAAGCTGCGGAGATGGACCCGCCACTTCTTACATGCATCG
Organism: Trididemnum miniatum; assembly: GCA_964006365.1. Lineage (NCBI taxonomy): Eukaryota > Metazoa > Chordata > Ascidiacea > Aplousobranchia > Didemnidae > Trididemnum > Trididemnum miniatum. The sequence goes on along the minus strand of OZ023233.1, from coordinate 7,376,928 downwards.
GCGTAATTCCGCGAGTAAAATGAAGATTTGATTTTTATTTGATATTAAGAAACTTAACGTTGCAATAAGAGCATGGCTTTAGCACATCTTAAATCACAGTTCTGCACAAGCAACAATCACAGCCGTTAGCTGTTAAGCTTGGGGTAGTACAGAAGGGCGATCGCGCCAATTGCCCCTGGATTTAGCACCAATTAGTAGCTGAATCAGATTTAAAAGCAACACTTCAAGTGCGCACTGCCTGAACAGCCGGCAACATTATCTGCTTTTCGAATGAATAGCGCAGAGTAGCATATTTTAATTTTGTTTAAGCTCGTTACCGGCTTAAGACAAAAGTACTATCGACTGGCACTGGGTTCTCAACCGTGGCCCACGGCCCCCCAAGGGAGCCACTAGCCACAGAGTGTTCTCTGGAGGATCACGAGAGTAGGAATAAATACATTTTTATTTTTAGACCGGTACTTTTAAAATTCTACTCAAGGAACCACGGCCTTTTAGCGTCACAGTCAAGGGGGCCACGACTCAGAAAAGGTTGAGAACCGCTGGACTAGCATATACATCAACTTTTGATTTTCATACTGTGATGCAAAATACTTACTGCAAGTCACTTGTTGACATGAAGCCATCAAAGCAAACGCATCGAAAAGCACCGACAATGTTCTCGCATCGTCCACCATCACATCGATTCATTTGTTCCATGCATTCGTCGCGATCTGTCAAGAAATAGCTGTTAAAGGCAAAGTTTTCAATTTTGGTCAAGTAACATTTTCTCCAATTTATAACTAACTAGCTTAGTATACGACATCTCATACGTTAGGTGGTGTGGAAGATAAAATAGACAACAAACTTAAGAAGTCAGTACACCCGTTCAGCTCAAGCGCAACGCAACCTTTCAGAGGTTATCCACTGCATAAGGACGAAAGGACTGTTTGAGAACAAAAGAAAATATGAGTGGGCATCGCCATGCTTCACTCAACGACTTTTGTGTGTCAAAAGACTTAGAGTAGACCAAATGAAGTGTCGACGACACGCCCTAAATGCAACCTGGAAGAAGAAACTCCCAATCACCATTTTGGAGAAGACGTTTTCTACCAAAAACTTCGAAAAAAGATTTTTGGAAAAGAAAAAAACACAATAAATTTTGCCGTCAATAAACTCGATCTAAACAAGCTGGCAACGTATTTACAGCAGGCCGAAAAACTCGCTGAATACGACCGGTAATTCACACAAACAAAAAGCGGTGAAACTTGTAATGGTCTTACACAATGTGCTAGAGGAGATCGAGCCTTGTTAGTCCAAAAGATACCACTGCCTCTTGATAATTAATAACAATAATACCCACTGCCAAAATCATTTTTACTCAGTTATGAAAAAATAAAGCTTTAAAACTCACCAGCACAAGTATGTTGGTCAAATGATATCACAAAGCCTTCTTCGCAGGTACATTCATACGATCCTAGAGTGTTGATGCAGCCCATGTGGCACCCACCATTGTTTTCAGCACACTCATCGATATCTAAGAAATTAATGGGTGAAAAAATATAATACTTAATCTACCGCGTAAATCAACCTTGAGTTTCGTCCTGAAAGTCTCCATTGTTTCATCATTTTTAATTTCATTTGGTGACCGATTTTTTGTAATACTTGACCGATAAAGTAGAGTAGAGCAAAATTTATTGCAGGTGTCAGTAAACTGTAAAAAATACCGCAAAAAACACATATAACTTAACAGTAAAGTTACATGCACTACTGAGACCTACAATGGATTAATAGATTAAAGGTTTGGCATACCGATTCACGATTTGGTCGATGTAATTGGTAATCGGTACAATTTACATCTTGTCCGAAATAATTGGTTCGATTCAGAGCTTGACTGTTATAATCGGTTGAATTCACAGATTATTTTGACAAGATCAAAAGTTGCAGATTTACAAATTGGTTAGACACAAAAATTACTTACCAACACAGTTTTGTGCATTTTCCGTCGCTTTGTACCCAGCATCGCATATGCACATGTAGTAGCCAAGCATATTCTCACATCTTCCATTAGGAGTGCACAACTGAGGTTGAAGAGCACATTCGTCAATATCTGAAGAAATGGGCTAGTTTTTAAGTAGGCAGATTATTAGTAATATACAGCTTTCAGCAATCACCACAGGTACCATACAGTTGAAGAATGCTGTTTCGAGCTACTAGCCCTTGTCGGTCGCAATAAGGTAAAATTACATTTATCCTTCAGCATGATTGACCTAGCATAAGTCAATCACCCCTCCGGATTTGTATACCCAAGGAAATGTAACTTTTGTGGTACGTAACAGAACTGCAGAATACTCCAGTCCTATTTCCCCGCGCGGTCAAGGCACAACAGTATAACGACGTCGTCATTCTGGCCTGCTGAATTGGAAGTCACGATGACTTCCACGAGCTGGCTTGGAGGGTAGAACATCCTAAATTTTAATCAAATTGACAGGTTTTGAAAATCAAACTTGGGCGTTATAAATCACCACAGTAAAACTGTGTGTTCGTGAACTAGTTTCTGATCTAGGTTATCCGCAAAAAATTGGTAAACACTAAGCATTGCATGAAAGACAAAACAAAAGAGTATCGTAGATAAAACAGTGTCATAAAAAGTATGAAAGAAGTTTTCCCTGATAGATCTAACGAAAAAAATCAATTCATCACCGTTAACTTACCCACACAACTAGAACCATCTGGACTAACCGACCTTCCTTCAGGGCAAACGCATCGGTAACTTCCATCAGTGTTGATACAACTTCCACCAGTGCAGAAACCTCCTTTCGAACATTCGTCAACGTCTGACAAAAAAGAAATTATAATAATAATGTTAAACATAAGTTTATCTCATCGGTAACAGGCAAAATTCGGAGTTGAAGCTCTCCACGCAAAACAAAAATAAATCAACGAGAGCTAAAAATATTTCAAAACTTGATCTGCTTTTGCTTGCTTAGGTCGTGGTGTACCCAGGATTTTTAACTTTTTTCAGTATTTTTTATTAACTCCATCGATAACTTACAGTATCAAGAGAAGTAAGAGTTGAAGATCAGGATTGTCTTCTTAGATAAAGCAATTGTTTTTGTTATAACTCTCGCGAGATTGGCTATACCATAAATCAGTAAGTCACGTAATATTATTGAAATTTACCCATGCACACTTTCATGCTGGCAGATGCTTCATATCCTTTACTGCAGTTACACTTGAAGTCACCATTGACGTTCACACATATCCCGTTACCGCAAAGTCCAGGACTGTCAACAAATTTTTATCAATACGAGCAACAATACATTGTCTAAAGTTGCACACGATTTCAGTTTAAATTCTATATTATAATAACTGAGGATTTTAAAAGTGTATCGAACTGAAAATTCAACTGTAATGGACGAAAACAATGCAAAATGAGCTTGTGCTATTCGAGTCAGCAGCCAATCGAAATAAATGTCAAATGCGATCGACTCCAGCCGTGAATCGAACCCATTACGTAGGATATGTAATCTTTGCGCGGTATCGCAGAGAACAAGTCGCTAACAAATAACAGCTGCTTTTTTTCATTCATTTAAGCTCTGCGCAATTGTAGCTTTGGTTTTATAATAACGGAGTATATTAGTTACCTGATTTGGCATTCGTCAATGTCAGTGCAGTTTCTTCCATATTCATCGAGGGTAAACCCTCTGTTGCACATACACATGAAGCTACTGTCAGTATTCTTGCACACTCCATTCGTACACATATCAGGAAACAATATGCACTCGTTTCTAGCATCTGATGTAGCAAAAAGACGAGATTGAGTGTCATAGGTTATTGTAGGCCTTGTGCTAACCTGGGCTCTAATATTCGTAGCCCAGAACCCGCGGTTCTTCTGCCCAATAATCAGATTTTCAACATTACAATTTAGAAAATGATTACGATATCAGAAATTAAATTAGAACAGGGAAAACTCAGAGGCTTTTGCCAAAAAAAAAAAAAAAAAAGATTATGTGGGCACTGTATGGTCTTGATATTTGCAATTAACCGGTTTTAAATCAACAACCAAACAGAAGGTATAGCCAAGTGTTGGAAGTGGACACGGCAAACTTGACACGCTCAAAGGCGAACAGAGCAAACAAGAATGTGATTGTAATTTTCTTATTTCGGTGAGAACCAAAAAATGGTCCAACGCAAAGAAATATTGGTAGTGGTTATTTCAACGTAGTATAATAAAAAGATAGACGTTTCTCACATGAGTACACTGCTCTTAACAACGGTTTTAATTTTAAACAGCTGATTGGTCAGGCAAAACTTGAAAATCGCCAAAAAGAGAGATTTCATATTCCCAAAGTTTGTCGTCTGAAACAATTCCTTGTTTTTGTAAAGGGAGCAAAACTTACGCAATCCTTCCGGGCAAAGCTCATTCCAAGATTGAGTTCCTTTTTGAGGGCACAGTGCACAATTTTCGCCCCAAGCCTTCCCAGCCGAACAACAACAATCTGCTTTGCTTATCACAGATGATCCAACACTGATTCCGGCTCCGGAACAACCGGAAGCGGAGTCGAGCTCCAAAAAGCATGTTCCAACTCTCAGATCTGTTTGTTTCAATCAAATATCAAATTAAATAAATAGTTTTGACGCGTATTGATTCCTATGTGAGGCGATAGTATTTTTTGATAACGATTCTGAATTGTAAAGCAGAAACAAAAACTTTCGGCCGATTTTTGCCACAAGCTAACCTCGCCCCGGTAGCATATTTCGCAATGGTTCAAGGGAGATCGATGGAAATAATGTAAAATGATTTGTTGAACTACTCTGAAGTATCCGCTCCATTTGTGAGCCACTTGTTAGCAAATTGTACTATGCTTCTTGGTAATACTAAACAGTGCTTCCTGCACTGCAAAAAACAGGTGCCGAATGTAACGCTGATATACTGATCGGCGCTTGCTAGAGTAGTAGACTAGATGTCAGCGACATGGCCTAGCAGTACCGTGCGCAGGTTACTACAGATCCTTCGAGACGGGTTCGATTCACGGCTGGAGCCGATCGCATTTGACGTAAAGTAATAGGCGACTGCTGATTAGAAGAGTGCAAGCTCACTTCGCAGTCTCCCTCAATCCGTTGAATTTTCTATTACACATAATTTAAAAATAACCTAAGCTATTTATCGTTTATTATTATTTATTTAAGACATTGATCAGCTTAACTCTCCTCAAAGCCTTTTCTGTTGCGCACTTGGACAAGCTACCGGTACTTCACCATTATCTTTACTCAACGAGTTTTTGCAGCAAATAGCTAGAAAACTTCGAACACAGTAATTCCAAATCGAGCATGATTCAGCCTTGCGTGCAGCATCTTTAGCTGATCATTTTGTTTTAACCAAAATGCAAAAATAAAAAATTAGTTATAAATTTTGCACTGCACTTACCTGAGCATGTTAAGCCGTCTGTATTAAGTGTGAATCCGGGCGGACAAATGCATTTAAAAGATCCTTCTGTGTCCACACACTCCGCTTCGCTTTCACACACTCCAAAATTACACTCTCGGATGTTAATGCATGAGTTGCTTTGGAGGTCGAAAGAATAGCCTGAGTTGCATTTGAGTTCTACAAAAGCACAAGAATTTTAATTGTAAATGATATAATGAGACTGGATGGTTGTAGTAATGATTAAAGACATCAGTATGGTAGCGGGAGGTTTGGCGTTCAATTCCCTGGTAGGTTAAAGCAGACACAGTGTCGTCAACGGCTTGCCACCGCTGCATAGTTTCGGCGGAGTTCGAAGCTGTGTTGCCCAGGCGTGAAGTCACAGAGAGGAGTTCCGCCACTCGTTACACTTCGACGTATTACCGCCAGTATAATGAAGAGTTAAGTTGTTTCATTATTAGTAGGTTTAAATATTTGCGCCAACTAACCAAATGCTTCGCAAGGAGTACAATCCACACTTCCCCACGCTTGTCCCACAGTGTTGCAGCACTCTTCAACAGTGAGTAGTTTTCCTCCAGCACTTCCCATGCATTCACCCTTCGAGTAATGAAGCCAGCATCGGCCAACTCGAACATCTGAAAAAGCAATATTGTTTTCACTACTCTACCATAAACCTAGAGTAACATATTCAAGTGTTTCGATATTACAACACATGTACTCAAGCGTAGGAGAATGAAAGTGCATTTAATTTACAGATAATAAAAACCACTGGTGCAGCAGTTGCAATCACGCATCTTCAAAACCAGCTACAGGTGTAGTCAAGTAAGCTATATAACTTAAAAGAAATTTTGTTCTCGTACTTCGCAATTTTATTAGTACATCAAACCTAAAACACATTCTATTATATAGATAGGCCCGCAAAAAGCGGCGATGATAGAAATGAGAACTCTTTTCACACTCACCATAACAAATGTGTCCAGACACATCAATCTGGCTTCCTTCTTCGCAAACGCATCTGTACCTGCCCGGCTCATTCACACAGCGTGCGTTTGTGCATGGATTGGAAAGACACTCGTCGATATCTGATAAAAAAATCTTTGTTGGAGAATTGGTTTTGACATCGCTACCGGTGCAGGTCCAGGGCTCAATTCCAAAGCCAGTAAAATTGAACAAAGAGTCGCCAACGCAGCGACATTTCTTCGGAGCCATGTTGCCAAGGCGCTAAGCTACGGAGATGGGCTTGCCACTCGTTACACGCTTTGGCGTAATACCGCGAGTATGAAAAGGATTTGATTGTGATTTTTGAGTAATAATAATGAGTTTATTTAAATGATCATCTTAGCATTAGACATTAAGGCGAGCTTAGTAACGAATTACGCCAAAAATGCAACTAAACTTACCGTACCTGGAACACTCGTCAGACAGAACCAACAGCAAAGTATCATGTTTTGAAACAATGTATAAAAATAAAATGAGGTTTCGCAAGGGATAAAATAAGTATGGTCGGAACTGTACAACGTCTTTCTGAATTTGATTAACCATATTGTTCATATAAACATGGGAAATGCAAATGGCAACGGGTTTCTCGTTCGTATTTGATCATTATTTATTACAATATTTTTTACATTTATGAGCGCCGGCCGTTTAGCTCAGTGGTAACTCGCATTGCTGGGTTCAACTCCCGGGATGGTCGAATCGATACAGTGTCGCCAAGAGCTTGCGACCGCGACGATGATTTTTCATAGGTGTGTTGCCCACTGCCCACAGGCAAAGCCCCCGAGATGGGCCCCACTGCACGCTTCGGCGTAATACCGCGAGAATAATGACGATTAAGGATATTTTTGAACTACTTCAACATTATGGTAATAGCCATTTTCCTACAAGGTATGGTTGCTTGTACAACATAAAAGCAATACGTATCACTGGTCCTGGTGTACAATAAGTAGGTCCATGTTAACACAACGCAAGAAGGTACCTTCACACACGTCGCCATTGAGTAGGAACCCTTCGTTACACGTACAACTATAAGATCCAGGTGTATTTCGGCACACGCCATTACTACACAGACTCTGTGTGCACTCGTCAAAATCTACAACAAATGGAGTAAAATAACAACTAATATGGTCATTCAAGATATGTATTGCATTTGAATAACCTTGAAACATCTTTGCTATTAACCCAACAAGGCAGGGAAGTAAATAGCGGAAAATCGTGCCAAAAATTATGGTATTTTACAATGTTTTAAGCCTATTACAGAGTAGGGTGCGTCAAAAAGGGAGAGGACACAGGCCACACCACTGCCCTTAGAGGTTAGGGGCTTCAAGTTAAAAAACCCTGAACCAGGTTATTTTTGTGCATTTGACTTCATATTTTCACATAATGCAGTTGGTTCAATCACGGTAAAAATTGCATTTCAGTATCAAATGATACAAATGCGTCAACAAAATCCCACTAATGTGAACCCAATAACCCTGTTTAGATTAGTTGTAAACTAACGATGTGATTGATTTGCTAACAGGTGGAAAAATTGCTTTAGGGCTTTGCATTTTGATCAGCAAAATTTTCAAAACAACTTTTCAAATTAACCTTATGCTAAAATTAAACAATCGAGAAGCACCAGGCAAAACTTCTTATTCTTGTGTCATTATTACAAGCGAATTTGTCGCAAGTTGTGAGAGAAATAAACCGCTTATGGAAACAAAGCAAAAAGTGATAAAAAAATGGAATGAAATATGCCAATAAATACATAGTAGCAACTTAAAAATGCTTGTTAACCAAGGATGGTGGCAAAATTTAGCCTAAAACGTTAAGACTTTTTCTTACCAATGCACGACCTCATGTCTTCAGAAACTAGGAAACCAGAGTTGCAAACACATCTGAACTGGTTGTTGCCCATCTTCAGACAGTGCCCGTTTTCGCAAGCATTTTCAAGAAGGTCACAAATATTTGAAACCACATGAGCGTGGCATAAAACAGCATAATCAGCTGCAATATAAACAAAGTTTTAAAACAAAATTATGACAATATGACATATTTATGCATTTATATACTAATTGAACGTCTCGGTAATGTTTTTATGCGGCAATTTTATCGCATTTATAACAAATATTATCTTAGGAGAGAAGTGCGCGTTGTAATTATTTTCTAATTTTTTTTCACATGCTTAATGAAGAACAATGGATGCTAACCTTTAAACTTTAAAACTGCAACACAACACCGACGTATGATTGGAATACACCTTACGATCTAAACTTCGTGTTAATAAGTTTACTGGTATTTCGTTTCTCTGTATTTTTAACCTCCTATAGCAAGGAAGCTGCAATGCAAGAGTTCAAGCCCACATAGGAGTTGTCGGCTACCTGATACCTGCCGAACTTTCAAAGATGGAGAAATCCTGTTCAGTTAATCTAAAAACGACAACGCCAAATTGCCAGCTTGTTTTTTACACCATTTGTGTGCAATGTTGAGCGTCAACATCAGGTATGGAGAAACGAACTTGAAGTCAAACTCCTAGTGAACCTTCACTGCGAAAGTCCAGTAGAAAGCAGTTAATATCAATTTTTAACTCATCTTGGCATAACCCAACTCGGAATCGAAACCTGATTGCTACAGAAGCAGACGCTTTATCCTATCCATTGGAGCATAAAATCTTTTTGGACTAGCCTACAGCTTAGCCACACTTAAGCCTAATTCATTAATGCATGTTTTGTAAAAAACAAATGCAAAACATGGTAAAGGCAATATGGCGACGCAAAAAACGCAAAAAGGAAGTAAAATGTATAAATTCCATCTTCATGCAATTAACAACTTCTTACCATCTCCAACTTCTGGGCAAGGTCCACACGCATCACCCCAAGCGCTCGTTGCTCCGGGAACAGCGCAGCAGCAATCTCCTCGGGTTGCTGACATGGCCAATGCATTGCCAGGACGACACTGCCCGTTCCGAACACTCCGATAACACTGAGCTGAGTTATCGTCTATACAGAAATGCTGTTGTTAAACTTCGAGCCTTATCGCTTAAATCAAGTTGTAAGTACAATAGCAAGAAGTTGATAAGATCAACAAAATCAATTTATATCAAGGTCTCGTCAATCTCTTTGGCTAAGTATCCCGTAAACCTTTTAACGAAACCAACTAGCCCTTTATTAAGATCAAGTTGTAATTGACAGTCAATAATTCTTATTGTGTTTGCATTTGAGGTTACGGACCCCTTAAAGTTCCTTCGCGGAACCCTTAGGAGTTTATAAACCTCAGGTAAAGAATCCCTGATTTATGTAAAGCATGCGTTTGGTCATCTCAGCATCATTTAAGATTATTCTGTCTATTGCATACAGAACTTTTTTTTCTGGTGAAAGCACTTTTTATCAAACTGGTATTTTCGGAAAAAGTAAACTTCAATCCAACTTACTTAAAATACAGCGTAATCCTGACTCATCCAAAACTTGGAATCGGTGGCAAACGCATCGGAAACTTCCAATAGTGTTTTCGCATCGCCCATTAGCACATGGGTTGTTGGCGCATTCGTTAATATCCGCACAACTTTCGCCGTTAGCCTGTCGTAAAATAATCTATAAATTTCAAATCCGCTTTGTTTTGTCAACAAAATTATGTCTCTAAGACGTATAAGATAACATTAGCTTTTTTTGCCCTAAGAAAAACCGTTCAAACACCGTGTTTCAGCAATGCCGTAATAAGTGCTGAAAGTAAAATCACTCCTAAGACGACAGAAATCATGCATGCAAACCGAGTTTGATGGTAGAGATGTGATGATGTTATTGCTAGCGCCTCTTGCCGTTTAAGTTCAATATCAGTTAGACAATTGTCGATCGTTGGGAAAATAACAGGTGCTTTAAGCTTTTTTAATTTTTTAGGCATAAGGACAGAGGAAAAAGTTATTAGGTAATTTTTTGCATCTGTTAAAGCAGGTTTTTTTTGGGAATTGAAGAACCTGGCATTGACTTACCACAAGAGCAAAGCCAGGGTTACATTGGCATTTAAACATTCCTTCCATGTTAACGCATATTCCATTGGCACACATGTTGTCTTTTTCACATTCGTTATTGTCTGGAAAAAGCAAAAAGATACTGAAATTCAAAAACCTCCAACGGAGTGCGAATTAGTCAGTGCCTGGTAGGGGCCAGCTCACATGCTTTACATTGCATTTATGTTAGGCAAAGACATTTTTGATACAATAGCACTGATTATGGGTGCTTGACTTTGTGAACTTAATAAACATACATTAATATTGTCATAAAAATCATCCATAAAAAGTCATGGTTTTACTTGACATGCAATTTTTATCGACTCTACCAAATTGATTTAAGGCAGCATCATGCTATTAGTAGCACTTCATGAACCTACTGCGTCTGCAGTTAATTCAAGTATCAACCTACCTAAACATTCTTTGGAGTTGGGAGAAGCTGTAAATCCAGGATTGCAAATACATCTGTAATCTCCAATCAAATTCACGCAGCGGCCATGCTCACAAAGTCCTTCAGTTTCAGCGCACTCGTTAATGTCTAAAAAATTTTAAATTTGACAAAACCAAGAACAAGTTTGAGACTACTAATTACAGAAAATGGGTAGTATGGGACCGGTGGCCGATTTGAGAGTCACAAAAGGTCTACGCTAAACTTACAGGTTTAAGCAAATTTTTGATTCTTTAAATAAACTTTGAGGTTTGGAAAACTAAATATTAGCCGCCGCACAAACTTAAAACAGCTAATCGCTTAATTGGCGCTGAAAAAATCATTTTTTAAGGAAGTTCTGCAGTGGGTCCAAATTGGACCAGAACCCGAACCGAAAAGTGCTGCCCGCAGTAGCGTATTTAGGGGGAGGGCATTGTGCCATGGCTTCCCCCTTTTGACGCTGCCTTTTAGTAAACAAGAACAAAACTAATGGTGTCACGTGACTGAAATATGCCAGATTCTTTTGATGGTTTCTGTAGCTTCTGGCCAAGGGCGGACCCAAAGGGGTAGAATGAGGGGTATGCATCCTCCCACCAACCATTTTCAAAAATGTTTTTGATGTATACAATTTTTCCATAATTTTGAACCTCTTCGATAGTGATAAGCCTTATGCTTTAAGGGGTCCTACTACCGCAAAGGACTGAAACACCGCAAAGGAGCGACAAAAGACGACAAAGGACATACTAAACACCGCAAAGTACGACAAAGGACCTGATAACCCCAAGCTTAACCCTAATTTAACCTTAACCTAACCCTATTTTAAAGTCTTTTGTCGTTCTTTGTTATGGCATGATTCCAAGTCCTTTGTCGTTCTTTGCGGTGTTTAGTAGATCAATTTGAAGTCCTTCGTCGTACTTTGCGGTGTTTAGTAGGACCGCGCCGTAAGTACGCATAATCGAAAATAGACGATCAAAATGCATCATATTTGGCGAAGCAGTCAAAATTGCGGTCAAAAAATTTAAACAAAATTTTCGTAAAAAATATTCAAAAAGCACTAAAACAGCCATTACAGCATGTAAATTTTCAAATTTTTTCCGGGGGAGCAAACCCCAGTACCCCCCTAAAGCTTTTCTTGTTTCTCAATCAGCATATGCAAAAAAATACGCTTGAAAAAATGTGGAAATTATGGCCCCCCACCTTTCAAAATTTTCTCGTGGCCCCCCACCTTTCAAAATTTCCACTACCTGCCCGGACTATATCCTATGGTGCCGAAGGTATATCGAATGAGCTAACGGCGTATCTTACGCAAGCGAGCTGGCCAGATACAACATTGCAGAAAAAGCGGAAAAGTTTTTGATTTCTTTATTCGTTCTATGTATTAGACTACATTAGAAGCGGAGTGCAAAAGTAGTGGATGCTATATTATGGTAGCATCGACGACAGAACCTTTATTCTTACGTCAATCATTCTTAGAAAATTAGAATATCAAGAACACTGAACACACCACGGGAAAGTAATTTAAGTAAAGGCTATAATTATTTGCAGATTTATAGACCACAAGTTTGAGCAAAACACAGCACAATTTTACCCACAGAAAGCAAAGTATAGGGCTGAACTAAGATATTAAAAAAATTAAAAGAAAGAAAAGGCAAAAGACAAAAATAGCTGAGAAAGTAGCATCAGAGGCCGGCAAAGGGTTTGGCTGTTCTGCTAATTATAGTGTTGTTACCTGTTGTTACATGTTACGTAAAGTCTAGCATTCAACTGCCAAAATAAATGATTTTTATTATTTAATTTTGAAGCTATAGCTCATAAACGCAGTAGCTTATATTGTAGACAATAAACCTGTGTAATATAAATTTTGTAAGACACCACGAAAAAAATTTTTTTCAGTGCACAAAAATTTTTAAGACTTAACGTTGATCCAGTCAATCAGGCTTTTTTTGGTCCTACATTTTCCAGACTATTAGTTGTGATATTTTAAAGAAAATGAGTCATAAGTCTGTCCCTATGCACTGTATCAAGATATTTTTATCTGTTGCCAAAATACAGGTTACTTTATGCAATGTAACGAAAGAAAAGTGAGGAAACGAAAGCGCGAATTTGCTGTTCGGTTTCCGTTCCAAATTGTCGACGCTAATTTGTCATTTTCTGTTTACTTATCGCTCGGATTACGTCAAATGAAAAACAAAATGACAATTTAAAAACTAATCCGTATTGCGTTTAAATGATGTTACGTCATATCTACGTCATTTGCAGTTTTACAGTGACACGACAATTATCACTCTCACTAAATTACCGTTGCATGATTGCTGGGTAGCTGATGCTCGGTAGCCATCATTGCAATTACAAATAAAACTCCCTCTTGTGTTGACGCAAGCTCCATTTTCACAGCGATCCCGGGCGTCTGGTCCTCGACATTCGTTGATATCTAGATAACAAAGCACAATAAGCCCGACTGTTTCCACCAAAATATCCTCATCAGCAACTATTAAATACAAAAAAATTTAAAATGATTTTTTTACTCGTCTATTTCACCGAAAGTTTTTGTTGTTGTAGATTAGTTTTTTGAGCTTAGTAAACGGAATTCGTTTTAGCATAACATGAAGTTTGACAAGGTTTTTAGTCTTGTATTTTCAAAAAGCGAGTAAGCTACGAAAAAACATGGTGAAACAGGCGTTTATAAAAAAATTTAGTATAGTACTCAAATCCTGCGAAAAAAAGCTTCATTCGCATTTATACTGGAAATATCAAATAAATACTTTAAAAATTGAGACCTTATATTTTCATCGACCAACTTTCTCATTACCTTTTAATTATAACTATATAGGAGAAAACAATGCTTGATTGATATGTTTTAATGACAAGTTCCGAAGTTCGGCTTACCGATACATCTTGTGAGGCTTCCGGGTTCATTTTCAAAGCCATTTGAGCAGTGACACCTGTAAGAACCGTCTGTATTTAAGCATGTTCCGTAACGACCACATATTTTCCTGTCTTGTCCAAGATTTTCGAGACACTCGTTTACGTCTAAAAACGAGAGAAAAAAGAAGAAAAAAGTTACCCTGGAAAGCACTCTCTCTTATGTCGAAAATAAACGGAGACAATGAGTCATTTTTTAAGCCGGGTGTTTGTATGACAGACTATGTCGTAACCGCATACTATACACACAAAAACTTTGATTCAACATTAACAAGACAAAAATTGCAATCACAAAATCTTAGAAAAATCACAAATCAATTAATAAAGTGTTGTTTAAGCCTGTGTGGGCTGTAATCAGTCGCAGTCTGAAATAAGCTATTGGAAAACCTCATTAAGAATTTCAGAGCGAAAATGCAGCAAGTTTAACACTCTGAATCATCTAAAGTTGAACCAATACGCTGAAACACGATACGCTTGTATTTTTTTATAGGTTTTACATGTTACAAAGCTGTTAGTCTCTTACCCCGGCATTCTTTGCTATCTTCCGAAGGCATGTATCCATCATCGCATTCACAATAATAATCCCGCAGTTCTGGTTGTTCGATGCATCTTCCGTTGGCGCAGGCTTTTGCACCGAGAAGGTCACACAGATTTGAAGTTGCTTCGACTCCTCCGCAGTCTTGCTCATACTCAGCTAAAAACAAAAATTATTACAAGGCTTAGCGATGTTGTTTGTGCGCGTCAGATCCTTCGTGATGGGTTCGATTCACCTCTAGAACAGATCGCATTTGACCAGGGGCGTGCCAAACTTTTCTTCAGCCTAGGACGAGTTTCTGAGAATAATGGTTCAGAGCGTCCTTTAAAATATGAGTATCCGCTGTTCCATACAACGAGTTGACCGGGGAAAATGCCCCCTTGCTCCCTGGGCACAATTCTGTATTTGAAGCATTCGGGTGGATGATAATATAAAGCGCATAATCTCACTTTCCAGTCTCCCTCTAAGCACTGCTAAATTTTTTGCTCAGTAGTTTCACAATAACGTCGATTATGTTATGTTACATCTATTTTTTTAAAAACAATGACTCAAGCTAAGAACTTGAGTATGCAGAAGTTTAGATAAGATTAATTCGTCTCACGTGTTCCAATTGTCGCACATCTCTCCGGCATTTGACCAACCGCCGCAAAACACTTTCCCAAGGTTTCCTGTCCAGACTGGACGCAGCAGCAAGTTGTCCTTCGGGCCAAATTTTCTAATGGACTTGCGCACATTCCGCTCTCGATCACCGTGAAGCACCGGCCAGGAACATCAGCTGATTCGATAAGAAGTTATCACAACAAACGCCACCAACATGATCCATGAACTGGCCAATACTTACACAAACACAATGGCGCAAAGAAGTCAAGATTTATATCACGGGTGCAAAAGTTAAACACCTTAAAAGGATTTCATAGACTAGATTGCTTTGTCTATTTTAAGCAACTAATTAAACAAATAAATTTATTTGCAGAAAAAACAAACATTGTATGATAAAGAATGAATGGTGTTTCAAAAAAAAATGAACAGGTATAAAAAGTTTTTTTCCAAGTAGCACAGCAATGCTACACCATACCTCTTGCACCAAAAGATGAAAAGCACATTTAACTTGGTCGAATATCAGCACTACCCATCTTTCGGTGGGGTTTTTCATCTAATTATATATAAATCTGTGCTTACAAATGCAGTAGGATTTATCCATAGATAGCTGCGATTCAGGAGGACAATGGCATTCAAATCCTCCTTCTGTATTTGTGCATTCACCGCCAGCGCACATGTGAGATGTTTCGCATTCGTTGACGTCTAAAAATTAAAAATCAACTCTTCATTATACTCGTGGTATTACGCCAAAGCTTGTGACGAAAGCGAAAGCCTATCTCCGCGACTGAGCGCCTTGGCAACACGCAGCGGTAGCGTGCCGTTGGCAAAGCTGTGCATGATTTGACCGGCCTGAAAATCTAACCCCAGAAATCCACTTTCCGCGCTGATAGCGAAGTCGCTGCCACTGCTCCAACCGGCTCTTTTCTTTAAAATCAATTCAAGTGCAAGAGAGAGCTATCAATTTTGCTTAACGCAATGAAAACCTGCAGTCTGAGCAAGCATCACAAAAGTTGAAGCATAGGTGTGTAGGGTATGTTTTCAAGCCATAAGTGAGTAGTACCTTATGTTCTGTGCGTATCAGATATCATGGACGGTACTGGTAAATGAAATCCTCCGCACTTCCGCAATCTCGAAATATTCGCGGGATGATTCATATACATGAGTTTTACAAACAAAACGATCAAAAACAGTAGTTGGATTAAAAAACAATGTCGTTTCATGTGACTTTACTAGCAGTCACATCGAAATCGTAGTTAGTACAGTATACGCTTTTCTTAAACTGTATTGTCTTCCTACACGGTGTCTTAATCGATGCTGTGTTTATTGATTAAAGAAATTGCAGGTTGCAGCACAAACAGCCTCGAGTAGAAAATTTCCCAACTTACCAACGCATTGATGAGTGTTTCTGTCATGTTTGAATCCTTTTGGACAATCGCACACAAAGGATCCGTCAGTGTTTACACACATTCCTCCGTCACAGAGTCCAGGCATAACGTCACATTCATTGATATCTACATATTGAAACAATTCAATTTGAAAAAATTGCAAACTGCTTAATTTTTTGAGGTGGTTGTGCCAAGAAAAATAACTAGAACAACAACACAACCTTAATTTTTGAATATGATCCCGCTTTCTATTGTGTTTGCAGAAAAGCTCTCGTTTTTGCCACACGACATTCTCGTGACAGAAAAAACTCGTTTTAGCCATTAGAGAGTACTTTTTCCACAATAGGCGGAGATACGTAATTTGTCTTTAACTTAGCAATAACTTTGTCACCTAAAGCAATATATCAGTAAATCAGTATTTCAGCGTTTATAAACAATTTTTATAATAAATATTTTGATACCAAGAATACTTACTTTTTCACAAATCGACAAATTACATTTTACAGTCAAAATCTAACCTGTGCACTGAGGGGGCAATCGACCCTTGGTACAGTTTCCCACTCGAGCTGGGCATTCTTCACAGGGGTGGCCCCAACCTTCACCCACTGTTGCGCAACAAAACAGCTTTGTTGACATCATTCCCATCAGTTCATTAGTGCAAGTAGTGTTGGTGCGGGTCATAAAACAAGGACCTTTGCGGTAATCTAAAAATCGGTTGGTTAATAATAGCACTAACTGTTAATTAGATCAAAGTTTATTGTTTAAAAAAGTTACAATAATGTAGACTTTGCGAAAAAATCATCCCGTGTAAACAACAATGTTACAAAATGATGCATCGTTGTTTCCGCCTGCAATACTCGTCAGAAAGACAAGTTCAGCTTTTCCTGTTGGTCAACTTTGCAAAACTATCCCTGGTTAAAACTATACACCAAAAAACTGAATATCTCAAAATGTTTGTAAACCTTTTTTCATTAATGAAAAATATACATTTGATATCGAAAGCTTTGAGCATAAAAAGCTTAGAGATGGTAATTGTAAACTTTTACATAACGACAGCAATACATGCAAGACAATTCAATATTTATCGCGAATTAAAACCCAGTTGGTCAATTGATTGGTGACGTAGCGAAAAATTAGAGAGGGCAAAGTGCAGCAACAAAAAAATTAATAATATCGCGGTGTTTTAAAAAAATGTATTAAGCATACTTCAGCTTAAACTTTGTCAAAAGGGAGGGGGTATCGTGCCTGGAGGCCCCAAAAAACGCCATTGTAACTAGCCAAAAGTGTTTTGTTTCGAAGTTCAAAAGCACGCAGTACAAAATTCAAGAATATAGGCTACCTCTTTCACATCTCATCCCTGTAAATCCGTAAACGCAAGCACACCTGCCGGGAGCTATGCACCGACCGCCGTTCAAACAACCAGCTCCACAGATGGCTGTAATTTAAATAAGTAATTAGAGGCATAACTAACACTTGGTAGTCAAAAGAATGGTAACAATACGTAAGACATACACAAATTACAGGAAAACAAAATTTTTTGCGTCAATTTGACTTTGTAACTTAATATTCTCATGAAATATTTCGTTCGTAATCACAGAGCTTTGCAAAACGTGTCATTATATCCATAATTGTCTTACGCTGTCCGCAGTGAGGACCAGTATACCCGTACGGACATCTGCATTGATTGTCCACACATTCACCACCGTGCATGCATCGAATGTTGCATCGGAGTTCTAAAAACAAAAAATAAAATCATTATTTCGTCAGAATACGGTACGAAATAACTGTCACAAGACAGGCGCTATTGTTACGTTTTGTTTTTCACACATTTCTGCAACTTGGGTACAAAACCCTTGTACATGATTGTAAACACTTTTTTTAAGTTTTAAAACTTACTTCGCCGGTTAAATGAGTGACGTACCAACTAGGATTTCAAATGATTGGTTCAAGTTTCAAGATATTAAAAATGTGTGTAAATTTACAAAATTGCACGTGATTGCTTAAGAGCTACATAATGCAACTAAGCAACAAATCAGCTTAAGAAAGCAGGAAATGTAGCAGGACCATTGAGAAATTGGCATAAGCCACTGGCTCATCGAAGAACTTGGATATTTTTGCTTCCCAGCGGTTAATATTACTTTTAAACTTGGGCCAAAATACAAATAACAAAACCCAAAAGAAACATATTCTTTAAAGTCCAAACATCAAGGTCTGTCAAAGTGTTTTAAAGGGAAAAAATGAAGGTGTCAAGTTGGGTCATCTTTTCACAGTTCGAACAGCGATATTTAAAGCACCAGACTAAACAATTTTGCAAGGCTTTCCTGTCAGCATCATTACTAAATATTACCTTGTGATTGCTCGGGCGGACATTCCCGCATTGTTCTTCCGTTGCTACAAAGGCAGAGATTAGGTCTCCGGCAAATTCCATTTGTGCCACATGCACCGTTCTCGCATATAGCTGAAAATTCAAATTACGAAACTGAATATTTATCAAAAAATCTCAAAATTTTTGTGTTTCATTGAAACCAAAGCAAAAAACATTGTCTTTGAACACAAGTTGGAAATCACAGACTTCCGATGAGATGGGAGGAAGAGAGCAAAGAAACGCCAACTCCTTTTAAATTTTGCTGACCCCTCACCAATTATTACAAGCTTTTACTTCGGTTTGAATTTTTTTTTTCATGTCGTACCATGTTTCCCCAGGGGCAAGTTCAAAAATTTTCTTAGGAGATTTACTACAAAAACACATGACTTTTCGAAAGAATTTGAGCGATAGCGGCCGTTAACGTGTATCGAAGGAGACGTGGGGGGATGAGGTGAATAGAAAACTCTTTGCGTAACATACCGTTTCTTCCATTCGAAGAGCTTCTCACTCATATTCGGAAGAGTGAGAAAAAATTGTGAGTTACAGGTATACATTGGCGATAGCCTACATAGTACAGCATTATCATTAAGTTATCATCCTGTGAATACGCTCCTTTGCTTTGCTATATTGTCGGTTACATTGGTTCATCCCTACGATTTCTGCAAGTAATTTGGCTTGATGCAATCACTAAAACTGCTGAATATTGAAGACAACGATATGCGGTGAATTGCTGAATACTCGTTCATTAGCGGCAATTATGCGGTCGTAAAGCGCGATGTAATGACGATGTTGTCCACCTCGCAAATATAGTCTCAAAGGCTTACTGATTAAGTCACTTGTATACAATTTTCAAAACTGTTTACATTAGCTAACGTGCCGGTCAGGCGTTCTGGTCGATTTAGTTTGCGAAGCAGTGATAACAAATCGCTCGCTTTTGTCGCTACTGGCTCAAAAAATAAACAAAAACACTTACGTTTGGTACAAGTCTTTCCAGTATTATCCAGGGACCATCCAGGGCAGCAAAATGTTGACCCTTTTTCGTGGCATACGTAAGGACCAGACAATCTGCAATGTCGATTCAAAAATTCGTTTGTTCTTTTGTCATAAACGCATATAACTTTTACGCATCATTATGAAATAATTGTTCGACACACCCCTAAACTTTTTGCGAAAATGATGCAAAGTTTTACTAGCACAAGATTTTAGCAAAGGATGAAATAAATTATGAAATGTTTCTGTTAACCATTGTCCCCTAATTGTCTCCCGCGCAACCGTATAAAGCTAGATAAGAATAGCATAATTTACAAGCTACCGATATTTCATGGCAGCATGCTAAAACAACTTTTGGTTAGAATTGTACGATTTCGTTTCAATATGGTAACCAACCGAGTTCATTGGAAAGCAGACATATTATACCATCACTGTACAAAGGGTATCTTCAAATAGATTTTAATGCCGAATGAATTGGAAACATCAATACATGAAAATTTTACGACAAGAGCGACTATTAATCCCGACATATTTCTAGTGAGCAAACCTGTTTTTTTATGTTTGGTGCCGCTTAAATGCGAGAAGCCGGTGAGACTCGAAGACATAGCGGTCATTTTGTATTCAGTCATAACCTTCAACGTACGTTGTAATGTCAGATAAATAAACTTGAACCTGAAGCCTTTATACTGGTTAAGTCAACTTTTGGGAAAGGAAATTGAAATTTTTGCTGTTAAAAGCCAAAACTAAATAACAATCTTAATCGACTTACTTGACTCCCATTCTCCTAACTCGACGATCTCTTTCGTGATGATGATTTCTGGACGGCAAATAATTCATAGCTCCAGTATTCGGAAAACGGGGCATATGTCGACCATGCAGCTGTCGGTTTGAATTATACCACTGATTTGGACGGAATTGCAACTGACTTGCGGCCAAAGTAACCAAATAAATGGAGCAAAAAGATGAAATCAGAAATCTTGAATCCATATTCGCTTTAGTACGTAGATATTATTGCGCAATGTTGTTTCAAGCAATTCAATTTTATTGTCTGCTATTGGCTGGCTTTGTTTTTCAGAATCAGCAACAATAGCGAAATACGATACAACGATTCTGTATTTTCCAAAAAAAAATGTGCGTTAATAATATAAGAGCAACAAGCTTGTTAAGACTCAATTGCAAACTACTATTTTTTCTGCTTATTTCCAACTTGTCAGAATTTTCTAAATTTCCTGCCTCAAAATATTGAGCAGCCAACCGGTAATTATTATTTACACGCGGGTTAATGTCCCTGTACTCAATAACAACATCACAGCGATTACTAACTTAATTCGTGTGGTTACAAAAACACTCAAACTTTCTCCACATTGCAATCTGAAATAGAATGATCTTGTTCTCAATTTTTCGTTCTTTAGTGACGCGAAATTACAAGCGCTCGCCGTTGACAAAGCGACAAAATATGGTTTATAATTCGTCGTAGCGAACCGTTCTATTTGGTTTCCCTGACTCAGAGTATTTAGTCAAAGGGAATTTGCCAGAGGTGAAAAACAAAAAAAGATAAATCTATCTCATGGTCACGTTGATAAGCGAAGAAAAGGAAATTGATTGAAAAGTGACCAAATTAAGGTTTGCTCAATATGCCACTCGCTCTACACACTCTAATTAAATCCAATTATGACCCTTTGTCTCCGTCAGTTTGCATGTAATTTCGTAAGAATGTCCAGAACGGCCAAAGATCACTTTCAAATCTCTAATTACAAACTTGCACATTCATTGAAACTTTAAATCATACGCACACTGCACGCACAGAGCATGAGTCTTGTGTTTTGTCATTGCTACGTGCCTGTTCATTAACAACAATGCCATAGGTTTTTTAAAGCTTTTCGTAGAGACTCAAACGACCCCCTAACATAGAAATCGAGTCTAGAGATCTAAGAAAAATAATCGGAGAAAAATAACACAGTTTTAATTTTGGAACCCGACAAGTCTTTTTTCTGTCCCTGTAGGTATACTTCGGGCATCTAATGAAATGGTAAAATTCCTGCAAGGCCTATCGCTACATGGTTGCTATGTGCACGTGCCCAATTTTCCTGGGCCTTAGGCCTGCGGTCCTCGGTTCCAGTCTATGCATCTTGATATTTTTTTGATGTCATGATTGAAATATTGCTTATGATGCAGAAACTGTTACCAAGAACCATCGGCCTAAAACCCACAAGCTGTAGGCACATGGACAAGGTAAACGACGCAAACGCTTTTATTTGATATCTTTTCGCAACTACAGGCTATTAGATACAAAATAGCTTAGAATCGCTGAAAACAAATTTATCATATCGATTCTCAACAAAATTGGACAGTAAGAGACCAGTTATAACCGCTGAGAGCGACATTATCAAACCCGCTCCGAAATAACCCTTCAATAGTAGGCTACGGTAGCGCTAAAGCAGCCAAAGTCGCTGGGTATCCATTGGAGCGAAGCAGAGTTTTTTCCTCATGATCTTTACGGGTCCAGGGAAGGCTCGGAATACCATTTTTTAAAAGTATTCACAGCAGTTTATGCCGTTAACTGTGACGGTCTTTGCGGATTAGTTCATGGTCGCATTCACATTTAAATAAAACTTAAATTAAGGTCATTTGTTTTTAGTTTTTTCTATTCAATAAAATGCGACAAATTAGCTGAGCTAAAATATTCAAACAGAAATCGGTTTCATCAGTCTTGCTACGCACAGCCAATTCAAGCTAGACTCATTCCAGAATTTTTTATCTAACGTAGAAATCGGTTTAATTTTTTGAAGCAACAATTTCTGGTTTCCTGAATTACTGTATAGCTATCCTTCGAATAAAAATGTGATAGCAAATTTCTTTCCAGTTTATTAGCTTATATGGCAACAAAACAAAATTATCAGTTTAGCGATGCGTCTTTTCCTTTAGGCCTACTAACCTACTCATTTAAAATATCGTCTGCGTAAGAATTTAGAAAAAAGTGAAGAAAATTATCAGAAAATATATTGATATAAAAATTATAAGGTGTGAAATCCAGAAACGTGATACTTTTTCGTTAATTCAGCTTCATACTGTAATTATTTCTTCGTTTTTGTACGTGTATGGTCTTGCTTTTTCCTTAAACCGCGAATAATTTTATTCTTCCTTGTTAGGAATCTCACGCGTACTGTTTTAGGCTGCGAAAACCGAAGCTAAGGTACTAACAGTAGATCCTTGGGAATTGACATTCTTGCGCAAATGTTTTACGGTAAAATTCACTGCAAGTTTAGTTAAAACAACTCATTGTTTGTTACTAATTATTGTATTATTTTCTAATTTTCTAGTTTTAAGGTAGTTGTTTTTGTTTATCGAAATCAAACTCGGTGTGGCTGCTTGATCTCAAACATTTCTGTAAATGCCCCGATTCATTTATAGCGTTTTGCTGCGTAGATCACAACTCCTGTACTTTCAACAGCCTACCACAAGAAAAACTTCAATCTTCTTGGTTTCATATTACTGTATGACAAAAAAGCAAAACAGCGGCAATAAATAATTATATAAGTGCATAAAAAAAATATAAAGAACCTATTCATTTCATATGAGTGAGTGAGACCTAATACAAGCAGCACAGCAAAGAAGGCACAGTGTCAAAAAAAAGTTGCTTAACACCAACACCAAACAGATGCATAACAGTTGTAGCAGAAATAATTTAAAAAAATCGACATGGTAAAGCAAGAATAAAAGACAAAAAGCAATAGAAACTAAAAGCTAACGCTTTAAGTTAATACCTGGATGTTCTAAGAGACAGACGTTTGGCGAGATAATAAAACACTTTTTAAGCCACAAATAAACGACTTCATAAAATTCTCTGTCAAAAGGACCAGAAACGTTCCTAGACAGGGACATAACCAGCAAAAAATTAGGGAGGAAGGACGGATTTAGAGCCGAGATGGCTCCGTTGTGACTTGCCTTTATGGTAATCAATATCTAAAAAAAGGTTCTTCAAGCGTCAAGCAAGGGAGCCAGGGCCATGGTATCCCCCTATCTATCCTCATTTAATCGATGACTTTGACATGTGCAAACATTCAGCGCCTAATTTTGCCAACTCTATCAACACCTTTATTAGCAACATAATTTAAGCAAACATTCAAAAAAATTCAAATCTTTTAACGAACTGGACTAGTTAGAACTTTGCTGCTTCCTTGACATAACAAGAGGGTAACGACAGAGCAACAAACTTATACAAACTAAACAAAAGTAAAACGTTTAAGCTACAAATTATTGCACTCCATTGAGCAGCCGCATAGCTACAGAGGTCTATAGAGCTAAATTTACATACTTTGATAATAGTAGTATTAGATTTTACAAACCAATTTACTTTGCTCTCGAGCAGGAAATTTCGCGAAGAAATAAACTGGTGTAAGGAAGCTGCAGGAAAATGTTAAAAAAACTTTACCTCTTGCGGAAGTGCTGCTTAAAAAAGGTTTATGTGGTTAAAAAGTTACCATAATAGTTATGTGCATAAACTTTCATTCTTTCAATTGCCTTTTAAGCCAAGTTAGCAACTTCAACTTTGCCTGAAGTTTAGTTTCTGCGCTCTTTTAGTAGTGGTCGACTCGCATTGACTTGTGGTAACGGAAAGTTTTTCATTGAGCAATATCGTAATCGAAATGGTATCGTTTTTTGGTGATTTTCAGGCAAAAACGCGGGAAGCAACAAGTCATTAAAACGTTTGTTGGAGTGGGTAATATTAGTTTTTTTCAGCTGCGAAGTCTCTGGTAGAAGTTTGGCGTTTAGCAAACTTTTGCAATTTAATTCAAGAGAAATCGATTCATGTTCTTCTTTTTGAACTTCCGGAAGGGAAGAAAAACTAAAAGTTCTTGATCCAGAGTATACCGAAGGATAGCGAAAATGGACATTACTCTTTTGAGGATGGTCGCCAAGTTCCGTTGAACGGGGACTTGCAATTCTACTGCAGTAGTGTTTCGATACGGGGTATTTGTAAGATGGTAGAATTAAAGGTTCGCTAGTTTTCAAATACATTGGAGAGCCGGCAGGAAGTTTGACGCTTGGTTGATATTTTACCTGCAAGAATTTGCATGTTTTTTAAATCTAAATTAAAAAAAAAACACACTTACTGCAGGTACGCTTTACTTTATTACAAAAGTTGAATATCAAGATTTTATTCCATCCAACTGCGTTTTAGCATATTTGTATTAAATAGTAAATGATACTTCGCAACGAAAACTAGTCTAACGCTTCAGCCTACACATGAAATAAACTTATAAAAGCAAGTAAATACTGAAAATGCTGTGCTGAGTTATTAGCAAGCTGGAACCCTTCATACTGCTCTTTCACGCCTCTAGCGGTCGACCGGCAGATTCTGAACCAAGTTTCTTGTAATTGTTTCGCTTCTTAACTTTTTTGCTGCTTCCTGATTTCGTAAGCTCAATCTTTCGGCAATTTAAAATGACTTCTTTTGTCTGTGTGAGCACTCAATAGAAGACTTCTGGATGTCACAATATTTTCTGCGCTAGCTCCTTCTTCTTGACGACGTTTGTGAAGAGGAATTATATTTGGCTTTACCAAGTTGATTTTTGATGTAATACCAGTTCCACCTTCCGCAAAAGTAAATTGTTTCTGCACGTTTTTATTGTACCACTGCATGTGAGAATTCAAAGACCTCAAACAACTGTCAGACTTGGGTCGTAACCACGTGGAGGGCACGTTTCGATTTGAATTAGCTGAACTTCTATCTCCTTTCCCACAAATCTGACCTTTGCAAAAGCCAATTCTTTGCTGGGGATAGGTTATGGTGTTAGTTATGAATGAAGAACCATAATATTGAGGCATTTTTTCTGAGCGGGAACATTTTCTCGGCGACAAAGGCTTATTAGAAAGATGGCCATATCCAAGAGACAAGCGAGGCTGGGAATAATTCATCTAACATAAAAAAAACAAGAAGAATTTTGTTTTTTGCTGCTAATTTTGAAAACGCGAGAGCAGTTTAGCTTGTCTACTTCAATACTCTTCTACAAGCTAAAAAACACGTCTATAACTTTGTAAGATTATTCAAGCAATATTAGCTCAAGCTGGATCTTTTTCTCATCGCTAGCTAAGTTGTACAAACTGGCTCTAATAAGAAAGCCAACCAGCCTTTCCGTTTTGGTCGACCGGACGGCACTGCGACAAGAATTTCTAACTTGAGTAACTTACGCTTAAAGCCGAGTTTTAGGTAGATTCATATTTAAATCAAATTCTAGAGCGTTATATGGTCACCATTGCAGCATCGACTATTACAAAAGCATGCATTGTCCCAAGTAACAAGGCTTTACCAAGTACATTACATAAATGCGTTTGAAACACGACAGCAAAGCATACACAAAAACAGCCCATGAAACTATTATTTGGCAAATTCTTACTCGCAAAAGGTTGGGGTTTGTGCATCCCGTGGACCCAACTCTGTAATGTAATAAGCGGTGTACTTGTTCAATGATACCAAGACTACGGATCAAAGTATCTCGTTGTACAAGTCCGCTAATCCGCTCCAACTCCTCATCCTCATCAATATCAATCGGTTTTAAGGATCCGCTCAAAGCCTTCGACTCCGGACTAAGCTGGCGAGGTGTTAAAATCTACAAACAGAAAACACTAAAAGTCTAGTATCACTTTTCCTTGTCATTATCTTCTGGTTAGACCGAAGTCCTTTTGGGATACGAATGAAAGGTGTAGAAGCCCTCAAGTTGATCTGCAGTATAGCATTCGAGCAAGTCAAAAAATAAATTAACTTTTATATCCACTATTTAAGGCTTTATTGATCCCGGGCCAGTAAAATCCGACAGAGCGCAGTCATCGCTGTGACGTTTCTTCGAAGGTCAGGTGTTCCTGCGGCGTTCCTGATGCCCAGGTGCTGAAAGGCGGTGATGGGCCCCACCACTCGTTGCACGCTTCGGCATAATACCACGAGTATAATAAAGATTTGATTTTTATCTGATGATTATGCTGTAAAATTGCATGATATAAGCACTTACATTCACATGCCTCGTAGAAGGTCGAAACTTGTATGGCAGAGGCTTCCGTTCTTGCGTGGAAGTTTTTTTTCTATCACCAGTCGCCTCCCCAACGTTTCTCATCTCAGGCCGGCAAGATCTGTTCTTTTTAAACATATCATGTTTTTCTTGTTTCAAACGAATTTCTTGCAATTGAGCCCTAAAAACTTCATTTTAAGGTGATGTAGTCACTGTTATGTTTCCGTCAACTCACAACTTAAAGTTCTATCGATCGCAAAACTTCGGTTCAGAATAGTTCTCAGACAAAAATGAGATCAAGACGGCAAACAGTTCAAAGAGTCTGGCCACGGTCGAAGATAAGCTATAACTCAGAGCTAATCACGTTTATTCACACGACCAGTCACACAATTCACACGCGCTGCCGTTTTGCAGGCTTGATTTTGACGTTAATAACAGAATTTTTTTAGGGCCCTCATCACTTGGGCCTCGGGGCTATAGCCTCCATAACCTCTCCCTCAATCAAACCCGACACACCACTAAAAAAGTTAAACAATCAAAAAGCTAAATCACGTCCGTACTAAAGTAGATAATACGAGTTGAAAATAACCTCAGTTATTCATCGAAAAACATATTGTTTCGGGCCCTGCAACGCAAGACCTTAGTTTGAAACCACTGAAAAGCATGATTGGTAATTGCCACGCACAATGACCCCGAACCATAAAGCGCCATATTGTAGGCCTACCATACAAAGGTGGCTTTAAGAAAGCGATACATACACTGGACCAGCAACGTATATAAGCAGAAAAAAGTAACATAATTTCAGCAAAATTTAATTTTTAGCAACAAACAATAAAAACCTGAGCGGAGTCCAGCTACTAACCTGGCTGCTTCTTCCCTTGCCTTAGCAGCTGCTGTAGTTTGAAACAGCGAACAACTGTTTTTGAAAAACTGGCTGTACTTGTCAGAACCGGATGAAGCCGGATATATCCGACGAAACCCACCCATGTGTTCATTTTCATACTTGTCAAGTGCTTCATGATACCGAAGACGAGAGCTTTTTATTTCTTCTATTCTGAAACGAATTATTCGATTGATTTAACGTAAGTCTGCAAGTCAGCAACATGGCCTAGTGGTACCGCGCGCAGGTGACAGATCCTACGTGACGAGTTCGAGTAGCGGCTGGAGCCGATCTCATTTGACATATGTTATGGATTGCTGCTGACTCGAAGAGCGCAAGCTCACTTCGCAGTCTTCTCAATCACTGTTGAATTTTCGCTTCAATATAATTTGAAAATAACCTCAGTTGTTTATTTATTTGAAATAAGAGCTTCGCCAAAAAAGCGATCGTTAACGGGTTTTCGAGCTGTATGATGTGGCTTAGCACATTTTACTTCGCCAACTCATCTTCGAGCCCAATTTTTTAATGTTATTACTCTGCTTTTAGCTTTCCCACCTTGGATAACCTTGCAGGGGAAGAGTCTTTTAAGGACTTTTAATGTTATTTTAATATCATTTGGTGATTTTCTGTTTTACTAAGTAAGAATGCCGGTTTGTTCTCTAAAATGTTCCTTTAATCCTCACGCTGAGAATATCAATTTCATATCAAGATTTGATCAGACCTGAAGTTGAAGTTACCGGTCTCGATGTGGACGCTCTATGCACTAGGGCTAGGCCAGCCGTGCCAAATTAACTTTAAATGAAACCGATGTAACTAATTACCAAACTTACCTGGATTCTTTTGGCTTCTGTTTCATCATTAATCGCTCTTTCACTCTGCGTCTATCTTCTTCAAGACATTTTTTTCTATCAGCTGACCTCAAGTCCAGCAAATTGAAAGTGTCGTATAGTAGTGATTCTTTTACTTCTTTATCTAAGGTGGCATCGGTATGAAAAGAAGGTGAATGATTTACCTACAAAAAAGTGTAAATTTTTGAGACATTAGATTTGAATGCGAAATTTGTAAGCAGTAAAAACTATTTTTAAAAGAGAAAAAAGCAAAGCAAGAGTCATTATCATAACTATACGTTTTAAAATCTTAAATATATAAAATAACTGAGACTATTTTCAAATTATATTAAGCTTAAAATTCAACAGTAATTGAGGGAGACTGCGAAATGAGCTTGCGCTCTTCGAGTCGGCAGCCACTCGTTACATGTCAAATGCGATCAGCTCCAGCCGAGAACCGAACCCATCACATAGGATCTGTCACCGGCGTGCAATACCGCCACGCCATGTCGCTGACAATCTTAGATTGAGTTGTCATCATCATCAGCAATGTATCGCTGTGCTGTACTGCCAAGTGCACTGCTGATGATGACAGCTGAATCTATGTTGTCAAAACGTCCAGTTATAATTTTTATAGCTTAAATTTCTTGCTTAAGCAATTTTCGTACCACATTTCTCGCATTGAAATTTTTCAGAACAATTCTATTGAGTATCGGATCCAGGCATTTCGAAGCAAAGCGAATTGTCCACTGCAGTTCAAAACAGTATTTTCCTTTATATGAGTGACCTACCTACACCGCCCGGTTAACTCAGTTGCTAAGCGCGCTATCGGTGCGGGAGATCTGGGGTTCGATTCCCAGGCCGGTCAAATCGGCACAATGTCGCCAGCGACTCGCCACCGCGGCAACGATCTTCGGAGCTGTGTTGCCCCGGCGCTAAGCCGCGGAGATGGGCCCCGCCACTCATTACACGCTTCGGCGTACTACTGTGAGTATAATGAAGATTTGATTCTTTTTTTGAATGACCTACCTCTAGTAACCAAGCTTTCATTTTTCTATCCAACATCACATCAAATCCAAGGATTTCAAAACAAGCGCTGCCTCGAATATGGTTCGGAAAACATGTCTTGTAATTGTGTTTTATTATGGGATGGGCTGATATGAGAGTCTTAATAATTACGTCCTAAAAAAACAATTTCTGTCTGTGCAAAGATATTTGCATTTGATGCAAAATCAAACATGTCAGTAAGCACGTATTGACATAAACTACCAGAAAAATTACTTTTGATGGTAAAAAAGAAAAAAAAATCTAAATGAAATAGTAATTATTTTGTTTTGAGGCAAATTGACATATGAATTAGTAAATTGTATCAAAAACCCTTCAACATTATTTAACTCAGAACAAGTCTTCAATTAACATTTTTTTAGCTAAAATCTCTAAAAAGTGTTAAAATTATTGATCGTAATCAGCGAAGAATAAAAACTTTTACAGTTATTGTTCCCATTTAATGTATTTTGAAGTGGCTTAAAGGGCCAGTTATATGAATTGTGCTGTAAGCGCAGCTCAAATATACTTAATTTTAAAATATGCGGTAAGCGCAGCTCAACTACTCATTAAACACTGAAGATCACACATGATTACACAATAATAAAAAGCACAAGTTACGATTATTAAAGCCGCATAGAGTCTTTAAACTAGAGCGATCGCCAGAAAGGCTTTCACGTGAACAGCGGCAAAAAATTTAATCCAATCAAAATAAAAGTGGATTGACCGCTACGCCTAACAGAGAACTCAATGGTGCACGCCAGAGCATACATACAGAAAATCGATCACCGATTGAAATTAAAAACCCCAACAAGTTGTTTAGCCGGGAAGCTTTTCCCTGAAGTGCCTAACCGCGAAACAGCCTGTTGGGGGTTTTTAATTTCAATTGGTGATCGATTTTACGTAATTTCATCAAAACATGTACGCAACAATTACAATTTGCATTGTGCCGAGATGAATTCGGCTGTTGTACCCTAACTTACTACCTTGGGAAAGATCAATTGTAATCGATATTCGATTGCGATATTCCTTACGTTTTGTTCATCGAATGCACTGGAGCCTTTACTTTTTTGAATGAGTATCGAATATAGTCTTGTCTTTACTTTTTTTCGGCGCAATTCGATATTCCATATTCGATTCTTTTTGTCCAGGTTACTTTATCTCACTTTAGTAAATTTAAAATAATCGTCGGTATGTCATTGCCTTGTTTTCGCAGATAAAATTTATTTGGGGCGAAAAAAAAAAAGATTTTTAACAGCAAAGTTGCTTCGCATATACTATGTCCGTCGTTTGTCTGTAAATTGCCGCATGAATGTGAGAACATTACAAAAAATGCTTGGCGTACACCGCTAAATGCTCAGTGTAATATCGAATATCGACACTACCATCAAAATCGATTATTACTTTACTTTTCTGGGTATTGATTCCCAACCCTGCTACTACTTTAATGGGGCAAAAATGAGAAAAATTATGCGAACGACGGCAAGGCTAAAAAAGTTTTACCAAATCGCACAAACACAGGATTTCAATATCAAAATATAAATGACAGCAATTTTATCCAAGGCTAATCTTCTACAAGCAATTAATTTCATTTCATGCTATTCCAAATTTAAAGTCAGGCTTACACACCTCTATACTTGACCACATTTTATCTGTGTCATAGCCATGGTCGTCCAGCCACTGACAAACTGTAACTAATTTCCTTTTGCTGCCTGACAAATCATCTCGGATGAAATCTTCGCTGTTTTTATTGATAGCGTAGTTGGTTAAGTGCATGCAAGCTTCATCCTTCAAAACCAATTTAATTTCGTTATTTTCTTGCCTCATCCGCTGGTTTGTGACTTTGTGTAACCTTTATGTGAAGGAAAACGATAACGCAAATTTTGCACATAGTGCTGTAAAAACTTATTCGGGAAGTTTAACCAATGCAGGAATTGAACCGCTTCCAGCAACGAAATAAGGGATGTGCCTCAAGGAAAATTACTCGGACTCGCCGAGTAACGAGTATTCACGACATTACTCGGCCGCCGAGTCCGAATACGAGTATCTACGACGTCAAAATATGAACTCAAAATTAGGTGAAGAGCAAAAAAAAATGTCAAAATGATAATGGTTTAATACTCAGCCGAGTATCAATTAATACTCGGACTCGACTCCACACATCCCTACACCGAAATCGTAAATATGCCGAAACCCGACATTTGGGCGCGAAGACATTTGGGCGCAAGACATTTGAGTTGCAGCGCACTCTTTACAATCATCTTTCTACTTTTTTTTAAAAATTTTATTAACACCATTTTTACAAAAACTTTACATTTCTAACCGTGCTGGTAAGTGTTTTTATTTTTTCTAATTTCTTAATTACGACAAGCAATAAGCGAACGGAACCGATTGATGTATATTTACGGAAACTTGAGCAAGAAAAACTAATGTGTAGTCAAGGTTAAGTTACCGATAAACAAAGACGTATTTCTTAACTGCATAATTCGAAGGACTTTGCGATAATTATTTTGTGCAATAAAGAACAAACGAAGGTGTTGCATTTATGCAAGATATTTTTCGTTTGCGCCGATGTTTTTATTTACTTAACCTAAGTTATTTAATAGTTGCAGGAAACAAGCGAGTCAACAGATAGGTATAGATTTGCCAAAATTTAAGTAAGAAAAATAACGCTTAGTCAAGGTCAAGTTACCGATGTGGGCGGCTAACTTATACGGTTTTAATTAAAGTACAATTCGGAGAACATTGCGATAGTTAGGTGCAATTCAAGAGAAAGAATTTAAGCGAAATTGATGTATATTTACGGAAACTTGATCAAGAAAAACTAATGTGTGGTCAAGGTTAAAGTAAACGATAAGCAAAGACGTATCTCTATGGTTAATTAATTGCGTAATTCGAAGGACTTTGCGATAATTATTTTGTGTATTAAACAACAAACGAAGGTTTCAGCTTTATGAAAGATATTTTTTGTTAGCGCCGATGTTTTTATTTACTTAACCTAAACTACTTAATTGTTGCAGGAAACAAGCGAACCAAATAAGAGATGTATATTTACGAAAACTTTAGCAACTTAACCTTGACAAAGCATTAGTTTTTCTTGCAACGTCTCCGTAAGTACACATCTCTTATTTGGTTCTCTTGTTTCCTTCAGCAATTAAGCAGCTTAGGTTAAGTAAATAAAAACATCGGCGCAAACGAAAAATATCTTGCATAAATGCAACACCTTCGTTTGTTCTTTATTGCACAAAATAATTATCGCAAAGTCCTTTGAATTATACAATTAATTAAACACAGAAATACGTCTTTGTTTATCGGTAACTTGACCTTGACTTCGCATTAGTTTTTCCAACAACGTTTTCATAAATAAGTTATACATCATTTCCAACAACGTTTTCATGAATAAGTTATACATCAATAGGTTCGTTCGCTTATTACTTGCAGTAATCAAGAAATTAGAAAAAATTAAAACATCAACACGGTTGCAAATAAAAATTTTTTTTAAAAATGGTGTTTATAAAATTTTTTGAAAATAGTAGAAAAATAATTGTGAAAAGTGCGCTACAACGCATTTTGCGCCCATATGTCCTCGCGCCCAAATGTCTGCGCCCAAATGTCGTAGACCGTAAATATGCGATTATGCTAACGCCACACCCACTTAGTCCTTTATGTTACTGTTTATTAAATGAAAACGATACATTTTAAAGCCCTAGTTCGACTTGAAAGCAACAAACCGAAGACCGAAAACGATCCTATGCAGAACTGATTCCAGCGCTTGGTTTATTTTAATTTAAAAAGTTCAGGTTAACTCTTACAAAAAATCAGCTATTGCAGCAGGAAACCCTTTTTTATCTAAAACCTAAAAACTTGAAACATTCTTTTTTAGCTGGGTTAGTGCAAACGGCTCTCAGCCTTTTTCTTTCACAAAGGGTGAAATCTTTCTTACTACCAACAACTACAGAACTAACAGATATCGAATGTTTTAATTGAGAATTTAAGCAATTGTATATTTAACTTACTAAGTTGTGGAGAGTGGGTTCCTGGTATTTTTTGGTAGCAAATCTTCCAAGACCTTCCTTGTACATGAACACTCTTAAGGGATCACATGAGGTCACGAGTACGTAAATTCGAAAATCAAATTTAAAACCATCGATGGTCAAACACTACAACGTACAGGTTTATCAATAAGTTTTAATTGAAATCGAAAAGTCAGTTTAAGTTGCCGTAGCGCTTTCACTGCCACAAATTCAATCACTCAGTTAAATAACTATAACAAAATCCCGAGTTTGTATTAAAATTATTTGAGAATTAAACATTTTAATGAGAGTGACTGTAAAGTAAGCTTGCCTTCTGAAAATTAGCAGACATGTAAAAAATTTGTTAAACGCGATCGGCTCCAGCCGGTAATCGAACATTTTACCGAACATCTGTCACTAAGCCTAGTAGCACACAACTGATAACAATTCCACTGTACACCATATGAGTATCTATGATAATATTCATTCGCAATCGAATGCAATGGCCTACCTTGTTAATGTACTGTTGACAAATTATATGCTCTCCCGGTTTCACGTCTTTGGGATTTTTCGTTAAAAAAATTCCTCTTCCTTGGCAACCACTCTCAGGTTTGCATATAAACGTTTTATTCTTTTTGAGCCTGCAATAGGCTTGAAAATCGCTGTAACTGCAACAGAAAAACAACAATATTTCATTGTCAACAACATATACACATCGGTTTAATGTAGACTTGCAATTGGAAGATTGCTGGTTCTCATTTTAAAAGACGACTAACGCTTTTACGTTACCCAAATATATAGTATTGAAAATGTTCGCCACTTGCAGCAGAGCCTTTTGTGGAACTACAAGATCCAATGGGATTGATATAATGCCATCCATAATTCTATCATTTCAAAAAAACAATCGAGCAATATAGCCTACCATTGCAGTCACGCCTTAACTGAGCGTAAGATCATTGAGACTTTACTTGTTTAGAGCAAACGCTCCTTGTTTTACAAGCTAATGGTTTAAAAAATTAGGTCTTCACGCGAACTGCAGGAAAGTCTACTTACTCTGCGGGAAGACACCAGGTTTTAGGAAAGCAATTGTACTCTTTTGGAAAAAGTTTCTGGAGTCGATTTAAATTTCTTGCCAAGAAATCTTTTCTACAAATTTCATTCATGCCAGGAAAATGATTGATTTTCTAAAATCAAACAAACATACCGGTAAGTGATCATCATTACAAAATTTCAACCAGCTCTTCAAATATAACTTACAACGGGGGAAACGAGATTATTATTGCGTCATAAGAGAACACAATCAATTACGACCTTATTAAGGCAGTTATGAAACTACGCCCACAAGGATTTCAAATACACTCACTTTTGAAACACCCCAATGTTTGGGTTCATTGAGAAAGCGCGTCTTCGCATGATTGTGCTAATGTCCTAAGCTTCACTGCTTCTTTATTTCAAGAAAAAGGTCATGACATCTGTGGCGTAATATGCCAAAAAAAAAAGATGTTCATATTCCAAGCGCTTCTAGAGCCCGTGTGATGGATATTAAAAATTCCGATTTTCTCTTAAACATATTACCCTCGAATATTTTCGTGTTTGTGGTAAGAGGTTGCAACAATACTAATACACCAAATATTGTGATGAAGTAAAACAATAAAATCGTCTGACGGTTATTTCAAAATACAAGATGAAATCAAAGTCGTAATTTGGTAAGTCGGTGCATTCTGGTATTGGCTGCAAGGGTGCTATAATCAACAATACATATTTGGAATGATCTTGCAAACTTACGAACAATTTTTGGATTAAAATTACGAAAGAATACTTCGTTACTTGTTACATAGTCACAATATATATCACACCTGAAACCTTTTCATTTCCATAACGCGCTCCAGAGAAACGGAATAGTCCGTCCAAAATATTGTCCAATCTTCGTCCTCACCAACCTCTTTCATGCCAAATCTTTTGCTTACTCGCCGCACTACAATTAAATTACATTGTAAAAAAATCGAGTTGTTTGTAAAAATAAAAATAAAGTGAACTGAATGTGCCAAGCTGCTCTGCAGTTAGTTTAATGGAACAGCCAGCATGCCATCATCATACCAGGACCAGCACTTTCAATATAAGTAGGCAATTCAGTTATAAAAAATCGGTTCTTGGTCCACAAAAATTCACACAACTGCTTACAAACTAGCAACCAGTAAACCTTCGTAAGAATCGTCGACTCGTATTAAATTGAGTCTAAAACGTGTATCATCTCACCGGTTTTCGATAAATTCGAATTTCTATTTAATACATCATGAAACAAAAACTATTAAAACATTTTGCTGCTTCACAATTTTACTAATTTCAATACAGTACTGTCTCAAGGTTGATTCATACGAATAGAAACACTTTAACTTGAAGTGCAAACAAGAAAATGACTTCCCGCCCAAACGTGATAAATTAAATTAGAAACAACCTAAAGCAGAATGTGTCAATTCATACCCATCTCAAATATGAACAAAAAAAATTACTTCGTTATCAAATAATTTAAGAATATGTATTTCTCGCAACAACTTTATAAAACTTTTTTCAAACGACAGTACTGAAACAGCTTATCACCACACGTATTTATGCATTTACACTTACCACTGTCATATCTGCAATGTGTAGTGCATATTCCTATCCATCTGTAATAAATACTGTGGCTCAAATCATGTAATAAGTACTGTCTAGCATATTACAGTATTTCACTAATCAAGGTTGGTTATTTGTATGTAGTAAATAAAAATTGCATTCGATGTTGAGATTTCCGGACAATGACAAAATCAGCAAGTTTATTTTATGGAACCGGAACCAATTTGATGTGCCAAAAATTGAAAACTACAGCGCCTAAAGCATATGAATGCTTGAAACAGCAAGTCGCACGATTGTTTTCATGTAGCCTATATAATTCAAATTGCAGTAACAGTAATACCGTTAATCATTTTCTACAACAGTCATTAATAGCAAGATATTTTCTCACAGAAGTTGCAGTAAAATAAGATGGATTTCAAAAAATTAAAAAGATATCACTACTTCTTTTTTTTCCTTTTTTTCTTTTTTGCTACCCCAAAGTAGGAATCTATGATGTGAACATTTTTCTTAGGAAAAGATGGCTCTTCTTCATATACTTCAATTGCTTGTTCACGTACACAGAGTTGACTGTTGGTAAATTGTATTTCATCCATTAGTTTCCCATCTGCAACATTAGCACAAAATAATGTAATACCACTGGACAGTGTAGATGCACAAACAGCAAGCATATCAATCACTATGTAAGTAGTCACTACCATAAAAGAGCTCTTACGTTTTAAAAAGTTACCAGATTCTAAAATCGCTGAGCTTTCACTAAAATCTTCATCATCTTCAATGCACAAAGAATCTTGAATATTTGCAGAGATAGAGGAGAGAGCTGATGTGACTTGAATAGGAATTTCATCTTCTACAGTTTCAGAACACATTGCATATGCAGCAAAATCATAATCTTCATTTTCCAAAGTTGAATCTAATGATTTTGATGATGCATTTCTGGTGGTAAGCAGTATTTCTGATGAATCCAAACCAACAGATACCAGTAAACTTTTTTCATTATCATCCTGCAATGGCTCTTCATCTTCAGAATTCATTGCACAGGAAAATCTGTCTGTACCAAAGCTTTTTATCTGCAATTATTATCAATTAACAAGCTAATTTTTAAACTGTAAGTTTATGAAAATATTTCTTTTTACCAGTGTGCAATATACTTCTGAAAGTAAAATACAACAAAGTGATTAAAACTGTAGAATAGTATAAAAACCATGTTTTTGTCAAATATGTATAGCATTTTTTATTGATTTTATGGAAAAAACTGAAAAAGCACAGTCAAACTGCAAAATAAAATTTATCAGTTCAGAGTCTTATTGTTTACCATAGCCATAGTACTGGTGGTTGCACCATTTATACTTCTATAGCTGGCTGGCCATATGTTTTACCAAATTTTTAACCTAGATATGAAGGTAATTTCTTTTCTTTTATGAATAGGCTACAACAAAGCCAGTGCTTAAGTCTCTGCTAAAGAAATGCCTGTTTTTGCATGTTAATTGGTTTTTTAATATGATATTATGAGGCTAGCCTTGAGAAAAAAAAAAGATTTTGAAAATGCCCTTCACTACTTTACTGGTATAGAGTTCCCACATTATCTGAATAGCTTCATGCAATTCAGCTGAACTTAAATAGGACTGGTATGGTAGTTTAACTGAAACTGCTAAAGCAAGTTTGATCTGGACTTCAACGATACAAAGCAGCATTTCAAACTAAGCCTAAAACCTGATTTACGCAGGCATCATTATCACATTGTGTGACGCTGCCGACACAATAACGACACGTACAAACAACAGCCAATTCACAGTGAACGATTTTGTGTAATAACAATGCCTTACAAATGACAGCCTGACAGAAAAACTTGCTTGAAACGACGTCCCGATGAAGCAGAACCGAATTCTATTTTATCGTTGTTGTTAGGTGCACTGGGAGTGTTTTGGCTTGGTTTTGTCAAATAATTTTTGAATATATTGGTGATTTTGTCTTCAAAACTTGATTTATTTTGCATTTTGAGAAGGTTTTTTAATTTTTTCTTAGACATTGCTGAAATCGTATTCCTACAATAACTGAAAAGAAATAAATAACCTAGCAATAGTTTGTTCTGCATTGTATTAAAATATAAATTAGTCGGTAATTTTTATTCAATTTCGAATAACTTATAAAGCCAGAAAATTTATGCGGTAATTGAACTTCTAAAGGTTTTTATTAACCATGTCAAATTTTTGTTTACTTTTCCATTAGTAGACTAGCCTACTCTTAAATTAAAGCATCTGCAAAGGTTATGTGTGTTGGCAAATGAAGCTTTAAACTCAGCGATAATCAGAGTAAGCCCAGCAAAGTAAATTTTGTAAACTGTCTATTTTGGACCTTCTTGGGACTGGCGAATATTAGCCCTGCTATAAAATTAAACTAGACTAGAAACAGAGAAAAGATAAAAGTTACGGTTCATAAATGTTTTACCAATATAGTCTATCATATTACCAAACAATTCCATTTTGGTTACAGCTCCTGACTGAGAAGAAACAAATTTTTGTAGTTTTGAATGGTGCAACAGAACTTACCAGTAATAATGGTACTGATCAGTGTTCCCTCCAAGGTGCGAAATTTGAGAAAAATGAGAAATTTTGGGCAAAATTTTTCAATTTTTGCACATTGCAGCATTGCTATGATGATTTCAAAGCAAATTAGTTGAAGGTGCTTTTGTGTCAAATCAAAGTGTTTTACCATAGAAACTTTTATTTTTAACAAAAATTATTCCAGACCTTAAAAACACCCTTTAAATGTTGGCAGAGGCTAAGGTTACGTGACCGTAACATTTGTCTCTTTGGTTTATTTTATTATCCCTTCACGCTTCCCTGATTGCACGAGAGCGTGACGAAGTAATAAAATAAACTAAAGAGGCAAATGTTACGGTCACGTAACTTTAGCCACTTCCTTAAATGTTTGGGCAAATTTTTAGTGATTTTCATATTTGGGCAAATTCGCACCAGCTAAAATCTTAGAAGGATACTAGACAGTATCAGGTTTTTCTGCTGGTAACGACATGATAATGACACTGCAACTGTACCTACCTGCAACTGCGAATCAGCCAGTCACAGGTAGGCACCTGCAACTGCACAGTGCAAATCAGCCAACCTGCAGACTGGCAGAGTGTCTACCTGCAACTGCAAATCAGCCATCAGGGCGAATGCCGCTATGTGTTTCCCTTGGAAACGATTGTATTGTTTGGTGTGCATTGCTTGTTGTACAGCGTCTCATGCCATCGTGTCAGAGTCAGACTGACATTTCAAAATCTTGAAGCGCTTGGAAATTTCCAATAGTTGTTGTTTGCTAGTGTGAATCCGACTTAACAGTAGGTGGGGAAGTGCGTATAACTGAACGATGATAGGCCTACCATGATAATCTGAACTAATCTATCCTAGTAAACCTAGGCTACATCCTAGCATAACAATGCAGCAGCGCAGGCTTAAGCAGATCTGTGCTTTTTAAATGCAGTTGAACTAACTCTGTCCAGCTCTGTAAAGCATTCAATAAAGGAAATTTTTCCCAATATGAGCTAATACAAGTACCTCAATCCCCCGGAGAATTGTTTGCAGTGGCGTACGCAGGATTTTTCAATGGGGAGGGTTTTAGTGACGTCACATCGTGATGACGTAAATTTCAGTAATGTCACAGCTATTATAATGCCATAACGAAGAAAACAATCCAGATTTTATTCACACTTTTGCTTGATTCTTTGCGCTTCATTTAGGAGCTAAAAGGTTTCACAAAAACTCAAGCTGTCAATTCGTGGTTAAAAATTTTAGTTGACCTCATTTTTGGGCCATAGGAAGGTTAACTGACTAAAGTGAGCTAGCTTTTGCAACGTCACAAACAGGGTGTAGCCAGCTGGCCAGGGGGGTAAAACAGGTTATTGCTTCCCTCCAAAAAAATCATTTCAAGAACCAACATTGATGTAAACAACACATATAAACCTTGATAAAAACATTTAATATGCTCTCATTATAAAAGGGGCAGTTTTCCCTGTCTTGAAACCTGAGGACAGTGAAGCATGAGCAAAAACAGCCCTCCCTACCGAAACATTTTTAAATTACGATAAATTAAGCGCGAGAGGAATCTCTAATTAGGCTATGTGATTAAGGTCAAAAACAGCGTCGATTATATCTAAGTATTGTTCACCCAAATCACAGCGTCGATATCATGTGATACTCTCAAGCACATAATCGGGGTGTCTGGGAAACAAAGCACTCCAGCTCCTGAGATAGTTACGATGCGTAAAAATGATTTTGCATAAAAACAAGAAAGGTTTCACTTTTTCTGCAATCGCCAACGTCAAGCGCAGCGCACAAGCAAAGTTTGACTATTTGTAGGCCTATTATTGCATCACAATGACAGTTTTTCAAGATTTTATAAGCAAGTTGGATAGCACAGAAAAAAATGAGAGCAAATTCGGCAATCTCTGTATGAAAAAAGGCGGTTCGTTCCAAAAAGAGAGGTTTTCATTTCTTTTAAAATCTTCAATGGGGGGGTTTTGACCCCTAAACCCCCCCCTCCCCCGTGCGTACGCCACTGATTGTTTGCATCGAACAGTTATCCTCATGTTTGTAAGAGTAGTCCCACACTATACCCCACACTGGAAATGTCACAGATCATATGGACAGTGCTGTGAAGCGTTAGTTGCTAAGCTACAAACAATCCTATATCCGCCCGATCCGCCACAAAAGAAACGGAAATTTTGCTTCAAGCTTGAGTTTTTTATTTTTAAGCATAAGTGTGGAGTCTATTTTACGAGATGTAAGATTTCTTCATAAAGCTGCGATTCTCATCAACATCATGATTAATTTCCACCAAAGAAATGCGTTAATTAAGTGTAAATAGATAGTGCAGAGAAGCAAGAAAAATTTTTATGCTGTTTTCAGCCTGTTGTGCGAAGCGTTTAGCGAAATTACTTCCATCTTATAGTAATAGATGGTTACCCAGCAATCTAACAAATAAGCTTGTTATAGTCACGTAGGAGATGGTTTGTTCTAATTTGTCATTTTGTATTAATAGGAGTAGGCCTAAATCTTTCACCAACAGTAACTACGGTAGCTTTTGCTTTCAATATAAATATATTTGCCATCAGCATAAAAAAGTAAAAATTTGAAAACTTAATTGATGGCTAAACCTCGATCCCGAGCATCTCTTAATAATTATTTTCATAGTGGGCTATAGTAAGTTTTAAGTAACTTTTTCCTTACAGAAATTACTCGGAAAAAAAATTGTTGAAGTGAATGATGATCGGCCCCTGTCGGACAATGGGAACTAGAAGAGAAACTAGAAACCATTAAACCAGCATTTAAATGGGACAACAAAGCAAAACCGTCGCACATCAACTTTTCAATTTTTTTTTTCAACTTTTTGTAAGGCAGTTGCTTTCTCTCACCAAATGGCTATAACTATTTTTGTGTTCATTCGTGCATGACACATCCATCCAATTGCTGACGCATGTTTTCTGCTCGCTGGGGTTCGTGGCATGTAAGTGGTGTCTGGTTCAGTTCTCTGTAGCAGGTAGGCTTATGTGGTAAAAGTTATGGAATAAACAAATAGATGTGTGTTGCTGCAAATACGAAAAAAGTGCAGAAAGGAAAGCTTAAGTAAAGATTACGTGGTCGCCTGTTTTCAGTGAAGTGTCTGGCTTGTTGAAAGGCTTTTTTTGGCTTAAAAGAGTTTAGTTACAGGTGTTAGATCAATGTGGTCATAGGGTTCTGATCCACTGCTATATGTACTGATATGTTGTTTGTCACTGCTGTTTTATAAAACAAGTGGCTATTCTTAAGGGCCTGTAACATTTGTCGCTTTGGTTTGGTATTTTATGGAAGTTGCTATTTTTACGGGCCTGTAACATTTTGTGGCAAATTCATCAAAGTAAAGCATTTGCCGTCTCTTTGGTTTATTTTATTACTTTTTCATGCTCTCGTAGAATTGGAAAGTGTACGAAAGGATAAAAGAAACAAAGAGTTTATTTTTACGGGTCTGTATTAATAACCAAGTGCTGCCTTATAATTTTACTACTTTGTCACACTTGTACTACTGGAAAGAATAGGAAGTCACAGCAAAATAAACAGAGTGCTTAATTTTACTGGCCTGTAAAATTGCCACTGCCTTGATGATACCTGTAGTGAATTAGTCCACTAAGCCTGTTTTATG
This sequence comes from Trididemnum miniatum, assembly GCA_964006365.1. Taxonomy (NCBI): domain Eukaryota; kingdom Metazoa; phylum Chordata; class Ascidiacea; order Aplousobranchia; family Didemnidae; genus Trididemnum; species Trididemnum miniatum. The sequence goes on along the minus strand of OZ023233.1, from coordinate 7,334,764 downwards.
GTTTAAGAACAGCTTACTTACAGTTCATAATTTTTTTACTGTAAAAACTTCATGTTTTTATTTTCAATTCATCACAGATCACGTTAATTTGTGTGAGATTGATGAGTTTAATCAGTAGCCTGCAAAACACCGAATATTCAGTTATGAGTGAAGTAGCAAAATCTAGCTTAACATATAATTACAATGATGCATGCCCAAGGACTGAAAGATATCATTCTAGGAGAAATAGAAGCAGGTCAAAAGAAAGAGGTGGCAATCGCAAGCATGGACATCAAAAAAAAGATCAAAAGTTGGATGGAATCATGTATTTTAACTTAAATGTCATTGTAGAAGCAAAACCACCTTGTCTGTGTAACATATTATTGTTAGACCCAGTTTTTAGTGATGTTGTCATGTATTTTGATGATTTAATTTTATCGGTTAGAGCATGTTGCAATGAAGGTCTAAAAATATTAATAGTCAGGCTTATCGGCACTTTAGACAACGTGAGATGTATTCCTTTTTCATACATAGTTCTTGAAAACAAGGTTTAGCTCAAAAGAGAATGTAATTACAATGCAGAAAACTTGGTGTCCTACTAAAACCTGCAGGAGCACAAAGATCACAAGAAACACAAGGACCGCTACTGGCGCAATTGAGCTATTGCTAAAAGCTGCAGAAACACAAGGAGCGCAAGGAACTCAAACCTAACTGACCTAACCCTAACTGAACCAAACCCTAATGGAAACTAATCCGAACCGAATCCTAACCAAACTTAACCCAAACTAAATCGACCTTCATTGAACCTAACTCTCATCGAACCTATCCCTCATGTGCTCCATGCATTCCTGATTGCGCCACTAGTGGTCCTTGCAATCCTTATGCTCCTTGTGATCCTCGGTCCTTGTGCACCTGCAGGTTTTAGCAATACCGGGAAACTTGGGGCTTGTTTGTATTAAGCCGTGATTCGACATCGAGGTTAGGGTCCTGGGTTAGGCCCTAATCTATACTAATAACTCACTCACTAGCAGTCCTTATGCTCATGATATATCTGCCTGTCATAAGATGCGGCTTAATTCAAACAAGCTCAGAAAACTTTTGATTGTGCTCACAAAAATTGACATGTGAACTAGCATGATTACAGTTTTTGATTAATCAACATAAATAACCCAGCATAACTTGCTCAGTTGATTTTCTATAGGAGTAATGTGCAATGCACATCGTGTAATGTATGTTCAAAGTCATTAATACAGCATAATAGCGAACGATATTGTTGCTCAGAGTCAATGGGGAACTAAAGTTTTAAATCTATTGCACCTATCTGTGGCTTTTCTGGACAACATGCGAGCTACTTTGCTATTATCATGACTATTGACTACTTTTACATCAAGCCTTGATAGAGATGTTGTTTTGAATTTGTTTTTAATTTTGCAGCTGACTCCTTTTTCCCAAACAGGAAACAATCTCGTAGCAGGGAAAAAAGAAGACGATTGCGCAGCCCTGAGAAAAGCGTGAAAACTAAATATCAATTCTGGGACATCCCTCCAAATGGATACGAACATGTGTCTCCCATGCAATATAAATCCATGCAAGCAGCTGGGCAAATTCCATTGATTTCTTCTCAAATACTTGGAATGACAAATGCGATTTCTGATACTGCACAAGTAAGAAGTGTATATTATATTCTGCGCTTGTTCGTTTTGAAAGATGTTTTAGTAGTTGTTTTTTTGTTCTTTTTTATCGCTATTCGTATGTAATCAGGCGACTGCCATAGTGCCATCTTTATCATATAAGTTGATTAGCCTTGCTTATAATGTAATTTTCAAAGAAAATCAAGTGTGTTGAGCTAATAATTATATACAACTAGTTTTCCAATTTCTTCCAACTATCGATTATTTGAATTATTGCACCCATGTTCATATTTGCTGAAAATCGGCGCAAAACGTTAAACAATTGTTTTTGTTAATGCAGTAAATTGCAGTCACCTATTAGTTTTATCAGCATATGTTTGTTATTGTATTGTTTTACTGATAATTTAGGTGCCTGTAGCTGGTAGTCAACTAACCCGCCAAGCACGACGATTATACATTGGAAGCATCCCTTATGGCGTAACAGAGGACGGAATGATGGATTTCTTCAACAAGCAAATGCGAATTTCTGGACTAGCTCAAGGACCTGGCGATCCTATATTAGCAGTTCAAATAAATTTAGATAAAAATTTTGCTTTTCTCGAGTTTCGCTCCATAGATGAGGCAACAGTTGCTTTAGCTTTCGATGGTATAAATTATATGAATCAAGCTCTGAAAATTCGTAGGCCAAGTGATTACAAGCCATTGCCTGGTGTCATTGACCAGCAAGGAAATGCATTACTTCCTGGAGTTTCCGGTACATCTGCAATGGTTCGTGAATCCCAGCATAAACTATTTATCGGAAGTCTGCCCAGTTATCTCAACGAAGCACAAGTCAAAGAGCTTCTTACTTCTTTTGGAACTCTGCGTGCGTTCAATTTGGTCAAAGATGCTGCAACAGGCCTATCAAAAGGTTATGCGTTTGCTGAGTATGCGGACTTAACAATTACAGATCAAGCAATAGCAGGTTTGAATGGAATGCAGTTGGGTGAAAAGAAACTATTTGTGCAACGAGCAAGCATTGGAGCAAAAAATAACCCACTAGGAGCAATCAATGCTCCTGTTAGGTTGCAGGTAAGCTGAAAGCGCGTTTGCGCATGATGTTTTTTGCAAACAGCGGACAAGAAAACCTTTGTGTTTGAGAATGCATTTTATAGATTTGAAAACCTTAGAGCGGTTCAAAAGCCAAATTCATTTTACTTTTTGGTATCATAGATTTGTTTGAAGCAGTTAATCATTAGGCCTATCGCTGAAGTCATAGTATAGCCAGTTCTGGCAGTTGAGAAAGCTTTAATGACTAATGGTGCTTCTACAGTCTAGAATTTGGTTAAACAAGTTTTAGCCCGGCACTTCTGTGCTGAAAAATTTGGTTTTTATCAGTGACCAGCTTCGCGCCCAAATCGTTAAAAGCGCTTTGCGGCGTGGGGACTGGGTTCGATATTCGATCGAGCAGCCCTTATCAATAGTTCACCATCGCTGAGGCAGCTCAAGTTTTTATCCACTAATCCATTCCTACTTAGCTAAGTTGCGGAGATGAGCCCGGAAACTACGTGAGCGCGTTCACCAAATATTTTTTGAGTCCGTACGAGTGTTTATCATTACAATTTCTATTCAATTTCGAATGAAAATTTTTGATGGGCAAGCAATGTTTACAGAAAACATGCTAAAACTTGATACTGAATGCGTTATGCTCTTTTGCTCGCAGTCTACCAAACAGTTTTCAAGCTTTGCAAACGTAATATTTCTTGGTTTTTGCAACAAGGCATTCTTAATCTATGTAATGCTTCAGGTCCCAGGGTTGCTGCAACCCGCTGGAGCCGGAGCAGCCACTACTGTTCTTTGCTTGATGAACATGGTTACAGCTGAAGAACTGATTGATGATGACGAATATGAAGAAATTATACAAGATGTGAAAGATGAATGTAATAAATTAGGACAGGTAAGAAATGGAAACAGTTTATTATTTGTTTTTAGTTTTGATGGAGAAGAAAATACCTAACTGTTGGATTTTTTGAGTTTCTAGAGGAGTTAAATATAAGTTTGGACGTAATTTTTTTCTACCCTCCTGAATTTTTTTTTTTTGACATTTGCTTTTATCAATTGCGATAGTTCATTGTTTTTTTTTTATTAAAACTTAGTTGATTGAAAATGGAATAAGAATGGGGCATACGGGCACTCGCCCCGGATAATACCCTGTTGGTGAAGAGGTAAATTGTCACATTCGTTCAATAATTTAAAATCGACGCTTGTAAAATTTCATTTCTCTTCTGGTAAAATGCTTCGGGGGCGGATAAACGTTTTTTAAAGGACGTCTTAGGGCAGCAAAAAAGTTAAGCCCGCCCCTGGGCGTTGGAATGCCATGTTATTTTGAGTAGTTCCTTATGCTATCGCGGGAGAGCTTTCAAATTTTCTAGAGCCTTCAAAAGCAAGGGAGAGCTTTCACATTTTGTTCTTTCAACTACGAGCTATCAAAATAACGTAAGTTGTGTTCGTCTTTGAGTGAAGTACGAGTTTAGCTTCCAATTGCTTATGATCTTGTTACTTAGTGATAGACTTTGTTTACCTTCAGGTCGTTAGTCTTGAAGTACCCAGACCTGCTCAGGATCTTACTGAAAAAGACGGGGTTGGTAAAATCTTTGTGGAGTTTTCTACTCGTGCAGAAGCTCAGAAGGCAGCTGTAGCTTTGTCAGGAAGAAGATTTGCTAAACGAGTTGTGGTAACGTCCTTTTTTGACGCTGAACTGTACCATCACAGACTATTTAAGTAATCCCACCAATACCATTATTGAAATGAGCCATGTTTATAAGTTATAAAGGTTATAAAGTTAATGTTTATTTGAGTTGGATTGTTTAATTTCTTTCAAGGTCGATGCATTGATGTGAAATAAGTTTTTATCGGTACGCCCATGGCACTGATATAACAACTGTGAGTAGGCTACTGATCCGTCAATATTTTTTTGCACAAACTGTGGTAATGCCAAAGCATGAAAGTTTGTTCATATTAAAAAGACAAAAGAGTTTTTTAATTTTCGTGTCGACGCTGGGGCCTAGGGTGTTTCATAATTTCACCATTGTTAAATTTCAAAAACCCGGGATCTCAGTCGGTCGGGTTTTGGGTAAAAACTCCACACACAATTATTTTGCACCAGACGGGATACGTTTCGACTATTAAATAAAGTCTCTTCAGTGGTGCTTAAAACTTCAAATCCATGAAGTAAATCCATCAACATACAATGCATTCTACCTAGCACCTTTAAAGGTTGCTTCTATATCAAACTCAAGTTTTTGGCCCCAAACAACGATACCCAATGAAAGAAAATATAACCACTAATCCACAACTAAGTTCCCGGTAGCCTAACTAACCCACATCACTATAAGCCCCTATGGCAACCCACTAATTTGCAGCTGCAGACGCGTTTCGACCTTATTATGGTCTCATCAGTGCAGCATAGCAACCTCAGAGGTTTTTTGTAGGTTTTGGTAACTGGTATAGTTACAAACCTTAATAGGTTTTGGTAACTGGTATAGTTACAAACCTTAAACAAAATATTCCTTCTCAGATTACCTGGAAATTAATGTTTAAACCAACCGGACTTTTCTATTCTTATCGATTGTTTACAGTGAATCTGTGACATCATAATCCAGCCTGTATTATTTTCTTGAAGGTTTTATTTCAAATGTTTTACCTTGAGCAAAACGAGGAGAGGCTTAGATTAGGAGTGTGTAGTTCTTTTGAAGGTTAGAATTTTTTTTTTTTTTTTTAGGAAGGTGGGAGGTTGCTATGCTGCACTGATGAGACCATAATAAGGTCGAAACGCGTCTGCAGCTGCAAATTAGTGGGTTGCCATAGGGGCTTATAGTGATGTGGGTTAGATAGGCTACCGGGAACTTAGTTGTGGATTAGTGGTTATATTTTCTTTCATTGGGTATCGTTGTTTGGGGCCAAAAACTTGAGTTTGATATAGAAGCAACCTTTAAAGGTGCTAGGTAGAATGCATTGTATGTTGATGGATTTACTTCATGGATTTGAAGTTTTAAGCACCACTGAAGAGACTTTATTTAATAGTCCACACACAATATTTTAGCTCTTTGTGACGTCATAAAGAGGTGGTGCAAGGCTATTGAAGTTTTTGAGGCCCGATTTTCAAACTTTTTGACATATCTTGAAAACCGCTCATCGTAGAGTGCCAAAATTATTGTCAAAAGACGCGTAAGAGTCGGTTTCCTATAGCCACTCCGTAGGGTTAAAAGCTCTATTCGCAACAGAAAAAAAGTTATGGAAAAACAACTAAATTTTTTGACTTTTCAGGCTGTTTAGGCAATTCTTTGCGGGGTTAACCCAGTCATCATTATGAGGCAAGACCTACTGGTTGTATCAACTATGGTACTGTATCTGAGGAATCAGGCATGTGTATCTCCTGCAAGCTTAGCTTCTAATTTTTTTGCAACAGACCTGTTACGATAATTTGAATCGCATTTATTTTTCAAATTAACCAACCATAATCACACCACTGAAGATATACCCTGCAGAGAATTGCATCTTGTACTATCAGTGTTTATCTGCCATCACTCTTCATCATATATTTAAAACCAGCAGCAAATCAAGAGCCCTTTCTAGCATTATTTTAGCTTGATCTGCTCGTTGCATTCTGCGATTTTGACGAAGACATTGTTGCAACGATTATGAAGTATTTTTTCGGTCATGCTTCACACTGGCTTTCGTGAAAAATGTGTTCCTAAGCGTACACGCCGAAGTAGCTCTGTATTTAGTGAAAACCATTAAAACATGTCCATTACTACGACCAGCTGTAGATGTTCGAACCATTTTGCTTGATCGCACTACACGCTTGAAGCATTTCTTCACCTTGCAAAGTAGAGAAGCTCAATGCATTGTCGCCACCCATTTTCAACCAAAATTTTGTCCATTACTACGACCAGCTGTGGATGTTCGAACCATTTTGCTTGATCGCACTACACGCTTAAAGCATTTCTTCACCTTGCAAAGTAGAGAAGCTCAATGCATTGTCGCCACCCATTTTCAACCAAAATTTTGGAAACCGATTGACAACAATGGGCTACTGAGCGAAGGTCTGGCAAATTATAAGGCCAATCAACAACAAAGTTACCAGGGCTGCGAACTCGAACTTGCTCGATTTAGCCCAACTCGAACTTGAAAAATAAAGTTTATTAAACTCGAAAAAAAAAAAAAAAACAATCAAGTTCGAGTTCACTAATTGAGTACTTTAATTTTATTGATTCAAATCTCTCAAAACGAAGTTTAGCCTACTTTTGATTTTTTATTATGCATAAACGGTGTTCCGAGAGATTTTGAAAACGCAGCTGCACTGCAGCAACAGACACCTGTTTGTGCGGTGCTGCAATCTCTGTTCCAACTGTTACTAAGTGGGTTAGGGGCAGATCCAGGGGTGGGGACCTTTTTCAACATGCTTTTGATGAATACAATTTTCCATAATTTCAATCTTCGGCAACAATAATTCCTACGCTTTATACCGGTATTTGGTGAAGACCTCAAACTTAAGGGCAAAAAATTATAATACAATTTGCCTTAAAACTTGTTCAAGAAGCACTAAAATGGCCATCATAGAATGCATATTTTCGAAAATTTTCCTGGAGAGCATGCTCCCAGACCCCCCTAAAACCGTTACTGTCCTCATTTTGCTTTTAAATAACATTTTTATTTACGTACGACAAAAACAATAGAAAGCAATAACTTTAAATAACTCAGCCGGAAAATCTACGCTCAAAAATGTCAAACTTCGGTGCCCTCCTAAAAAAATTCTGTTTACGTTCCTTGCTTGAAAACATTAATTTTAAATAGCTTAAACGCCCTTGCTCGGATCCAAACGTCTTTGTAATTAGCTAACATTTAAACTAAATCAAAACAGCATTCCCCCACCAAAATTTTCTGCATCTGCTCCTGGTTAGGGTATGCTTGTTTAAGGGATATTTTGGACAGTGCTGTGAACTCGAAAAATAAAATCTTTGAACTCGAACTTACATATGTCTGTTGAACTCTGTTCATAATCGATCGAGTTCGCAGCCCTTAAAGTTACTAAAAATTCCAATCACTTAAATCATTCTGATGTTCGTTTGCGTGCATTTTTGTGCAACGTGGATAAATAAATTTGTCAGCAAACAGGAATTAAATGCTATATCTTCAGTGGTGTGATTATGGTTGGTTAATTTGAAAAATAAATGCGATTCAAATTATCGTAACAGGTCTGTTGCAAAAAAATTAGAAGCTAAGCTTGCAGGAGATACACATGCCTGATTCCTCAGATACAGTACCATAGTTGATGCAACCAGTAGGTCTTGCCACGTAATGATGACTGGGTTAACCCCGCAAAGAATTGCCTCAACAGCCTGAAAAGTCAAAAAATTTTGCTTTTTTTCTGTTGCGAATAGAGCTTTTAACCCTACGGAGTGGCTATAGGAAACCGACTCTAACGCGTCTTTTGACACTAATTTTGGCACTCTACGATGAGCGGTTTTCAAGATATGTCAAAAAGTTTGAAAATCGGGCCTCAAAAACTTCAATCGCTTTGCACATCTTCATGACGTCACAAAGAGCTAAAATATTGTGAGAGGAGTTTTTACACAAACCCCACCGACTAAGACCCCGGGTTTTTGAAATTTTAAGATGGTGAAATTATGAAACACCCTACTGGTGCTCGTTGGTACCAATTTACAGCTTACCTCCTTTTAGAAGCAAGCCTAGCGGTATGTTTTACTAATGTTGGTAATATGAAGGCATGTTGGTTTCAGTGAATAGTTTCAAGATGAAGTGTTTCTTTGGTGTTTCACGGTTATAATATGGAAGCAGTGAGAAAAGAAAGTTGTGCAGTTCCGCTACTTTTTTTGTGTGTCATGACTGTTATATCTTGCAACAACATTAGGATGTCGGCTGGTGCCGAGAAAACGTACTGACAATTGAATCAACTACAACCAGAAATCGAAGAGTTCTATTATACAGCCGATAACTTTACGATTGGTTACAAATAGGCTACAAAGCGGTTCTGAGAAGATTTCTCAACGGTCTGGGTAAAAGATGAGAGAGTACGCTATTGGCAAAATAGGTTCCAAAGAGATATGGGCAATGTCAAGGTGAAAGGACGTTAAAACCTACCGTATGGAATAGGGAATTTCGGTAATTGTTCAGGTTGTCGGTACGGTGAAGCGAGAATACACAGTGAGCACTAAGCTAGAGATGAAAGGCTAGCGGTAATTCTAATCAATAGCTCAGCTCGCACTCTAACATACCACACGAAATAAGACGTAGGCTACGTTATGGCCATGTTCAAAGAAAAACATCAATGTTAAGATTGCGGAAAAATTTCACAAGACAGTACGAAAGATGTAGGGTTGCACATTAAAAATACGTAACATTGCACAATGGATAAAAATTGAACGTTTTATTTTTTAATAAACTTAAAAGATATTACGACCTTTGGCAAAACCTCAGTTGCCCATAGATTAGGCTAAACCTATAACTTTTTTATGACGTCATTTAGCGGGTTCAGCCACATTTGAAACTTAAAGGTAACCAAATGTAAAACTGTTACAAAAATGTCGGTTTTGTGTTATAAATAACTTTTTTTTTATTGATGTTTGCGAAGTTTTCCATAGATGTTGTGCCCAATACCAGAGAAAAGATAGGAACGGTGCTTGAACTTTCGTAAAGAGCCAAATAAACATTTTCGCCAAGTGAATAAGAGACACTGACAAGTTGTGATATAAGCCTCCTCTAGTTAGTAAAGTTACTAAAAGTTAAAAAATGTGCTGATTAGATGCTGAAAGAGGTGTGCTTGAAACCTCTTATCTACACCCTCGCTGTATCATTTTCAAACTCAGGTAGAGCATATTTCCATTCTTGCTTGGTTAAGCCAAAATCACAATGTTTACATCCTGTACCATCTGAAAAAACTTCACCTTTGCATTAGCGAAGAATAAAAAGGCCCAATACTTAAATCGATTAGGCATAACAATTTTTGAACTTTGCATGCTCCACGCCCTTCCTGTCCAAATATCCTTTAACTACACTGCACAGTTCGTATTTATCCATGACATATTCCCACTTTCCATGTAATAACAGTCTCTGGACAAGGTGTTTTTCCATGTCTTCTCCCAATGCCCAAGTTGTCGTTTCATGCCTACACCACTCTTTTTTCGGTTGTAATGCCTATCACACTTCTTGACATCTTCAACTTTTTTCAGGGTTTCCGTAAGGCACACTCTTTTCAATTGCTTGTAGCGCTTTTTCTAGTTTTGCTTCACTTTATTTCTTGTATTTTCTTACACCTGGTTTTGGTTTATATTCTTTGGGCATAGCACACTGATGTCCCTATTCACCCATATTTCTAATGAATATGCCCCTTTAAAAAATAAACAAAAATTAAGACGTAACTGGTGAACTAATGCCCTTAAGGGTAGTAGTTCACTTGTTTGCTCATTGGGGGAAGTCGTATTGTGCTTAACATGAAATCTTGGCAGACTCAGCATCGCTCAAAAAGTGCTGTGGTAGTTTATCGGAACAAAGTTTTGAACAATTCGAAAAAATGAATGGAAACACTCGCCCTAGAATTGGATAAATTTGATGAGATAGATCCATTGACAATTTCAAAAATTAATATTAAGCATGCTAAATAACTCTATCATACAGAGCTGAAAACGAAACAACTTTATCCTACGAAGTTAAGTGATACTTCTTAAATGCGAAAAAACTTTTTGTTGATTTGTCCCTATTCACCCCATTTTACGGTATGACCCGACCGGGAATAAAACCTATTGGTGACATGAAAAGCATGTTATATTTGAAACCACAAAAACGTAAACATTTTCAGTGATAGATCAAAACCTGTGACAGTGCGCAAAGTTTCGACTTTGTGGGGTCTCATCTGGTACATGCAAAATATTAACGATCGCCTCAGAAATTAAGTTCAAATTCATATTCTAATTTAACATTAGCAGCAGTAGAAATACAGATTACTATCGTCTATTGCAACTGCTGCTAATTAAACTTGAATATGAAGTTGAACTTGTTTTCTAAGACGATCGTTAATATTTTGCATGCACCTGTTGAGACCCATAACGTCGAAACTTTGCGCACTGTCGCACCTTTTGATTTACAAGTAAGAATGTTTACGTTTTGTGGTTACAAACATGACATGCTTCCTTGTTGTTTTCATTTGATTTTTGCCCGCCTCATGTCGGACGGATGTGGTGACACCGCGCATTATGCGTCCCTTCACTGGGAATACAACCTCACCAAGCGGATGCTCTTAACCGATACATCAGCTCGCGATATTACGCCGAGGCGTGTAACTTGTGGCGAGGACAAATTTCCACGGCATAGCGTCTTCTGGACAACACAGCTGCGAACAAACGTCGCAGCGGCGACGAACTGTCGACGGCACCGTATTCGATTTGACCGGCCCAGGAATCGCAAGTTTTTGCATATTTCAAATTAGTGTCATTTTTTTCACAGATAAACTAAAGAGTTTAAAAATGATAAAATTAACAAAACACCCAATTTGCAAATATTTTTTACAGATCATCTAAAAAGTTTAAAGCGCTATTAGCCAATGACAGGCTACGGATAGAAAAAGGGAAACTATGCAATACCGCATGGGTGTTAGTTGTATTATAAAAACAGCTGTAGTGTGGCCACAGCATTAGATTGAAGAGCCAAGAAAGGAGAAACGAATCATATTATTGGAATAAACGATAATTACACAGTTAATCTCGGCTCTTCACATAAATATTGATAGTTTACAAAAGAAAAATTAACACAATATTCGAAAGGGTCAATTTCAAAATGAATCTGGATTCGCATAATATGCTTGGTCACATTTTTCTTGCGTGGAAGATAAATCATAAAATACATGCTTATTTTTCGTACGTGTGCTTCGAAAGTTTTAAGGCTTGTACCAACATTATACGACTGGCACTGAGCTGCAAAACAAAAACACTAGGCCAGGGGCGGGCAAACTTTTCACACGAAGGGTCCCATTTGAAAAAATTTTGAAGCCGAGGCCCGCACTGATTGGAAGAGCAAAACCAAATAAAGGTCAATCCATCCTCAAACGTCCTATTTTCCACTTAAAATCAGTGATGAGAAAAAAGGTCTTCGGTTTGATTCACGGTAGGAGTAAGTGCCTGCGTGCCGAAGTTTGCCCAGCCCTGCACTAGGCGAAAAAACACGATATACAAGCATAGGAAGATTTTGGAAACTTTTTAGCGACTTCTGTGGTAAACAGATGTTAGTCAACACTCACAGCAGGCTCACTGCTGCAAAATTGCACTAACAAAAAGCCATACATAGCGGGCATGTTTAGTTCTAAATGTTTCCGAAACTGTTTCAAATCTATCAGCTTGAAATAGCTTACGCCGACAATTACAGCTAGCACACTACTGGTGAATAACACACAAAGTACCATTCGCTAATTTAGATCTATGTAGCACAGCAATACCGACTAGCATACGCTTCAGGGCAGCATCAACATAAAACAATCGCCTACTTTTAGAATAATCTTTTTATGTAGCATAAACGCACAAAAAATAGGCTTATTAGTAAAATAAAATGATTGAATGAAGCAAGCAAATAAAAAGTTCTGCAAATAAGGCTATAACCTACAACACAGGTAACTCCAGTTTTCTTTTTGATCCACCAAGTTAACAAATTTATTGAAAGTTACGGCCTAAGCTTTAACGAAATCTATTGTAAAACGTAAAGATGAGTTAGATGGGAAAGTGGTAACATAAGGGCTGCTTGTTGGAGCAGCACATCACTGTATTTACGTACAAAAGTACTGTAAAATCAAAGGTAAAATGCGGATGTTTAAAAACCGAGATTTCGTAGCTATAGATAAGGCTTTTAAAATAATTGTTTACCCACTGACACGCTCTCAAATGGCGCAAATTCTTCAAGTAAATAGACGTGGATTCAAATTGAATATCAATCGTCAACCTCATCATAATCATCATCTTCATCGTAATCATCATCGTCAAAAAAAAACTCGTTAATTTCATTTGATGCGTTTGAGTCCATGCTTGGCAGACGCGTTTTTATGCAATATTCTGACACAGTCTTCGGTACAACAATACCTTCTTTTTCAGCATCTTTGCGGGATTCCTCTACTTGTTTCCTGCAATGTAAGTAGCCTAACTTGAAAAGAGTCGCTTTTCTTCTTGCCACGCAGGAACGATATTTTATTCTTCAAAAATTGCGAAGTTTTGCATAAACTTGCGTGGTGAGCGGTTAAGATTAGAAGAGTGGTTCAAACAATGAGGCGTGTTTGATTTGTATCAGTATTTCTCCACAGTCTGTTTATCACATTGATAAAGTTGACAACAAAGCATTTTTAGGGTAAAAAGTCATTGTGTAAGGCATCGGCATTAAGCCATTAAAAAAATCTAAATATTACCACAATGCAGTGATGTGCGTTGACGCCGCTAATTTGACGGCGTCAATTTCAGCTGTTTTAGCGTCAAATGCCAAGCGTCAATCTATTTTAGATTACAATACTTTTCCTTAATTTTTTGCAAAACAAGCGAGGTGATCTTTAAAATAAAAACGCTGAAATTGCGATCAATCGAAAAGAGGAAAAACTCACTTCAGTTTATGGGCGCAACCGGTTTAGAACGTAAAATATTTCAGTTATTTTTCTTCTATACCGAATAACATTGGTTTTATTCAGTTTTGAGGGTTTAGATAATAATGGCTACAGCAGAAGGGTATAAAGTTGCGGTATATTTTGGGCTTTTACCAAATTTCATTGTGGTTACTGCTTAAGTTAATTATCATTTCGATATTCGGTGCAGGAATGAATACAAGTTTAAAATGATTTTTAAATAGCAGCGCACTCTCACAGCTTTGCAAAAGAACGTTTGAAAGTATTGTACGCAAAGCTTGGTGATAACCGTGTTGTAGGCAATTGCACTTGTACATACGTATTAAACCATTGAACAGACCGATATTTAGCTGTAGGTAACTTAGTTTGATGTGAAATTGTTTTTGAATTAAACACAAAAAAATTGTAACATATAAAGACTGTGTGGTGTCAAAACTGACTTCATCATAAAATAATGAATGGCTGTTTTTGGCAGCCAAACAATGCTGTTAACCTCATAAGGCAGGGCTGTCCAACCTTTTTGGCCAAAGGGCCACATGCAATTTACGAATTATTGCGCGGGCCACTTGTGTTTACTGCTAAGACAGACAAACCTTCACACTAAAACTCTCATCTTAGAAATGTATATTATCCTCTTTTACAATATTATCATAACAACAATAAACAGACCAACGGTAGGCCTAAAGTCAATTAAGTTTTTAGCATTGCTTGCTTTTCGTTTCCTATTTGACATATTCTATGTCACTGCAGAGTGCAAAAAATACAGCCAAACCTCGGTTATCGAACGATTCTCTTCTCGACCAAGTCGGTTTCCAACCAAAAAATTCGAGATTTCTTCTTCATTTTTATCCTCTTGTCACGAGAAAGCGGCCGAGGCGCTATGCATAGGACGAATCCAGACTCGCTTAGGAGTTGCCCTTGTTTCTCATTATTTCCCTTGACACTTGCTTCTGACTTTTTCAATTTGCAGTTTGATAGATTCCACCAAGCAGAGATAATTGTCGCGAAGCGTCTTATCCAAGGATGCAACAACGAGGCTTCGGTTAGAGTTGAACCATCAACGTTGCAATCATGGTCGTCGCAAAAACGACGCTCCGAACCACTCACCCACGCTGCCGACTATTTCTACGTCTCAGGCGTCGAACATAAATTGAGATCACGAGTTCACGACCAAACTTAGCCTATTACTGACTACTGATTCTTGAAGCACGAGCACGATTGTGTGGAAAGGATGCGGACGTAACAATATGGGAAATGTGATGCAAAACAATTTGCATTGTGGTGGAATAAAGTCAATTTGAAAGAAAGCAATCAACAAAATTAATGCCAATTTCTCGGAATGCAAGTTCACCATAAATTACATAGCAATTAAGTTGATAAGATTAGTCATTTCGAAAAACTCTGGCAGGCCACTCAAAACCTTTCCGCGGGCCACGGGTTGGACACACCTGTCATACGGAATAGTAGTGACCAGTTCGAGAAGTTTGGTGCGGTGGTAAAATAAAAAGCTCAAAGCAAAAAAAAACTGTTTTGAGATCAATTTGACCCACCCGGCCTATCGAACAGGTCACATGGTTTACTAAAGCGCTGTTGGAAGTGCGTTGTGGTGTCGAACGTTTTCATAAGTTAGCGAGATTTACTTTTTTTGTTGGATCACTCTTTCTCGTCTATGCAGATGCTTCCGCATCCAGTTTGATATGCCGCTTTACAGATTGGCGATGAGATAAGTGGTGTAAAATCAGAGGTTTCTTCTATTTCTGTATCTGTAAGGCTTGCAATTGCTGGAGGTTATTGCTGTTAGAATCGAAATTGGCTAATTCGTAGTAAGCGTTTGCTTCCAAGTTTAGAGTTGGTACATCGAACAAGCGAATCAAACTGTTGTTCAGTGCAGGTGAGCAGTCATCGTTAGGAGCACTTTCGTCAGCTACTTGTTTCCGACGTGCTAGCACTTACGCCACTCCTACATTTCTTACGTTGTCTTAATCATCCCCCATCATCGCATTCAAAACATTTTCTTGGTGTGTAAAATAAACGTTCGTTGCATCACACTCAAAGTAATTTCACACATTTGTTTAAAAAATTCCTAATCCTCTGAACTAAATTGAAAAAGTAGCTGGATCCATGGGTTACCTGATTATGAGATGATAATGAAAACGTAAGCAATGTAGGAGTGGCGAAAGCGCAAGCACCTCGGAAACAAGTAGCTGAAGAAAATGCAAGACTGCCCCATGCACTAAACAGCAGTTTGATGTACCAACTCTGAACTTGGAAACAAATGCTTACCACGAATTAGCCAATTTCCATTCTAACCAGCAAGAACCTCAAGCAATTGCAAGCCTTACAGATACAAAAATAGAAGAATATCCGAAGAAACCTCTGGTATTACACTACTTATCTCATTGTTAATCTGTGGAGCGGCACATCAAACTGGTTGCGGAAGCATCCTGCACAACATGCAGAATTGGATAAAGGAAAAAAGATGATTCAACAAAAAAATTAAATCTTGCAAATTTCTAAAAACATTTGACACCAGAAGCAGTTCAAACAAAATGTTTTAGTACCGTGTGACTTCTTCTATTGGCCGGGTGGGTTAAAATTGATCTCAAAACAGTTGTTTTTGTTCTGAGCTTTTTATTTTACCACCGCACCAAACTTCTCGAACTTGTTAAAGCTATTCCTTATGAGGCTAACAGCATTTTGGGCAGCCAAAAACAGCCATTTACTTTGTGGCGATTACGTGCTCGTTGGAAGTTGCTGGACGTCGTGCAATCTATTTCCCATACGAAATCTGGCTGTTTCTCAACATGTTTCATCGATAGTGCGATTTTTTATCTTTTTCCAATCCTTTCACACGTTTTCCGTTATTTATTTATCATCTCCTCCTCCATCCTGGAACAGGCGGGTTTTTCCGAAATAGAAGGTGTGATTTCCAGCAATCCAACGTGGCAATGCTTATATTCTTTTTTTTTTGCTAGAAATACAAATTCGCGTGCTTGCGTAAAATATACCATTCTCTTTTCTGGCTCTTACATCGGTGTGCTAACTTGAGATCGAGACTCAGTATCGCGCTACCACAAAAAAACACCCACGAACCCCAGCAATTTCATCTTGTATTATTTTGCGATGAAATCAGTTTTGACATGACACAGCCTTTATATGTTACAATTTTTTTGTGTTTAATTCTAAAACAATTTCACATCAAAACCAATTTACCAAAATCACTCAATAAATAAATAACTGAAGTTATTTTCAAATTATATTGAACTGAAAATTCAACAGAAATTGAGGGAGACTGCGAAGTGAGCTTGCGCTCTTCGAGTCAGCAGCCACCCGTTACATATGTCAAATGCGATCGGCTCCAGCCACGAATCGAACCCGTCACGTAGGATCTGTCACCTGCGCGCGGTACCGCTAAGCCATGTCGTTGACAACTTTTTACTTTATACACTTTACGCTTATTTTATTGACTTCCACTTGATGCATATGTCCTGTTGATTTGAGACAATTGTTACTAGGCCTACTCATCTTATTTGAGCAAGAGTGGAAGTCACCATCCGTCCATTTGTATTGATGCGTCAAATCACATACAGTGTTAGTTATACGAGAGGAATTAGTTTCACCGATCAAAATTAAATGACTGTCTTCTTACACAATTACTCGTAAGCGAATTTTCCAAAAAGTACCAAAAATGGTCCCAATTTTCGTTTTTCGGCTGTAACTTTTTTCGAGATGAAAATACAGAAAATTTTCTTCTTAGCACAGATAGGAACATGGTGTTTCCGCAGATTTTGAGCTATATATCATTACTCTACGACCAGTGGTTACCAAGATATGCGAATTACCCCCTGCGTCATCGTTCGCAATAACATTTTGGGGGGTAGCAGGCTGGAAAATGAGGGCAACCCCCTAAAAACTATTTCTTATCAAGTTTTTGACCATTTGGCCGGATTTGAGAACCACATTTTTTCGGTTTGCGTAATATATGCTTTTTTCACTCCACCCTAATACATATCATGGTAGATGACTTAGCCAGCAGCGAACCAGAGCTGAATGTTTCAAGAAATGATTGGGATTCGACACGCGTTTTTGAGTGTCTCGGTCTCGCTGTGTCTCAATCGAGAAATGAAGAAATTTTAGCTTTGAAAGAGTTTTTAGGTCTTTGATACTTAAACAATAACTATAAGTACCCGAGGTGTATAAAGTAAAAAGTTGTGCGTGATTTCGCACTTTTGAAAAACATCTGACAACATTTGTTTAGAACATGTTGCAACAGCGAAACGCAATTTACCTTACAGAAGCTTTTGTTCTGGCCGACTGAATTTCTCATAAAGTCTCATTTTTCGTCTCGGCCTCGTAACTTTCAAGCCTCATCTCACCTCAGCTTAAACAGAAAAAGTCTTGTTTTGGGTCTCGAAGCTGTGATCTCTCTTGATAGCTTGGGTCCTCGTTCCAGCTCTGCATGGAACCCGTGAGACCAGCTCTTCAATTCAATGCACCGACTACTATATGCTGAATTGTAAGCATTTAACACTTTCGTAGATTTAAATCCGGGACATAATCGCAATTTAATGACTGGAAAGAAAATAACGAAAAGAATAAAAACGTTAGGGCAGTTAGCGCGCCTCGCTGTATATAGATATATTAGGCAAGCATACGTCCAAGTCAGTAATAAACCATTTGTTGATGTGTGGTTTAACCACAGATTCCTTAGCCTACATCATACAGTGTGGGAACTGTCCTGTAAAAAGTTGCGTCATCACGTGCGCCATTGCGACTCCTAGTGGACTTATTGACGTATCAGAAAGTTAAAATGGGCTTAACATAGTCCGTAAATTGCTATTGGGGCAGATGGGCACTGGAGCAAATGAGAACTGGGACAAATAGGCGCTTACGCTGACGGCAATTGGAGAAATGGGCACCTGGGAAATGAGCACGAGGGCAAAGATAAGTACTTAGGCTAATAAGTACCTATTTGCACAAGTACTCATTTGCCCCGATATGCATTTTCCAAGACTTCATTTGCTCCAGTGTCCATTTCCCAACTGTCCATTCGTCTGAAGTGCCCAATTGCCCCATTGCCCAACTGCCTATTTCACCAAAATCAATTTACCCCGAGTGCCCATTTGACCAGTGCTCAACTGCTCATTTGCCCCAAGTGCCCATCAACAACACCACTAGAAGCCGCTACGGCGAACATTACAACGCAGAGTGGTCATCGCATTGGGCTGCAAAATCTACTTTCCCCGGGTCGACGCTCGGCTAAGTCATCTACCATGATGCACATACTTCACTATAAAAAAATAATACAAAAAAAATATTCGCAGTGAGTTTCGATACTAGGTAACAAAAGGACTACATGGTTTATCAATGCTATCAAACTTCAAAAAAATTGACGTCAAAATTGACGCTGACGCCGTCAGTTTAAAAATTTTTGACGCTGACGGCGCTAACATTTTGGGCAATTAACGCTGACGCCGTCAATTTTTTTTCGTTGGCGCACACATCACTGCCAAAATGTACCTTTTGAAAAAAAAAGCACATTTTTGAAATTGAATTTATTGGGCATTTTTATATCAACCAATCATAATACCATTTTCATTATCTAAAAACAGTAATAAAATAATTGGTTGAAGCAAACAGAGTATCAAAAATGGAACAAAAAAGCGCACCACTGCCTTCATACCTATTGAAAATGAATTACCAACGAATCAATTCAATGCAAAGTTAAACAAGCAGTTACCGATAATCTGCACCAACTACGCTCGACAGCGACAAATAACTTAATCTAGCCTACCTTATTATTTCTTCATATTCTTTATCAACACCTTTAGATTCCTTCCATCGACGATACATTACTGATGCATCTACATTGGCAGGGGAGAACGTATTCGGTTCGTTTAATAATGAAATTACACTCAGCAGTATGGTGCTGAAATAGAAATACGAAATATTCAAATCTTTTCCTACGAGTTACTCAATGAAAGCATTTTCTTTTGAAGGGAATAGATTAATGTTAGTATGCCTAGTCATATTTTTGAACAGCATTTCTTGTCGCAAGCAGCGTACTTAAGAACTACTGCAAGTGACAGCAGGTAGCAAAACTACTGGCGTTAGCAGTCCTCCAAAATTACACTTCACGTCAAAAACAAAAAAACGGAAGTTGCAGAAAACTTAATTGAGCGTCATGTTGCAGTGTTTCGGGTTTGTAGGCTTGTACTGTTTTGAATTAAATCCATGACGCCTAGTTCTGACAAAAATGAATTTTGATTAAAGTAAATTTTACACATATACAGTAAACCGTGTGTCCATCCTAGACTTGCTGTCCTTCACGCAAAAAATAAATAAATAATTGACTCACATATATAATCATTAAGCATTACGCATGTGGATGGCGACGACCCCACTTACAAGACTTACACAGAGCAATACAGCATTTTAGTCTTGCTTTAATATCGGGTTGAAAGTTATGGCAACAAATTAATAAGATTCCGTTCTTTTTCAGTTATCCTGCCTATTTTTTTCTTGCCTGAATCAGACTTTAAAAAAAACTGGACTCTCATGCTTTTGACGCTTTACGATTATTCAGATCACCGCTTTGAAAAAGTTAATCGTACCGAACAGATTGTGTTGGATTCCATCTTTCCGAAGGTAACTCTCCACTCTGTGGATCATTCACTGGAGAATGAAGAATAGAGATGCAAACTTCACCATTCTGCAAACACAAAATATAAATTGAAAAACTGTAACACAGCTGCAAGCAGAATCAAAATGCAAGCATAATCATAATCAGAATCAGAATGTTTTATGACATGCAGCACACGTAATAACCATTTTTGAGCTATGTATAATAGTCGCTACGAAGTTATCTTTTCCAATGAATTAACTCATGTGCTGAAATGAGTCATCTTATTTATGAGAGCTGAAGCATAGCATTGCATGGCAGATCAATTAGCTCAACAGCAGCACTACATACCTCATAAATGTTGGAATGAAACATCTTTGTTATAAATCGAAAAGATGGAGGAGAATATGGATAATCATGAGAGAATTTAATGACTGCCTGCAACACAATAACATTTACAACAAGGTATCTTCATTGATTACGACTATATTCCACAACTGTATAGCCATTTAAGCACCAATGAGTAATTAAACAAAATTGAAACGCACAGCTGTCTTTTATCAGCACAAATGATATAGCTGGATGAAAAACGTAATTGGAATACTGGCAGGAGACATTTTGTACACTTTATTCAAACATTTCTGATAGCTACATTTTGTTCCTCAACGAATTTTTAAACAGAAATTTCTACAGTAATGCAGCACAATGCTTTGAAACATCATACTACCATCAATTCAAGACCAATCATGAAATAACTGCCACCAAAGAATCGCAGTTGAATCCCTGAACCTGAAGTGGATCAGTGATAGGAAATTGTGGGCCATTCAATAAGGTGTGATATTCCGATGATCAAATCAAACTTCAAAGGGATCAAATAATCGCATACATACATGTTTTAAACAACTTCTTGGATTGAACTTCCAAATCCACACTTCGAAAGCTAAAAGTTGTAAAAAGCAGCATGCATGGGTAGAGCTCGACCGATATATCGTATCGGACGTTTTCTACCGATAAATTATCGGCAATCAAATTACGATTTTGCTAATAAATGCAACGTTTATCGGCGCTTTTGCGTGCGCAGTTGCGCACACATTCAAGCACGAAAACGACGCTTTAGAAAGAGCGTGCACCCACACTCAAATGACAACAAGTAGGACCTTCAAATTTTCAGAGTGTATGCATACCAACGTGTGGAACAAAAATATGCCCAATAATTAGTGATGTACCGATACCAAAATCGGTACAACGACAACTGACCGCCGCAAACTGACCGCGAGTCAACTGACCGCCATGCAAACTGACCGCCAAAAACGCCTAATTTATTAACAAGAACTTTGGCCACGTGGAACTACATCAAATCCTGAACGAACATAAACCGTCTCTAACTGGACCTAAGCCTAACCGAACCAAACCGTAGCCGAAACTAACCCAAACTGAACCTAACCCTGACCACATCTAATCCCAACTGAACCTTAGCCTACTCGGCCAACCGAACCTAACTCTAACCTACCGAACGTAACCGAACCTAACCCGAACCGAACTTAACCCTGACCGAACGTAACCTTAACCGAACCGAACCTAACCCTAACCGAACCTAACTCTAACCGTGACCGAACCTCCTCCCCGCTGTGAGCCTGTTTTCGAGCCTTGTCAAATTATTCAGCGCACGAAGCTCATTTTCGCTACGATACAGCGCACGGAGCTGTTTTTGGCGGTCAGTTGTCCGTATTCGTACCAAAATTTTGCCCGATTCCGATACCGAAAAAAAATTACCGATACCAATCCCATTCCTGTCTAAAGTAACACCGGTACTTAAAGTAACACTGAATTTATAAAAACTGTCACGCAATGTTGCTGCTTGCTTAAATTCACCAAGCAAAGATAGGTATCATAAAAATATTTAGCTGAGGGTAGACTAATGCAACAAAAGTGTGACATGGATCAAAGATTTAATATCATATAGAAAAAAATATCCATAATTCCTTGGCGATACTGCTTACAAGTATGCTTATAACTTCAGCCTACCATACACAAAATCGTATGGTCAATAAAATTCAATTTTTAAAATCAAACCTTTTCTACTCGCTTTATTGTTTTTTTGAATTAGCACAAAATAAACTAATATTGTTGCAAATTCCATAATTTTGAATTTCAGGTTGGAGATATGATAAAACAACCGATCTGAAAAAGTTGGCTTGAATACCAAATACTATTTGGGCTCACTTCGTCAGAATGTTTTTTGCATACCGTACAGCGGGACAGCCCTCATCAGCCGCCCTCTTTATGATACATTTATCCGAAGGGATGAGTGATCCTGGCAAGATCATTTGTTCTGGAAGATGAATGTATCTTACCTGAGGGCGGTTGATGAGGGCTAATAACCTGAAACAGCGCTGTACCGATCTACGGTACGTTTGACTGGAGTGCTTTGCACTGTTGGTGATGGAGAGCTGATAAGGCCTCCGACCCAACAAGAGGAAGTCGTCATGACTTCCCATCCAGTGGGCCAGAAAGAGCATTGCTTTTTTTTAGTTTTGCATATCACCAACCCTACATTTACAATAGTGTGTAATGCAATTGTTTGCTTTTTTCTTTACTACATTGCTGATGCAAAAGCAACTTCAAGTTCTGCAATCTCATTAGGCAAATATTGTTAATTTTAACCACTAAATTTCAACTAACAAATTTTGCAGATAGTCTTGTGTTACTAATTTTTTTAATTACTTTTGAATGTTTGTTGCTGGTTACTAGCATTCCATTGTCAAATCTGTTTTAAAAAAATCGGTATCGAATCGGTAATTACAGGCATTTCTGACAGATCCAATACCCCAAAAAACACCGATTATACTGATTCCCGATACCGATTCTGATTAATCGGTGCATCACTACCAATAATTGTCTTCGACCTTTCACCTTGTAATACTACTGACCTTTGGCCTGGGATAAATGTTTTCGACCTTTGACCAGGGGTCAAAGGTCGATTAAACAAATCTTAACAGTTTTTGTGCATCCTAAAGCTTTTGAACCGCTGATGCTAAATGCTAGAGACTTCAAATTTTCAGGGAAGATAGACCTTAATGTGAAGTTGTGTGTAACAAATTTGGGGGGGTGGCGGTCATGAGGTTATTAAAAAGAAATCTTTCCAAACGCCAATAACTTGTGAATGGAAACAGGTAGGACCTTCAAATTTATCAAGCATATGCATCTCGATAAGGGTAAAAAATATTCTAAGTGAATATCTGCATGTGACGTCACTTGGGGTCCAAGATCAAATAAGCAAATAAGTATGTTGTTTGAGTTATATGCTAACTATTGATTAAAAACAGATAGGAACTTGAAATTTACAGGATTGGTGTATCTTACCAGATTCTTGCATTGTACCAACTATAAACGCTCTATGTCACGTGACTCGGGGTCAAAGGTTAAAAAATTGATAAAATTTGCCAATATTGTGCAATCTAAGGCTTTTGAAGCGCTGAAGCCAGAGACTTGAAGTTTTCAGGGATGGTAGATCTTAATGTGAGCTTATGTCTAACAACTTTTGGGGGTGGCGGTCAACAGGTTAAAGGTCAAAAAACAAATTTTATCAAAACAGAAGCGAAGTCTTCACATATTGATTATTGGTATCGGCCTTTAAATTTTAAATATATCGGTATTGGCTAAAAAAATTCATACCGGTCGAGCTCTATGCCTAACCATCATGCTCCAGACTACAGATAGTCATAATTTATACACTCAAAATGATTGATTACTAAGATTTAAAAAAAAACTCCATCAAATCAAGCAGGATGTCTAATTCAACAATGCTTACCTTAAAGTAGCCTCCAGCATACAAAGTATCAGGTGGTCCATAAAGGCCCACTTTCCATTGAAACATGTCACTATCATCAATCAAACCAATTGTAAACCCTTCAACAGGCTGTTGTTGCAATTTTTTAAATTCATTTTGAAGAATTTTCGAGCTACAGCTTGTCATTCCAACAGACATTACTTCCTTTAAAGCAAACTAAAAAGCATCACATTAACCACAAAATTATAGGAAAAAATGTGCAATGCCCAAATTCCTTAAAAATAGCAAATCATAATTTAAAAAAAAATGCAAAGATGATGGTCATTGCAAATATTTCTGTGGAGCACTGACTGAGCAGTGTGGTAACAAGTGGAAACACCTCATTCTAATTTTTCAACAACAATTACCAGTACTGGTACCTGTCGTCTATACCTTTTTATCAGCAATGTATAAATTACAGGATAAGACCTGAGCCATCCAGTTTCAGGATTATATACCTCATCAGTGATACCAATCAGGGAGGACCATATTAAAAATCACACATCAAAACCATTCAATTTGGAGTTAGTGCAATTGATGTACTGTAGCGAAAAGGATAGCAATTGCGATCAAGAAAAACAGTAAAGAACAGACAAATACAGTTTGCTGGATTAATTCCGAGAAAAACAAAGACAACAGAATGGTATATAGATAAATAATGTTGCTGGCGATAGACACGGCAATCCACAACCAGTTTCGCTCTTATTATGAGCTCGTCAGATGAATATAGGTAACAGAAAGTTGAGCAATGTATAAATCATAAAATTCATTACCACAAAACAAAAAAGACATCTCTCGATAGTCGAGCAGTACTTATATGCTAAAACATGTATATTGAAAAACTAGCACATCTGCAGCACAGGTTAAGGCAATGCTTGAAATATTAGACTCGATTAGACTAAAATAGCTGAATAGCCACAGTTCAGAGATGGCATTGCCACTTTTCCAGAAGTTACCAGATATCACTTTAGACTATTCCAATAACCAACAGAAAACAACCAATAACCAATAGGAAAATACCTATATACAGACTCAGCTGCTCAGGTATAGGCACTGCTATTTCACATACCGGTACACCAGTGATACTATTGTTGCAAAATAAAAGAAAACAATTGCCATTAGGCTACTTTGTTGTAGCACTGTCACAGTGTACATAATTAAGTATTCTAGAATAATTCCGAGTCTTTTTTTTCAAATCCAAATTTTCAAATCCTTAACCGAATCCTAAATATACAAAATCGCCATTAGTATACTACTATTTCGATATCATTTGTTTCAGCAAGCAGCCGCTCGAATATTGCAAAACAACACAAAAAATCTTTTGTTTCATTTTTAATGAATTTATAGCCAGCAATAAGGATTACAGCACTATAAATTCGAAGCATCACATGGAGTGGCATAGTCATGGAGGTAAATTTACGCGATTATTTCTACAGTAAGCCTATTGCCTCTGCATGTGTTTGAAACTTAATAGGCCTATCATTAAACAGTTAAAATTAAAACCCAGGAAAGAGCTTAAATCCAGAGATGTCTTCTTTAAAATTTTGTTTGTGGGGTGGGGGAACAGAAATTAGAAGAATCATGGGTGGGAAACTCACACAAATTGGACATACCACATATGGATAGGCTGAATATGGATTGTAGGCATCGGGCCGGATTGACGTATAGGCTAAGCAGGCTGAAACCTATGGCCTCGAAGACAATGGGGGGCCTCATCACGAACAATGAAGTCCTTTTTTTCCTCTTCACTGATACTTTCAGTGGAAAACTGAACATCTGAGGACATGTATACCTTTTTTTTTTGCTCTTCACTATACTGATATTTTCAGGAAAAAACAGGACATCTGAGGACGTGAAGACCATTTTTTGCTCTTCCAATCAGTGTGATCAAATAACCTAGGGCCTCTCATTGTCTAAATCCGGCCCTCATGAGCATATTTAATGGCGAGGCCATTGTGCCATGCCCTTTTGACTTTGCCTTTTTGTAAAAAAAAAACAATACTGATAATGCCAAATGACCGAAATATGCCAGATTCTTTTAATGGTTTCTAGGGCTTATGGCCAGAGGCGGATCCAGAGAGGTAGGATGAGAGATATGCATGCTCCCACCAGCCATTTCCAAAAACGTTTTTGATGCAGAGATACAATTTTTCTATAGTTTCAAACCTCTTTGATAGCTATAAGCCTTACGCTTTAAGCACGCATAATTAAAAATGTGCAAACAAAACGCATCATATTTGGCGAAGCACTCAGAATTAGGGTCAAAAAGTTGACACAAAATTTGCCTGAAAATTATTCAAAAAGCACTAAAATAGCCACTACAGCTTGTACCAGTAAATTTTCAAAAATTTTCTGGGGGAGCATGCCCCCAGACCCTCATAGAGCTTTTCTTGTTTCTTAATCAGCTTCAATTTCTAGCTACACCACTGCCAACCTTGGTTGTTAGATGAAGAAAATCTGATCCTTGGTTTTGGCCCCCCCACTTCAGAAATCCTTCTGCCATCGCTGAGGATTAGGGCAAAGTTAGTTTTAGTTTTGCTATCACAGCTAATGTCGTTTACAAGAACGACCCTGAAATGGGAGAAATTTTACGAAAGAACATTATCCGTTGGCATTGCTGAAACATGCAGAAGCGCAAGAAGCACAAGGACCACCATTACAAGTTAGTTAGGAGCACAAGGACTACTAGAGGAGCTAGTGAGATATTACTAAGAATTAGGGTCAGTTAGGGTTAGAGTTAGGGTTTTAGAGGTTAGGGTTAGTAATAACTCACTAGTGCCCCTAGCGGTCCTTGTGCTCCTAACTCACTTGCAAAGGCGGTCCTTGTGCTCCTGCAGGTTTTAGTAGGACCCACCTAATGCGCTGTTAAGGGTTGGCTGATTGGTTCGAGAACCGTATGTGACCTCAGCAGCTTGTAAAAAGGCATCCAATTGTTCCTTCCCATTGTCACGTAATAACGAATTAGTGGTACGAACACTTCATACGTAGACCCAGTGTTGCAAAATAAAAACACTTTTCTTACCATTCAACCTAGTTTTCTGTAAAGAAACATTTTTTAAAAAGCAGCCAACTGTTTAAAAAATCGCCAAAGCTTGCTCGCAAGTAGCTCAAGAAGTCACAAGTCGCCAATTCAAAAATTTCAGTCACCAACCATGATCAAAAGTAGCCCGATTGGCAATAAGTAACCCAATCTGGCAACACTGAGGAGAACTCATAACAGATGGCCACAAACCATTTTAAGGTTGGAATACTAGAAATTAAGGCTTGGATTGGCCTAGTGCAGAAGTTGAGTGATTTACAAAGATTTTTCAGATCTGACAGAGAACCCCCAAATAAAAATTTTTGTATAAGTAGAGCGTGGGTAGAAAATAATGGGGAACAAGAGGAAGCAAGTGTTATCCAAAATATTTAAGGAAGCGTCTTTTTCACCGGAAATTCCGGTTACCGAAGTTCGAAAATCGTGGTTTATTTTAATATAACTATGAACAGTTGCCAGATTATTCGCCACACAGCGGGTGAGACAAGAGACATATAATTGTGACCGAGAATTTCAGCGTAAGCATCGGACAAACGCTTGCAACAGCGCCGATGTGGAAGATTCGCCACACTAACGGTGATAGGTTGGGGTCACGGGTTGGGTCGGGAGGGTTGGGTTAGGGGGGTTGAGGTCGGGGGGGGGGGGGGTTGGGGTCGGGGGAGTTGGGGTCGGGGGGTTGGGGTCAGGAGTTTGCAACAGGAGATAAATGACGTCACTGGCACAAATGTGCTACTAGCACATCGTCATTCGATCGTCACTCGCACTCGGACATTTCGACTCACACATAACCAATCACTCGCACATCACTGTGTTTACACCACCGAAATGTGCGAGTGCTAGTTAGGTCAATGTGCGAGTGGTCTAATTTTTTGGTTTTGCAATATCAGAATGTGCGAGTGGTCTGATTTTTACTACACCGTAATGTGCGAGTGCTACTTTGGCCAATGTGCGAGTGGTTTGGTTTTCACAACACCGGAATGTGCGAGTACTTGTTTGGTCAATGTGCGAGTGGTCTTGATTTTACAACACCGGAATGTGCGAGTACTTGTTTGGTCAATGTGCGAGTGGTCCGGTTTTTACAATATCGAAATGTGCGAGTGCTAGTTTGGTCAATGTGCGAGTGGTCCGGTCATAATGTGCGAGTACGGTGATGTGTGAGTAATTGGTAATGTGCAGGTCGAAATGTGCGAGTGGTCCAGTCATAATGTGCGAGTGAACATGGAATGTGCGAGTACGGTGATGCGCAAGTGATTGGTTGCGTGCGAGTGATTAGTTATAATGTGCCAGTGAACACGGAAAGAGCGAGTAGGGTGATGTGCGAGTGATTGCTTATGGGCGAGTCGAAATGTGCGGGTGGTCAGGTCATAATGTGCGAGTGGTTATGGAATGTGCGAGTACGGTGATATGCGAGCGAGTGATTTCTTATGTGCCAGTCGAAATGTGCGAGTGGTCAGGTCATAATGTGAGAGTGAACGTGAAATGTGCTAGTGGGGTGATGTGCAAGTGATTGGTTATGTGCGAGTGGTCCAGTCATAATGTGCGAGTGAACATGAAATGTGCGAGTAGGGTGATGTGCGAGTGATTGGTTATGTGCGAGTCGAAATGTTCGAGTGGTCCGGTCATAATGTGCGAGTAGTTCGGTCATAATGTGCGAGTAATTGGTTACGTGCGAGTGGTCCGGTCATAATGTGCGAGTGCGATGATGTGCGAGTGGTCCGGCTATAATGTGCGAGTGAGCATGGAATGTACGATAGCGAGTACGGTGATGTGCGAGTGATTGCTTATGTGCGAGTCGAAATGTGCGAGTGGTCCGGTCATAATGTGCGAGTAAACATGGAATGTGCGAGTGCGAGTACAGTGATGTGCGAGTGATTGGTTATGTGCGAGTCGAAATGTGCGAGTGCGAGTGACGATATGCTAGCAGCACATTTGTGCTAGTGACGTCATTTCACCTCGTCTCGGAGTTTGGGGTCGGGGGTTGGGTTGAGGTCTGGGGGTTTGAGTCAGGGGGTTGGGGAGCTGGGGTCGGGGGTTTGGGTTGTATGTCTCACCTGCTGAGTGGCGAATCTTCTTTGTGGCGAATCTTCTGGGGCGAATCTTCCATGTGGCGAATTCTCTGGCAACCCTATGAACAACCGTAATCTAATTGAAAGAAAAAGTCATGTTAAGTACCTTGGAGTAATAATTGATGATACTTTGTTGTGGGGACCGCATATGACACAGGTTTGTTCCAAAATATCCAGGGGATCTTTTGCCATTCTCAAATTAAGGAAATAGGTAAGTGAAAATATTTTAAAATGTGTTTACTATGCGCAAATATATTCCCATTTACATTACTGCATAGCTTCATGGGGTCAAGCATCGCATAATGCTCTCCTACCACTAATATTATCGATAATGCAAAAAAGAATTATAAGAATAATGACTAACAGTGGCTTTTGTTTAGAGATCCGTCTCTACCTCTATTTGCTAAATTAATGCACACTGTTCTTGGAAATGATCAGCCACAGCTCAAAAAATTGAAATTAAGTGCTCAAATTCATGGATATCAAACACGTCATTCAACTCAATGGAATTACTTTTTACCCCAGAAACGCACATAAAGACTGGTAACGTTACCTGAGAAATACGTTGTTTTGCAACGTTACCTGAGAAATATTGTGGCGAATTTATCATTTCAAAGCATTTGCCGTCTCTGTAATTTTATTCACTATATTTCGCGTCTAATCATACACTATTGCTTTAAATGTAAATTTCAAGTCATTTTTAATAATGATGTCACAAACACGTCAATTTCAATGTCTCATTTGCATGATAGGAATTTTCGTCAAATTTTTAACTTTGTCCCGCAGCGGCTCGCTGGCGCTGCAGTGCGACCATGCTCTTCTTGCAACTTACTTCAGATTACATCTTTACGAAAATATTAATTTTCTGCCCAAATATTAATATTTCTCGCTTCGCTGCAATTGGCCAATTTTGTGTGTGACGTCATTGTCCATTTCGATGTTGAAAAAACTATAAACAGAGGTAGCTGGCGGCATTGAATACCCAAGTCTAGCTTGTAGGGGTGCTGTACGTGTTCTGATCTTTGTCTTTTTGGTTAAATATTAATTAAAAGTTGTTGCTGAACTACTGCTTGGAAATTGAAGAAAAGACGATTTAGAAGTTTCCTAGCAATTCATTTGGCAATCTATTTTTCCCAGTGTGGCGAATTTATCAAAATAAAGCATTTGCCGTCTCTGTAATTTTATTCACTATATTTTACGTCTAATCATACAAATGCTTAGACTATGAATTTCAAGTCATTTTTGATGATGATGTCACAAACACGTCAATTTTGATGTCTCATTTGCATAATAGAAGTTTTCGCCTAATTTTTATCTTTATGTCCCGCAGCGGCTCGCTGGCGCCGCAAAGCGACCAAGTCAAGTCAATTTATTCACCAAAAACGCAACAAAAAGACGACGTTTAGGTAAGTGATAGCGAAAGACACAGAAGTCACCAAACACGCTTTCCTTGCAACTTACTTCAGATTACGTCTTTACGAAAATATTAATTTTCCGCACAAATATTAATATTTCTCGCTTCCCTGCAATTGGCCAATTTTGTGTGTGACGTCATTCTCCATTTCGATGTTGAAAAAAACTATTTTAGAGGTAGCTGGCGGCATTGAAAAAAGTCTAGCTTGTAGGGGTGCTCTATGTGTTCTGATTTATTGTCTTTTTGGTTAAATTTTAATTTCAAGTTGTTGCTGAACTACTGCCTGAAAATTGAAGAAAAGAAGATCCAGAAGTTTCCTAGCAATCCATTTGGCAATCTATTTTTCCCAGCAACCCTAAAAGAGTTTGGTAGGCTACTGCACGGCAGCTAGTCTACCAAAGGGTTACTGCTACCTATCGGGTCTTCTATCCATTGTCATTGAAAGTGTTCATGCGCGGCTACGGCCGAAGTTGCGCTTTCGCAAGTGTGGCACATTTAAAAGTATAGGCTGGACCAACTAACTAGCCCGCGCCCACTGCGCTTTCGCAAGTGAGCCACATTCAAAAGAGTATAGGCTAGACCTACTGGATAGCCTGAACCAACTACTAAGTAGTATAACCCCCCGTTTCCACACAAATCATTACCCACACTGAACACATTGCCAAATCCCCTCACCAGCAACCCTAAAAAAGTTTGGTAGGCTACTGCTGTACTGCGCAGCAGCTAGTCTACCAAAGGGTTACTGCTACCAAAGCTGCTATCTATCGGGCCTTCCGTCCATTTTAATCGAGAATGTTCACGCGCGGCTACGGCCGAAGTTGCGCTTTCGCTAGTGGGGCACATTTAAAAGAGTATAGGCTAGACCTACTGGCTAGCCCGCGCCCACTACGCTTTCGCAAGCGGGGCACATTCAAAAGAGTATAGGTTAGACCTACTAGGTAGCCTGCGCCCACTAAACCTACTAAGCAATGTTCCCTCTAGAGTGAGAAATTTGAGAAAAATGCAAAATTTTTCGGCAAATTTTACTGATTTTGCACCAGAAATTAATACTATAAAATGCAAAACTGAAAAACCTTAACAAAAAACTTGAATATTTTAATGCAAGACTGTTGCTTGTACCTCGGAAAAGCAAATTCAATGCAAAAAATTTGCAAAAGGGGTCCTCAAAGGAGTGAAATCTTTGGACAATAATTTCAATGAATTTATCATTTGGGCAAATTCGCATTAGTCAAAATCCTAGAGGGAACACTGCTACTAAGTAGTAACCCCCCGCTACTACACTCAAATCATTTCCCCAAAATATGTTGTTTTGTCCGAGAAATACGTTGCAGGTCTCGTTTGTCAAAATAATGACTAATTAAGGGACGCCCTATTTTGGGGTATGACAATGACTGATGCAAATTGATATGTAGCACCCTCTAGTGGCCGAATATATCAAATTATTGTTTTTGGAGAGGATTGAAAAACATGCAAATGTTTGTGAATTCATGTAAGCTCTATAATTTCATGTTGGGTACGACTATGCATAGGGACACACGCACTACAAATTCTAGCACCCCCTAGCGGCAGAAACCATTACTGTTTTGACTTGGATTAGGAATGTAAAATAAATGGGCACAGGGGCAAATGTTCACTTAGCTATTTGGGGCAAATGGGCACTTGAGAAAAATGGGCACCAGGAAAAATGGGCGCAATTACAAGGGCATCACCGGGGCAAATAGGTACCTTGGGGCACTTAATTGGGCAAACGAGAACTTTTGAGACCGATGGGCATTGGGGCAAGTAGGCATTGGTGGCGAATGGGCACTTGGGGAAAATGGGCACCAGGAAACATATGAGCACTAGGGCAAACAGGTATTTGCGGCAACTGGGCACTTTGGAGCATAATGGGCACCTTGGGACCAATAATGGACATTGGGGCTAGTAAGCATTGGGGGAAAATGGGCATTTAAGGCAAATGGGCACCAGGAAAAATGAGCACCAGGGCAAATCAGCAATTGGGGTAAATGGGCACTTTGGAGCAAATGGGTATTTTGGGACCGATGGACAGCCCAGTTGGGACCCATTTGGTGCCCAGGTTCACATAAAGTCCTGATACAGTATCAGCAGGACCGCCGAGAGAGGGGGGGCAGAAGGGGTCACTGTCCGGGGGCCCGGGGACACAGGGGGACCCGGGGTTCTGAATTGTCAGGTTTAGAATGCAAAATTCATCAGCTCAAACTACGGCCTGCGGGCGAGATGATGTTATTTTTTGATTTCGGGCCGAAATTCGAACATCCGCGGACGCTATGACCGTATGTTGCTCATCACTAGATGTTGAGCCGAAATTTGAACATCTGCGGAGGCTATGACCCTTTTTTTGCTCATCACTTGATTTTAGGCCGAAATTCGAACATCTGCGGACGCTATGACTTTTTTTTTTTGCTAATCATGTGTTTTTGGGGCACCACTGACCAAAGGGCCCAAACGATTTTTTTGCCCCGGGGCCCGAAAGTTCTCTCGGCGCCCCTGAGTATCAGGACTTTATGAACACCCATAATCACTTTAAAATGTTATCGTTTTTGAAAGGCAATCAATTGTTATTACCGGTAGTGTTGCGTTTATCGCATCAGAATCGTAGCCTACTTCCGTTTGGTTTCAATACAAAGATGAATGATTTTGGTTTGAATACACACCATGGAGCTCTAGACCTACATGTTAAGAATTGATTTTTGTTTTTGGTTTTACAGCATGCAAAAAAGTAACTGTAACTAGTTACTTTTTTAAATTTGTAACTGTAACTAAGTTACTTTTTTTGCGACGTAACTTGTTGCTATAACTAGTTCCTTTTTAAAAGTAACTTGCCCACCACTGTGTACAGTTAGGTTACACATGCTAGTAGCACCGTCACAGCTGCTGCTCGCCTGCTGGAAACAGCGGGTGAGAAGCGATGAAAAGAAAAAGCTCGAAAGCGATGAAAAGAAAAAGCGATAAAACGAAAAAGCTCGGAAAGATACGTTTTTGTGCTACTACCTACTAAGTTAATACTGAATTTGATTGCTTCATTTTTTATCCTCCTGTCACGAGAAAGCGACGGAGGCGCTGTGCATTGGACGAATCCAGACTGGCTTAGGAGTTGCCTTTGTTTGCGAGTTTTTCAGTTGAGTTTTGCTTCTGACTTCTTCAATTTTGTGCTTGTTAGATTACACCAAGCAGAGATAATGGTCATCAATTCCCCAAATTGTCCTCACTTTTGGCTGCCACTCTACCAGGTTTAACTTGCTCTAAGCCTGATCTGCAGCAATAGCAGTATCGGTACTTCTATCCACCAAAGCAAATAGGCTACGGGTAACCAATGTAACCTAACAATTGGTGACTTGCAACTTTTTGGGCTGCTGAAAAGCAAGTTTTGGCGATTTTTTAGTGATTGGCTACTTTCATAAAAATGTTTCTTTACGAAAACGATGTTAAATGGTAAGAGAAGTGTTTAACTTTGCAACGTTGGGTCTGCGTATGAAACGTTTGCACCACTAATTTGTTTTTATAAGCTGTGGCGATGGGATGGGAAGGGATACCGGTAGTTCAAGTTGGATGCCTTTTTGCAAGCTGCTGACGTTACGTGAGGTTTTTGAGTCAATCAGTCAATTCTTACCGGCACCAGCGCATTAGATGATTAGGCTAGTTCGAATTTACTCTTGACAGTTGATTGTTATGTGGTATTAAATTTGTCTGTCAGTGATAGGCTTAAACTAGTGGAAGTGCACCGGTAGGCATAGGCGTATGCAGGAGAGGCCACGATGCCATGCTCCCCCCCTTTGGCCCTGTGATAAGGTGCTAAAACCTAACTTTCAGTCTATAATTTCTCAAACTAATAGTGCATGTAATGACTGCAGCCTTCTTTCGATTATTTCAGCCAAGCTTCTGCTTTTAGACAATAGACATAAGCTGCGAAAATATTTTTTTATTGTCTATAGTGACTGCACTCACTACATGGACATGCCCTTTTTCGATAAAAAAGTGCGCTAAAATGAGTGTTTTTTTGGTGACTGATAGCAAGACTGAGAACATTTTAATGCTTTTTGAGTAGCTGATAGCAAAGAATATACACGTAATGACTGGAAACTCTTGTATGATTTATTACGTCACAGCATCATTTGTGTACAAAAAATCGTTCACTCCGTTCTACTCTGATGCATATGAAGAAAAACCGAGAAGCCAAGACCTTTTGGATGCAATTTTCGCGCCAAATTCATTATTTTTGGACGAAATTGGTCATAAAATTTCAAAAAATATCACAAAAAAAGGAGTTGAATGTACGTTACAGGTGCAAGAGAGAATTGCGAACTTGAACCAGGCGCTTTTAATCAGACGAAGACAAATTTAATGATTAGTCTTCAAAATTTAATGGTATTTATCCTGTTGACTTAGCTTGAGAAACGGGAAAGCTTGAAACCTACAGTTTAGACTTTTGAAGAGGCTAGAATGTGGTTAAGCTAAAGGTGTAGCAGTCTCGAGAATAAGAACGAAAATCAGAATTTGGTATTTAAAAATAAACAACACGGTATTTTGCAACATTTTAAGTTGATTTTGACTGCTAAAGCTGATTCAACTAGTCTAGTTATTTTCCGTAAGTTCAAGAGATTGATTAGCCTAGTCAGTGCCTACCGTATGGTTAATAATTAGATAATGTACCGCCGTACGGGTAAACGGTTTGCCAGGTAAAATTGTGTTAATTGAAAGTTTTTGCAGAAGTTAAATTATTTGCATAAATTTTATGAAGGCCTGATGGAAGCTTACCTTCTTCTGTGCCTATTCCTTGTAGCCTACTCTTTTTGGCTGTTCGCTGGTTCATTAATTGTGAAAGGCACTTAGATTTAATAGGGTGACTTTATGAACTTCTTTGGCAAATTTTAGCAGTCTGTGTTGGCTTTATTCTTATCGATAGACTACTAACGTACTGTATTAATTCGGCTGCTCAGATGGCCGAGTGGTAAGAGCGTTTACCTCAAGAGCTGTAAATTTGGGTTTGTTTCCGAGTCGGGTCAAATTGATGACTTTAAAATTGGTATTCACAGCTTTCTTGCTTGACGCTCAGCATCAAAGAGACATTGTGAATATCAAGCCGGTAAGTTTACTTGTTGTGCCGTTGGGAAAGGCACTTGGCGGGATTTCTCCATTTTGGTGTGGAGAGACCGTTGGGAAAGGCACTTGGCGGGATTTCTCCATTTTGGAGTGGTAAATGGCTGCATAGCAACTCCTAAGCGAACTCGTTATAACGCTTTCTCGTGATAGGAGGATAAATATGCAACAAAATATAGAAAATAAAAATATAAACAGATTGGCAACATTGTTAGTTTGCATTGGTAAATTTTATTGTGGTTTCCTTATTTTGCATTTAGGTTTCAGATTACTGGTAGCATAAATGGTGTAATTTTTGTATGTGCCAATTGAAGTTGCAATTTTGATAATTTCATGTCTCGAAAGACCCCCTAAGGTATCTGACATTTGGCCTCAAAAAATTTTCACTGCAAAATTGTGCGAAACGCCTTTGCTCATGTTAAAATTATAGCCAAACACTATGTATACAAACCTAACCAGCCAGGATGTGTCGTTTACCGTTGCAACTTTAAGCAACATTCTCAATGACAAACATGTACCGCAAAAAGTGCAAAAACCGATTTGTCAGATACAGGAGAAGAAGACAAAAAAGTGTTCAGAAGAGTTTGTCAGGTGAAAGAGCTTTTTTGTCTTGTGCGGCATTACGAATGCTGGTGAAGATATGCTTGACAAAACAAGAAAAATGTAAATCCTACCAAATGACGAATATGCAAAAAGTGTTAGTTTCCGACAATGATCTCATTTTGTAATGGTTTTCTCCCCCAGGCAAACCATATCTTCGCCAACCATTTGAAGTTACTTTTAATCGGCCTCTGAAAGTAGAGTTGAACCTCCTGATATGCATGTTTGAAAAAAAAGCAATTGCAAAAGGAAGTAAAACAGACATTGGTAACCCACTTAATACTTCCCGTAAAACCACTTACCGCTCTAAAAAAATTTTTTTCTGCCGATTACATGCATTATGTGTAGGATGATAGGCCTACAGTTTAGTAGGCTGTGTTATAGTGGTGAATAGTGACGTTGCTTTTTGTGTGCTTTTGTTTGTGCGTAACTTCCTTAGCCTTTATGAAGTAAGAAAACAATAAATTTGATAATTTCCTTTTCTATTTGTTATTTCATTTGAGCAACAGCTGTGATATGGCTGGATAGTGGATATACAATTAACTATCTAGGCTCGTGCGATTAGATAGTCCCATGTTGACGGCATATCATTAAAATTCGTTCAATACTGTTTTTTTTTTTTTTTTTTAATTTTACTTCGGTCAGTTGACCTAACTGTCTACAAAAATTTCGGTGATTTCAATTTTTTCGGTCATGTTTGAAGTAACAATACGTTGAACGAAATGTACACCTACTCCTTTGTAACTGCAACACAAATTAAACCTACTTTGATCAATTTGATGTCTGTCAGTGGCTGCGCCAATGGAGGGGACAAGTCCCCCCTCACATCTCGGCCCAATTTTGTAAATCGTGCAAATCCGTTAATTTATTTTTCTGGGGTAGGGAGGGGGCAGACGTGGACCCTCTCCTGGTTTCCTGTCTTTAAAACACAAAAATTTTTACAAATCACTAGATAAAGCGTCAAGGGAACCCAGAAATAAATAATTTGACCGCAAAATACCACCTTTTGACCGTTATACGCTTCTCGTATTCTGTCAGTGCCATTACTTTTTTAACATTTTCAAGATTTTTCAATTTTCGTTTTCATTTTTTGCCGTGATACTGCATTAATGCACCATATCTAGGGTTACCATATTTTCATTATGCAAAAGGAGAACAGGTTTTTTGAGGGTCATCACGTCCGCACATGTTCATTTTTCTGCTCAAAAACAAGCCGCGAAGACCAAAAAAAAGGTCATCACGTCCGCAGACCGTAGTTTGCACTGAAACTTTCCACAATTTTTCGTGGAAGAATCTTGTGACATGTTTTCACTGTTCATAATGTCGAAAAGGAGGACATTTGGCAATTTTTTGGCGTCCTTGGAGGACAATTTTTTTTGGTCAAAAAGGAGGACATGTCCTCCAAAAGAAGGACGTATGGTAACCCTACATATCTTTCACTAAATTTGGTCGAAGATTTGCAGGGTAGTCCGTTTTTTTAATAGCCTACTTTGAAGTATAGAAGCACACTGTACTGCAGAATCGGGCTACGGAACTACTAGGCACAATAACCGAAGGCAATGTCAATTTCTGAACAATTACGCTTACTAGTATCCTATTTTTTCTTCGTACTAAGTCCCCATTTCGACGAAAAATCCTCCTGAATATTCGCCAGAATGCACCAAATTAATTCCAAAACTTCGAAATTTTCTGGGGGTGATTTCCCATACCATACCTTCTTGAAAGAGTCTAAATTTTTGTCGCTTGGTTTGTCCCCCCCACTTATTTCTGAGTGGCGCCGTCCCTGATGTCTGTTAAACCTGACACCAGTAGTCCGTTTTTAATTGTTGCTCGCATATTGGCAAAATATTTACTTGAAAGGTCAATTCACCGAAGTGGCTTTCATTTTTATCCGTTTTTACAAATTTAACTTGGACTATGACCGAAATCTCAAAAGCGAAAAAAAAATTAACCGGCCGTTAGCTCAGTTGCTTAGCGCACACGGTACGGGAGGTCTGGGGTTCAAATCCCTGGTCGGTCTAGTCGGCACAGTGTCTCGAACGGCTCGCCACCGTTGCGACGTTCTTTCGGAGCTGTGTAGCCAGGCGCTAAGCCGCGTAGATGGACCACGACACTCGTTACGCGCTTCGGCGTAATACCGCGAGTATAATGATTTGATTTTTTTTATTACCGAAATTTTACCAAAAAAAACAAAGCAGGTTCGATAGGCCTACCGGGTATAGTCTAAAGCAGGGGTGGGTAACCGGCAAGCACAGCGGGCCACATTGATTGCATAATATTTTCAGCGGGCCACATTTTCCTTTCTATTTGTTAATTTTGTTTTAAAAATAAGCAATATTACGAAGCAAATTTGTTAAACTTTCACGCTGAGTTGTTTTTTGCCGCAAAATCAGTGACTTTTGCGCGTTTTTATGCCACAAAATAAAGCATGTAGCAGAATGTGAAGCAGTTTTTACAAAAACTTAATATTTCCTATTCTACCAGTGTCGCGAAATGGGAAATGGTATTACTTCGCTGACAGGACGATTGATAAGAATTGTATGACAAACCGTAGGAATAAATTCGTTCTTAGATCTGACCTCACGAAAAAATTAGGACCTTTTTCACCAAACGAATATAATAATCGACCCAACTTAACTCACTTAGCTACGGTACTCACCGCACTGCTTTTATATAAACACAAGCAGGGGCGGCTCGTAGTGAAGGCTGCAAAGGCTGCAGCCTACCCAGTTTATCACCTCCTTATTTTTTGTTTAAGAAGCAAAATTTTTTTACCTATTCTTGTCTTTCATACAACTATCGACAATATTTTTTTTGAAAAAAATAATTTTTGTACAAAAAATGGCAACACGTAAAGACAGCCACAGCCTTTCGTAGCAAGAACTAACCCTGTAGTGTTACGTCATCAATGCTTTATGGAAGTTTGAATTACGTTCAATGAGACGTGTTAAGGCTGTGTCAAAGCAGCCTTTTTGGTGGTTATTGAGGTGTAAAGCTTAGAGATTGGCTCTATTTAGTTGCAATCACATAGAGATACTGGGTTTAATGAAAGATATGGGATGTTACGGGTTGCATACAGCTTAAGCTTGTAATACAGTGGTAAAGGCTAGTAGACTTTAGTTATTGTAAAAGCAGATACTTCTCTTCGTTTTCTTTTCTTTTGTTTTTTTTGTGAGTTGATATAGTAGCTAATATGTTAGTGTTGACACTACTTGAAGCCCAGTAGATATTGTAGTTCATATTTTGATTTTGTGTCCTGGAATGGAGTTTTTATTCTGTCACCTTATCCGTTTCCCGGCGGTTGCTATTTGCGGTTACTATTTCATGTCATGCTTTGTTCGTTTGAGATATTTGTTTGGTCTCGATGTACCGGTAGGCGTAAGACGTAACAAGGAGTTATTGGGAGTTAATTTAATTGTATTTAGTGTTCATACCATGTTATTTGACCTAGCATTAGCCCAGTCGAACTTACTTAGCTTGCGATTTCTCATTCTGTAGTGTAAGACTGTTATTTGGAATAGGCCTAGTACCGGTATGTGCTTGAGCAGTTGATTAAGTGTAAATCTAATAACTTTAATTCTATTTGAATAAGATTGGTAATTTTGTAATTGTAAATGTGCTTAATGGTAAATGTGTTGTTATGGTAGCTGTGGTCTACCACAGAATTCGAACCTTTTCGGTCTCAATCCGGTGTACCATCAAATTGTAACAATATATCGGTGACTCAACGACCAAAAAAGGAGTGTGAATTTATTAACAGACCAGTTAGCAGCACAAGGCCAGCAAGCTGAAGCCAGTCTTTTTTATTTAGTATCAAACGAAATTTACAGTTATACCTTATTTGAACTAATAGATTGCGTAAAAAGAAAAACTTTTAAGCTGTTGATTGACCGGTACCGCAGCTTAGCTAGGTTTGTAGACTAGTGGTAGCTTTTTTGTAGCCCACTAGATGTAGTCGACTAGGTACAATAGCAGAGTACCGGTAGTGTACTTAAATAGAAAAATTTGTTTAGGCCAAACTTGTGTTTATTCATGTAGACTACAGGTGCAGGTTACCTAGGCTACAGGTACGCACAGAATCAGCTATTGGTACAGTGGCGTGATAAAAAAAAATTGTAGAGTAATAATAATTCATGGGAAACCTGCCAGTGTTCCTGCAGTTGTGTATAGCCCAAAGCCTACCGCCTTGCTAGTGAAATAAAGAGTTTTTTTTCATTTCAGAGCGAGTATTTATTCTGGCCAGCTTTTCTAATCATGTAGCCTACCTGTTTAAAATAGTCACGAGCCGCCACTGAACACAAGCTCCATTGCTCACTTCAGTAACACTACAACAAGAGCTATACCCTTCAGCATACAGCAATATTGCTTACTCTACGCACACTAAATCTGCACTCGAATAATAACGCTCGAAAATTCACGCCTCTTTATACTTGAAACTCAAGCTCGAGAACGTTCTACAGCATTCTCAAAAAGAAACATTAACAGAAATCACATTACATGCAAAAACTCACACCAAATCACAGTAAACACGATTGCGACGTCAAGAGAAATCACATGACATGCAAAAATTCACACCAAACCGCAGCAAACACAATTGTGACGTCACAAGCACAAATTTAACTCAGTGAAATTACGTAAAGGAGAGATCTGTCGAGAATATTCACGAGAGAAATCACGTCAGTAGAAATTTATGACTTCATAATGCAACCTTACGAAACAATTCCACGAATAAAACTTCGGAAAAACAACGCATCGGTCCAACACCTACTACAGTATACAAAGCATATGAAACAAAACATATTGAACAGTTATATCGTTACAACCAGTTTGTTGTACGCTTAACCAAGTTCTGACGCAGGCCTCATTCAAAACTTAAGCGGGCCGCATGTGGCCCGCAGGTTCCCCACCCCTGGTCTAAAGTCACATTATTAAAAACATCAAAAAAATAGTAAAGGGGACTATTTTTAAATTTTTAGTACCGAAATTTCGCTGAGACCCGAAACAAACCTTGGCTGCTGCTAAGCCTAGTAGAGTAGCATTTACGATTTGGTGTTGAACGGGCAAGCCGTAAGGCGGGCCAATGGCATTCCAGCCAGCCATATTATTCGCAAGTTACTGTCATATTTGAAATAGCAAACGACAGTTTGGGCTGGTCGTAGTCATCAAAGAGAGAATAAATTATTCCGGATGCCACCATATTTTTTCCCCAGTTGCTGGGAAGGTATGCTTTTTCCATCTCAAAAAACGTTTGGTGAAACAGTTTCTTCTTGTCTTCTCTATGATTTATATTTTGAATTTGCACCAAATATTCAGGAAAATTTGAAGTTTATGCAGATTGTGTTGCCAATCAAACTTGCAATGCCTTGCACTGTTGCATATCAGCATTCAGCAATGCATTGAACAAGCACAATCAAAAACATCATCGCAAGAGTGTTATTGCCAAAAGACAATTCATCATTTTAGTTTAAAATAATGAAACTAAGACAAGTCTACAATTTGATCACTAGACACCAGCCCAGAGCCTACACCAAACACTGCCCAGAGCACAGCCTAGAGCATGAACATAACCTAGACTAGGCTATTTTTGCTGAAAATAAATTAGTGGTTATAACAATTAAATAAATACCGGTATAGAGTGAGTTCAATCTAAGTAGCAATTAAAAAAAGTAGACCAAGTACACTCCTCTCCTTTACTGTATTAGCAGCTTGATTTCTCATTGTACAGGTCCCTTTTGTCAGCCTACTGGTATGTTTGTCAGCCTATCGCAATCACATATTTTTACACCTGGAGGGTGATTTTTTTAGTCATTTTGAATAAGTCGACAACCTACAAGCACTTGGCAGTTCTTAGAAATTGAAACAACTATGTTGCACAACTGCGGGCATACGTCTGGAGTCCATAAAAATGTTACTGCACAAGCAAGTCAGAACTAACAAAATAGCAGAAAAGACTGGCCCATGACTGATTTCATACTTAACTACATAGTCTTAAAAGTTAAATTATTATTTTTGAAAACGTTAACTCTTAGTAATCATAAAAACTACCCAAGACGTCGATCCACCAGGAAGGCTTCAAAATTAATCCTTGGATTGTTAGGCTAGCTATTTAAATCTCCAAGGGCCATCCAAAACTCTTATTATTCAACTTAAAACATATCGCAATATGTCTGTCAGCATTGAAACTCAGAAGTGCAGGATAATACTTACATCCCCACAATCTTTATCTGGCTTAATTCCTGTTTTTATAGATTTAGGAACAGAAACTATGCAAGCAGACTACCAATCTCCTATCTCTTTCCATTATACGGCGCACAAAATTAGTGCTTTTCTTCATATGCATCAGAGCGTGACCGAGTGAACGACTTTTTCCTGGTATCCGGGAAGTTTCCGGTCATTTAGTATATAGTACGAAAAGCTAAATACGAGAAAAATCATTTTCAACAAAACCGCTACAGCGTTTTTGAGAGTCACGTGATGCGTAAAGAAAGTATAAGTACAAAAATTTTACGATCACATGGCAACGAAGTGATGTAGGCAGTGGCGACTCTAGCTTTTTATGGCTACTCGGGCTCGACATAAACAGTGTTAAAAAAACGGTAAAAAAGCAATAAAATAGCAACTTACACAACAGTTAAATTGTTGCAAAATACTTTCATTCATGCATAAAGTTTAATCTTCTTAATTTGATGGCAAACTCATACTGAGTTTGTTGTGTAGCTCTTTGTTATCAGCTATCCATTGTGAGCCACAGAGGAACAGACATTTATGACCAAACAAAAAGCCTGCATTTACTACATGGCAGCATGACGGCAGGCGTCTTACGAAATCTTTTTTCTATTCCTCTCTCCAATTGTAGCTCGGGCTAATCCTCGAGGGCCCGAGTTCCACAAACAAGTTAAGGAAAGAATTGTGTGAAACAACGTAACAAACGTTTGCATTGTCTGACTCAGGCAAATGCGATCGAGCCCGAGTGAGATGTAATAAGGAAAAAGGCTTTTGTCTCGTTTGTCTCTTTTTTTTCTCCGCAATGCGGCTCGGGCTATTTTCCTCTAGCCAGAGCTTATGGCTAGACAAATCGTTGAGCGAAAAACGCAACTGCCACCGCACACTTCGTTGTTTTTTACGATGACTGTTTCTTTCAACGAACTTGATACGAATTAAGTTAAAAAAAGCTTTAAGCTTACTTTTTAAAATTTAGATAATAACAAGCCTTCCATCATTCTCAGCCCGAGTAGCCCGAGTGCCGGAGTCGCCTCTGGATGTAGGGGTTAGTGTGATGGATTCCCACTCGCAGGGCAGGGGATCAATGCCCTCCTAGGTTTTGATTTTTCGTCAGCGCATTATACTGAAGTCGCTGTAGCGATTCTGTTGAAAATGCATTTTCGCGTATTTAGCTTCTCGTGTATATAGTCTTTGCTGATAGCAAGACTGAGAACATTCTCTGCAAGTATTAGCAAAAATGATATATAGTTACTAAAATTATGTTGTTTTTTCGACTTCTTGGTTATAAAGTCTGTGTCCACAATTTTGGGCTACTTTTGAGGTAAAAATAATCTGGCAACCCTTCGTTGCTTGAAGGCTTGTGGGCTAGGCCGGTTTTGAGTTGGCGAATTACCGGTACCAGTTGGTAGTCTAGTAGTAGGCCTAGTCTAGTTTGATGTGATAAGCTTAAAATTCCCAGTTTAGGATACCGGTACTTCTTTGGTGTTGTAGACTGCAGAGTGACTTGTTAGCAATGACATTCAATGGTGAAAATCTTTGTGATACTTCAGTAGAAAAACCAGTATCATTAACTGTTAAAGAGAAGCATGAACAACTTTCAAAGTGTTTGTCAGATGTGTTTACCGGTACCCTTTCAAAAGGTAAGCTGCCTATTGCCTAGTACTGTACCAGTAGTTTAGCTTTTTTAATTGAGTGAAAGATACACTGATGGAAGTACCAGTTTACGGTAGTCTACCTGTCTACCAGTAGCCATTAGCAGATTAGCTGGTTATGACTAGTCTATGAGCAGTGGTGTAAAAAGTATTTTGAAACTGTATTTAAGTAAGAGTATTGTTACTGACGGCAAAACTACTCGAAGTAAAGTAGAAAGTATTGACTAAAAAAAGGATTTAAGTGAAAGTAAAAAAGTAGTCATTTAAAAGCTACCGGCAGACCGGTACTCAAGTAAAAGTACTTGTATAGCAGTATAGCGTTTTCAAACGTTAAAGTGTCAACTACACACTTGCCAATGCGGCGATGATGGACTTGCTTTGAAGGTGGCAAAATAGTGAAACAAAATAAATCATTACCGTCCAAATGGTCGATTGGATAGAGCGTCTGCTTCTGGAACGGTAGACT
The DNA here is from genome assembly GCA_964006365.1 of Trididemnum miniatum. NCBI lineage: Eukaryota > Metazoa > Chordata > Ascidiacea > Aplousobranchia > Didemnidae > Trididemnum > Trididemnum miniatum. The sequence goes on along the minus strand of OZ023233.1, from coordinate 7,290,481 downwards.
CGGGGTTCGATTCAGAGTTGGGTTAAACCAATGACTTAAGAATTGGTATTTATAGCTTCCCTGCATGACGTTTAGCATCAAGGCGACAGCGCAATTCTTATCGCATGGAGTGAAGTTTCCATTGCGATGACGAGACCGAGCGTTATGGAGTTGAATAATCGAGAATTGGAATGTAAATACAGATTTTAGGCGCAACGAGGGATTTCAAGGCGAGACTGTAACTCAAATGTCTCAATAGTAAACTACTTCTACTTTTCTAAAATAAAAACTACCCAAGTAGAGTTACTTTATACTAAAAGTACTTAAGTAAACGTAAAAGTAGCAATAAAAAACTACTCAAAAAAGTACTCATCGAAAAAAACTACTCAAGTAATCTACTCAAGTAAAAGTATTTCGTTATCCTACACCACTGTCTATGAGTACCAGTACCATCATTACAATTATAGCCTACCAGTACTTTTAGTTTTACTAGTTTAGCATTACCGGTAGCACTTTGTAGTCTAGTAGCAGTAGGAACCGGTACCGGAATTGCTGATACCGGTAATAATTTTAACGAAGTGTCTATTTCACTGAAAATTCCGGTTACTGAAGTTTGAAAAATCGTAGTTGCGTAACCGTTTTTGGTTCCTGTAGTGCAACTCTCACAGTAGGGGAACCGTTAGGGGATGTTTCCGGTTTCACAAACCATGATTTTCAAACTTCGGTAGCCGGAATTTCCGGTGAAATAAACACTTCCTACTTTTAAATGAAACTGATCTGCTAGTTAATGTCAGCAGTTGCTGTGCTACTATGCTAGAAGTTGCAGTAATTGTTGAGTTTGTTGAACTTGTGATGCAACATTTTTGTGTGTACATTAATTTACGGCAGTGTCTATTTTGCAGTTAACAGCATAATAGCTCTTAAGTCTATTTTGCCGCAGCTATATAACCCCATGTCACACAAATATTACATGTTTTTACATCTTATTCTATTCTACTGTCTTCACGAACCCAATTGTTAACCCCAGGTCACACAAATCGAAGCCACAACGAGAATTGAACCCAAAACTAGTACAGCACTTCCCATTATACGCTGCGCTCTATCCACTGCGCTATTAAGAAGTCGTGGCAATCTAGCACAAAATGGTGCTTAAAAACCCACGACATCACTTACGGCAAAATAGACACAAGAGCTATTTTGCCGGTGATGGCAAATAGTCACTGCCTTAATCTGTTAATGTACTCTCATACGATACATATGCAGTAATATTACTGAAATGTATAGTACTAGGCGTAGTATATCTGCATATGCAGTAATTCACATTGTACCATTAATGGGCAAATTGAGCACCGGCACCAGTAGCCTTTGAAGTCAAACTGTCCAAATTCAACTTGATCATTTTCAGAAATTAAGTCATTTTTGGGATGTAGTGAGGTTCAGTTTGGTAGAAAAATATGCAGATGCAGCATTGCTAAAAATGATACCAATATCAATTAAAATTTTTGATATGTTTATTGGCATAGATCTACACAGATTTGTTCTTTTTAATGATATTTTTCAAATGTTTCAGAAAGGCTCCAACCGTCTGTTTATGCTGCTGCAACCCACCCATTAGTTTTGAAATCAATTAAAAAGTTAAAGAAGTAAGTGCTTTACTGAAGAATGCACTTTTACACTACAGCTTATTGTATTGATATATTCAAGTACAACAATCTTTTGTTAAATGCATGCAATTTTTAGGTGTTACAAGTTATACATTTGATTAATCTCAGATTTACTGGATGGCTTTGAAAATTAATGTATTACCGGTAGTATTTTTGCTTTTTTCTTTCATGTATGCAAGCATGATGCAAAGTTGGTTGTGTATTTTCAATTGAAATTTGAATGTTTTCTACAAAACTCTTGCTCATACAGTTAAAATAGATCAATTTGATCTTGTCATCAGTTAATGTGCAACATGTTTATTGCTCTATTTTATGTAATAATGTGGCAGAAGCTGTTGGAGATTCCATTTAAAATGACTCTTATTGATGCATTTTTATTCTGTCAACTTTTTGCATTTTTTCTTATAAAGCAATCAGCGAAAAGTATTAATTTTTTAGGGCAAAAGGTGATGACAATCTTTGTTCTAATGACTTGAAAGCTTTAAACAAGCGGTTTATGTCTGGTCATCTGCCTCGATCAAAACCAAGTGAAGAAGTTGCTGATGATACTGATGATGAGGAGGAAGAAGAAACACCTGTTTATTCAACAGCAAAGACTTCTTTTTATACCAAAGTAAGTTTGGAGTTGATTTAAAACTGTTCTTTATTTATCAACAGCAGTTTTTGTTACCAACACCTAAGAGATATTGACACTACCACGTTAAACATAGTTGCAACAGTTTAATTTTTAAGATGTTAGATTAAAAAATAGCTAACCCTTTATCTTTATTTGTAGATTCTGACTTACCAACTGCGTACTGTTTCAGCGGTCCGAGATTATTTTCTGAATTATGTTTCAAAGTATGGAAATACTTGGTTGAGGAGTATGATTCCCACTCAACAAATTATCACCCTTATTACTTTCATTGTTTACACTTACGTTCTAAATGCCGAATTTCTTCTGTACATCGTACCTCTGCTGTTATTTATTATTTCTTTCATTGTTTTGCTGGTGTCAACATTGCAGTCGTTGAGAGGTGAGTTATTTTAATACATAAAACTATTATCAACGCGGTTTGAACACTACGCCAAACAGAGAGCTCAATGGTACACGCCAGAACATAAACACAGATTAATCTGTTTAATTTTCAATCGGTGATCGATTTTTTATGTAAAACTATATATCCATATTAATTTGTACACCATTGCAGTAGATTTCAAGCTTAGCAGCATTTTATTGTAATTTTGTTTGAGTGGAAGCTACGGTTTTCTGGAAGAAACTGTACTCTGGCTTGTTTTTGTTATTTCTTATCTTTGTTTGCATTTACGTTTAATTTTTAGGTGAAAAACGTTTTAAAGAATTTGTGGCTTGGTCCGAACTGCTGGTCAGTGTTGATTCAGCACTTAACATCCACGAAGCCGAGGATAATTATTTTCGAAATCATGTTTCTCCTTTGGTTTCCTTGCTACCTGCTCTAGTTTTGAATGTTATGTCTTTTTCTTTGAACGCTAGCGACATATTGCCTTCATCTGAACTTGCATTGCTTAGTATTGGTCTTAGCATTGCCTGTTTTTATACTTTTTTCAAAACGTATGACAGAACTGCTTTCTATGCTATTGGTTGTCAAATTGGAGCAAGCTTGTTAGAAAGTTGCCATAGGCTTTCAGATGATGCTAACAGTCGCAGTTGGTTGGCGATACACTTGGCTTCATTTAACAGCTTACAATTCAACTTAACTCCATCTGTCATTCTGCGGCTTTTTGCAGTGGCTTTGTTGGTGTCCCTTCCGTTTCAATCGCGACATCGAAGTACTCGCAATGGATTTATCCGAGGTTTCTTTCCAGTAGTTTATGTTTTACTTTGGTGGGAAATGTTTTGTCTTTTCTTGCTGAATTCCAGCGTTTCTGGCATGATTCGAGCTGGTTTAGGTGTCACCATTCTCTTGTTTTCTATTCCTGCAACTATTTTTCTGTTTGTTTTCGCTCTTGTTAAATGGGTATCAACACTATTTTTACTTCGTGTTGCAGTTGCTGCACTTGTGTTTGTGGTTCCTTTGATATACTTCAAATACCGACACAAGCATGACAGTTTTAGATCGCAACTTTTGCACATAAAAAAAAGCACTGGTCCGGCTTTAAAAATACTTTTTCTTGTCTTATTTGTTGGTCTCTTCGTATCTCTGGTTGCCTTTTACCGGCCAGCTGGTTTGCAAATATACGATTCTTCGTTGACCTGGAAGGACTACCAGGATACTTGTTATGATACAAATCGGGATGCTGTTACTTCAAAAAGATTTTGTTATCAATTGAACGGCCACCACGTGAATTGGACTGGAGTTATAAAAGATATTCAAATAACGTCCATTGAAAACAAAGTAAGCTTTTGGTTAAACTCATGTGCATCTTGCTCATTACTTTCTTAAAATTCAATTGAGCTATTAGAAAGTTAATCGATGTGTAGAATCTACGATAAACAAATGCGTACTTACATTACTGTGACACACGATTTCAAGCGTACCCTAAAATTCTATTTCGATAAAGATATTACAAAATCAGAGTTCAAAGTTTTTTTCAGCAGAAAAATCAAAAAAGTGAATTTATATTTAGCATGTTGCAAAAAATAATTTTTTAAAATTTTTTCATAAACTCAAGGATAATCACACGCTCTTTCTTTGGCGAAATTTGTTTTTTTAGTTCGAGTCGGTGCTTCAAGTCTTTCCAAGTTCCTTAGCAAATTGGCTGTGTTGTTTGTACGGAGAAGCATACAAGAAAGACGAAGCGTCATGCAGCAAATCGGACCACCATTCTCATATCTGTTTCATCGGTGAAAAAACTCAACGAGATTGTCACTTGGATCGTTACAATAAATACGAGTTCATGATTTTGGTTGAGCACTTAGATGAAGTCACATCACCGTTATTAATGAAAGCTGTGACCAGTAACAGTTTTAAAGTAAGTGCTTCGGTTGAGGTTTTTGTGGGCGAGCGTGCCTTGGGAAATTGGGGTGCTTTAGTTTTTTAATATAATGCATAACGTTTACATTTATGTGGTAAATTTAACTTAGACATCTTCATTTATCTGCTCTTATTCAATACCATTTTAACATGGAACAAAACATTGCCAGTACTGTAGTGTTTAGGCTTTGGTGTGGCTGATATGAGATATTATGAAGTGAATATTAAACTAAAAGCTATGTTTGCTACATGATTATTGCATTGATGTAAACGTAGCATCAGCATACAGAGCAAGCACTTATGTATTATTACTAATTTCTTATGGTGTTAACAACTAATACAATAGCGGTGACGTAATCGTTGTCGTAATCGTCAACACGTGAAACACAGCTTATATGTTAGTAACCTATGAATTAAGTCGTTAAGAAGCGTCGGAGGATGGTTAGTTTGAGTTCACCCTTTTAGTCGATTGCTTAATCCATGTTTATGTTTTCCCTCTAACGTAGTTGACGCATTGAAATACTGCTTTTGCGAAACTAAAGTTGATCGAAGTACGCTTTACATGCAAGCATGCTTAAAGGACACTTTTAATGAACTGAAAGAAATTTTCTACAGCACGCTTTCCATTATATATCTGCTTATTTTTAGTAAACAAGTCGCTCATTAAGCTTAACTTCCGTGTTAGTAATACATCGTTTTCTTTTGTTTCATGCATTATTTTGATTTATAGTTTGATCGGCGTCTAATTCATCACGTCCAACTATTGTAGTCTAATAAAAACCATTAGTTTAGTTTTGACGTTTTTTGTAGAAACTGGTATTTCTTCTTCGCAAAGGGATGAAAATAAAATACAAGGGCATCCTTCAAGCTGATTTTGCTGTGGTCAACGTGCAGAAGATTATGGTTCTGGAAGCAGATTTTAAGCATTTACCGAGAAAGGATGTTGGCCTTGATGTGAGTGTGGCATTGGATGAATCAGCAAGAGGACTAATGCGCTTTTTCTTTTCTCCATTCTTAACGTTTTCTGAGCCCGAAGAATGAAAAAGTGAATGTGTGTTATTTTTAAACCAGATTTTTGTGAATCTATGCGCAAAGTTTTGCTAATGCACTTATAAATAGATTGGTTTTAAGGATACCAGCTAGTTAGCTTAGTTGCTCAGCGCATGCTGTTGGTGCGTGAAATCTGGGGATCTATTACCGGGCCGGTCAAATCGGCACAGTGTCGCCAATGGTTTGTCACCGCTGCGACCTTTCTTCTGAGCTGTTTTGCCCAGGCGCTAAGCCACAGAGTTAGGCCCCTCCAGGGCCGCCACTCGTTACACGCTTCGGCGCAATAGCGCGAGTACAATGAAAATTTGATTTTTTTGTTGAAAGGACTATGTTGATTTGCAAGTGTAGCTTGATTGTTCAAAATTTCTGTACATGAAATTACGTTACTTGCACAAAATTTAGAAGATAAGGTATCATCTACCATGATCACTAGATCTACCATCTATGATTACAATATAGGTGTTATTACATGTCAACAGTTGAACAATTTTCCCATGTTTTGTTCTTGAATACTTTGTATGCGTCAGTAAGCACATATTTGTGCATTATCTTGTTTGCAGTTTTCTTAATTTTTTGCTACTTTATGATCTTCAAGTATTACATTTTTTTTGTATTTAAGCAATCCTCATGCCCTTTTTTGTGCTCATGTGCTGTTAGTATTACTCAACTCCATAATTAAAGTTTTTTGTTACTACCTGTGACTGACTATGACAAATTGACAATACTGCCTATGACAGGACTAGTTAGTAGTGCATTCATCGAAAGACTGCCCGGTGTCTTGAACGGAGTAAGTATTCAGTATTTATTTAGTTTTATGTTTGTCCTCCTATCACGAGATACCGATTAAAGCGCTCTAACGAACTCGCTTAGCAGTTGCCGGCCATCTGTCCACTTCACCAAGATGGGAGGATCCCGCTAAATACGTTGTTCAACGGCACAAGTAAACTTGCCGGTTTGTTCTTCACGCTGTCCCTTTGATGCTGAGCGTCAACCAGGGAAGCTGTGAATACCAATTTTATAGTCATTGGTTTGATCCGACTCAAAATTAAATTGAAGTGTAGGACAGCTCCAGAGGCGGACGTTCTTACCATTCGGCCATCTTGGCCACCAATAGAAATGTACATTGTACAGACTTAATTTTTCCAGTTAAGCCGCCAATAAGTCAGTTTCAATCCTTCTATAATTACCATCAATTTTTTGTCACAAGTGTTTGGTAGCAAGAGTTATAAATTCAGGGTTCATACGCGGTCTTGAAAAGTATGGAAAGGTATGGAATAAAATTTGGTCAATTTCCAGACTGGAAAAGGCTGGAAAAAAATTTTTTTTTGGTTTGTTAGTATGGAAAAAGAAATTATTTTTCCAGACTTAATCTATAATATTTATCAAACGACTTGTTTAAGCTGACGAAGCAACTGCTAAAACGGTTCATTAAAACCGATGTGATGAAGCAGATAACAACCCCAATTAAATTATTCAAAAATAACTTTCGTAAGGAATTTTCTGAAACCAAGTATCCCAAAGATGCTTCAGAAGTCAATGTGGGATTTATTGGAGAGCAACAGTTGAGGAATTTGAATGTGCACAAAAAGTATTCGATTTGGCATTGCTCAACATAAAGAGAGAAACAAAAGGATTTTACATCGCTATTGTAAAGAAGTTGCTGGAGAAGTCTCCATTAAATTACAAACTGGTGCGCAATGCAGAGTGGTTAAATCCACTCAAAATAAAAGAAGATCGCAATGTCTCTGTGGATCAACTAACAAAATGTTTGGAAGTTTTATGCAATATAGGAAGAATTAAAGCAGATAAATGTGATGAAGTAATATCAGAATTTAAAAGCTTTATGGATGAAAAAAAAGAGGTTATTGCAGAGTTTGAATACGAAACACAGTTGGATCACTTTTATCATTTTCATCTGGCTACATCCCAAACCTACAAGAATTTGTGGAGAGTAATAAAAATAGTGCTTTTGTTATCCCATGGGCAAGCATCAGTCGAACGCGGATTTTGAGTGAATAAAAACCTACTCACTGAAAACAGAAAAGCTAAATCAATTGTTGCTCAGCGATCAATTGTAGACCATGTGCGATCTGTGGGTAGAGTGGCAAATGTTGAAGTGGACAAAGAGTTTTTGAAATATGCCCGTGGTGCCCGAAATCGTTATCACGATTACCTTGAGGGGGTTAGGAAAACGAAGGAAGAATCATTGCACACACGAAAACGGAAATTGGCTCAAGAGGAAAAATAATTCTTTGAAAACCAAAAGAAATCGCATCGAAAATAGTGTACGACGTTTGCATGCATCTGCTGACAGTTTAGCATTGCAAAGCCGAAAAAGAAAACAAAATGGAGCTACTTACCAACTTCAATGCTTTCAGAAAATCTGCCAAAGACAAGGAAGCCGACCGAAGTGCTTCAGCGTGACGAACAAATCAAGCAAAAAACTGAAGAACTCAAACTAATTTAAGCGTCTTTTTGGTTCAGCTGTTTTTTAATGTTTGTTTTAATCATACTGTCATGTCCAGGTCAGAATTTAAAAACTCAGAATTAGCCCCAGGTGTGTGGGAATGTTAAAGCTAGAGCAGATGAACTAGTTGCAGAGGAGGAAAAGCTTATGGAGGCATTAGTGTAGTATTCATGATAACTGTTTTGAGATTCTTGAATTTGACATCTATTTTACCAAGAGTACTACGATGATTGATTGATACTGTGGTTTTATCTTGCCATTATGTATTACATTTTGAGATAGCTGAGCCAATGTTCATACCATTTTTTAGATTTTGGTTATAGCTTATGCAATAGGAGAGAATTTGCTGTAGCAAGCTCGTTATTGTAGACCAGTCTTGGACTCTTTGTATGCTGGTGCGTTGATGCCTTTGCCATGTTTATGCAAAATAGTGTTTGATTTAGATTGTGGAAGATGTAGATATGTAACTGTGAGATAGCTGCCCAACTGTGTTTTTTAGCTATGCTTTTCATGATGCAAGAAGTTTTGTGGTAACTTCGTCTGTGAGATAGGTGCCCAACTGTGTTTTTTAGTTATGCTTTTCATGATGCAAGAAGTTTTGTAGTAACTTCATCTGTGAGATAGCTGCCCAACTGTGGTTTTTTAGTCATGCTTTTCATGATGCAAGAAATTTTGTGGTAACTTCATTTTGCAAGTCGTATTATGTGCATACCCACATGTTGTAGCTTTGCGTAGAGTTATAGCGTTGGGATGTTTATTGTTTATCTATTGTCTTTTGCTTAGCTCAAAGATGCAACTATACTTTTTTACTGCATTATTATTGAAAAATTAAGTCTGGAAAAAGTCTTGAAATTTATGTTCAATTTTGCGTATGAACCCTGTAAATTATAACAGTCTGCATACAATTTGTCTGTAGCAATTTCAAGAGCGTGATTTCATAACTAAGCATTGTTTTTTGCATGTTTGTTCGCATTGCATAAAGAGTAACAGTTAGTTTATTTTTCTAAAAATGTATCACGTATTATTATATTGCACTTGAGTATTCGTGTTTATAATTATATAAAAACGCATGTAGTCATTCTCATTTGTCGGCAGCGTGGCGCAGTGGTTTGGAGCGTCGTTTTTACGACCTTGATCGTAAGGTTAACGGTTTAACTCCCAACCTGGTCTCGTTGTTGCGTCCTTGGATAAGATGCTTCCCGATGATTATCTCTGCTTCGTGGAATCCGGCAAGCAGCAAATTAAAGAAGTCAGAAGCAAAATTTGACCGGAAAACTCGAAAACAAAGGCAACTCCTAAGCGAGTCTGGATTCGTTCTAAGCATAGCGCCTCCACCGCTTTCTCATGATGGGAGGATAAAGACAAAGAAATCAATCATGGTCAAATTCAGCCTGAGCCCATGGGTGAGATTAAGCCTATACGACATTTCGGCGTGACCAACTAAAAAGAGGTCACTCATTTTCACTTGAATATTGTTGGGTTATTGCTAAAAAGTGATCGAAACGAAACATCTGCGCAAAAGTAATAGCGAAGTAATATACAAGCCAAGCAAATCTATTATGTCCGTAACTCTGACTACACGCTCCTGCAACGACCTTAACTGAAAGCTAGCATAGCAGCAAAGCAAATGGCTTGATTATAAAAAGTAGTGAGGGCTACAGGAAAAAAACTCGTGAACTACATCAAAGCAAATAAGCGCGCAGCATACAGGGTGACCCAAAAAAAACGGGCCCCAATTCTAATTATTCTAAATACACGGGGCCCATTTTTTTTGTGTCACCCTGTAAAAACGCATCATAGTACGTAGCTGAGGAGAAAGGCCGCACACACCAACCCGAACCTTAAACTCAGTTTTAACACCCAATGGGTCACTCCGAAAAGTCCTGTGTGCATGGATGGTTTCATTTCTGTAATCTCATTAACATCTTTTGTTCATGAATACGTTTTCAGAAGTTAGTGTATTATTAATTGGGTTATGCACTGTTGAGTGAAGCAATAAAGGCACTTCAAACTGTCTACGGACCGCGGGCAATTATTGGCCAGGTAATTAATATCGGTAGGCTACTTACACATGTACGCCTTGTTTAGCGTGTAGCTATTGCTTATTGCTTGGACGTAGAATTTTGCTTTTGCCTTCAATTCGGTAGCTAACGATTGTCCCTTTTTTCTGCAATCAATCCATCTTATTTGCAGGGTTGGAAATATCGATTAGAAATCGTTATTCTCTACTTTTTCGTCATCGAATGCAAAAATTCTTTACTTTTTTCTTTCATTATCGACTGGGGTTTTTCCCTACTTTTTTGCGTGGTAAATCGATATTAATTAATCAATACTTTTTTTCTGAGTAAGTTCTTTCAAAAGTTTTTATTTTTTTTATTTTTAATACCTTATCTGCAGTGGCGTTGCTGGAAGAGCTTTTAAGTAGGGGGGGGGGGGGCTGTAATTTATGTTGCCATACCAACGTCTGGGGGGCGAAGCCCTTGCTATCACTACATACGTCATGCGTATCGCGGTATCATGCACTTTACTTCAGTAAAAGTCACTTGGAGACAGCTTGATGAACTCGAGCTTTCTTTTAGCTAGCATGACACACAGTAGCCAGATTGACGTTTGTAAACGTGTTAACCATTTTCATGAGCTTATTATCCGTTCACAAGCTCCTAGGCAGGAGTGCATTTAGGGAGGTGGGCATTGTGCCATGCCCCCCCCCCCCCTTTTTGACTCTGCCTTTTAGTAAAAAAAAAAACCAATGGTGCCAAATTAAGTGACTGAAATATGCTAGACTCTTCTGATAGTTTCTGTAGCTTATGGCCAGTGGCGGATCCAGAGGTGTAGAATGAGGGGTATGCATCTTCACACTAGCCATTTTCAAAAATGCTTTTGATGCATGCAATTTTTCTATAGTTTTGAACCTCTTCGATAGTGATAAGTCTTACTCGAAAATGTGCGAACAAAATGAATCATATTTGGCGAAGTACTCAGAATCAGGGTCAAAAAACTTAACAAAATTTGCCTAAAAATTATTCAACAAGCACTAAAGTAGCCATTACAGCATGTAAAATTTCAAAAACTTTGCGTTGTAACAAGCCCCAGGACCCCCCTAGAGGTTTTCTTGCTTCTCAATCAGCTTCAAATTAGTTCTGCCTAAAAAAATACACTTGAAAAAATGTGGTAATTTTGCCCCTCCACCCTTTTAAAATGTTTGGCTTCGCCACTTCTCCTAGGATAAGCTGCTGTAATTTTAATTTGATATTTTGTTCTTTCTTTTTTTTTTTTTTTTATAGGAGAACATTATAATAAAGCTGCCTGGATCCTCTCCTGGCCATAAGCTACGGAAACCATCAAAAGAGTCCGGCATATTTCATTACTTGGCACCATTAGTTTTGTTTTTTTTTACTAAAAGGCTTAGTCAAAAGGGGGAAGCCATAGCCCAGTGCCCCCCCCCCCCCCCATAAATACGCTTCTGCAGCAAACCTAAGGGCAGCGAAAGTTTTTAAACAGGTTAATAGCAAAAACCGTATATACGGACTTTCATTAATAGGGCTAGCATGTGTCGAAATTAGTCAGGGGATAATAAAAGAATTTTATTTTAAAAAGAAAAGGAAGTGGGTAAGCGATTGGATAGTTTATTTGTTTTTTGATCGTTTAATTTTGTTGAGTTCAATTCGGTAACAGTTATAATACTTCTGATTTTTCCTTTTAACGTTTCTTCATTGGGAATTTGAAATTCTGGTTCGGCGTTTTGAAGTTCAAGGAACAGTTTTTTTTTAATTGGGTCCCCTGTCCCTTTGCATTCTTTTTGAAATAATTGTCATGGCTCGTGTCCCACAAAACCTCATAGCCGCTGTATATTTCTAAAGATTGCATGATAGTATCTTGACCCCACTTTAATATGTGTTTTTGCGACATCTTTTGTTTGTGTACCGCGCTATTGAGTTGTGACTTGTGCCATTGCCTAGTAGTGCTAGTAGGCCTACTGTACGCAGCCGACCCCCCTCCCACACCCATCATGTCATAGGCAACGACTCGATTTTGAACGTTTCTTTGCATTTTAAAATTCGCGTTATTTTTCCAAGGGGGGTCATCTGAACTGACCCCCCTTGCCCCTACGTGGTTACGCCCATGGAAGTAGGCTTCTGTAGCAACGCTAGCTTGCAAGTCAAAAAATTGGATCAGTATGGCATTCGTGGAATTGCAAATTGTATGCTGAGCTCATATTTGAATAATCGTAAGCAATATGTTTCTTTTAATGATATTAATTCTTCTACAGAAAACATTGACTGCGGAGTACCGCAGGGGTCTATTTTAGGTCCTCTTTTATTTCTAATTTACATAAACGATCTTCCAAATTGTTTAAAAACTGACCCCAGATTTTTTGCTGACGGCACTGCGTTACTGATTGATGGAAAAAACTTTGCTAATGTGGAAAGTGTAACCAATTGCGAACTTTCTCATATATCAAGTTGGATAATTGTAAACAGTTTGACCGTAAATCCTAAAAATACTCTTGCGGTATTAATTTCACCACAACTACGAAATGATTGCAGCAGTCCACAAGTCACGCTTACACTCAACAGCGAAATGATCAACACCACAGAAACGGCAAGATACTTAGGAATTATAATTGACAGTAAACTTAAATTTCAATCTCATATTTTGTTACGATACTTGAAAAAAAATTGGCTCGTTCTGTTGGAATTCCAACTAAACTAAGTCATTTCCTTCCGCAAGAAGCGTTACTGAACTTATATTATTCCCTCATACATTCACAATTGCTATACGCACTGCCAGTTTGGTGTGCAACATACAAAACATATTTAACCAAAATAAAAAGATTACAGAAGTAAGTAATTCAAGCTGTTACTAAAACAAAGTACAGTGAAAGCATCACACCTCAATACAAGAAATTGCAAATATTAAAGCTGGATGATTTATTTATTTTTGAAATTGCCAAGTTTATATATCTTTTTATTCATAAGAAAATGCCTGATAGATTTAAACACTACTTTACGTATTCTACTGATGCATTTTCCTACACTACACGTAACTCTAAGACAAACCAGTCGTTATCAAGGCCGTATTAAGGACTAGGGGGGCCCCGGGGCTATTTTTGCGGAAAGCCCCCATGCTTTTTTTGAAGACCTGATTTTGAGTTTGGTATCGAACTTTTTTAGAAGACGCCATTTGACGATCTTTTCTAGGGTCACACCCATGTAAGCAGCTGTCTTAACAGGCACGATTTACATAATAGGCCCCTTGCTTTGCTTTTTGCTGCTTTCAAATACCCCAACCTACGTATCAGGCTGCAAATTCAAACCTGAAAGATATTTTTCGCAAAACTCGAACTTGAAAATTTAAAGTTTTTGAACTGAAAAAAATCAAATTTCGCTGAACTTAATGGAAAATAACTCTGATGAGCTTAAAAAAATAAAAAAATCAACAATTCTGACTAGTAAAGATCCACTAGCGTAGCCAGGATTTTGCAATGAGGGGGTAGGTTGAGAATGACATCACATTTGACCATAAGTTGTATACAGAAGCGGATCCACAAAGTTTTGATGGGGTAGATGTATTTTTGAATCAGTTTGAATGTTAACCAAATGCAAAAACGTTTAGACCCGGAAACGAGCGTAAACAAGATTTGTGAAAATGTTTTCATGTCAGGGGCGTATTCAGAAATTTTTTCAGGGAGGGGGCACCAATTTTCGTCACTTTTCAAGCGTAGTTTTTTTCGACAGATTTAATTTAAGCAACTTAGCCTAAGTAACAAAAACAACTCTAGGGGGGTCCGCGGGCATGCTCCACCGGAAAAATTTTGAAAATTTGCATAGACCTACTGCAATGGCCATTTTAGTGCTTTTTGAACAATTTTTAAGGCAAGTTTGTCATATTTTTGGCCCCTAACTTTGAGTGCTTCACCAAATACGATGCATTTTGTTCGCACAGTTTCGATTATGCGTGCTTAAGGCGACTAAGGCATATTATTATGAGGAGGTTCAAATTTATGAAAAAATTTTATTCATCCAAAACATTGTTGAAAATGGCTGGTGGGGGAATGTATACGCAGCCTACCCCACATCCCCCCTGGATCCGCCCCTGGTTGTATAATAACAAAAGATGGCCTCAAATTTTAAGAGAGATGTTTTAAACCAAAAATAGCGAAGGCAGTTAAGGCACGATTGTTGTAAGGAAGTCAAAGGAATGCTTTCTGGTGAATGTGGTAAAACGATATTCAAATGTTAGCAATTTAGTTATTTTTTTCGCTACAGTACGTAGGCTACATCATTTTTGCTTGAAATCGTTTAGCCGTTTTTATACGGAAGGTCTGAGGGGCCGAGGGCAGTTGCATGTACAGGAGCGGCACTGCCCTGCTAATAAAATTGCGCCATTGCTTCAATAAGTGTAACGGCAAAGAACAAAATTCAGGAAACAACGCTACGTAATTCTTGTTATTATCAGTGGCGTACGGTGAGCATTTTTTTGAGGTGTGCTCCTCTTTAATATTTGCTGCCGCATGCAGCCATTTATTAAACAAATGTGTGGAAGTGCTCGAAAGTTTAATGCAAATGCGCGAACCAACATCAAGCGCCTTTTCAAGCAGCCTAATTTGCTACTTAATATATTTAATTTTGGTGTCGGCTTTTTAGCTTTTGCTATTTCCAATTTTTCGTCGTAATTTCCGCTACAAAACGGCTTTTCAATCATACTGTCAACACTTACTTCCATTCCGCTACTTTAACCTACAACTTGAATTTGACCAACAACTTTAAAATGTACAGTATATATTGACCGCCACACTTTCAAAAATCACTAGCAATTACTCGCAACCGCATCCTAATACGATGTAGAATACAATGGAAAAGGTTTGGCTTGCTTGTGTTCAACGATACCTGTTGAACCTGCCCTAAGAGAGAGCCATTGCATCATTCTTCTGCGATGAAAAAAGCAATTGGAGTGATTGAGCAATCACGATTGTGGCGTGATTGAGCGTCTGGGTTCAACTTTCAAATAGGACATTTTTTGCATTTGACTCGTGTGGAAAGAGAAAAAGTCACTCTCCGCTATATAATATGATTCAGAATACAATGAAGAAGATCTGGCTCGCTTGTGTTCAACGATATCTGTTGAACCTACCATACAAGAGAATGTTGCGTCATCGGTCAGCGTTGAAAAAAAAGCAATTTGTCGTTCATCAAAGCAAAAAGAACGCAGATTGCGCTGATATTACAAAGATTGAAGACGAGAAAATCCAAATATTGTAGTTAAATGTAATTAACGTGTGTGCCTGTGATATCGCAGAGTGTGCGCTGAACACCTTGAATCTCTGGAGAATACGTCCCTGGTTATAATGGCACTTACAAAACCAGATTATCATTGACAAAGCATCGAGCACTTTGAAATAAATATCAGAAAAAGAAGTATGACGTCATTTGAGGCTCATTGGAGGAGGGGATTTGTAACCCCCAATCCCCCCCCCCACCGTGGCTGCGGCAGTGTAAATATCTAATGAACTTGAACTTGACTACGCTAAAAATTGATCAAGTTTGCCGTCCCGCTAGGCCGCTACGACTGCTCTGTGCTTATCGTCTCCAATGGTGTAAAAAGTAGTCCATAAATCTACTTAAGTAAAAGTATTGTTACTAATGGTGGAAGCTACTTGAAGTAGAGTAGAAAGTAGGGGATGTAAAAAGTAACCAAGTAAAAGTAAAAAGTATCAGCAATTTGAAGCTACTTAAGTAAATAGTGGGGTTTGGAAAACCAAGGCCATAAGGCTGAGCTTTGACAAACGATAATTTGATCACTTGACAACTTGACATATAGTTTGCCGATGCTCAAGTATATTTAGAATAATTAGCACATTTATTTGACGAAAATAAAAAAGTGAAGTGTGTCATGATGCGCAAAATGCAACCTCATTTATAGGCGCGGGAAGTAGGGTGCCAGGGGGGGCTCAAGCCCCCCTGAACCATTTAAGCCCCCCATGACAATTGAAAAAATTATGCACTGAGTGCGACGGGATTAATGCTCGCAACGTACACACGTAATGAAGCAAGTATTTTTTATAGTGCTTTTAACCAACGAAGAATCACAATTTTTTTAAAAATCAATCAGTTATTATTCACTTGGTCAACGTAAAATTTGGTGAAATTTTCAATGTTTGAAGTTCATTTTCAACAGTGTTTTATATCAGCGTTTGCAAACCTTTACAGCAGTCATGGACGATGGACCAGTAAAAGTATAATGGCTGCCAATTTTTGTAGCTGCCAAACACTTTAGGCCAAACTACTCTGAATGCTCATGAAAGTCGCTACTGATCATGGGAATTACGCAAATTGTTAACAAAAATGCGGTGAAGTGCAAAAAATGGTCCTCAATCCTTCAGATGTTCCGAATTCCACAAAAATTTTTGTGAAGAACTAAAAAAAAGATTTTCATGGCCCGGACGCGTTACATGAACTGGAAATGTTGGTGGCCAACCTGATTTTTGTACATGCCAAATTGACCCGCGATCGACAGCCAAGCATCCAAAGATCGACCGGTACATCGCGATCGACTGGTTGGGCACCCCTAATCAAGCTTATATGAGCTGGTGCAAGCTCTCTTCTGTTTGAGTTTTTTAATGGTTTTGAATTTTTGCTACCAACCCAATGAAGCGGCTAAATCACTACTACACTGGCACCGATGATCAGTAGGCTACTTGATTTGAGGGGAATGCCATCCCTCTTGAAAACAACACCATCCCCCCATAAAACATTTTCGCGTAAACCATTCCCTTACAACTATAATGACTATCTCTTTTTACGTCTGCGTGAAAACTTGTAGCCTACCATCCCCCATAAGTGTTTTCACAACTCGAGCACTGCCGATGATTGTTACTAAAATTGAGCTAGTACGCCTACCTACAGTAAATACCTGCCGTATATCTACACATTTCATTATGTTAAAAAATGGTTCAATGCTATATTTTGATTGTGCGTTTTTTGTTATTCTTAAACCTTAGTGGGGCATTGTTTGTTGCATGTAACTCTGATCAGCAAAGCAAAAGTTAGATCGGACAAATTTAGCTTGCCTACTTTTCGGTTTTGTCATTGAGGTATTTGCATTTTACAAATACATGAGTAGTAATTCGTGCATAGTCAGAAAAGCCTAATGGTAGTAAGCAATCTTGTTTTCCATGATAAAAAATTATCCTGAAAAAATTCCCGTCATTTGAGCGGGCATGCAATTGATGTCTATCAAAATAAGTCTGCTGAGTGTCCTGCTCTTAAAAACGTGCGTTCGAGAAAAGGGGGGTCCAGGGGGCGAAGCCCCCCAGACGTTGATACGATCTTACTATTTTAAGCCCTCCCTGTCCAAAAAATGTTCCCGCGCCACTGACCTCATTGTCCACGCCAAACACAAACAACAAAAGACCACTTAATATCACGAAATTGTAAAACTTATATGTATAAAATAAAACAATACCTGATACTAATTTTGCCAATTTTATTATCAAGCATGTTTATTTATCATTTGCGTGATACATTGCTTAATATTAACTACTTATCACTTTTAAAGCCACTTAAGTAGCGTTATTTTCTGATTGAACTACGTAGGTAAAAGTAGAAGTAGTCAAAATTTAAATCTCTTAAGAAAGTACTAGTTACCAAGCAATAATACTTAAGTAGTCTAGGCTACTTAAGTAAAATTACTTCGTTACTTTACACCAGGGGTGTGCAACCCACGGCCCGCGGGCCACAATTCGGCCCTCCAGGCCAGTCAATGTGGCCCTCGACGATGGTAGGACAAAAAAATTTTTTTTTTAAAATCGATTTATTTAGCAATTTGTACCGTCTATAATACACGGGTTGTGTTTAGCATTTTACAATTTTATACATATTTGACGGTGACTGGCCCTCGACGTTGTTAAAATTTTCGAAAGTGGCCCCCCAGTGAAAAAGGTTGCACACCCCTGCTTTACACCATTGATTGTCTCTGCGTTCTATCTGCACTTTTAAGAACAAAAATGCGGCACAGAATGTGATTACGAAAGTTGGAAAATTGAACATCGAAAAAAATATTGAATAGTGATGTTTATGATGCCACAATCGACGTTGCTCAGATTGACGCGCGTAGTGGAAAACGCATTGTCAACATGATCTCGTGGTCAAAGATCAGAAAATTGTTTAACCTTAGTATCTGAAATGAATTCCTGTTTGCCAAGGCATGCAAAAATGAATCTAATGCACTTTAGCAGAAACAGTTAAAATAATTGCATATTCGCTAAACGCTACAGCTAAAATAATGACTAGGGCCCGCTAAAGTCATAAAAGTCAAAAATTTTTCAGGACCTTGTTACTGTACATGATCAAATGTGTACTAACGTTCGTTTCAGGTGTTCAGGAGTCTGTTTTGGTAGATTTTATAAGTCAAAATTTTGCATAAAGTCAAAATTGTCTTTATCAAAAATTTCCTTACAAAAACGAACAAATTTATACTTTTTAAATATTTTTTTGAATTTTTGAGCTGCTATTAAAATTTTATGTGCAGTTTTATTTGATTTTAAACTTTTGAAATAGTAGCAATATTTGCACTATCGTCACAATAATGCGTGCGGTAATTGAGAAGGAAATAGCACTTATTATGCATGAAACGTCACTGTTGATGCATAAATGCATAATTGTTAGACAATTAATCTAATCCTTCAAAAGCCTTGCGCTCTTTACAAGTGGTCTTTTAAGTTGTAGCTTGCAAAGCAAAAAATGCCAAAACAAGCCAAATCTTCTATAGCGAAAGTTAGGCAAACTTCCCAGGAATATCCGGATGAGTTTTCGGCAACTCCTGCCGGCGACTTGCGATGCAACCTTTGCGACGTGTTAAACCAGAGGTGACAAACATGCGGCCCGCGAAAGAATTTACTGCGGCCCGTGAACATTTTGGCGAGACAAGTACTCTTAAACTTTTTTCGCCGTCTAATCTTTGCGATACGATATCAAAAGCTCAGCCCCCGATTGAATCATGCGCGTATCACGCAGGAATTACACCATCTTACAGTACAAGCCTTTCATCTTTTTCAGGGTTCAGCAGTTCATGCATTGTTATGTAATAATAATAACATAACTAGCGGTCCTTCTTTGATGCATGTCACCTGCGTTGCGCACTTACTACATAACTGCGCTATGCGTGTGCGTGCTCATTCAAAAAATATTGATGAAGTAATAGCAACGATCAAGGCAGCAACAATCAAAAACAAAGATCGCAAGAAAGATTTTCATGATGCTGGTCTGCCATCTCCTCTTCACCCTGTAATTACAAGATGGGCAACTTGGCTTAGAGCTGCCTTATATTATATAGTGAGAACCTTCCAGCTGTTCGTACCATTGTCAACAATTGGACAAGTGCAGGCCTCTTAGTGAGCACAGCATAAGACGCTATCAATGTGGAAAGTTTGGTGTCGGACTTGGTTAAAGTAAATCAATACCGGACTCTAGCAGCCAACGTAGAGTTCTTAGAAGGAAGTGCCTGCACAATAACCAAAGCATACGAACTGCTGATTAATATGCAATTCGATGATGATCCTTGCGCAATTAAAGACTACATTAACAAACGACTATCCAACTCTGATTTAGAAACAATAATAAACTGTACCAACTTGACAATTGACTCAACAACCTACGCACTATTGCAAAAAGCCCAGCCACCCTCTGCTGTTGTTGAGAGGTCGTTTTCTATGCTCAATAAATTACTGAGAAAAGACAGAAATTTTAATGTTAAAAACGTAAAAAAATATATGATGCTGTATTACCATAAAACGTCCTTGTAATTATACTGCGTGGCTTTCGTTAAAAAAATCATAGACATACTGTTAGTTTACAGTACAGTTGCGATAGCAACGCACTTTTTGTATTACACACTAATTGATACCGGTACACACAATGGCTCGTTATCCTAGGTTTTAACGTCATGCGTCGCTTTGTTGCATTGGCTTCAAGACTGAGTAATTGAGAAAATGTTCGAAGTAGGCTACCTTTTTCTTTAAAAACTTATGCAAATTGCAGATTATAAAACATATTTAATTAATAAAGTGCAACAAGATATAAACAATACGCGGAAGCGGTTGAGTCAAAATAAAGTAAAAATTTTACTAAAATAAAGTCAAAAAAATATTTTTTAAGGTCAAAAAAATGGCCCTATATTCGCTATAGGCCTACTATTATAAAAACAGAAGAAGGGACAAACGTCTGTAGTGGTGATACACTTACAATACTTTATGTGCTGGCTATCAATAAAGTAGCGAATAGCATAGCTTATCCACCGGACCACCTTGGCGGCTGAGACTCTTCAAGCCGGGTAAGTAATGACAGCGACGTGGCCATCGAAAAATTTAGGGGGATGCTGTACCCGGATTGAAGCAAATCATCAAGGAAAAAGGTCTTATCTTCACAAGGAAAAAAGGGGGCCCCCTTTTCCCGGTTACGCCACTGAGTAATGGTCAAAAAAACTGAAAAAAAAAATATGCAGTATGTGAAGCAGAACTATTGTAAAGAATAACCCTCCTTCAAATGCTTCGCCGAAACGCTGTATTAAAACTTTTGCAGGTTTGCCACTTACTGGTATCAATTGCTAAAATCTCAAAAAATCATCATAACGTACAGATGTAACTCAATGGCCATCTAAACTTTTCATACTTAATTTGATTAAATTTGAAACTGAAGGGGTCTTTTTTTTAGGACGCCATTGACAAACTTTTTATCACTGATCGGGGGGGGGCCCTTTCTCGGGGGGCCCCGGGGCTATATCCCCCATAGCTCTCCCCCCCCCTTTAATCGTTATACTTGACTCACTATTCAACCAATAGAAAGCCACAAAGCCACGTTCGTTTAAACACCTGGATATTAAGATATGGAACTTTATTCCTCAAAGCATCAAACAACATTCTGCGTATCGAAATTTGAAAAATTCTTACAAATATTACCTCATTAGTAATTATGAATAATTATTTTGCTTGGTATATTATGCTATTACTTCATTTTACACTACAGTATTGTGATTATACAACTAACTTATAATCGAAAAAATATTCCATTCCTTGCATAACTTAGGCTTTTGATATTTTTATAGTCTATTCAATAATTGCAACAATAGGGCTGCTGCTTGACTTGAAGACCTTCGCAGTAGTCTGTTGCTCTTTTTTTTTTTTAAATTGCTTCGGTTATTCGTAGGCCCCTCTATACAGTGCCTCTTCTAAGCTTTTGCGTTAGGATGGACAAATTCCTAAATGCGAAGCCCCAAGACCCCTCTTTCCGATTTCTTCACGATTAGGCTCTTATTTTGAACGGAAGAAAAAGTCGCGTGGTCAATCATTCTTCGTTCATATAGGCTACTCGAAAACAAGCAATGTAAACCTACCGGTGCAAGAAGTATTTTGCGCATGAACATTGGAAATAATCTATAACGGTATTAAGATTTTAAGTGGGCTATGATTGATAATATGGGAACGCCATTGCTTGCACGTTGCACGTCTTAACATAATGCAGTGCTTCACCCTAACTCATTACGTACGCCACCTTTAAGGCTGGTTTACACGACCAGCTGAGCTGAGCTGAAGCTTTGTTTGTTTTATAGTAGTTCGTCTCGGCTCAGCTCTACTCGTTTCAGCTCAACTCAGCTCTACTCGTTTCAGCCGGTCTAAACCCAAACCACATTATAGGCTGGTTTACACGGAAATAGCAACGAGCTTAGCTGAGCTGAGCTGAGTTGAAGGTCGTGTTTACACGCTTTTTTTACTTAGCCGAGTTGAGTTTCAGCAGCGAGAAAAACTAGTGTTGCCAAATGAAAACAAATAATATTTATGATAGATTTTATTTAAAAATTATTGTATCTCTTTTTTGAAAATGGACAACACTGCAAAGTGGTTAATAACATCGACATTCAACATTCAGTTTTTGTGGGAATACCGACAAATGGCTTTTTACATGATAATTCGATTTAAGAAATGTGTTTTTTTCACATGAACAGACGTACGCTTTCGTCTACCACTCCATATTCTCGTGGAGACATTGCGTCGGCCGAAGACAGTAGGCCCCACATTAAGTGGTTGAATAGTCCTACTTTTGCCATTTTTTATGCTTATCTTTATATGCTGTAGTTAGCCTATCAAGCAGTGGTAGCGGGCGGTTGCCCACATCATTCAGGGATCTACCAAAGCTCAGAATTCAGATTTATATCCTACATTGTTGAACTTGTAGCCTACAGTAGCAAAGTTGTGTATATTGTTGATGTTGGTAAGAATGACTCGTTTGCGAAGAGCAGTAACTTTGCGTTGGAGGAGGGAATATCTGAAAAAAAGGAAGCAGCGCAAGGAATATGTGTACAAGTTGAAACTGCTTTTGCTGTATGCATGTGCCCAGACAACCAAGAAAGGAAGAGAGTGGGTGAATCCCGTTCTTCAGGAACGCAAAGCAAAAGGTAAGAACATAAGAAAACATGAAAAAAGGATAACTGATAATGTAGTCAATCAGTGTCCACTGCCATGAAAAGCATTACTTTTGCTCGGCCTAGCTTGCATTTTAATAATAAAAGCAAATTTTTAGTTTGTCAGTAACCAATTTCAAACGAAAATGATCAAGAATTTGTTTTTAGGGGAATTTCATAAATTAATCTCTGACCTGAGAGATAAGAAAAAGCCATGGTTCTTTAAATACTTTCGGATGACACCGGAGGTATTTGACGAATTACTGAGCAAACTGGAACTTGGTATTAGGAAGCAAAATACACGATCAGATGTAATTTCTCCGGCCGAAAGACTTGCCGTGACTTTGAGGTATGCGGCTATCAGTAAAAACTATGCTTTTAAATGATATTAAACCAGGAGTAATTTCAGAACATGCGACACGACGATGCTGCTACGTCAAAAATTTTCTTACGTCGTTTAGAAGTCGTTTCAGTAAATATCTACTTTTTTCAGATTTTTGGCGACAGGAGACTCGTTCACAACTATCGGTTTCTCGTACAGAATACACAAAAGTACAGTGTCGAGAATAGTACACGAAACTTGTCAGACCATTTGGGAGGTGTTGCAACCCGAGGTAATGCCTACACCCTGCATGGAGAGATGGAAAGAAATCGCTGCCGAATTCTACAATCGATGGCAATTTCCTCTCTGCGTTGGCGCTATGGATGGGAAACATGTAGTAATACAAGCCCCAGCCAACTCTGGCTCAATGTATTACAACTACAAGCACAACTACAGCATTGTCCTTCTTGCAGTGGTCGATGCAAACTATAATTTTATTTTGGTAGATGTGGGCGCACAAGGGAAAAATGCTGATGGAAATGTGTTTGCAAATTCAAACTTCGGAAAACGGCTGAAAAGACATGATCTAGACTTGCCCCTGCCAGCATCTCTACCAGGATCTGACATCACTTTACCACATGCTTTCGTTGCCGATGAAGCCTTCCCTTTGGATGAAAATATCATGCGACCATATGGTGGCTGTTCGCTTTCTCGAGCACAAAAGATCTTTAACTACCGGCTTTCGAGGGCAAGGCGTATCGTTGAAAACGCCTTCGGGATAATGGCATCACGGTTTCGAGTTTTTCGCAGGTCTCTTCTTGTAAAGCCCGAATCCGCCGATGTCATTGTTTTGGCCTGCACAGTTTTGCACAACTTTTTAAGGTGCAAAACTGCAGTGAATTATATGGACGGCCTTGCTCCGGATTCCGAAGACAACAGCGGAAGAATACTGCCAGGACTGTGGAGAGCAGAGCAAGTTGCTGGATTGCGATCCTGGAGAGGGAACAGCGGGAGACGTTCGCATTCGGCTCTACAGAACAGGGAGTTGCTCAGCCAATATTTCGTGAGCAACGATGGCGCAATCCCCTGGCAAAACGCAATGATATGAAAAGTTGAAAACGAAGTGTAAGGAAGTCAAAGGACTGTGTGGTTAGGCCGATTTCCTGTTACCTAATTATTTACTGTCTTTTTCGAACCGACACCAATAAAACATTACGAGGTACTCCACAGTTTCGAACTTTTATCTTGCATATAGAAAAAATTCTGCGCTCGGAGATTGAAAAGAAATAATCAGGGAACACTGCACATTGGTGCACAATTTTGCAAAAAACGAAATAATCCGGAAACATCACATTAAACGTTTTCAGATTTGAGACATTTTTCAAAAACCTTCAAGTTCAAATGTTGGCTTATATGGTGCATGACACCATAGAAAACTAAAAAGTCCAAAATCTGAACACTTCTACAGGCTGATCAGAAAGCAACTCCCTACTCCATTCTTTTAACGTGTTTACGAGCTGCGATACTGAAACAAATGAACATGATTAAAAAACGAACTCACATAACATTTCCAAAAAGAATAAATTTAGTTGCGAAACATCAATTAAACTGCTCACAAAAACTGAGAATCATATCACCTTATTAGAATTAACTTTAAGTACGAGTTTTAAAACAAGGAGTTACTTTCGAATCATTCTGCACATCACACACCGAAACCCGACATTTGAGGGGTACATGACATTTAGACGCCGGCGGTTTGACGCGAAATGCGTGAGGGTGGGGGATAATAACGTTTTTTTAACCCCCCAACCCTTACCGGTTTCCATCCCCCTAACCCCTGACCCCTACCGAGTTCCACCACCCCACCCTCACACAGTTCGCATCAAAACGCCGGCGTCAAAATGTCCTGCTCGGGGGCATTTGGGCGCGAAATATGTCCGCATTCAAAACGAATTTTTTATCAATTTTTTTTAATTTATTCCAACTAATTTCTGTTTGCAACGATCTTATAAAACAAATTAAGTAATCATCTGTCGCTGACTTGACCTTTACTTTGCTCCATTTTCGATATACGCTACCGTTAATTAGCAAAGAAACAACAAAAAAAGGATAAAAAATACACTTTGATAGCGGACATATTTCGTGCCCAAACGTCCCCGCGCCCAAATGCATATCACACACGTAACTTTACAGTGGGAGGACCGGGAAGAATCGAATCAATCAATCAGAATCGAATGACATCTCGTTCATCTCAAGAAGATACTTAAGTTCGAGCTTGCTGCGTTTCTTCGGGGAGAGTTTTTTGGCTTTTGCAGCTAATGCCGAAAAAAAAGGTCTACTTCATCGTCTTCTCTTATAACACCTGAAAAGTCCATGTTAATTAGGAGAAAATTTAACAATCATTAAAATTTAACTAACTGAAAACACAGCAGCTCAGAAGAGAAAGCACATCTTAATCTTGAATCACGGGAGTGAATTGGAGTCTGAACTTTGTAACTAGTTTGAACAATGTTTTGAAATTTTAATGTGGCAAATATGCTAAAATTTAAACAAGAAATGCTAATTGAAATTTAAACAAGAAATGCTAACATGCTGTTCTTTTCATAAGATGAGACTTTGATCAAGTAATAAACTTCATAGCACATGATGCTCAGTGCTTGAAGATGAAGTTATCAATCAGACATGGTAAAAAGTAATTTTATTCTTAGGAACAGGTGCAAAACTTCGCTTCGGAAGAAAGCAGGAAGGCAAAAAGCAATTGATTTAGTGAATACATTGACAAGTGTTCGTATAAACTTACCATCATCTTGAGCTCCCACGTTAGGATTCCGCAGCTCTTCCAAAATTTGCTTGGTGTCCAAACAATCATTCCTCTTTTTAGTTCGTCGCTTCGGCTTCACCTCATCTATACAAAAACATACTCTTAAAATAACTTCAAACCCATGCAATAATTACGTTTTTTCGCAAAGACTAAACACATTCGTATTAACAGAGGGTGCACGACATCTTGTTTTGTCCTCCTCGCTATTCTATCGTCTTGAACAGGGTACAACATTTTTCTTTCTGAGGTGCTTTTTCATCACAACCGGTAAATACTGAAAATCTTTTCAGGCAAAAACTACGTATAGTTTGCAAACTGTACTTACTAAACTTTACTGAATTTAAAGCAAGTACATAATACTCAATATCTACTCAAATTATCAGCCTTTGGGCTGCAAACAACGATGTTAAGTCATTTGGCAAGCCAATATTGTATCTAGCTAACTAACTACAACCTTTGGGAGAAGCTAGAGTCGATGCACTTGCACTAGAATTGCTCTCGTCAGTCCAATCAAGAACTGTACTGGTAGCTGATTGCAGGCCCCAACTGCTACATTGCGGCTCCTCATTTACCAGCAGCAATCCAATTTCTTCAGCTGGCCTTTTCTCAGCATCACTGACGTTTGAACTAGTGCTGCAAATATGATTAAGCAAATAACCACGAGCAGACTTGCAGAATGATAAAGAGCATTCTACACGAAACTTTTTTGCATATAATCAATGCCACTTTTTTCTTTTATTTTCAATGCCACTCCTTTTTGATAGGGCACCTTTATTCTTTAATCTCCTATCACCAGAAAGCGACCAGAGCGCTATAACGAGCTCGCTTAGGAGTTGCCGGCCATCTATCTACCACACTGAGATGGGGGAATCCCGCCAAGTGACTTTCCGAACGGCACAACAAGCATACTTGCCGGCTTGTTCTTCACACTGTCCCTTTAGCGCTGAGTGTCAAGCAGGGAAGCTGTGAATACCAAACTTAGAGTCGTTGGTTTGACCCAGCTCGGAACCAAACCAGAGTCTACAGCTCGAGAGGCAGACACTCTGAGCATCCGACCATCAGAGCACTTTAGCTGAAATATATCACGGCGAACAAGCAACAGACTTTAAAAAATGATTATGAAAAACTTTTATGAAAAAGTAAAAAAATGAAGCACCAGCCACTAGTGACTAGTGCATAAATAGATACTGTACAGCTATATCATACCTTCTGGATTGACAAAAAGGCTTTATGAATTCCATGTTTTTTTTGAGTGACCATTCACTTCTGTAGCCACCAGCGGAACCGCTCTTGGGGGGAAGGCAAGACCTTCTATATCGATCTTTAAGTATCTTCCATTTCCGCTGGCAGCTACTTCCTAAAAAGAACATAGTCATAAAATCAAAAATATAATATCTTTTTAAATGCATAGATCCAATATGCCGCAAAATATGAAAAGAAAAATGAAAAGGTTCAGCGGGCATATCCTTATCCCTAATGCCTGACACCAGTTACTAGCAATTATCCATTTTAACATCCATAGCTTGATAAGCAAGATGACATGAGATCACTTTGTTTTGATCATAATTATGATCAGTGATCCTGTGTGCTGATCAAGATACTGGTACGGTATCTTTTGCCACACCAACCATGCTACTGTCCTTTTCTTAATTTCAACAAAGTGAACAATGCTATGAAAATGCAGTTAACTTTAATAACTTCAGTTATAATAAAAAAAATAACTACACCATGAAAATGCCACCAAAATCATGCCTTATTGACAGATCAGATGGTCTGAATACCTTCTTTTACTTCATTATTTAAATCTTATTGGTTGATTTTGATTTGACATTTTTTGGCGTTATTTAATTTCAGAATCTTGTTACCTGACATAAACTTTTAATATTGACACACAAAAAGTCATTTGTAGCATAGACTTGCACGAATGGTATAAGCAGCTTTAAACTTTGAGGTAAGGGCAGCAAAACAGTAACACCAGCCAATTTCAGGTCAAAATAGATGCAAACCGATTTACCAACACTGTTACTTAAAACCATTCACCCTCCTCAGCTCGTGCTAAGTTCCTACATCAATGATTACATTTGTATGGTTGTTCCTTGTGCTAGGAGATAACAAGGTATTCAAACCTCCTTCACTAGTGAATCTTGACAGTGCTCATACAGTGACAAACTAATAGATCTTACCATCAATATTCAGTGCTCCACCAATTTCCTCCCACGCTCGAGCTTTTAAACATTTGTTCCGGTAAGAACTTTGGGTCATGTCATACAGACATGGATGTTGTTAAATTAAAAGTATCAACTTTTCTAACTTTTGTTCGGAGAATTCGGACATTTTACATGACTGATTTTATTGACATTTTACAAGACATCAAAATAATGTGGTTTGGGTTTAGACCGGCTGAAACGAGTAGAGCTGAGTTGAGCTGAAACGAGTAGAGCTGAGCTGAGACGAACTACTATAAAACAAACAAAGCTTCAGCTCAGCTCAGCTGGTCGTGTAAACCAGCCTTATTTTGAGTTGAGCTTAGCTGAAGTAGGTGAAGTCTTGTTTCAGGTCTTGGCGAGTTTGGAGGTACCCACATAGGCAGCTTAGTGAAATGCATGGTTTTTCTTGTTTTTGCACTAATAGGCTAGATGTTGCAGAGAAGATTATTACATTTAACTAGCCTGAATTTACAAATATGTCTATTAACTAGGCTTTGGCTACTTTGGTAATTCTAGTTAGCAGGTTAGTGGGGCTTGTTTAAAATAATCCATGCAGTACGGTTGGTTGCAGAAAATTGTTTCTGTTGAGCAATAGGAGATTCTTCAGAAAAAGTTGTTGCTTGTGACTACAGGTAGCCTTTTTGATTAACTGAAAAGATTGACAAGAGACCAGCACAGTAGACAGTACCGGTTGACCGGTACCGTACTGATATTGCCATTCTGTACTGGTGGCAATTATACCAATATATTGGTAGTCGGTCTACTCGAGTACTTGAAGTGAATGTATTCATTTGAGTATTTAACTTAACTGGGTAAATCCTTTTAGTTGTTCTACTCAAATACTTGAATACTAGTAATTTAGTAAATACCTGTACTTGAGTAGATTTCATCAGTTTTAACTAAACTATTTGAACAAGATACCGATACTCTGTTAAATAATAACTGAGGTTATTTTCAAATTATATTGAACTGAAAATTCAACAGCAATTGAGAGAGACTGCAAAATGAGCTTGCGCTCTTTGAGTCGGCGGCCACCCAGAATATATACCGGTATGTCAAATGCGATCGGCTCCAGCCGTGAATCGAACCCGTCACATAGGATCTGCCACCTGCATGCGGTACTGCTAGGCCATGTCGATTTATTTCTCTGAAATACCCCTGATGATCCCTCTTGAATGAAACACACTATCTGATATTAAATGCATATTTTAACTCTGGTTAAGGATAATATTACGTAAATAGAACTTCTTCGTTATTGACTTCTGCATGTAATGTATATATATATAGGTTTTGTAGGATTCAACCTAAAAGCATTTCGATACGAGTAATTTTGGAGCCAGAATAAATACCAAATCAAACATCTAGGAGTTTATGGACATGATGCTATTGCTATGACTGTTATTGACATCAGAGTGTCATCTGGATTGGTTGTACAATTCTACTTTATATATTCAGAATATATGCTGTTACTGTATTAAGTGTGAATAGAATTACATGTAAAATGTCCGAATTCTCCGAACAAAAGTTAGAAAAGTTGATACTTTTAATTTAACAACATCCATGTCTGTATGACATGACCCAAAGTTCTTACCGGAACAAATGTTTAAAAGCTCGAGCGTGGGAGGAAATTGGTGGAGCACTGAATATTGATGGTAAGATCTATTAGTTTGTCACTGTATGAGCACTGTCAAGATTCACTAGTGAAGGAGGTTTGAATACCTTGTTATCTCCTAGCACAAGGAACAACCATACAAATGTAATCATTGATGTAGGAACTTAGCACGAGCTGAGGAGGGTGAATGGTTTTAAGTAACAGTGTTGGTAAATCGGTTTGCATCTATTTTGACCTGAAATTGGCTGGTGTTACTGTTTTGCTGCCCTTACCTCAAAGTTTAAAGCTGCTTATACCATTCGTGCAAGTCTATGCTACAAATGACTTTTTGTGTGTCAATATTAAAAGTTTATGTCAGGTAACAAGATTCTGAAATTAAATAACGCCAAAAAATGTCAAATCAAAATCAACCAATAAGATTTAAATAATGAAGTAAAAGAAGGTATTCAGACCATCTGATCTGTCAATAAGGCATGATTTTGGTGGCATTTTCATGGTGTAGTTATTTTTTTTATTATAACTGAAGTTATTAAAGTTAACTGCATTTTCATAGCATTGTTCACTTTGTTGAAATTAAGAAAAGGACAGTAGCATGGTTGGTGTGGCAAAAGATACCGTACCAGTATCTTGATCAGCACACAGGATCACTGATCATAATTATGATCAAAACAAAGTGATCTCATGTCATCTTGCTTATCAAGCTATGGATGTTAAAATGGATAATTGCTAGTAACTGGTGTCAGGCATTAGGGATAAGGATATGCCCGCTGAACCTTTTCATTTTTCTTTTCATATTTTGCGGCATATTGGATCTATGCATTTAAAAAGATATTATATTTTTGATTTTATGACTATGTTCTTTTTAGGAAGTAGCTGCCAGCGGAAATGGAAGATACTTAAAGATCGATATAGAAGGTCTTGCCTTCCCCCCAAGAGCGGTTCCGCTGGTGGCTACAGAAGTGAATGGTCACTCAAAAAAAACATGGAATTCATAAAGCCTTTTTGTCAATCCAGAAGGTATGATATAGCTGTACAGTATCTATTTATGCACTAGTCACTAGTGGCTGGTGCTTCATTTTTTTACTTTTTCATAAAAGTTTTTCATAATCATTTTTTAAAGTCTATTGCTTGTTCGCCGTGATATATTTCAGCTAAAGTGCTCTGATGGTCGGATGCTCAGAGTGTCTGCCTCTCGAGCTGTAGACTCTGGTTTGGTTCCGAGCTGGGTCAAACCAACGACTCTAAGTTTGGTATTCACAGCTTCCCTGCTTGACACTCAGCGCTAAAGGGACAGTGTGAAGAACAAGCCGGCAAGTATGCTTGTTGTGCCGTTCGGAAAGTCACTTGGCGGGATTCCCCCATCTCAGTGTGGTAGATAGATGGCCGGCAACTCCTAAGCGAGCTCGTTATAGCGCTCTGGTCGCTTTCTGGTGATAGGAGATTAAAGAATAAAGGTGCCCTATCAAAAAGGAGTGGCATTGAAAATAAAAGAAAAAAGTGGCATTGATTATATGCAAAAAAGTTTCGTGTAGAATGCTCTTTATCATTCTGCAAGTCTGCTCGTGGTTATTTGCTTAATCATATTTGCAGCACTAGTTCAAACGTCAGTGATGCTGAGAAAAGGCCAGCTGAAGAAATTGGATTGCTGCTGGTAAATGAGGAGCCGCAATGTAGCAGTTGGGGCCTGCAATCAGCTACCAGTACAGTTCTTGATTGGACTGACGAGAGCAATTCTAGTGCAAGTGCATCGACTCTAGCTTCTCCCAAAGGTTGTAGTTAGTTAGCTAGATACAATATTGGCTTGCCAAATGACTTAACATCGTTGTTTGCAGCCCAAAGGCTGATAATTTGAGTAGATATTGAGTATTATGTACTTGCTTTAAATTCAGTAAAGTTTAGTAAGTACAGTTTGCAAACTATACGTAGTTTTTGCCTGAAAAGATTTTCAGTATTTACCGGTTGTGATGAAAAAGCACCTCAGAAAGAAAAATGTTGTACCCTGTTCAAGACGATAGAATAGCGAGGAGGACAAAACAAGATGTCGTGCACCCTCTGTTAATACGAATGTGTTTAGTCTTTGCGAAAAAACGTAATTATTGCATGGGTTTGAAGTTATTTTAAGAGTATGTTTTTGTATAGATGAGGTGAAGCCGAAGCGACGAACTAAAAAGAGGAATGATTGTTTGGACACCAAGCAAATTTTGGAAGAGCTGCGGAATCCTAACGTGGGAGCTCAAGATGATGGTAAGTTTATACGAACACTTGTCAATGTATTCACTAAATCAATTGCTTTTTGCCTTCCTGCTTTCTTCCGAAGCGAAGTTTTGCACCTGTTCCTAAGAATAAAATTACTTTTTACCATGTCTGATTGATAACTTCATCTTCAAGCACTGAGCATCATGTGCTATGAAGTTTATTACTTGATCAAAGTCTCATCTTATGAAAAGAACAGCATGTTAGCATTTCTTGTTTAAATTTCAATTAGCATTTCTTGTTTAAATTTTAGCATATTTGCCACATTAAAATTTCAAAACATTGTTCAAACTAGTTACAAAGTTCAGACTCCAATTCACTCCCGTGATTCAAGATTAAGATGTGCTTTCTCTTCTGAGCTGCTGTGTTTTCAGTTAGTTAAATTTTAATGATTGTTAAATTTTCTCCTAATTAACATGGACTTTTCAGGTGTTATAAGAGAAGACGATGAAGTAGACCTTTTTTTTCGGCATTAGCTGCAAAAGCCAAAAAACTCTCCCCGAAGAAACGCAGCAAGCTCGAACTTAAGTATCTTCTTGAGATGAACGAGATGTCATTCGATTCTGATTGATTGATTCGATTCTTCCCGGTCCTCCCACTGTAAAGTTACGTGTGTGATATGCATTTGGGCGCGGGGACGTTTGGGCACGAAATATGTCCGCTATCAAAGTGTATTTTTTATCCTTTTTTTGTTGTTTCTTTGCTAATTAACGGTAGCGTATATCGAAAATGGAGCAAAGTAAAGGTCAAGTCAGCGACAGATGATTACTTAATTTGTTTTATAAGATCGTTGCAAACAGAAATTAGTTGGAATAAATTAAAAAAAATTGATAAAAAATTCGTTTTGAATGCGGACATATTTCGCGCCCAAATGCCCCCGAGCAGGACATTTTGACGCCGGCGTTTTGATGCGAACTGTGTGAGGGTGGGGTGGTGGAACTCGGTAGGGGTCAGGGGTTAGGGGGATGGAAACCGGTAAGGGTTGGGGGGTTAAAAAAACGTTATTATCCCCCACCCTCACGCATTTCGCGTCAAACCGCCGGCGTCTAAATGTCATGTACCCCTCAAATGTCGGGTTTCGGTGTGTGATGTGCAGAATGATTCGAAAGTAACTCCTTGTTTTAAAACTCGTACTTAAAGTTAATTCTAATAAGGTGATATGATTCTCAGTTTTTGTGAGCAGTTTAATTGATGTTTCGCAACTAAATTTATTCTTTTTGGAAATGTTATGTGAGTTCGTTTTTTAATCATGTTCATTTGTTTCAGTATCGCAGCTCGTAAACACGTTAAAAGAATGGAGTAGGGAGTTGCTTTCTGATCAGCCTGTAGAAGTGTTCAGATTTTGGACTTTTTAGTTTTCTATGGTGTCATGCACCATATAAGCCAACATTTGAACTTGAAGGTTTTTGAAAAATGTCTCAAATCTGAAAACGTTTAATGTGATGTTTCCGGATTATTTCGTTTTTTGCAAAATTGTGCACCAATGTGCAGTGTTCCCTGATTATTTCTTTTCAATCTCCGAGCGCAGAATTTTTTCTATATGCAAGATAAAAGTTCGAAACTGTGGAGTACCTCGTAATGTTTTATTGGTGTCGGTTCGAAAAAGACAGTAAATAATTAGGTAACAGGAAATCGGCCTAACCACACAGTCCTTTGACTTCCTTACACTTCGTTTTCAACTTTTCATATCATTGCGTTTTGCCAGGGGATTGCGCCATCGTTGCTCACGAAATATTGGCTGAGCAACTCCCTGTTCTGTAGAGCCGAATGCGAACGTCTCCCGCTGTTCCCTCTCCAGGATCGCAATCCAGCAACTTGCTCTGCTCTCCACAGTCCTGGCAGTATTCTTCCGCTGTTGTCTTCGGAATCCAGAGCAAGGCCGTCCATATAATTCACTGCAGTTTTGCACCTTAAAAAGTTGTGCAAAACTGTGCAGGCCAAAACAATGACATCGGCGGATTCGGGCTTTACAAGAAGAGACCTGCGAAAAACTCGAAACCGTGATGCCATTATCCCGAAGGCGTTTTCAACGATACGCCTTGCCCTCGAAAGCCGGTAGTTAAAGATCTTTTGTGCTCGAGAAAGCGAACAGCCACCATATGGTCGCATGATATTTTCATCCAAAGGGAAGGCTTCATCGGCAACGAAAGCATGTGGTAAAGTGATGTCAGATCCTGGTAGAGATGCTGGCAGGGGCAAGTCTAGATCATGTCTTTTCAGCCGTTTTCCGAAGTTTGAATTTGCAAACACATTTCCATCAGCATTTTTCCCTTGTGCGCCCACATCTACCAAAATAAAATTATAGTTTGCATCGACCACTGCAAGAAGGACAATGCTGTAGTTGTGCTTGTAGTTGTAATACATTGAGCCAGAGTTGGCTGGGGCTTGTATTACTACATGTTTCCCATCCATAGCGCCAACGCAGAGAGGAAATTGCCATCGATTGTAGAATTCGGCAGCGATTTCTTTCCATCTCTCCATGCAGGGTGTAGGCATTACCTCGGGTTGCAACACCTCCCAAATGGTCTGACAAGTTTCGTGTACTATTCTCGACACTGTACTTTTGTGTATTCTGTACGAGAAACCGATAGTTGTGAACGAGTCTCCTGTCGCCAAAAATCTGAAAAAAGTAGATATTTACTGAAACGACTTCTAAACGACGTAAGAAAATTTTTGACGTAGCAGCATCGTCGTGTCGCATGTTCTGAAATTACTCCTGGTTTAATATCATTTAAAAGCATAGTTTTTACTGATAGCCGCATACCTCAAAGTCACGGCAAGTCTTTCGGCCGGAGAAATTACATCTGATCGTGTATTTTGCTTCCTAATACCAAGTTCCAGTTTGCTCAGTAATTCGTCAAATACCTCCGGTGTCATCCGAAAGTATTTAAAGAACCATGGCTTTTTCTTATCTCTCAGGTCAGAGATTAATTTATGAAATTCCCCTAAAAACAAATTCTTGATCATTTTCGTTTGAAATTGGTTACTGACAAACTAAAAATTTGCTTTTATTATTAAAATGCAAGCTAGGCCGAGCAAAAGTAATGCTTTTCATGGCAGTGGACACTGATTGACTACATTATCAGTTATCCTTTTTTCATGTTTTCTTATGTTCTTACCTTTTGCTTTGCGTTCCTGAAGAACGGGATTCACCCACTCTCTTCCTTTCTTGGTTGTCTGGGCACATGCATACAGCAAAAGCAGTTTCAACTTGTACACATATTCCTTGCGCTGCTTCCTTTTTTTCAGATATTCCCTCCTCCAACGCAAAGTTACTGCTCTTCGCAAACGAGTCATTCTTACCAACATCAACAATATACACAACTTTGCTACTGTAGGCTACAAGTTCAACAATGTAGGATATAAATCTGAATTCTGAGCTTTGGTAGATCCCTGAATGATGTGGGCAACCGCCCGCTACCACTGCTTGATAGGCTAACTACAGCATATAAAGATAAGCATAAAAAATGGCAAAAGTAGGACTATTCAACCACTTAATGTGGGGCCTACTGTCTTCGGCCGACGCAATGTCTCCACGAGAATATGGAGTGGTAGACGAAAGCGTACGTCTGTTCATGTGAAAAAAACACATTTCTTAAATCGAATTATCATGTAAAAAGCCATTTGTCGGTATTCCCACAAAAACTGAATGTTGAATGTCGATGTTATTAACCACTTTGCAGTGTTGTCCATTTTCAAAAAAGAGATACAATAATTTTTAAATAAAATCTATCATAAATATTATTTGTTTTCATTTGGCAACACTAGTTTTTCTCGCTGCTGAAACTCAACTCGGCTAAGTAAAAAAAGCGTGTAAACACGACCTTCAACTCAGCTCAGCTCAGCTAAGCTCGTTGCTATTTCCGTGTAAACCAGCCTTTAAACCAATATCTTGTGCTTAGCACTTTTAGAACAATATTAAACCAGAGAGTGATAAAACTGAAAGTGATTTTTTAATTTTAAACTTGGAATAATAACAATTAACTTATCACTAGATGATTAAAGTAAGGACAAGGTAAGTCGGCTCATCAGACACCAGATGATTTAAGCGAGGGAGTGAGTTAGTTGGCTAAATTGTGTTTGATAACAGCGGGCAAGAAATTTTGCTGATAATGAGACATCAGAGAGAAATTTGCGATAAAAGGGTTTTATAAAATATTTAAAATACTGTACGAAGTTACAATTACAAACGCAGTTGTGATTTTTAAAAACTTTGGTCTCAGGTTCGAATCGTTCAATTACTAATTCTTCCCAAATCATAAAATAGAGTTCACACTAAAAAGCACTTAGCTCAACCAATGTCTCAACAAAAAGTGCCAAACAACTGCTGTCAGAACAATTGCCCAACATGGGAAGTTGAGGGTAATTCAAAAGAGTAGCTGAAGCCAAAGCATCTTTAACATCCTGGAAAGCGGCGGAAGCGTCCTCGCTCCAATTCAAGGTTGGTTGGAGCGGGACTTGGGCAGATTGTTGAGGAAAAGATACAGCGGGTGCAAAAGCTTAGCACAAATGGGGATAAACCTATACGATAGAAGTTGACGAGGCCTAAAAATTGACGCAGCTAATTAAGTGACGGAGGAAGGTTTGGGAAATTGCTTGATTGCAGAAACCTTTTCAGGCAAAGGAAGAATGCCGTTGGCTGTAATTTTGTGCCAAAGAAATGTCAATTCTGTTTGAGCAAAAGAAGATTTTGCAACATTTAAGGTGAGAGATGGCTTTTTAGATGGGAATTGCCCATCCTAAAACCCATTAAAAGAGGCCCTGCCCCTATGGTTATTGATGTTATGTATGAGCAACGAATAAAATTCTGTTTTCTGTTCAAATCCAATGCCCGGTCGCCAGAAGCGCTTCGCATGTGAACGATCGTTCTTTAAACGTTTGGCTACATTGGTGACAACAAGGTGTGATCTAAACACGCGACCTACAACCTACGCAATCGGCAATTTGGATTTCAGCCGTTCCCTCTTTCCGTCTTCACGGGTACGACGATGCCCAGCAACCACGACTCCAAGCCCTTCACATAGACATCCACGTCTTCCACGGAGTCAACAGGCCTACAGCATCAAGCTTCACTCACAGCAGAAGGGGGAAGTACTGTAGCAACCAGGGCTGCGAACTCGATCGAATTTTATTCGAGTTCAAGTTCGAGTTCTCTTATTTCATTTTTATGAGTTCGACAAAAATAAGCTTTTTCGAGTTCAAGTTCGAGTTCAGGCAGAGGAATATCCAAAATCTAGACAACTTTTTTACCGTCCGTGCTCATGCAATTAAAAAGAAAAAAAATATAGATCGCATTGGCATGAACAAATAAACGACATGCAGCTCTTCTTTTGGTAAAATCATACAACTTCAGTTTACACGGATTGTGATTACTTGAACAACAAACTATATTTCAAGGGACAAATTAATGTTTCGACTATAACAAAAGTCTCGTCAGCCTTGCTACGCACTTTCTTTCATTGGATATCGTTGTTTGGGGCCAGTCGCCTGCTAAAAATAGGGCACAACCTAGAAAAGAGATGAAGTCGAGATGTCCATGTAAAGCAATGTAAAAAAGTCTGGAATGAGTTTAGCCTGGATTGGCTGTGCGTAGCAAGGCTGACGAGACTTTTGTTATAGTCGATACTATATTTCGGAGTGATCTGTTATTTTTTTTCAACAATTTAAATGTCTTTCCAATGAACTCGAACAGTTTTATTCAAGTTCGAGTTCAGCAAAATTATTTTTTCGAGTTCAAGTTCAAGTTCGGCAAAATGATCGAGTTCTTTCAAGTTCGAGTTCGCAGCCCTGGTAACAACGCTAGCAAGTCAAATCTAACGCCCGGGCGGCAAAAGCTCATCGCATGTGAACGATCGTTCCAGGCCCGTAACCAGACGGGGGCCAGGCCGCTGGCCCCCCTGGCTAAAATGTGCACGGGCAACCCATATGCCCACAGTAGTCAGCACACAATAGTGGGTCTATTCCAGTAAAAACCGCTGTGTCATAAAGGTTCACTTTCGCACATCCGGGAAGAGCGAGGCTAGAGTAATTAATTAATCACAGCAGCTTTATGACGACCGGGTCATACATGGGTAGACCCGCAGTAGTCAGTATAGCTGCAAATAAGCCGGGTATGGTCAGCACTTAACAAGAAAAATTATAGCGAGTGTGGAGTTGGCGAACCCTAACTTCAACTGAAGCTTAAACCTTGGACTTCTTCTGGCATTTTTAAATCAGTTAAAACAAAACAAAGCTTATACAAAACCAATTTTATTAATGGCAATGATTCTCATAAACAATTCTACAAAAAATGCTCAAACAAGTTAACCAAAATAAAATTTCTGGCGAAACAACAATACTTTAAATTTGAATTTGAACAATCAAAAAGCAATTGCTATCATTCCTGGCGCCTAATAAAGTCACTAATCTCTTCCTGCAAAAAGTCTTCTGCTCCTGAAATGTTGCAGCACAATGATTTAAATATAACAGACCCAACATCAATGGCCAATATTTTTAATGATTATTTTTGTAATGTGGGCAAGACTCGGGCTGAAAAAATTCCTCATTGTAGCAGTGTTAAT
Source organism: Trididemnum miniatum (assembly GCA_964006365.1). NCBI lineage: Eukaryota > Metazoa > Chordata > Ascidiacea > Aplousobranchia > Didemnidae > Trididemnum > Trididemnum miniatum. The sequence continues at coordinate 7,252,159 of OZ023233.1, read as the reverse complement.
ACATTCAAAACCTACTTACATAAGCGAGTTTCTTCTTGTTTATTTTCTTTCTCCCACAACCCCCACTGAAATCTTTCATCAGATCAACTCTCTCAAAAATAGCAAATCATGTGGACATGATGAGGTATCCTCTTATTTTTTAAAAGTCGCTGCTAATATCCTTGCTGCTTCTCTTTCATATTTTTTCAACACTTGCTTTACTCAGAGCATTTTCCCAGACTGCTTAAAAATTACTAAAGTTATTCCTGTTTTTAAATCGGGCTCTAAAACTGACACTACAAATAATCGACCGATCTCAATTCTTTCGCCATTTTCAAAAATTTTTGAAAAACTAATTCATTCAAGAACAACAGCTTTTCTTGAAAAACATTTGCTATTATTACCTACTCTATTTGGTTTCAGACGCAATCATTCTACAACCCATGCTTTGTTAGATGTTGTAACATCATGTTACGATAATATAAATGATACTAATTATACAGCTTTACTTTCTCTGGATCTAAAAAAACGTTTGACACTGTAAAGCATGAAATTCTTATCCACAAGTTAGAACATTACGGCTTTCGTGGCGTCGCTCTTGATCTTTTCTCCTCCTTTCTAACTAACAGATTTCAATCTGTGTCGTTACACAACTCCCAATCCAGTTAGAAACTAATCTTTTACGGAGAGCCGCAACGATCAGTTATTGGTCCTCTTTTGTTTACCATATATATTAATGATATTTCCAGTATCACATCAACTCCTCCGAGATTATTTGCAGATGATACTTGTCTGATCTCAAAAGATAGTAAATTTGAAAATCTTAATCACAAAATTGAAACGGAAGTCACTACTGTAAACAAGTGGTTGAAAGCAAATAAGTTATTGCTTAATTTATCTAAGTCAAATACGATAATTCTTGACCCGAAACATAATTTGAACAATAAGCTCAAAACTTCTTCAGCGTATGCGAATTCCGATTTAGGGATAGTCAGCTCAACAATATACTTAGGTGTCACGATTGATCACTGTCTGTCATTTAATCTGCACATAAAAAATTTGATAAATAAACTTTCTAGGTCTGTCGGAATCTTGGCCAAAGTAAAGTCATTTTTATCGACTGCAGCCATGCTAACTTTATATCATGCGATATTTCAATCTCACTTACAATATGGTGTATCAGTTTGGAGTTCAACCTTTAAATCTTATCTCAAGAAATTAATAGTCTTACAAAATAAGGCTCTTAAAATCATTGGAGGTGCTAAATGGAATGAAAGAGCGTCACTTTACTATTGGAAATTTAAAATTTTAATACTGCCTGAGATGTCCAAGTTTGAGTCTGCTGTTTTTACATTTTAAGTTTAATAAACAATTGCTCCCTTCTATATTTAGTCACTATTTCTCCAAATCAAATACCAAACACCATCAATTAACCAGGGGAGCAAAGAGTGACAACTATTTTTTACCATTTTACAGGACGAATAAACTTCAGAATTCAATTAAGTATCACGGGCCCAAATTTTAGAATTCGCTTTCTATTGAACTTAAGCTTTGTAAATCCTTAAAATCGTTTAAAAGAAAGTTAAAGCAATTTTTCTTGAATAAATATACATGCTAATATTAATCCCCCTCCTTATATCCCCCATTTACTTATCTTTGTTGTATCTGTCATTGCATGTATTTGTATTGTATCAATTTCCATAGACATGGTTCGTTGTTATTTTTGATATGTAATGATTTATTGCAACGTGATTTGGGTATTAAACCAATTATATCAAACTTTGTTCATTTATTAGCGAAATTTGGGTATTTCTTCCCTTTAATTATTGTACATACGTTTTTTTTGTTTTGCTTTTGTTGTAGGCTTTGTTCGGGCTATTGTTAAATGAAAAAAAATTATTGATAGTAATGAGTAATGTAACTTTTGTAATATAATCAGGGATTGTTGACTCGAAGACCCTCTTGCGCGGTCACTTTGCAGCACCCTGTAGGTGTCAGTGAATGGATTGTAACGCTTCTGTTTTTTTTGTCGTGTCTTTGTCTTAATTTTTGTAATGTACTGACATCTGCAATAAAGTTTCAACTTAACTTCATCGACGTTCATATTTCTCACCCACTCGGTGGCCTACAAGGTAGGGCTGCGAACTTGAACTCAAAAGAACTCGATCATTTTGCCGAACTCGAACTTGAAAAAATATTTTTTCTGAACTCGAACAAAACTGTTCGAGTTCATTAAAAAGATATCGAAATTGTTGAAAAGAAATAACAGATCACCACGAAATATAGTTTGTTGTTCAAGTAGTCACAATCCGTGTAAATTGAAGTTATGATTTACCCAAAGAAAAGCTACATGTCGTTTATTTGTTCATGCCATTGCGACATATAAAGTCCAGGGCTGCGAACTCGAACTTGAACTCGGTCATTTTTGTCGAACTCGAACTTGAAAAATAAAATTCTTAGAACTCGAACTTGAACTCGGACTTGCAAATATCTCTTGAACTCGAACTTGAATTCGGTTAAAAATCGATCGAGTTCGCAGGCCTGCTACAAAGTAAATAAAAGGAGAGAAGCATTTTGCTACATAAATTTCACGAACAAAAGCGTGCCTTTTCTAATGCGTATAAAATTAAACCTGCTGCAGCTATAGCAGAGATGGTGTTGTTAAGCTAAGCTCCTGATCTGCTCGCTGCTTAAGATGCTAAGGCTGCAATTATCACTTAGAAAATAACTGAGGATTTATTTATAACTTACCAACTCAAAAACAAACCTTAGAATTACGCTCAAACGAAAACAATAACGAGAACACAAATTGAGGATTGTGATCGACGTCATAATATTCTGAGAGTGTGGTTCCCGCATGATGCGAGCGTGGAACACAAATTGAGGATTGTGACGTAATAATGTTGCAAGTTGTAGTGGTTGCTACCAGGGAGTTAAACCGAAGCCGAACCGGAGTTTTATAAACCGGTTTTACGCTAATTTTGTCGAACTTAACCGAACCTGAACCGCATTTTTCAAAATCGCAAAGAGCGAACCGGAACTGAAGCGAAACTTAACCTTGCGAATCTTAACCGAACCCGAACCGATTGAGAAAACGGCTCGCTCCGTGAGGTCACACACGTCACTTTCATCGGCGTAACCGACTGACACTTTGAAGGTGGCTTATATTCAAGGAAATGCAGTACTTGCACAGCACTACAAGCTGTACATTGGCCCGTCAATGTGAAGATATGTTTCTTTATCAAAGATTAGGTTGCCGGTGTCGGAGCATGGTAGCAATTTAATTATCTCGAAATTGTCTTTACTACAAGTTGGTCTATTTTATGCATTATAGCGGCCTGTCAATGCGAAGAAAATTATTGCTTAGTACGTTTCATTTTTTAAATTGTGTTACTAGAATCATACCATTTTTTACTGCGAACTTGAACCGGAACTTTAAAATATTTTGTACTGGAGCGAACCCAAACCGGAGCGTTTCAATTTATCCGAACCTTAACCGGAACTGAACCGAAATTTAAAACCGCTGTTGAACCCAAACCGAACCTGAACCGTAAAAATTAAACGGTTCGACTCCCTGGTTGCTATACAATGAAAACCGGTCGGGTCGATCGGCACCGGTCGGGTCGAGATTCTTCGACCGGGCGGTCAAGCTGATCAAAAAAACGGTCAAAATCTCCTTTCTTGCTACTAAAATATACCTAAACATCAACCGAAATATACATGCCGATATGTGTTTTTTGAATAGTTTATGAAAAATGGCACTAACAAATCACACCTTCTGCAAAAGTTTGTTTTCTGTTTACTTTCATTCAAATACTCCTTTTGTTGGAAAGTTTACGTGTTCAATACTATAAGTAGTGACAACGTAAGTGTAAACTACAGTTTGTCATTAGGTTTATTGAACACTGAAGGTAAACCTTCAGCGATCGACCGGACCGGTCAGTGACATGTCAGTGACCGGTCAACCGGCGTAGGTTGTCAATTTTACTGGTTGGATCTGGTCGAGAAAATCCTGACCGGTTCCATCTCTGAGCTGTAGCCAGTTTTGGGTGCAGTGTCTCCATTTTTGAGTGCAGTTTTTCTGCTTTGTCGCGTATTGACACTCCTCACCGGCGTTCAATGACTTACGGGCGGCAGCGCAATCTTGTAGGCTTGTGAAAAATCCAAAGCCAAGAAAATTGGTTTCGATGAATTTACAGTAATTGTTCTAAGATTAGGCACAAACATACACGATTGGCTATATTGTAAACGGTGAAAGAGTGTGACGTTTTTTTGAGGCAATTTCGTTGTAATTTTGTAGCGATTTTTCAACATAGCCTACTAGCAGCCAATTGTAAACTCTTCAGCGTAAAACATTTTAGCTTTTCTCATACACTTGCTGCAAATCAAAATCAAACCTTCATTATAGACTACTCGGTGTATTACGCCCAAGCATGTAATGAGTTGCGGCCCTGGTTGCGAGGCCCATCTCCGCAGCTTAGCGCCTGGGCGACATAGCTTCAAACTTCGAAAAAAACATCGCAACAGCTGCGAGCCGTTGGCGACTCGGTGTCTGATTTGACCAGCGCGGAAATCGAACCCCAGACCTACCGCACTGCAAGCGATATCGTTACCACTACGCCAACCGGCCATTATTTCCAAATTCCAACTTACATGCTAATCGGCAATAATTTAGTTAGGCCTTACCATAGGAGCACGAAGGTGAAGGCCACAGTGCCATGCCCCCCTTTTGCCCCGTAATAGGGTGCTAAAACCTAACTTTCAGTGTATAATTTCTCAAACTGATAATGGTTGCAGCCTATTTTCACTTATTTTAGCCGAGCTTTAACTTTTAGACGTGAGCTTCAAAAATATTTTTGCATTGTCCATAATGATTGCATTCACTGCAAGCCTTTTTTGATAAAAAAGTGCGTGAAAATGAGTGTTTTTTTATGTGAATACCGCAAAAGTTCGTTGGTGGATGGGAGCTAGCCCCCAGACCCCCTTAGCCCCGACGGGTAAGGGTTTCACCGCCAAACCCCCGGTTGTGCCTCCTCCCCCTTTGCCAAATTCTGGGTACGCCACTGCCCCTTACATTCTAACTGCCTCTTCTAACAGCTCAGATGGCCGAGTGGCATAGAGCGTCTGTCTCTTGAGCTGTAGACTCGGGTTCGATTCCGAGTCGGGTCAAACCAATGACTTTAAAAATTGGTATTCACAGCTTCCCTGCTGGACGCTCAGCATTAAAGGGACGGTGTGGAGATCAAGCCGGCAAGTTTACTTGTTGTGCCGTTGGGAAATGCACTAAGCGGGATTCCCCCATCTTGGTGAGGTAGACAGATGGCCGGCAACTCGTAAGCGAGCTCGTATAGCGCTTTGATCTCGTGATAGGAGGATAAATATGCTACTAACTAACTAACTAACTAACATAAAAAAATTGAGTTTTGCACGCTTAGACAGATGTTGTTAACGTTTGGCTGCAGTCTACGCTGAGGGTTGAACGTCTATGGTTGAATCAGAGTTGTGTTGTAGAGATGGCTCGGGCTGACTTTTTTTAGGCTCAGACTTCCCACGGCCCGAAACCTCTAGCCCAGTAACCGTAACCGGACCGGCAACTCATAGGCCTACTAAACATAAAGCCCAGCCCGCCCAAAGCCCATTCTTTTTATGAACCTTTAATCGCATTAATCAAACTTAAAGGAATTTCAAGAAGTGTTAGCGGCTCGTAAGCGGCCCAGTAAGAAACAAAGATAAAACCGGGCCGTTAGCGGACCAGTAAAAGCTCAGATGGCCGAGTGGTATAGAGCGTCTGTCTCTTGAGCTGTAGACTCGGGTTTGATTCCGAGTCGGGTCAAACCAATGACTTTAAAAATTGGTATTCACAGCTTCCCTGCTGGACGCTCAGCATTAAAGGGACAGTGTGGAGAACAAGCCGGTAAGTTTACTTGTTGTGCCGTTGGGAAAAGCACTTAGCGGGATTCCCCCATCTTGATGTGGTAGACAGATGGCCGGCAACTCGTAAGCGAGCTCGTATAGCGCATTGATCGCTTTCTCGTGATAGGAGGATAAATATGCAACTAACTAACTAACTAACTAACTAAAAAGACCGCTTATTTGCTCGTTGGCGGGTCTCTTAGCGGCTCGTGCCGTCTCTATTCTGTTGAATCATTTTGATATAAAACATAATCAGTTAAAAAGATGGAAACACTGCGCACATGTTACTATTCTAATTTTAAGCTCTTGAACCATGCTTCCCTAATCCCTTCAACTTTCAAGTTCTTGTTCGGTATGGTCTATTCTGCTTGTAGCCAGTGTTTAAGGCGTTTTGAGAAACCGAAATGGTCTCTCAAAATCGTCCAGCGGTATTTCAAAATCTGCTTTTACAATAGTGTAGAACTGAGAAGAAATCTGCGTTTTCCAAAATTGCTTAGTGGTTACTCAAGCCAAACCTTAAAAAACAGTACTTGTAAGCGTTCTATGCATTCTGCATTTGCTGGAACAAATTAGAGTCGCTAGTTTACGAAGGGTTGGGTCAAAATGTCTTTGACTTAGAACTAACCACTGCTTATATAAAAAACTAGTCTTAAGACTCTAGTAATCTAGGCCGATGCCCACCTGCACAAAACAACTTAGAGCCTAGTGATGCTGCATAACAGCATGAGCCTACTCAATGCAATGTATGGTATCGGTAAGTCATAGAGACTCCTAGACTAGAACAGTAGAATAGCTGCTTTAAAAAGGCAGAAAAAAAACATAGGTGCAAACAAAAAACTTCGACGTTTACGAGCTTAAGTTCAAGGTTACATAGTCCATATCATCAGATCATTCAGTATCCTATTGATAGGCTATACATCCTTCAGCAGTTCAGCTAGAACTGGATGAGTTGATGAGTAGTCTTAGTCTATGTCAATAGACTAAGGACCTGTGTTTTTGAGAGAGAGTTTATTTTTGTAGAGAAAGGCACAACGCATGATACAAAATGAAACAAAAATGATGAACTGTAAACTGGTAAATGTATACTACCTTGCAACAGTGCTACTGGTATAAAAAGAAAATTACGCAATGTCTTTTTGGTGAAAGGCTGCAAAAAAACCATGTGTCTATTTTCGAACTGCTAAAACCTGCAGGAGCACAAGGACTGCAATTGCAAGTGAGTTAAGAGCATTAGGACTGCTGGGGGCACTAGTGAGTTATTACTAGGGTTGGATCCATTCATTTTTTTCTTAATTTTGAAATTCAAATCCATTGACTTTGAACAAACAAAATTCAAATTCATTGACTTTGAAAAAACGAAATTCAAATTCATTGACTTTAAAAAAATGAAATTCAAATTCATGGACTCTGATAAAACAAAATTCAAATTCATTGACTTTGAAGAAACAAAACTCAAATTCATGAAGAATTTGTGAGCGGATTCAAATTCAATCCAACTTACCAGTCACTAGTATACTCACCAGTGTCGCCACTCATCAGCCACCTCTACTAATTCCATACTTGGTCAGCCAGATTATTATAATTATGCATTTAAAACAAGACCTATTTTTAAGTACTGTAGGTTTAGCGAGTAGCAACTTGTTCAAAATATTTTCACTCAAGAAATGCGGAAAATAAAGTAAAAGTGTAGCTAACTTCAAAAATAACAGTACAAGATGCAAAAAAACACAACTTTGATTGGAAAACACAAAGAACAATTAACGAAATCAAAGAGATAAAGCAAGCACATGAACAAATTTTTAACAACTACAAAACATGTTTATTGTATTTTGTGAGCAACAGCCTCTGAAACGTCTCCGCGCCTAGTGAAACCACTACTATTGAAACCATAGATCAAACGCAGCTATTTCACATTCAAGATCGCTGCGCATAAATGTGCATTCTACTCTACATGAGAGGAGAAAACATTGTCCGGCCATCCGACCTTTATATTAATAAGCTGCTGTAAATCGTTCTTATCTTGCACTTACAACTAATTTTATGAAGACAGTTTGAAATTTAAACTTGGTATCTTTTCTTTTGCTCGCCTGTTGGTGAAATAAATAAGCTTTACTGATCTCATGTGGAAAATTGCTGACGTAAAGATGAATTTCATTCTTGGCAACTTCACTTCAAGTTAAAATGCTATGAAAACCTTTAAAGATATGAAATCCGAGCGATTGAGTGTAATGTCTATTCTCCAGCAGGTGCACTATGGAGGTTACTGTGGCCCAAAAACAACTTCAAAGCGCCTTGCAGCATCATAATTGCCATCATAAACTTTCTGTTGGCTTGATAAACTTTTATGGAACGTTTGCAACGTTAACTGATATAAACCAGGTACAAATTGCCACATTTGCTTTGTAAGGTTTAAATCGAAAAACTCTTAAAGTTCATCAATTGTTTAATCAAAATATTCAAATTCATTAATGTTGAAAAAACGAAATTCAAATTCATTGACTTTGAAAAAACGAAATTCAAATTCATGAAGAATTTGTGAGCGGATTCAAATTCAATCCAACCCTTGTTATTACTAAGAATTAGGATTTGGTTAGGGCCCCAGTTTTGTCGTAAGCCATCTGCATTAAGAATAACCCATCCAGGTAAGGTGATGAAAGACGCGGACGGCTTACTCTAGACGAGACTCTTAGGGCCCTTAGTAATAATTTACTAGCAGCCCTTAAGCTCTTGCAGGTTTTAGAAGGACCCCCAGTATCATGCTGTAAAACTTCCATGTAACAGGGTAATGCGGAGGTGTACCATCAGTATCGTGTGCTTTGCTTTACAGTGTATAAACCAATGCTTTTCAACCAAGTGTATTGTACGACTGCCAGTAACATCGTCACATGGTAACTTCGCCACAGTAACTTTACATCACCCACCGGTACACCGAAACAAGACTTTAAATTCCAGGTTGTCGTAAAAAATTTTATCGGGCTTTTCCAGTTAAATTTATTAAGGTAACATCATCACATGGTAATTTCGCCACATAATCGAAACTGTGGGGGAAGATGTGGGAGAGTGCATGGGGTGAGTGGGGAAGTGTGTTGGGGTGTAGGGGGAAATGAGGGGAGCTGTGGGAAGAGATGTGGGGGGAGGCAAGGAAAGATGTGTGGGGAGGGGTGTGGGAGAGTATACCGGTATGGGGTGAGTGGGGAAGTGTGTTGGCGTGTGGGGAGAGGAATGGGGGAGGTTTAATGAAGGGTGTTAGGGTGTGGAACCTCAACACACTTTCCCACATCTCCTCACTCCCCTCACCTTTCCCTACAACTCCCCTTACCTCCCCCACACCCCAGCACACTTTCCTACACCTGCTCTTATACCTCTTCCTACATCTCCTCACCTTTCCTTTCATCTCCCCTTACCTCCCCCCACACGCCAACACATTTTCCTTCTATCCCACTAATCTCCCCTCACGTTCTCAAAGTGTGGCGAAGTTACCATGTGACGAAGTTTCTGTGGTGAAGTTACCATATGGCAAAGTTACTAGCAACCTATTGTACACCCATGCCCATCTGCCTAAGGGTGTACCAAAATTTATAAAAATACCAGTATGCAATAGACCAGTGTTTTCCAACCTGGGGTCTGCGAACCCCCTAGTGGTGCGCAAATGATTTAAGGGGGCCGCAAAGGCTAAAGGGTCTGTAAGGGGTATGCAGTACCGGTGTTTATTATTTGTTAATGTATCTTAAAAAATAATGTTTTTGTGACTGATGTAAGGATAGACCTTTTTTTAGCTCTTCATTGGTATTTTCAGTGGAAAACAGGAAACTGGACATCTGAGGACGTGAAGACCTTTTTTTTGTCTGCACTTGATTTTAGGTGGAAAATTGGACGTCTACAAGCGTGATAACCTTTTTGCTTTTCGCTTGATTTTGAGCAGAAAATTGGAATCGTGTTTATTTGCGTTGATTTGTGTGGGGTCTGAACAACTAACTGCTTAAACTTAGAGGGGTCTGCGACTTGAAAAAGGTTGAGAACCACTGCAGTAGATTATGGTGTAGCGGCAGCTTGTAACAGATTGTACAACATTACCATAAAAAACATGGGCAAGTGAATTCGTTTTATACCAGGTGTCTCCATGCTAAATAGATAGAACTATGATTCTGGCCTGATTGTATTTGAAGGCAATGGCTGTGTTTTGTGTCGTAGGCCTAGAGATAAACCTCTTTTTATACCAGGGTGTCCATAAAGTCTCTTTACAATTTAAAAAAATTATTAAAAAGTGAAATGATGAGATATCGTAATGAGGTTTGTTTTATGTTAATCTGTATTTCATAAAGTTTTTATTAACACTAAAATTTATTGTTTCAGACAAAATTTCTTATGTTTAATGATTGAGTTGAGGATGAAGCAAACTCGCTTGAGGATGAAGCATTCCTCAAGCGAGTTTGTTTCAGTGATGAGGCAACTTTTCATGTCTCAGGAAAGTTAAACAAACACAATGTAAGAATTTGGGGATCAGAAAACCCCCATGCGACCAGAGAACTTCAGCGAGATAGTCCAAAAGTAAATGTTTGGTGTGGAATCATGTGCAATCGAATAATTGGGCCATTTTTCTTTCACGAGGCATCAATTACTGCAGATGTTTACCTTGACCTTCTGACCGAATATGTGGCACCACAACTGATTGAATTTCAACCAACCGTCATATTCCAGCAAGATGGTGCACCACCACACTGGGGACTGCATGTTCGTGAGTTCCTCAATGAAACTTTTCCCAACCGATGGATTGGAAGGGATGGGCCAATTCCATGGCCACCACGTTCACCACACATCACTCCCTTGGACTTCTTTATTTGGGGTTACGTAAAGGATATTGTGTATAAAACAAAAGTACGGGACATAGATGACCTAAAACAAAGAATTTCCAATGCCATGACAACCATTGATGAGGCCATGCTACAACGAACATGGCTGGAAATTGAGTACCGTTTAGATGTGCTTCGTGCAATTAATAGTGCCCATATAGAAGTGTATTAAATAAAGTAATGATATTTTTAATTATTTTTAATTAAATGTTTAGTGTATTTAATGTGTCAATAAAAACTTTTTGAAATACAGATTAACATAAAACAAACCTCATTACGATATCTCATCATTTCACTTTTTAATAATTTTTTTAAATTGTAAAGAGACTTTATGGACACCCTGTATATCGGTACCACTTAAAAACTCTTTTTTATAAACCTACCTTACACTGTTACAGACTTGTTTAGAGGATGCGAAATGACAAATCAGAATTTTAATAACCCTATGCATAGACCAGTGTATACCAGCACAAGCTATTAAGTGAAAGTGTGCTCTTCAACCATGCTTTGCTTCAGTCTATGATTTCAAAAAGGGTTGACACCAAAACTGAAAACCAGGATGCATAAGAATAGGCCAGCGCTGTACTATGTTAAAGGCTGCTGATGACGAAAACAACCACATAAAACATTACATAAATTTGTATTTTTTGTGAAGGTTTTCTTTATATATGTAAATGGTGTTGTATTTTAATTGCTAACTGGTATTGGGTGAACAAAATCATGTCAAACACTTCTGATAAGTCTGCTGTTGCAACTGTTCATGGGGAAGAACTTTTACAATGGTTTGAAGAAACTATGGATTCTATTGACAAAGATCATTCATTAGCTGCAAAAAATGATGTATTTGTTCCACCTATTGCTACAGTCAGCAGCAATTCAGTTAATGTTACAATATCTTCATCATTACAAACACAATGCCTTGAACAAAATATGAATTCGATGAACAAAAATCAGACTATGAGTGCTACAAATGATGTACATATTTCTTCTATCGTTGGGGCGAACAATGATTCAGTCAATGTTGCAATGGCTCTATCCTCATCCTCAGAGTGTTTTTATAAAAATATGAATTCAATGGACAAAAATTCATCAGTGGTTCCAATAAATACTGGCAATGAACGTGTTCCTCCTATTGCTGCAGTGTGTGATAATCCGATTAATATTACTGTGGCTCTATCACAGACTCTGGATTCAACAGAAATAAATCCAAACGTTGGTGAACAGGTACATGTGAATATTTTGCGCAAAGTCTATATTGCACTGAACATTTCAGTTTTTGCGGTCATTTTAAAGGAGATTTATTAGCATTGACAATTAGATAAGCATCTGGTTGTGGTCTATACTAACGTTCTTTCAGTGGTTTCTCTTAGAAGGCTATGTATGATATAGTCAGGGTCAGGAATACTTCAATTGTCCTGGAAGATTCTTGCACACCAGCAGTACAGTCCAGCTGACTGGATACTTGCAAGAATTGATAAGTTGCTAGTTGAAGTTGCACAAATGGCAATGCATGGGGCATCATTTTCGACTTGTAGCACATTGGCTTGGTTGTTGCAGCACATAATTTATACTTGCTTAATTGATCGTGCTCCAACAATCTAGCCAATTTTTATAAAACCTGTGAAAACTGTTTTTACCTCCCAAAAATACTTCTAATTTAACTCGTGAAAGTGTAAGGTCTGGTAATAAACTTCTCATTGATCGGCATTGTTACGGTATTTTTTGTGACAACTTTTTTGCAGGTTCAATCTGGTACAACAAATTCGGAACAGTTAGAGATAAATGTAAAAGATGTTCCAGTTGCTACAATGAGATCTGAGTTGATTTCAACAACTAAACATTATAAAAATGAAAGTACAGCGCATATATTAGATGTTGCTTCTTCCAATGCAGACTGTGTTGGCGATGCAGCATCTCCAGAGTTAATTACAAGTAGGTTTATAGATAGATAGATATTTATTTTTTTGCCATATATGCAGGGTTTATAGATAGATAGATAACTCCTCAGTTGTCAGTACTCCCTGCTTTTTTGCCATTTATGCTTTTTTGATTTGTTTGCCACATGGTAGCTAATCTTTCTTCAATGTGCTCATTGTTTGCATTTGCACTTAGCACGCATTCTAAAAGATTGCTGCATATTTGTTTGAGTGTGCAATCACGCAAAACGTTTAAAAGAGTTTTTGTTACATTGCACCAATTAGCAAACAGTCAGCAAAGTATGTAAATAATGGCGTGATTGTTGACCAATATTTTCGGCAATAGTTAACCGATATGATATAATCGGCTTATGTCAATATCGGTCGAAAAATATCAGCTGACCGATATGTCGATCGGCCAATGTCGATTGGCCGATACACGATTAGTCGATCGGCCTATGTCGATTGACCGATACACTATTTAATACTGTATCTCTTTATAATATGCTTTATACAGACTTACATTGATTCTACTTGTTTCATTACATCTAAAAAAATTTGGTATTGCAAAATGTCAAGAGACTTTTACATCAACTAAGAATTGCTGTTTTTTTATTATTGAATTATTGCTCATTGAACTGTTGCTTCTGCTTAGCCAATGCGGACTTATTCACTTTTTTCAACTTGTATAAAAAACAGCTTAGTTGTACAATTAATGTGCCGCTATCTGTACGGGGGTCTGGGGTTCGATTTCCGAGGCGGTCAAATCGACACAGTGTCGCCAACGACTCGCCACCGTTGCGACGTTTCTTTGGCGCTGTGTTGCCCAGGCGCTAAGCCGCGGAGATGGACCCCGCAACTCGTTACACGCTTCGGCGTCATACGAGTGCGATGAAGATTTCATTTTTTGATTTAATTTTACTTCACCTATTGTTTAGGCAATTGGACCAACACGTTTGTTGCATCTATGCAGGATGCAGTTCCAGCTGGTACTGATAAAACTTTAAAAGAAACTTCATCCGAAATGATGAATGAAGAAGGTGACAGCATTTCAGATTCCAGTAATTTCTCTGGCGATTCTTCTACTTCCAGTTCTGAGTAGGTTTGACTTAAAAAAGTTATCGAAGTTCAGATTTAAATGGTGGAAGTCTACTTAGTGTTTATGTAGTAGTAGTAATAGTAGTAGTAGCGTCTTTTATTTCCGCACCGTCAGCACAATAAAGGAATACAATAAGAGTAAGGAAATATAACGCGGCACAGGAAAAGGGAAGAGGCAACAAAACGATTAACGTTATGGCATGCAGGTAGGAGAAGAGGAGTTAACAGAATACAGCAGTGGGCATGGTTGCAACACCCATGTAATTCAAAAGCCCATACTAGAATCAAAAGTTATGGCAATAGCTTTGAAACTTAATGCTTGTTGGACTCGGCGATCATTGTATTTGATGAAAAGTCACTTTTTGGTGGAAACAAGTTTTATTAAGGTCAACTCAGTCGTAGCTCCATGTATCTTTTCAGCCTTGTTTTTTCATGTATTTTTGGTTTCAAAATCTTCTGTTTTACTAATGCTCAAATCAAATCTTTATTATACTCGAGGTATTGCGCTGAAGCGTGTAACGCGTGGTTGTGCCTATCTGCGCGGTTTGGCGCCTGGGCAACACAGCTCTGAAGAAACGTCGCAGCGGTGATGAGTCGTTAGCAACACTGTGCTAATTTGACTTGCCCGGTAATCAAATCCCAGACCTCCCGTACCAATAGCGTGTGCTTTACAGCTGAGCTAACCGGTTTATTGTGCTATGTGTTTTTGTTACGTATTATTATTGCTCTGAATATAATTTTTGTGTATAGGTATGAAAGTTCTTCGGATTCCAGTTCGGACAATGAGCTAACAATTAACGAAAATCCTAGAATGCAAGCAGACATTAAAGATCGCTTGAAAACCAAACCTATTTTGCTGGAGGTAATGTATCATTTCGATCATTTTCTCAACATACTTGTTCGCTGTATACTATTGTCTAGGGCTAAGCTCTTCATTTGTTAATATAATAATCGCCCTGTCCTTAACTTGAAGCAATTTTTATTTTATTAATTTTTTTGTCTATGTCGAAATAACAATAGACCTAAACGATTTTTTGTACGCTTCTTCATTTTTGAATTTGTTTTCAGCAAGATCCTGCGGTAAAAAGTATTAAGGTCTCCCTACCAGAAGATATCAAGTTTGAATCGATAGGAAAAATATCAAGTTTGATTGAAAATAAAGTTGGTGAGTTAATTGAAAGTTAGCAAAAAATTACTTCGCAAATTTTCCTCATTTGCGATTGATCTAATCTAAACTGTCGGTTACTTGTCTCTTTTTCTGCAGTGGTCGTTAAAGCTCTTCCTCTGAAACCAGCATTAGACTTGGACAGCATATTATTTCTAGAGGACAAAACCGTTTTGGGGCAAGTGAGTGCTTGAAAATTTTAAAGATTAGGATGATGTGTAAATAAAATGCCACTTAAAAACTTTTCACGTGCGAAATCGTGGGTCAAATCATTTTCTTGCTGTGTAGTGCTGTTATGTTACTTTGTCTATACATTTGAGTGCTTGGCGATGTGGAATCAGAGCGTCATTTTTCCCGACAATAATTGATTAAAACACGGGAAGATGGTTTTACTTTCACTACTCGTTGCTTCTTGGATAAGATATTTCGCGATAAATAGAGCTGCTTGGCAGATTTGAAAATGAAATGAAAGCATTATATCTGTGAATTTTCTCGTTCCTTCCGAGTTTCCGTGTTGAGTGCGCGATTATTCAGCGTGGAACAAGTCAGCCACGATACACCCGCCCGAACACCAAGAGGGAGGGCTCCGGGATATTGACCTCTTTTTTTAGCGTATGAAAATCTATTTTTAAAAATCGATAACACGGGGCCTTTCATTGTTTAAATCCGCCCCCCCCCCCTAATTTATGGTAGCTAGGCTTTTGCTGAACACTATCATAACTTCTAATTTGAGCTTTAAACCAAACCCGAATCCTATATTGCGTAACGTGTATTGGCGCCAGTCACTCCGAAAAGTTCTGTTTCTTTCAGTCATGGGGCTGCTAAGTTTTTTGTGGATAGCTTTGGACCTGCAACGATTTGTCTTCCTATACCAGTTAAATGCACAATGTTTTAATCCAGTAACCGGTATTTGTTTTTAGGTTTACGATACGTTTGGACCAGTTAGTTCTCCGTACTACGTTGTATGTTTCAATGATGAACACAAATTAGATAATTTAAAAGTGGACCTAGATGTCTTTTTTGTGCCAAATGTCGACACTCTCACCAGTTTGGTCTTTGCCTCTCAGCTACAACTGTAAGAATCAAATACTGTGGTTACAGATATCCATTTTAAATTGTGGATTTGGTCATTTGGACACCTTAATCTATCATAAAGACGATTTATATTGTGATAAAGATGCACACAAACTGATTCACCTTTTACCTGAAGTTTAATGTGACCGTTTATTGATGTGACATTGCTTGGGAGAACTCTGCGTTGAAACACCCTAGCCTGACCTAAAACCCGAATACCCAGATCTGACCCCAACCCAAATACTAATCTTTAAACCTAACCCAAGCCCCTAATCCTAAAACCTTGTTTTCACGATGGCCGTGATCGCAAGGTTGATGATTCAACCCCCACCCAAGTCTCGCTGTAGGATGCTTTACGATAATTAGCTCTGCTTGGTGGAATCTAACAAGCAGAGAAATAAAGAAGGCATAAGCAAAACTGTACTGGAAAACTCGGAAACAAAGACAACTCCTGAGCGAGTCTGGATTTGTCCTATGTGTAACGCCTCGGCCGCTTTCTCGTGACATAAGGATAAAGTTGAAGAAATCAATCAACTCCAAAAAGTTCTGTTCCGACCTTTAAGGCTTTTGTCTAATGACGCACGCGTATTGGCACTTACAATGCTTTTGTGTAAAAAGACCAGTGAAAATTAAGTTCATCGTATAAACTTCTTAGTTTATTTAGTTGGACTTACGGAATGCTAGTTCAAATTTAATGAGATGATCCACGTTAGTGTACTACGTTATTCTGACAGTTCAAAATTATTTGTCAGAAGTTATCAACGTTTGTGTCATCATGACCAGTTTATTTCCATTGTATTTTTTCTATGGTTTGCATATATTTTTTGCTTGCAGGTTAAAAGGATCAGATGCTTCATGGTTAAATGATCGTGAACCACCGGAAGCTTTACTTGATTATTCTGACGATGAACAGGAGAGAAATGCGAAGAAAAAACGACAACAAGCCAAGAGACAAGGAAGTTGTGAAGCTGTAGAGCAAGAAGAGAGTGATAGAGGTGTTTGAAATTAACGCAGTTGAATTTATTTTCTTAACTTCATATCTCACACGCAACAACCAGAATTAGGGTTGGTTTGTACGAACAACCAAAGTGGAGCTCAGCTTTTTGTGCATGAGCTTTGCTTTTTGTACAATGTCACGTTAACTTTGCTTAGCTCCACTTCGTTTGTTCGATGTTCGTGTTGACCCACCTTTATGTTGTGAGATGTTTATGCTAACATTCAAGAGTTTTATGCGGTATGCTTGGATGCGTAGCATGAACAATAGAGCATCTCACAGCATAGCCTTTTCGGCGACATGGTTCAGCGGTACCGCGCGCAGGTTACAGATCCGACGTGACGGGTTCGATTCTTGGCTGGAGCCCATCGCATTTCTCGTAAATCATACCGAGTGGCTACTGACTCGAAGAGCTCAAGTTTACTTGAGTCTTCTCAATTATGTTGAATTTTAACTTCGATACAATTTGAAATATACCAAGCCGCAACATTGGCGATAATTTGTTTCTCTACGATTTAAAATCACGTTTGTTTGCAAGTAGAGCAGTAATACTGTAGTAATTATTCTCAACTGTAAAGCATATAGCGTGCATAATTTTTATTTATGGTTGAAAAGTTTCTGATTGGCAGGGCCTGTTTAATTGTTGTCCGCTGCTCTATTTTTGTTTTGTATAGGCTATAATATCGGATGAAATTCATACTTTTTAGAGCCTGTCGTTCAAAAAAATTTGTATTCCCGGAAACCTAGAGGTCGAGGCAGGGGAACATGGACGAATCGAAGTATCAGGTTATTTTGTGAGAAGTCTTTGTTGTTTGGTCATGGGATTTGAAAACTTTTGGTTTGTCTTTAGAAACTACTCACACTGTAGCCTTTTACCATGTTCAGTTATTCACTGTTTTTGGGGAGGAGCAAACGACGGAAGAGCAGATCTTATCTTCACTTAAGCTAAACTGCTTAAAAATAGGTCGACTTAAGTTGTGTGAGCTGATTTTGGTGGAACCCCAACTAAACCTTAGGAAAACGCTGCTATTTGATGCCCCAAGTGTTAATTATGTGCTTGCTGCGCTCCGAAAAACTTTCGCGAAAGAATTTGTTTTTAGATTATACTTTTCATTTTTTTTTTTGTTAAAATTTTTGATTACGCTGATTGCGTGCCACTACGAACTTCTAAAATTTGATTTATATTTTAGATATGCGAACCCTCCCAGTCACGTGGATGAGATGCAGTCTAGTTGGGTTAGTGCTTGTGCCAACTTGTCTTCCAGAAGAAGTAAGTTTCGGTTCTTTTTTCACCCCAATACCACAAAGTACAGCCTTCATTAAGAATGGTGTTACATGGGCTGGAAAGAAATAATTATGTAACTTTATGTAATTTAAAAATATTAAGAGCCGTTGAAAACTCTGAATTTTTCGAGACCGCCGAAAAGATATCACGTATGGCATTTCCTTAAGCGACGCTAACGGTGCTTACGTAAAACTTAGTGAAAGCAGTTTAATAGTGGCTCGTTCTATTGATTAAAATGTTTCCTCAGTGACTCCCAACTTTCCACCGTCAAAAATGCCCCCTCCTTCCTGTAATTCCACATCAATGCACTGCCCTCCTCCTTCTGTTGGAATGCCTCCACCTTTCAATCCTATGTACAATACGCCGCCTCCTAATTGGATTTCAAGTAAGTTAAAATTATTTTTTTATGCTGAGTCAACATTGTTGAGAGGGGCATCATGGCAGTATAAAGTGGACAAAATTTGTAAAAACAAAGGTGTTACAAATTGTTATCTATGAATAAATTAATAACAATGATTGTTTGCGTCTTCGAGCAATGCAAGCACGACATGGGCCGGGTGTATACTAACGCTTAGTGCACAAAAAAAGGTAACCGGTTATCATTTTTTTCGTCCTTCCAGACTCGTCAGGTGCACAACTTCGATAGCCAAAACCAACAAAAATCGAAGCTTATATACAGTTTGCTAATCAGAAGGGCGCGGCAAGAAAGCGCTCGAGGTCCATTTAATAGTTACCACCATTCATTAGTTTGTCCCATTGCTGCAAAATGTGATAAAACTCGGACCTACAGCCTTGCTGCAGTTTTATTACGCAAGAGCCGAACTGTCTAATTTGTATCATGCTCTGCTGAGAAAATGGATTTTGCATTACATTTGGTGGTATTTTTTAGTGGCTTCAAGACCTCCACTTCCATGCCAGTTTCCGCCAAATTCGTTCCAGTCGCAACTTCCTTTTACACCTCCTCCCAGTCATCCTTTCCAACTTCCGCCGCCGCCTCCTTCACCGCCAAGCCCCCAGACAGAGATGGATGCTTCTATGAACATCATCAACCGCTTTCCCCCACCACCTCCACCAAGTCAATCATCCAGTACACCACCTCCGGACATGTCAATGTTGTTTAGCACTCCTCCTAATTAAGCTTCTAAAAGACATATCAAACCAAGCAATAAACGGTGATTGATTGTTAAAATAACCACAAAAATTTGAATCTCAACCTTTTTTTATCGAATGTTTATAGTTAGCAACACAAATGCGTCAAGTATACAAGGTTTCTTCGTGCAGTGCTAACACTCTTCTCAATTTCTCGTACTGCCAGTGAATAAATTTCAATAATACAGTCGACTGATGATTAAAAGCTTCAAACCTAAGCTATTATTGCTAATATCCACAAAATGGGGTCCCCGATAACTTTGCAGAGGAACCCTTCTTACGTATACTCATACTCATTTAGCTCAATCCAATAGTTAAAACGCACTTAAAACTTGGAATAAAACATGTTTTAAAAATAGCAATCGTTTCCTTCGAACTAACGATGAAGCAATGAGTTGATGGGAGCTATACTTAGTCACGCCTCCTTACATTTATCAAATTGTGCGGTTAATTTTAAGGCATTTTACGTCAATAAGGTCACAACTACCGTACACCATTGAGCATGCAGGAACATTGCTAATAGTCTAAAAAATACCGCGTTGCACAGTCACATGTCATTGTATGAAAATTACACACAAGCTGAAAGAAATCAATACCAGTTTTTGAAAGTCTTAGGCACAGCGAATCTTGTCTACTAAACCTATGATTCGAAACCAGTAAAACAGTTTTTAAAGGCACTGTAATTGTTTTATCGATTTGCCTCTGGTCAACGCTGACTGCTTCATTGCCTCTTCGTGCAGTCTGAAAAGCCAACTTTGAATGGAAGCAACAACAGCACTAACCAGCTTTCTTATCAGCAACCAGTACGTGAAGTTTCCATGCACCTTTGACCATTTCCTTGAAACGCTAAGTTCTTAAATGCACTAGCTGGTGCATCGCCATTGTATTCTGCATAAAGCCATGATGGATTAATCAGAATCAGAGGCAACAACAGCACGCTTGACGCCTGCTTTTTTTCTAGCAAGATATCTTTCGCGAGCAGATAAGGCACTTTCAGCGTTAGTTCGTTTGGAAAATTTATCGGAGATTTTCTCTTTATCACCTTCGTTTGGATTACCGGTATTTGAAGTTATTGTTTTTTCTGAAGAAGCGTGATGCGTATCACGCTTGGATACAAGAGACGCTTTTCTTTCGGGCTTTTGCTCCGGACTTCGTGAACGATTTCTTTTTCGCTCCGGACTTCGTGAACGATTTCTTTTTCGTTCCGAACTTCGTGAACGGTTTCTTTTTCGTTCCGAACTTCGTGAACGATTTCTTCTTCGCTCCGGAGTCCGTGAACGATTTCTTCTTCGCTCCGGAGTAGGTGAACGACGTTCTGACAGGTCACGATCACGTTTGTGTCGGTCACGGTCATCGTGCTTGCGACTGTGATGACGATCCCGACTATCACGATTGCTAAGCCTATGACTACGTTCATTACGATCTCGATTGGAAAAGCGATCAGAAGGAAAGACATCTCTGCACGAGCGCTTATGGGATCTTAAATCGTCATCCGAATCACTCCCTGGAGAGAGTCTTCTTTCCGTTTCTTGTGTCAAGTTTCGTTCGTCAGAATCTTCTTCGCTTTCTGAGCTTGAAGAAAATGAGAGATCCGTGTCGCGATCTTCTTCATTTTCAACCAACTCGTGTTCCTTGACAGATGAAGAGGTTCTGAAGAAAAATATAACGCTGATTGGTATTAAAAGACAAGAAGATCAATCAATCAATCAATGCTTTTATATTCTTGAAAATGCAAATATTACGATAAAGCGATAGCGTCTGAAAGAAGAAATTCAAGAATACAAGACAAAACACAACAAAAAAACCGTTAAAACATGCAAAGAAAGAAAAAATAATAACAGCGTACGCACGGCCAGGGCATGCTACGGAATGGAAGGAGAATTTTGGTATGGAATATGGAAGATGCTCCAAATGGAATGGAAGACCGTCTTCCATACTAACTACATATGAGGGGTGCCCTAGTAAAATTTGAACTAGAAGAGCCCTGCATAATGCAAAAAAATCTGTTATTTTATACAGTACCAGATGTTCCTAAACTTTTTCAGTCACGGCCCCTTTGGCGTTTTTTTGCCCACACCCCACCACCAGTGCCGTGTGAAGACTGTTAGTGTTGCCCCTCCCCCCAAAAAGCTCCAGATGAAACCCTTTGATATCTACAAGAATTTGGGGCAGTTTTGCGTTTTTTCGACTCGGTTACTAATTTTCCTCATGAGCAGTATTATTTCAAGGGACGTACCCGTGCCCAGAAATTTCCTCGGGCTGAGTGCCAAAACTTTCGCTCACGCAATTTCTTTTGGTGTGCGGCAAAATCAGAGCAAATTTGAAGCAGAATAAAAATCAATAATAATTCTAGGGGGATCCGGGACATTCTTCCCAGGAAATTTTTTGAAAATTTAATAGTAATTTACGTCATGTAATTGCAATTATAGTGCTTTTTCAACACCTTTTTGACGAAATTTTCTACAATTTATTGCTTATAATTCTGAGTTTAATACAACAACAATATTGTGGGGCCCCTACAAATGCCCTCCCCCCCGACCAGGGGGACCGAACTTTGGAGATGCCTCGATGCGGCACTGCCCACCACGCTAGAAAAAACATGGAGGAATAACAATTTATTTGCAATGTCGTAATCGACTTAATGGAAAGGATGCAGCTGTTTTGGGGAAACAAGTTTTGATGTTAGACGAAAAAAAGATTGAAAATATACGTTCAATCATAAAGTCACTGCTATGCTCATGCCCCTTTTGCAAATCTTTTACGCCTCCCAGTTTAAGAACCTTTGCTAGTGTAAACGTTCACAAGGATGGCCGATTTTAAGAGCCCCTCCTGGTCCCCCACCAAGGCGACCCAGCTACATAGACTGCGAAAACTTACAACGAAGTACTACCAACTAGAATCAGGAAAATCAGTCACTTTTCGGTTCTGCAGTGTAAGTTTTTAGTATGTTGTGACTGTATTGTTCTTCTGCGTTAAGCATCAATACAGTCTTTACGTCTATGTTTACATGCATGTGTTAATTGTGTTCATTTATTATGTTTTTTTTGCAATGCAGGATAGTTCAATGAATGAATGCATGACTAGTTTTAGATTGGAAAGCTTATCCTGCAGATAACGTGGGAGCTGCATAATTTAATGATAGTGCATTTACCCAGGAGCGTATTTAGAGGGGGGCATTGTGCCATGCCTCCCCCCTTTTGACTATGATTTTTAATAAAAAGAATAAAATTGATGGTGCCAAGCATGGCTGCAAATCCAGGGGGGATGTATCCCCCCAATATTTTTTATGGAAGTGGAAAATTCTTCATACGATGTATCCTACTGTATAGTAGGCCTAAGCCTGGCCTACCCAACCAAGACACACGAGAGCTAATTATGCGGATAGTGTAGCGCAGATTAGTTCTGTCGGCAGCATTTTTCATTAATACGGCGATTATTACCAATTTACATCCCCCCAATATCGAAAAATGGTCAATTTTGCTAAATTAATATCACCCCCCCCCCCAATGCTTAACATAGATTTGCACCCCTGGTGCCAAGTGACTGAAATATGCTGGACTCTTTTGATGGTTTCTTTAGCTTATGGCCAGAGACGGATCCAGGGAGGTAGGATGAGGGGTGTGCAATGTGCATCCTCCCACCAGTCATTTTCAAAAATATTTTTGATGTAGGCCCATACAGTAGGGTGTTTCATTTTTTCCACCTTTTTGAAATTAAATACGTTCGGGTTAATTTGTGATGGGATTTTGGACACTGATCCCAGCGGCAAATTTTTTTGCCATTATGACATCATTTAGAGGTGGCACCGCGGGTTCGAAATCTGCGGGGGACAGAAATTTAGAGATTTGCCACAACTCGGCAACGGAAGGGGATAGAGAGACAAAATTGGTGTCAAAATGCCCAGAAGGATCGGTTTCCTATACCCTTCCAAGAGACTTTATGGCTGTATTTTAATCACAAAACGAATTAAATCAAAAAAATGCGTTTTTTGCGATTTGGTCGTTTACTGGCGGAACAATGCTACATTTACTGCAATTTTTTAAAAGTGTTACAAATCTTAGCGTTCCATTACATTTTTTGTAACAACACCAAATGAGAGGCTTAACGCACAACGTAATAAGGGGGAGGAAGGGCACTAAAAATGTTATCTATATACTGATTAATAACGCTCGTGCCTAATAAATTTTTCTTCGCCAAACTATGGGTCATGTGGAATCGTGACTTGTCATTTGCATTGATTATTTTGCAGGTAAACGCAGTTTAAACAACTTAGTTTAATACACTAACATTAACCCAGGGTTTCTTAAACAGGAGTGCCCACACCCCCAGGAGTGAGAGAAATATTCCTAGGAGGGGCGGGGTTGATGAATATTGAGGTTGATTAGACCTACTCTTTTATAGGCTATCTGAAGATGATTTGTTTTGGTTTTCAAATTTTGCGTGGAAAATTGGGCATCTGCGGACGTGATGACCTTTTTTT
Organism: Trididemnum miniatum; assembly: GCA_964006365.1. Classification (NCBI taxonomy): domain Eukaryota; kingdom Metazoa; phylum Chordata; class Ascidiacea; order Aplousobranchia; family Didemnidae; genus Trididemnum; species Trididemnum miniatum. Next base: position 7,228,256 of record OZ023233.1, on the reverse strand, counting down.
TGTCTTCATCAATATTTTCCAATTCTAACGGGGTTGTGAGAATTGTTTGGTGAATCAAAAGGGTGCCAGCAAGTGAAAAGGTTAAGAACCACTGCATTAACCTATATTACATAGAAATGCGCGCAGTCTCGTATCAACAAGACGGTTTTGTTTGTTACTCAGTTTTTTTTATATGATGTTTAAAGTTTTCCAATTTGTCGCTCAGTAGAACGGTTGTTATTGTCATTGGTCTTCCAGAAAGAAACGGGAGCATTGGCGCAAATGATATAAGGAGCAAATTGGCTTTGCACTGTAGAAAAACTTTTTAATCTCGCATTTCGACTTTTGAAAAGATCACGAATTTCCAAAGTCACAAAAAGTGAGTTGGTAGTTTTCATGGCATCAAAGGAAAGCGAAGGAGAAACCGAAAATATACTTAAGCAGTCATTTTTAGGCGACAGCCATTGAGAAGCGTGGTCCGTAGTACACCTAAAAACGACGCCTGCGTCTTTTTTTGTTATTATCTCGATAGGCAAGGAGCAAAATGTAAGCCGTAAGATTCTGCAGATTGTTGGAGATATTCATGTAAGTGAAGCAAGCTAACACCAACAAGCACATCTAATCGGTTTTGACATCGATATTTTCTTCTTTTGCTTCTCTTTTCTGATTAGAAAAACTTTCCAACTTGTTTCTATGACGCACTTCGTCAATATTCGAATTAGGCACTGGAGGTGACTATGACCGTAAGGAACACCACTGATCGCTGGCTTCCCAATACATTTAGTTTTGTTGTTTTGTTAGCAAGGGACCATCCTGCATCGTTCCTGGATTATTTTTGCTTCCTTCAATCAATGTAGTTACGTAAGATGGGTTTCTTTTAAACGTAGTAAGCATTGCAAACTGTGGATGGGGTGGGTAAGAAGTCACAGATGTCACTTTTAAATTGCATATGGATCGTGCTTCTCAATGGCTGTCGCCTAAAAATGACTGCGTAAGCGTATTTTCGGTTTCTTCTCCGCTTCCCTTTGATGCGGCGAAAACTCCCAACTCACTTCCGGTGACTTGGTAAATTCGTGATCTTTTCAAAAGTCGAAATGCAAGATTGAAAAGTTTTTCCACAGTGCGAAACCAATTTGCTTCTTTTTTCGTGTGTGCCAATGCTCCAGTTTCTTTCTGGAAGACCAATGACAATAACAACCGTTCTACTGAGCGACAAATTGGAAAACTGTAAATATCGCATAAAAAGAAAACTGAGTAACGAATAAAATCGTCTTGTTGATACGGAGACTGCGGGCATTTCTGTGTGATATGTAATGGGTTAATGTTAGTGTATTAAACTAAGTTGTTTAAACTGCGTTTACCTGCAAAATAATCAATGCAAATGACAAGTCACGATTCCACATGACCCATAGTTTGGCGAAGAAAAATTTATTAGGCACGAGCGTTATTAATCAGTATATAGATAACATTTTTAGTGCCCTTCCTCCCCCTTATTACGTTGTGCGTTAAGCCTCTCATTTGGTGTTGTTACAAAAAATGTAATGGAACGCTAAGATTTGTAACACTTTTAAAAAATTGCAGTAAATGTAGCATTGTTCCGCCAGTAAACGACCAAATCGCAAAAAACGCATTTTTTTGATTTAATTCGTTTTGTGATTAAAATACAGCCATAAAGTCTCTTGGAAGGGTATAGGAAACCGATCCTTCTGGGCATTTTGACACCAATTTTGTCTCTCTATCCCCTTCCGTTGCCGAGTTGTGGCAAATCTCTAAATTTCTGTCCCCCGCAGATTTCGAACCCGCGGTGCCACCTCTAAATGATGTCATAATGGCAAAAAAATTTGCCGCTGGGATCAGTGTCCAAAATCCCATCACAAATTAACCCGAACGTATTTAATTTCAAAAAGGTGGAAAAAATGAAACACCCTACTATACCGTTTTTCCATAATTTCGAACCTCTTCGATAGTGATAAGCCTTACGCTTTAAGCACGCATAATCCAAAATGTGCGAACAAAATGCATCATATTAGGCGAAGCACTTCAAAATTAGGGTAAAAAAATTTTAACAAAATTTACGTGAAAATTATTCAAAAAGCACTAAAATAGCCACTATTACAGCATGTAAGTTTTACAAAATTTTTTCGGGGTAGCATGCCCTCGGACCCTCGCCATTCTTGTTTCTCAATCAGCTTCAAATTAGTTCTGCCGAAAGAAAATACGGTAAAAAAACCTGGAAATTATGTCCCCCCCTTTAAAATTTTTCGCTACGCCACTGCATTTGTCATGACGTTAAATAACGTTAGCAAGGAAGAATGGAATGGAATATGGAAAAAATTTTGGAATAAAATGGAATGGAAGGTTTTTGACATGGAAGAAATTTTGCAGGATGGAATATGAAAAAATCGTCTTCCATTCCATTCCATGGCATGCCCTGCGCACGGCCTTCTGGTCAAATCATAGTGTTACATGCCATTCGTAAATATCTACTTTTTTTGGATCAATACCGAATTAAACAGCGACCTGCTTAAAAATGTGCAGGTCATCGGAAACTACTCAAATGCATACGACGATGAACTGGCATACAAATCAATGTTTGGCACATTGTTCATGACACAGCGAGCATTGAGTAAATGATTTAAATGAAAAATTACTTTTCTCCAGGAAGTGTTTCTTCACCGACTTGTTGGCGAAGCAAATGCTTGTAAAAACCACTCAAATCTTTCTGCTTGCGGACGTCCAAAGCATCTGCAAAATTCAAGCGAATCACACGTCAGCCAACTAAAAAAGTATTATATGAAATTGCCGCTACAACGGCATGGTTTTACCCCAAAACTGGTAAGCACTAGGGACAAGGTAATTGATTTCATTTTCTTGTCACGTAAAAATTCATATATTTGCAAACTAAACGCATCTTAAGTGATTGTGGTGATGCGAAAAAAGTCTACCTTCAATAGCAGCCATTTTTCTTTCTTCCTCATCCTCCTTTTCTCGTTCCTGCATGCGTTTCCGATATGCTGACGTCACAAACTCTGGTTTGTCACTAAATTGGTCGCCTTCCTGTTTTCTTTCTTTTTCAATCTTTCTTTCTTCAATTCTTTGTCTTTCCCGACTTCTATGCTGAGCAGCTTTGAGTAAACTGCCGATATATTTGGGCTAAACGCATAGTCAAAAAAGCAACAGTTAGCATATATCCTATAAGCGCAGTGCAAAAACAGACCCTAGAGTCAAAAGTTTTTCTACAAGCAGAAAATTTTGTAAGTATATACTTGTCATGAGCGCAATTATAAAGCTATTAGATACTCAGTCATACCGTAAGTAATGCAGATCTTATGGCTTTGATACAGTAGGTTGCTCGTAAGGTGCCACACTGCCGACTAGCATTTAAATAAAATGTCCAATATTGTTGTTTTAGACATAGGAAGTAAGACAACATAAAACTCTCTCATTAAAAACTTTTTTGAATTTTTGAAATCGAAATTAAGTACAAATCAGCCTCAGCTTTTCATTGCATATTACTAAAATATAGCCTTCCTCTGCAATAGAATATAACTACAATTCAATCATTCTCTTGGTACGCAAGTACTGGTTGGAGAAATAATATGTACGTAATGCGTATATCAGTATTTAATAAAAACATTAGCAAGGTAAATGCACACATGATATTACAACATCAACTCAACCAAGAACAAAAAATCAAGCAGAAATCGCATAATATAGTACCAACGCAATGCATTTACCAACGCAATGCATTTCACCAACCTTTTTTTGTTTGTCAGCTGACTGAACACTTTTTGGAATATTTTTTTGGGCAGACTTGCTTTTCATGTCATCATAAATGCTATCATATTCATAAACAGTAGCATCTTGTTCCAATGCCTTTTGAATTTCTAGCTTAGTCTAAAAATTGTAATAATTAGTATCTAAGCATCTTAATTTCATATATACACAGTGAAATGTAATGATTTTAATAAATGTTTTTATATCATACTTGGTATAAGTTTCATTACATTCATGCATGCAAAAACATATGCCATGGCTGTGAACCTTTACTTCAATAAAACCAAAAGTAATAATTACATCAAAGATTATCCCAAATAATTTAGTGCTCAAATCATGTTTAAGAAAGTTTAACTCTACCTGCTTTTTAACTATTTTCTTCAAGGCTTCTTTGTGAATTTGAGAATTTACATGCTTTTGGCCTTCATCTTCACTGGAATCATCATTATTAAATGCTTCAAGTCTTGGTTTAAGTGTTGTTGAGGATTTTTTCGTCAATAATGAAGGTTTTTTGTTTGGCAAAATTAATCCAAATCTGATGGAAATTAATTAATTAAAATATAAAAAAGCAGACTTTTAATTGACTAACAACGCATGATATTAACAGATTCAATAAATTAAAGGTATCGGTGATGCTAAACTTAAAGAGCTGCATTGTTCCCTCTAAGGTGCAAAATTTGAGAAAACGAGAAACTCTGGGCAAAATTTTTTGTTTTTCTTCAAGCATGGCAACTGGAATGGTGATTTTTGGCCAAATTGAATCAAAATCTTCAATATTTTAATGCAAAACAAAAGCTTCATACTTTGGAAACTCAAGTTTTAGGCAAAAATTGGATCAAACTTTCTTAAATTCTCTAATTCTCGGGGCAAATTTTTCATTAAAACTTTAATTTGAGCAAATTTGCATTTGATACAATCTTAGACGAAACAATAGTGCAGTGTCTAGTCTAGACGAAAATACAAAAACAAGCTTTTCCCATCAGTTACCAAGCCAATACATGTTTCACTTTACTTTCAACCTAAAGCAAAAGGAAGAAATAGGTCATATTCTCTATTAGTCAATCATCTTGGTTGCCAGAATTTTTGTCACTTGGAACTTTCGTCACACTATACATCGACGAGTCCTGCGATATATGCCGGTACTGGGTAGTTTGTTTTCGCATTCCAGTCATATTCTTGGGTCAAATCTGATGATCATGCAAAACTTTTGTCACACTATTGTTTACATTGACGAAGTGTGGGGGAGGTGAGGAGAGGTGTGGGGGAGGTAAGGAGAGGTGTTGGGGTGTGGAGGGAGGTGAGGAAGGTGTGGGGAGACGTAAGGAGAGGTGTGGGGAAAATGTGTTGGGGTGTCCTAACACCTCACCCCACACTTCTCCTCATCTCACCCCATACAAACTAACACACTTTCCCATATCTCTCTTCCCCCCACACCTCTTGATTCTTACCTTTTCCCGCACCTCCCTTACCTCTCCCCACACTTTCCCCTACCTCTTCTCACCCTCCCCTCGCACTTCCCTAAGCCTACATCTCTCCCACACTTCCCAGTTTCCACACTGTGTGACGAAAGTTCTAAGTGACAATAGTTCTGGCAACCATTCATCTTAATTTCAGTACCGGCAGTTTCTGGTACCAACTAAATGACTGCACACAGCCACACATATTGAAGTCTTTGTCCATGTCAATGGGTAATTATGAACAGTTACTACGGTACACTGCTACACTACAGGTACAATATACCGGTATATAGCCTACCTAGTCTAAGCCTACAGTATACATTATCATAAAAAACAATTTTATGTTACTGATGTACCGGTACTTACTTTTTTTTTCCAGTATAATCCATAACCCATACGGAACCAATCAAAAAAGTTGCAAAACCCAAAGATTGAGCACAGAGCAGATAAAGATAATTATTGATACCTTGAGCGCAGAGCAGATATTTATTGGGATCGGATGATTGCAAGGTGCAAATTAGACTAGGTGTGATCAGCAAAATTAAAAGGAAGTGTAGACTAGAGCATCGGCAGCCTTTGATAGTAACAAACAAGCAGTCCAGAGCAGCGCGGTAAAACCGGTTCAAGGTGACAGCGATGTCATATACAGAAACAAAGCAGTCGGATGCAAAGAGCCAAAGACAGCAAAGTGACGCGAGTGACTTCACGGAGCGAGCCGCTTTTTCAATTCGTTCGGGCTCGGTTAAGCAGTGGCGTTCGCAGGATTTTTCAATGGCAGGGGTTCAGAGTCAACGTCACATCGTGATGATGTAAAGAAAGATACTACAATTGCAGTAGTTCAGAGGTGTTACAGTGCATTGGATTGTAATGCTTCTGGTCCTAAATTCTTGCGCAATTGCACTTACCATGATTAAGCCATTGTATGTAATGCCATAGCGAAGTTTCTTCGAACTATACAGTCGGCAGCGAGGCGCAGTGGCTCGGAGCGTCGTTTTTACGACGACCATTATCGCAAGGTTAATGCTTCAACTCCCAACCTAGTCTCGTTGTTGCGTCCTTGGATAAGATGCTTCACGATGATTATCTCTGTTTGGTGAAATCTGGCAAACAGCACAGCATATTAAAGAAGTCACAGGAAATTCAACCGGGAAACTCGGAAACAAAGGCAACTCCTAAGCGAGTCTGGATTCGTTCTAAGCTTAGCGCCTCCACTGCTTTCTCGTGATAGGAGGATAAAAATAAAGAAAACAATCAATCAGATTTTTCATTCACACTTTTGCTTGATTCTTTGCGCTTCATGTAAGGAGCAAAAAGGTTTCACATAAACTTAAGCTGTCAATCTGGGTTTAAAAATTTACAGAAAAAATTTTAGTTGACCTCATTTTTGGGTATAGGAAGGTTAACTGACAAAAGTAGACTAGCTTTCGCAACGTCACAAACAGGGTGTAGCCAGAAGGGTGAAACAGGCAATTGCTTCCCTCCAGAAAAATATTTTTTCGAGAACCAACATTGATATAAACAACGCATATAAACCTTGATATAAACATTTAGGCCTAATATGAACTCATTATGAAAGGGGCAGTTTGCAGTTTCCCCTGTCTTGAAAAGTGAAAATAGTGAAGCATGAGAACAATTAAATTGCCCTCTCTACCGAAGCATTTTTAAACTACAATAAATTACGCGCGAGACTGCGAGAGGAATCTCCAATCGTGCGATTAAGACCAAAAACAGCGTCGATATTATCTAAGCATTTAATTCACCCAAATCACAGTGTCCATATCATCGCATACTTTCAAACGCATGATCGGGGTGTCTAAGAAACGGAGCACTCCAGCTTCAGAGACAGTTAGGCCTACGGTGCCCCCCCCCCCCCCCCTTGGGCTTCTTTAAATCTTTTGTTGGTCTGGTCTTCCATGGCAGTATTTATATTTCATTTTTAGCACTTATAGGGCAGTGTCAATTTAGATTTTTATATTTTAATTACTTTTCAACAAACCGGGCGGTTATAGCCCAGTGTTAAAGATATCGCTATCGATGCGGAAGGATTGGGTTCAATTCTAGACCGGTCAAATCACACACGGTGGAGCCAACGGCTCGCCACCGCTGCGGTACGTTTCTTCACACCTGCTTTGCCCAGGCATTGAGCCGCGGGGTCGGGCCCCGCCATTTGCTACCACGCTTCAGTAGGCTACTTGCCTGGTGCCTACAACGAGTTTAATGAAACCAGTAAAGTGAAGATTTGACATGATTTTTTTAAAAACATTTGCGTGCAACCATAGTTTTTGCAGATAGGCCTACACCGTATTTAAGGAAACTCCTCCTTACTAATTGCTTCACCACAGCAACTATAACAAAAATGCAGTGAAACCAAAACACATCAGAGAAGTTGGAATACCGGTATTGTTGTATCGCATCGTAATAAAAGTCTCTCGAAATTAAATTAGAAAGTTGGACTGAGCAGAAAAAAAACATGACAGCAATTTAGGCAAGCTCGGCACCTCGGTTCGTCTAAAAAAAGAAAGGTTTCACTTTTTCTGCAATCGTCAATCATCAACGTCAAGCGCAATTAACGCACCAGGGGGGGAGGGGTATAAATTGAAAGTAGAGTTGAAACTGGGGGGTGGAGTGCAGATTAAAGGTAGAGGGTTTCAATGGGGGTGAAATACCAATAACTTGTACGTGGTACAGCTTCCCAGTTTTTTTATTATATTTTAGTAGTAGTGTCTACTATTTTAATAGTATAGTTTATAGAATATGGATATTTAATTACTATTTAAAAGAATAGTTTATTTTAGTAGTAGCTTCCCTGTTTGACGCTAAGCATTAAAGGGACAGAGTGAAGAACGAGCCGGCAAGTTTGCTCGTTGTGCCGTTGGTAAAAGCGCTTAACGGGATTCTCCCCTCTTGGTGAGGTAGAAAAATGGCTGGCAACTCCTAAGCGAGCTCGTATAGCGTATTGATCGTTTTCTCGTGATAGGAGAGTGAGTATGCAACTAAATACAAATACAGATGGGAGGCTAAAATTTTGCTGTTCTGCTTTTGCGCCCTTGTCCAGTGCCAGGGGCACATCTGTTTATTCGTCCTGAAATTCGCCCATTTTTGTTGGTGCACAGCAGGAGCGGATCCGGGAGGGGGAATGTGGGGGATGCATCCTCCCTCGCCAGCCATTTTTCAACAATATTTTGGATAAATAAGATTTTTCCATAATTTCGAACCTTTTTATAACAATATACCTGAGTCGCCTTAAGCACGCATATAATCGAAGCCGTGCGAACAAAATGTTTCATATTTGGTGAAGCACTCAAAGTTAGGAGCCAAAAATTAACACAAAATCTGCTAGAAAATTGTTAAAATAGCACTAAAATGGCCATTACTGTAAGTAGGCCTAAATTTTCAAAAATTTTCCGAGGTAGCATGCCCGCGGACCCTCCTAGAGTCGTTTTTCTTACTTAAGTTGCTTAAAATTAACTCTGCCGGGGAAAAAACTTCGCTTAAAAAAGTGACGAAATTTGACGTCCCCTCCCTGAAAAAATTTCTGAATACGCCCCTGACATAATACATTTTCAAAAGGCTTATTTGCGCCCGTTTCTGGGTCTCAACGTTTTAACGTCTTTGTATTCAGTTAACATTCAACCCAATTCAAAATTACATCCCCAAACCAAAACTTTCTGGATCCTCTCCTGGTGCACAGTTGTCCGTCTTTGTGGATAGCACTTCTGCCTCTGACAGGGCCGTTGAGAGGGGGGTCTAGGGGATACCTTTGGTACCGAGCCCGGAATTTTTAGGAGGCCCGAAATTTTGAGAATGCCGCGCGTAAAAAGTTTCGTAAAAAGTTTGAAAAGGCAACTCTTGATTGGTTGAAGGCAGACAAAGTCACCCATCGCCACCACCTATTAGTAATACCACTTACTCACAGCTAGGGTACTACCCCTTCCCCTAGTCAGCGACGCAGCTAAAGTGGTCTACCAACCAAAAAAGTCTGAAATGTACTCCGACTCCATAATGCGGTATGGTACAGTATACTGGAGTAGGCCTATAGTTTTTAGACGTGTTATTGCTATCTTAACATAACCATTAACCACACCTCTTAGCTTGTGCTAATATGCATCGAAAAAGGCCTGAGGGGGTGCGCGTATAGGAGCCCCCCTGCGTACGCTACTGGCCATATCGATATCAGAATGGGGTTCAAAATAAAAAAGGTTTCGGAGAGAAAATAATTTTTATCAAATTATGCAAAACGCTCGTTTATGCTCTTACTTGGAATGTAGTTAGTTAGTTGCATATTTATCCTCCTATCACGAGAAAGCGATCAATGCGCTATACGAGCTCGCTTAGGAGTTGCCAGCCATCTGTCTACCACACCAAGATGGGGGAATCCCGCTTAGTGCATTTCCCAACGGCACAACAAGTAAACTTGCCGGCTTGTTCTCCACACTGTCCCTTTAATGCTGAACGTCAAGCAGGGAAGCTGTGAATACCAATTTTTAAGTCATTGGTTTGACCCGACTCGGAATCAAACCCGAGTCTACAGCTCAAGAGACAGACGCTCTATACCACTCGGCCATCTGAGCTGTTAATAATTAACCTAATACCGGTCCCACCATGATTTAATCACTTACAGTCAGAGGCGTCGTACCATCCAAATTTTCTGAGATTCATTTTTTTTTTTTTTTAATTAAAAAACTAAAAACTAAAATATTTAACCAGTGTTGTTTCGTTTTTATCCTAATCGTTTTTTCTTATACTACAAATTCCATTTTTTGTTTATTAATTTTTGCTTCAGTCAATCGCTTTGGCGTAGGAGTAAAGTTAGTTTCTTGATTTGCAGTTGGAATTTAGAAAACATTTTGAATGCGTTGTTGAAGGTTATAGAACTCACCTAGCGTCATTCCATCAATGCGCCATAACTAATAAGCAAGAGTGGAAACCGAAACCTGAAAACCCGGCTTTAAGAAAAATTTTGGAAACCCAAACTGAAACTGACACCTACTTATCCAAATTTTTAAAAATCTAAACTTAAACCAAAACCGTTTTTTCTTGAAACGTCAAAACTGCAACTGAAACTAAAACCTGTTCAAAATTTTCTAAGGTTTTGGGTTTTAAAAATTGTCATCACCAACATTATCAGTACAGTTCTTTTAATGCTGAACGTCATACAGAGAAGCTGTGAATACTAATTTTTGAGTCTTTGGTTTCACCGGACTCGGGATTATACCCAAGTCGACAACTTCTGAAGCAATAGCTCTCCTCACTCGGCCATCTGAGCTGCTACTTATCATCGTAATAAAACAAAAACGCCAAAAAGTGGAGCATTTAAATAATTCCTATTCAAAGTAAAATAGCTTTCTTGGATGAAACTTAAACCGAAACTGAAACCCAGAAACCGAAGCTGTGCGTAAGCAAAACTGAAACCGAAACTGGAACCGATTTTCGACAGCCGTGAAACCAAATCAAAACTGAAGCCTGACATCTGGGTTTTAACACACCGAAACTGAAACTGACACTCTAACGCTAATTGGCCAGGTTTCCACCCTTGCTAATAAGGGTTTTAGTGAGTTCGTTGGTCTTCGGAAACTTTAGTGAGTTCGTAGGTCTTCTAAACTTTAGTGAGTTCGTTGGTCTTCGGAAATAGCTTAAGCTAGCTTGAAAGATCCTCACTCGAGTAAATCCGGGTAAAAAAAGATTTTATTATTTGCAGTGACAAAGCAAGGCGGCAAAAACTACAGAATAGAGATTGACTCCGATTGCTCAGAATCAACCCACCGCTGAACTGTTCTGTAATAATCGCGATCAGTTTATTCTAATCAATATTCCTGCCAAATCTTCATTATGCTCGCCGTATTACGCCGAAGCGTGTAACGAGTTGCGGGGCCCATCTCCGCGGCTTAGCGCCTGGGCTACACAGCTCCGAAGAAACGTCGCAACGGTGGCGAGACGTTGGCGACACTGCGTCAATTTGACCGGCTCGGGAGTCGAACCCCAGACCTCCCGCACCGATAGCGTGCGCTTTGCAACTGAGCTAACGGCCGGTTCTCAATATTTCTGTGCGCAAGCAAAAAAAAAGGCATTGCAAGCATGGAAACTAATGTAGACGCAAGAAGAAAGAAAGCAACATGAGGTATGGCCACGTTGAGTTGCCGGAAATCACGCCTTCTATTTCGGACAAATCTGCCTGTTCCAGGACAGAGGAAAAGGTGATAAGAAAAAATGTAAAATGCGCAATACTCACATGGGAAAAAGGTAAAAAATTACACTGTCGATTAAAAATGCGGAAAAGCAGTCAGATTTCGTCTGGGAAACAGATTACACAACGTCCGGCAACGACCAACGAGCCGTAATCGCCTCAGGGTTACAGCCTCTTTTCATTTATTCTAGCCAAGCTTCTGCTTTTAGACCTAGGATACTAAAATATTTTTAAACAGTTGGTTGGTGGTACAGAACTTGAAGATAGCCAGAAGCAGAGGTTTCATATTTCACGAAGCTTTTCGTCTGACACTTGTCAAGGGAATCGTCAGAATAAAGAATGTAGAGCTGAGACCGCTTATAAAAGCGAGAGAGAGAAAAAGAGAAGTCGTTTCTGATTGGACGAAAAGTGTCGACCAATCAAAAACAGAAGCGCTAGTGAGAGATTTTCAGCGTGTAGACAAACTCCTTTTGCCGGCACAGGATTGGTCGAGAAACTTTGATGTAAGTGGCTTCTAAGGCAGATAGATGGAAAGCCGAGCGACCTTTTGAAAGGATCGAGAATCTGTCATCGCTGTAGTGTAAGGCACAAGATTGATTGGTCAGCAGATGTTGTCCAATTGCCGAGTCGCAAATAGGTTCGTGATTGGTCAATTTGCACGAGCGATTGAAGGCCTTGCGATCTTGAGAAACTTGACCAGTTCTCACAGATTTGGGAACGTGTTGCTTAATTCTGTCCTGCAGCCGTTGAGATGTGCGACCCACGTACCGACTGTCGCAGTGGCACGAAAATTCATAAACGATATTGCTCTGTTGAGAAGCAGGAAGCACATCTTTCTTGCTTGTGGGCAGAAGTTTTCTAGTCGTAAAAACGACGCGAGGCTCCACGGAGAAGTAACAGCGTTGAACTGCTGAAGCGACTTGCTTTTCGAACCTCGTCGAAATAGCACCCAACCATGGAAGATGTAGATAAACAGGACATTTCTTCAATCGCTCGTGCAAATTGACCAATCACGAACCTATTTGCGACTCGGCAATTGGACAACATCTGCTGACCAATCAATCTTGTGCCTTACACTACAGCGATGACAGATTCTCGATCCTTTCAAAAGGTCGCTCGGCTTTCCATCTATCTGCCTTAGAAGCCACTTACATCAAAGTTTCTCGACCAATCCTGTGCCGGCAAAAGGAGTTTGTCTACACGCTGAAAATCTCTCACTAGCGCTTCTGTTTTTGATTGGTCGACACTTTTCGTCCAATCAGAAACGACTTCTCTTTTTCTCTCTCTCGCTTTTATAAGCGGTCTCAGCTCTACATTCTTTATTCTGACGATTCCCTTGACAAGTGTCAGACGAAAAGCGTCGTGAAATATGAAACCTCTGCTTCTGGCTATCTTAAAATATTTTTGTATTGTTTGACACTGGTAGTAACTGCACTCTCTGCAGGGGTCGGTATGTTCTTTTTTGATAAAAAAGTGTTCTAAAACGAGTGATTTTATGTGAAAACCGTGAAAATTTGTTGGTGGCTGGGGGCTACGCTCCCAGACCCCTTTAGTCTTCGGCAGCTATGCTCCTCTTGCTAAATCGTAGGGGCCCACTGATTGCGCATAATGTCTAAAATTAAGAAGCGGGCGGGGATATAATATAATGCTGAGCTGAGAATTACCAGTAGCTGAATAGTAGGCCTATATTTCAATTAGGATGGCTAAACAGTAAGCATTTCCAGGTCAAGAATTTTATTGGCCATTTTTTGGTTGTTAATCGATTTCGATGCAACAAAGTGCCTCTTCTGGTAAATTATCTTTATCATTTTGGCGGACCATTTGTTTTTGTCACTTTGCGGGGGGCCCAGATTTAATTTTGGTGCCTGGCCTCAGCTTGGCTCTCAACGGCCCTGGCCTCTGATAAGTATCAGTTCAGTTTGATTTCTCTACGGGTCTAACCCTAAAATTACTGTACCGGTTACATGATTGTGCATTTTCGTCCCTAGAGTTGTGAACTTCGGTTCGATTGCTGAACAAGTTTTCTCCAATTAATTTTACGGCAACTTGGATAGTCCCATAAACCGAATTCTTACCGATCCGTTGGCAGCGGTCCCGGGTTGAATTCTCAGACGAGTGTTACCCTAATCGATTATAGTCCACATGGACGTGTGAATAACGCGTTCGTACCTGGGTAAGTAGATTACTGGTTCGATTCATTGACTGGTTAAACAACCGGTTAAATAGCTGAGTAGATAAAACGTCCGCTTTTATGGAACGAAGGACTTCAAGGGTGGAAACAGGAATTTTTTGAAGTGAAATTGATGGATAGAAAGAATAATGAAGAGTTGATGGAAATGCTAGGTGTGAAGGAAACATTACATAAAATGGCAAAAGCAAACTAGTAAGGTGGTATGGACGTGTGGTTAGGAAGGACGGTGATGACGTTTTAAAAGAGGCATTGATGCTTGAAGTGAATGGGCAGCGAAAACGATGAAGGCCAAAGCATACATGGAGAAGACAGGTTGAAGAAAATGTGAAGAAAATCGATCAGAAATCCATGTATTTGAGCAATAACATTACTAAATAGGCCTACTGCTAAAGCTGCATTTACACTTTTACGATTTTGTGGCACGCACTATCACGACTCGAGTCGTGCCAGTGCGCAAACTAATCGTAAGCTGGCGTGAAGCATGCGAAAACCCGTCGTAACTACGTGTCAGGTCGGGACGAGAATTTTGCAATGTTCAAAATTTTGGTCACTACAAAGTTTTACTTCCGGGTTGTTAACTATGCGCAAACTGTTCGTGAACTCATCGGCACGATATCCGGGAAGATGCGTGTCAGTGCGCGCTGTGTCACGACCGTCACGAACTGCCACGAATAGTTTACGAACAACTCAAGAGCAGTTCACGACTACACCGTCCAAATTGCGCAAACTCGTTGTGTCAATGCGGGAAGATTTGATTGATTTGATTTCTTCATTATTATCCTCCTGTCAGGAGAAAGCGGCGGAGGCGCTATGCATAGGACGAATCCAGATTCGCTTAGGAGTTGCACTTGTTTCTGAGTTTTCCGCTTGAATTTTGATTCTGACTTCTTCAATTTGCTGCTTGTTAGATTTCACCAAGCAGAGATAATTATCGTGAAGCATCTTATCCAAGGACGCAACAACAAGGCTTGGGTGGGAGTTGAACCATCAACATCAACTAACGTTAGTTCATCGAGCCCTCGTAATCTGTTCACCTGGTAAAGTTAAACAAGAACTGGACTGCATTCGCTCCATTCTGAAGAATAATGGTTACCCTGAAACAATAATCAACTCCAGCATTTCCAAGAAAATTTCCCGTTTTCAATTACTGCCCAAAGAAGGACCAAAGAAATGCCCTGTGTATCTAAAACTACCCTGGATTGGCAATATTTCTCGTAAATTCGAAAAACAGGTAAAATCTAACGTTCAAAACTGTTTTAGAGCCGTCGATCCTCGTGTCATTTTCCAAACCAGAAAGATTCTGCCTTCAATCTATAAGGATGCTGTGCCCATCACTCATCAAAGTATGGTCGTATACCAATACGTGTGCCGCTGTGATTGCCGGTACGTGGGTCGCACATCCCTACGACTGCAAGATAGAATCAATCAACACATTCCAAAATCAATTCGAAATAAAGGAAATCCAACCAAAGTTCTTCCCAAACGTAACTGCAAAATTGCTACTCCACTCAATCAGCTAGACTGTGATTCAGCTATTGGTCTACACTTAATCCAACATCCTGATTGCGCCTCTCATTATCATATTGACCAGTTTTCGGTTTTAGCCAAAGCGAGAACAAATTTCCACTTGGGGGCGCTGGAGGCAACTTTCATCAAAACGCTGAAACCTATTCTGTGCCGTCAAAAGGAATTTGTCTACTCACTGCAAATTCTCCGATAGTTGAGTTAGATTCTAAAATTCATCCATATTCGACCAATCACAATCCGTCTGTCTTTTAACAACCAATCACAGCCCTTTTTTCGTTTTTTGTTGCAGATTTTTCGATGAAGCTGATGATAATATATAGACCACCTTTTTCCTTCTCAATTAACTCTCGCGTTGAACCCTGAAGAGAGCGAGACGAAAATGTTTGGTTCAAAAACAGTCTTTTTCAAGACTACCTAAATTTAAAAGATGTTTTCGGCGCTTTTTACATCGGTTTTTGTGCTTAATTTCAAACATTAACCCCTCTTGATAAACGCTTGGCCCCCCTAAGTCGATTGCTCTGGCGCCGGCTCTGCCTCAGATTGAGCGTTTATTTAATTACTCTCGTACGGTTTATTTATTGGCATATTTATCCTCCTATCACGAGAAAGCGACCGCGCGCTGTACGAGCTCGCTAAGGAGTTGCCGGCCATCTGTCTACCACACTGAGATAGGGAATCTCGCTAAGTGCCTTTTCCAAGGGCACAACAAGCGAACTTGCCGGCTTGCCCCACACTGTCCCTTTGATGCTGAACGTCAAGCAGGGAAGCTGTGAATACCAATTTTTAAGTCATTGGTTTGACCCGACTCGGAATCAAACCCCAAGTCTACCGATCCAGCAGCAGACGCTCTATCCACTCGGCCATCTAATCGGTTATTGGGGTCAAATTTGATAACCGGGGTGGGAAATCAATAATGAAAAAGTAAAGAACAATTCGATATTCGATACCTCACAAAAAAGTAGAGAATTCCTACATTCGATAACAAAAATAAAAAGTACAGAATATCGATCAATCGATAATGGTAAATCGATACTTTTCTCTGACTCAGTTAACAACGACAGCATCAACATATTTTGATGCTAATGGGAAAGCTTCAGGTTCGGCCAAGTGGATAATGTCGGTGTTAACTGAGTCAGAGAAAAGTGTCGATTTGCACAGCGATGGGCAGTTTAAAACAGGAATACCAGAAGACCTGACAAAGCGTTATTGCTTTTTGAAGCTTTTTTTAGTGATCAGCTATCCAGTCCAGCACTCTACTTCACAGTTCATTGACATCTTGTCACAGGTGTCATCCATAAACCAACGTATAGCTTACAGAAAGCCTGCTGTCATCTTTATTAGCCTCACAACTGCGTTGGACCGCCTGGCCCTGCCCTGCCTCCTACAAAGCGATACCAAGTGATCAAACGTTAAGCTAATGTTTTCTGGTGCTTTATTTTGGAATGGAATAAAAGATGACAGTGCATACGGAATTTTCCGCACGCTAACTGTTCTTATGCGGAAGTAAAGTAAAATGTTTACCAAAATTTTACCTGCAAACACCACAAAAACCGGATAAGGTAGTAAAATCACAAAAACATAAAAAACTTTTGTAAGAACTTATTCAGAAAAAAAGTATCGATAAATAAATATCGATTTACCATGCAAAAAAGTAGTGAAAAACCCCAATCGATAATGAAAAAAAGAAGTAAAGAGTTTTTACATTTGATGAGGAAAAAGTATAGAATATCGAAATCGATTTCTAATCGATATTTCCAACCCTGCTGATAACTTATGTTAGTCTTAAAATTTATGCTGATCTCTATAAGAACTCCTAAAGCAAGCTGTTTCAAGGTTTTATTTACATCAAATAGTCTTTGATTCTTTATGATATTCTATGAAATTTCTGCAGCATATACTTAAAAGTCAATCGGACTCAAATCTGACCCCAAGAAAATAAAACCACTATTAACTTATGTTAGTCGTAAAATTTATGCTAATTCGCTTTAAGAATTCCTAAATCAAACTGTTTCAAGCTTTATCTCATCAAATATTCTCTGATTTCATGTTTTTTTATCATGATATTATATGATATATCTGCAGCACATACCTAAAAGTTAATTGGGGTCAAATTTGACACTATAGAAAATGATGGATGTTTTTCAACCTTAGCTTGATTGCTTAAAGTTAGCCCTATAGCGAGAATGGGATCCCTCCACTGGCTTTGTCTTTCCCGACTTTCGTGGTTTTTTCCATTTACCGTTATTATTACAGAAAAATCAATTAGGGTCAAATTTGACCCCCAACGACTTTTCGCGAATGAAAATGTGATTACCGTAAGAGGGTTAAATTATTTTACAGACAAATTGAAGATGAACAACATGGATAAAAATTGATTTCAGATAGAATGAAGTTTTAAATGTTGAAATATTGATTGATTTTGCATACAACCAGTTTGATCTAGCAAACCTATAGGTACGCATATGCAAAATCGTCAGACCATCAACCTCTGCCTTGTTGGCAAGACATTTCTGGTTCTAAACGTGGTGTCGTATTCATGAGAGAAGTAATTTCATACACTTCGCAGCGACAGCTTAGATGGCCGAGCGGTAAGAGGGTCCCGTCAAACCAATGGCTTTTAAAAAAGGTAGGCTATTCACAGCTTCGATGCTTCACGCTCAGCAATAAAGGAAAAGTGTAGAAAACAAGCCGGCAAGTTCACTTGTGTCCTCTGGCTGGTTGTGCCATTAGGATTTCCTCATCCTGGAGTGATAAACAGCTGGTCGGCAACTTCTCGGTGAGCTCTTTACAGCGCTTTCTCGTCATAGCAGAGTAAACAATACAAAATTCTTTTGCTCAAAAGATTGCGACAAAGACTGTCTCTAAGGGTTTGCGATAACAAATTTCTGAACTCCACCCATTTAAGATATTGGAGGAATATACGACCCCCTATCTAAGTTCTAATCTATGATATGCAACATTCGCTAAAAATCTTGAGGCAAAAACTAAATACTATTCTCACCATCGAATCTCTTGCTGAACCAAAGTCCGCAGGTATCATGCAGGAGGGAATCAAATCCTTAGACACAAAAGCTAATTTCTTTTTGTATTTAAACTGATCAAAACCGTGCAAGAACGAACATGCTGGTAATGCGGGTTATACCAAAACAAGAAAAGAAACGCATGAAAATTGCTATGTAGCATATAAAGAAAAACTTCATTAAACTATAACTTGATTGCACTATACCGGTAGGTTATTATTCCAATAATTTTTTAATAGCAATCGAATTTATTGAAAAACGGCAAGTAGTAGTGATAGTGAATTTTCGTTTTCGGCAATGAATTAACAAACATCGAAAACACAAATTACAGCAAGGCAAAAATATAGAAACAGCTACAAAACGCTGTAAGTTAAGACATGCTTATAACATTAATACAGGTAAAAAAAGTTGAAGAATTAGCGCGGCCGCTGCACCTATGCTTAATGAGCTTGGTCGTAGGCCTCCGCTCTTTGAACTGAAATTAACTTATTCCGAAGCACAAAAAAAAAAACAAACGGTTTGCTTGTTTTGTTGACATGAGAAAAGTTACGACTTAATTTATGCATCAAAGTAGGCTATTGCAGAACTTTAGAATTTTTAACTTCGATTGTATGGTATAGCCAGTCACAAATGCGGAGGGTGAGTCGAAACATTACTTCCAGCCGATTGATCTCCGAAAAAGGTCTTTGGTTGCAAGAAAATGCCACCTGTTGTCCCTCTTAGTTTAAAATATGAGTAAATCTCTAGTACATGAAATAAATCGGAGGGCAACTACCCTTTTTGCTCCCTCTCTGGCTGTAGCGTGAGCTGATAATTTATTTTTTATTTGCCAACCCTGCCTGTGTTGCACGAGGAAGATGCATTGCGCAATTCACTTAGTTGCTAGCTGAGATGGCGAGCGAGCGATGCTAAAAAATGTAACTTGAGATCCTAGTGTAAGTGTAGGTTTATGATTTACAGTGTAGTTCTTTGGAATTTGATAATGGTATTTTTGGAGTTTGATAATTGTATTTTTGTTTAGACGAAGACGCCGGATATTAACATATTAAATCCTTGGCATTTTTGTTTGTGCTTTGGTTAAGCTATTTATACCAGAAAATTGTCAATATTCACTTCAGGATTATTCAGTAGAATCAAAAAAACCTTACATTAATATCCGGCGTCTTCGTCCCCAACAGATGAAGACAGAAGGGCATGCGGAAATTGTGCCATTGGATCTATCGGAAGAGGGGACACTCCAGTAAATTATATATCCCATTTTGTAACGCCCCAAGAAAAGTTTCGTGTTGTTTATAATGGTGCCCTTAAGATAGATGGGATGAGTCTAAATGAAATGCTGCGTCGGGGACCTATGTTTATAGAGTCTTTGGTAGGGATTTTGTTGAGATTCCGGCAATATGCAGGTGCCGTAATTGGTGATATCAAAAATATGCTCTTTCAAATTGGTCTCGATCCGAAGGACAAAGACGTGTTAAGATTTTTGCCATTCACAAAAGGTTCTTCCTGCAATGCTTCCAACCAGTGGAGATTTAAAGTTATGCCTTACGGCTTGATATGAGTACCAAGCATAGCCGGATATTGCATCAAATATACTGCAAAGAAGAACTACAGCAATGCTTCAGCAGATACGGTGGAGAGGGTTAAACGGGACTTTTACGTTGATGACTTCATCACTTCTGTTCCTAATGATGGTTATGCTCAGCGTGTAATAAAAGAAACTATTGATCTGATGGAAACTACAGGATTTGTTGTGACCAAATTTTCTAGCAACTGCAAGGAAGTCCTGGATGGTTTAGATCCCGATTGCTTAGCACCATCACTAAAAAATATAAATCTGTCAAAGGACGGTCTGCCTGAACAAAAGACTCTAGGAATCGCCTGGGATGCAGAAAGGGACGAAATTGTTGTCCGAGTAAACAGATCCGAGCAGCGAGCTTATTCTCGCTTGACCAGACGACTTGCTATCAGTCGTCTTAACTCTTACTGTGATCCTTTAGGCCTTTGGAGTCCTTTCTTCGTCGCTCTTAAGCTCTGCTATTCAAGAATTGTCGAGGACACAACTGGATGGGATGATTATGTCAATACTGAGCTGACTCATGAATGGAACTTGTTGCTGGATGAACTGGCCAGTCTATCAAGTTTATCTGTACCCAGACAGTACTCTAGCTTAGTTGATGGAGAGTATGAGTTACATCTTTTCTGTGACGCTTCTCAGTATGCTTTGTGTGCCTGTGTTTACCTTCGTGTGATTCAGGGAAATTTGTTTGACAGTGCTTTGGTTGTCGCTAAGTGTAGATTGTTTTCGCATTCCCAGACAAATAGGTTTTCTATTGCTCGTAAAGAACTTGTTGCTCTGTGTGTGGGAGTTGATATGCTTAAGCAGTGTGAACAGTACTTGACCATTCTTATTTCAAAAACCTACATGTGGGTTGATTCCATGACTGTCATAAAGTGGTGTCAATGCAAACAAAAGCAGCTTGCTCAATTCGTAAGAAATCGCGTTGACAAAATCTTGAGAAGCACAAATAATAATCAGTTACCTGATTACATTAACACCAAGACTAACCCAGCAGACATTGGATCCCGAGGAATACGATTCAAACAAAGAAAGGAATATGAGATGTGGTGTGTGGGACTATCATTCTTGCGAAAACCCGAAGGATGCTGGCAAGTGCTGGTTTTTTTTTTTTTTTTTTAGGTGTCACGTCCATGCGAGTTGTTTTTCTCGTTCTTCGTATGTATTTAGTAGTAGTAGTAGTGTCTTTTATTTCTGCACCGTCAAAATAAATTAACACAGCAATATAGGATTTCAAATACAAACGGACACAGAAAAGGGAAGAAGCGACAAAACGATCAACGTTGTAACATGCTAGCGAGAGTGAAACTTGAAGATGAGGAGATTAGTAGGCATGGTCGCAACACCCAATTTCTACCTTCATATCGCATGTTTTAACGCTTGTCGTTGTGTCGTATCTTCCTTTTCTTGAATTTCTCTTTCCATAACTGTCGCCTTACGCTATCTTCATTTTTTTCAAGAATAAAAGACTTGATTGATTGATTGAAGTTGGCGTCAAATACCTCAATCCGACCGTTAACTCAACTGAGGTATCCTCAGAGTTCGCATCGTTGCCTCCAAGTCATTTAAACGTTGTTCAAGTCACGGAATCTTGCTACATGTTACGGATTCTGTCTGAATCTAGTTCGAGCATGGAGGCTGAGCATAGCCTGATTCTGTTACAGCAATGTTTTGACGCTCTTAAGATAACTCGAGCAGATGCGCCTCCTGAAGAAAAGAAGGAGCAAAACTGCCATCATAAAGCTTCTCGTTTATTACTTCTACAAATGGCTCAGAATGAAACTTTGGGTAAGATTATCTCAGAAATGCGAGATAAGAAACTAACTTTTGAGCAGGCTCTCTTCAAGATGACAAAAAACGAGCGCCCTCATTACCTTGTTCAGTTGCTGAAATTCGTCCCCTTTCTGGAGAATGATCATCTCTTAAGGATCGGAGGAAGGCTACAGTTCCACGAATTTTCTTCCAATTTCCAACATCCTGTATTTCTTCCTTACCGACATTGGACTACAAAACTCTATGTCCGAAAAAAGCATGTGGAATGTGGTCATTTGAGGCACATTTTGTTTTTGGGGTTCTTCAGCAGGATTATGAGTTGTGGCCGATTGGTGGTGTGACTACTGTGCGACATTATATAAAAGATTGTGTGGGTTGTAAAATTAGGAGACGGGTTCGTGGTGAGCAGTTGATGGCACCTCTCCCCTCCGTTAGATTAAAACCTCGCACGCATGTTTTTGTGTGTGTTGTGTCTGACCTCGCCGGCCCCTTCAGTGTAGTGGTCGGCAGGCGTCATGTTAAGCGCTGGCTCTGTGTATTCGTGTGCATGGTTACCACTGCTGTTCGGATAGATTGCGGCCGATTTGACCTCATCATCTTTCATTAACGCTTTGCGCAGGTTTTTGTGTTCTGCAGGATTTCGCACTCTTTACATTCGAACGGATAATGGAACGAACTACGTAGGAGCCTACAATTTACTGCGAAAGGAGGTAAAAGAAGCTTTAGCATATATGAGTTCTTCAACCGACATTCAAAGCCAAATGTGCGAATGGGAAGTGCAATGGGATTTCGGCCCACCTGAAGCATCCCACCATAGAAGACTTTATGAGCGGCAGCTTCGAACTATTAAAAAGGCACTTGATGGTTTATCCGACTTATCGCCCAGAACTCCTTCGGACGATGATTTTTTAACCTGCTGCAAGTTGGCAGAATACATCATGAACTGTCGGCCATTGACTAAACCAGATGATGACGGATTACCTCCGCTTCGACTTATAGATTTGATGGTGGGGGCACTAGAACTTAGTTATGATTACATATATCCGTGCGTTTCTCGTCCACGCGACGTATTGCGAAAAGGTCATCGCTACACTCAACAAATAGCCCAACTATGGTGGGATCGATGGGTTAATGTCTATAGCCTACTATCATGCTCCAACAACGTCAGAAATGGAAAAAGACTCGACGTGAATTCAAAGTCGGCGATCTCATCTTGTTATATGAAGAGCCGGCTCCACGAATATAAAAATATCCGTTCGCCGTCATAACTGACGTATCCCCAAGCCCAGACGGACACGTACGGACTGTTACCGCCCGCATGAGCGATGGTCGCTTTAGAACGCGAGACATTACAAAAATTGCCCTTATCGATGCCATAGACAATGAAAGTGATGAGCTTTGGTCCATTGTATGAATCACTCAGAATGAGTGCGATATACTGTGTTGTGTCCTTTGTTAGGTCTAATTGTGTTGTTTTTTGTGGTGAAATTATGTTTTGATAAGCTCACTAATATGGGAACGTCATTTGTATAACGTTAGGAGGACTGTAGCGTGAGCTGATAATTTATTTTTTATTTGCCAACCCTGCCTGTGCTGCACGAGGAAGATGCATTGCGCAACTCACTTAGTTGCTCGCTGAGATGGCGAGCGAGCGATGCTAAAAAATGTAACTTGAGATCCTAGTGTAGGTTTATGATTTACAGTGTAGTTCTTTGGAATTTGATAATTGTATTTTTGGAGTTTGATAATTGTATTTTTGTTTAGACGAAGACGCCGGATATTAACATATTAAATCCTTGGCATTTTTGTTTGTGCTTTGGTTAAGCTATTTATGCCAGAAAATTGTTCAATATTCACTTCAGGATTATTCAATAGAATCAAAAAAACCTTACACTGGCTATGCTCCTGTTTGGTAACTTACTAAAGTTTGAGTACTGGTAACATTAATTCACATCCAAATCTTTAATAGTTTAAGTCAAGCCAAAATAGCATGATAAAAAACATAAAATTGACTTAAACGATGTAAAAACACATTAAATAAAGATAAGACGAAATGTCTTCAAGACACACACCTTTTGAATAATCACAAATAAAAATATTTTAAAATAGAATCTTGTTAAGACAAGAATAGTAACACGAAAACGCACTTTAAAATGCTTTTGGAATCTAAGGACAAATAAAAACTGAAAAACTCTGAATTTCAACCTAAATGTAAAACAAACAGACCTAACTCTCAAGCTGAACGTACCTCTGATGCTTCTGGATCAACAGTTTACGCCAGGAGTAAAATAAAGATGAGAAAACTCGTGATTTTCTTCAGCATAAAAACTAAAAGCCAATGCATATGTGCTTCAAAATAAAACTTTGTAGATGTAATCGCATTTAGCAATGCGTTTGAAAGAAATGGAGCAAAGCGAGGGCATCTTTAACACAAAGTCGTCACAGTATCGTAAAAAGCATCACTACACAACTTAGAGATCTGACACAAGTTAAAGACACGTAATTAGACCTGCAACAGGCAATATTTCGCAACGAATTTAAAATAAAAATAAACGAATAATTTTCAGGCTAGCTGCATAAACGCTTGAAACGCAGTTTTTGCGTGAACCTCAGGAAATTCAAAAAGTAGTAAGTTTACTGTATAAAGTTTCCGGTTTGGTTTCACTGTTAATCAAGTTGAACAACAATGTTGGTGTGGTTAACTCTACAATTGCATTATTCGCCGACCAATGTTACTTGATTTGATGCCAATTTCTGTATTCGCCAAGAAAATTTTCTTTCTTGAATATCATCAGAGACGTTCTTTGTCGTCAACTATGCAATAAGTTTAGAAACGTAAGAAATTAAACAAGCGCAGAGTTGATAAAAAGAGGTTGAATAACAAAAAATTTGATTAGCTTTCGCTTCGTGAAAGATGAACAAAACACAAGTCTATGTCTATTTTCTCCTTCTTTCGGCGACGTGAAACCTATCCTTCATGACGGGACGATTCACGTTTGGACTCCCATCATATTTGATGAATACTTTGGGTAGCTACTCACTCGAAGAGCGCTAGCTCACTTCTCAGTCCCTCCCAATACAGTTGAATTTGCAATCAACCTCGGCTATTCACTAGCTAGTGTTAAAAACAAATTATGAGCTTATCTACGACAACTTACTTGGCCTTGCGTTCGTTCGGCTGGAAACAAAAAACAAAAACCACCTCCGCTGCAATGTTGTTGTCCCTGAAAAAAAACAACAAAATCATCACAAAAACATAAACCTCATGGACCCGACCTGCAATCAGGTTATCTAAAAGTGGTAGGCTAACGGGTTCCTACAGAGTCGGGAAAGTTATGAAAATGGCTGGAGGGGTCTCTACATGTTTATTTTGGGCACCTGAAAATTTCTTAAATTCTTGCTTAACGGTTATTGTCACGGAATGCCTTGACCCATAGTATTTCCACCAGGTTTTAATACATGGAGCAGCAGGCTCATTTGACTTTATAGAATCAGAGCAAAATTTACAAAACTTTTTGTAGAACTATTTCGTATATTTATGCTTAGCTTGTATAGCATCGCACTTCTTAATACATGTAATATAGCATTTATTCAGAAGTTTGCAGCTTAATGTTTCAAGTATTGATCCCTAGTACAACCATGCCGAAGACATGTACGAGCATTCGGGTCGTGCTCAGTCATGACCAGGTTAGGACCTTTACTAGTCTGCCCGTTCACAACTTTCAGACGTGCTTAAAACACAATCATGCCTCAGAAAAGCCTATTGTCAACCAGAAAATGAAAACTTGAAAAAAGTAGGCTATATACTTCTACCTTTTCCAGCAACCGCTGGTTTTTCAAAGTTCAAAGCAGTGGCTAATTCTTCTTCTAAACACAAAAATTTGTAAAACATAACAAATTACATTTTAAACTGTAAGACAACTGAAGCTGTTACTTAAACTTACCTATATGCAGAGATGGGCGCGATACTCAATTTTTGAGTTAATCGATACACGATACTTGAAAATAAAGTTAATCGATTCCGATACACGGTACTTTGAAGAGGTGTAAAATCGATGCCGATATCGATACTTGTATCGCCGATACAAGTACCTCGATACAATATCAGGAAAAAAAATCAATTAAAAAATTGGTTTACAAATTAATTTTAAAAAATGCTGCAAGTTTACAATCTGCGGACAAATGAACACGTTGTAAGATTGATTGTGCTCAAAAACAGTATCGAGATACTTGTATCGGCGATGCACAAAAACATGCTTAATCGATACCGATACGTGATACTGTAGTGAAACACTAAATCGATACCGATATCGATATAAAAGTATCGCGCGATACATATCGCCGATACAAGTATCTCGATACTGCCCATCTCTGCCTGTATGGTAGTGCAGTACAGAAGAATGTGATAACTAATAAACTAAATTAAATTTTCTAGAATCTTTTAGTGTAATTTTTTTACCTTTAGTTTCAACGATTTGAATTTGATGAGTATGAAATCCAATAAAACAATGAATTGTAACAATAATTCCACAAGCAACAGAAAACAGGATAACAAATAAGATCATGAAGAAAAGAATCGCAGCGTATCCCCCACTGTCATCGGACTTTTCTATAAGTAACATATTATTCATTTCAATTGGTACAGCTTTGAAAAATCAGGCTTGTTATCCTTATTGTTTACATTTACATCGTATCACGGAAAGCGACAGAAGCGTAGCGACGAGCTTGCATAGGAGCTGCCGGCCATCTAACTACCGCTCAAAGTTGAGGAAATCGTTATGTGCCTTTGCCACAGGCACAACAAATAAACTCGCCGGCTGTTTCTCCACACTGTCCTTTCTATGCTAAGCGTCATGCAGGGAACTTGTGAAAACCACTCTTAAAATATTGGTTCAACGGACTTAAAATCGAACTCCAGTTTTTCCACTTCAGAAACAGACGTTCTGGTTCCCCCCATTTTTTTGAACAAAGGCTAATAAAAAATCTGATGAGTTACGCTTTTTCTTTGTCTACCATTACCATATTCAGCAGTTGTATCCTCAACCTTCAAATACATTTGAACAGCACGCAAAATTTGAAGTTACTACCAGTAAGCAATAAGCAAAATAGGTCTACAACCAGCTAACAATTATTATTAAAAGCAAATTTCAAAGTTTTACTTTGCAGCTGGCGATAACATGCTGAGCAGCCGCTCAGAGACAAAACACAAGAGAAGCTGAAACGTAGTAAATTGGGCGTTGTATTCAGGGGCGTAGCCAGCGAAAAATTTAGAGGGGGGCCAAATCACAATAGGCCAAGAACTACGAAAAAATGATCTGTTCAGGCCAAGGCGTCAGGCTCACCCTGTCTTTCCGTATTTCGATTTTTTCCTCAAGTTATTGGTATTTATTTTGTTTACGGATGAACATGGAGTTAATTATTTACTGTAAACCTAGGCAGGCAATCCTTAAGTTCGCTAATCGCTACCATGTAACTAATCAAAATACCTTCTGCGCGGCAAGGCCGGCGCCAAAGGACTGCTTACCCAATCGACATGCTTGGCCTTTTCAATCAATAAGCTTACTCTTTTGAAGACAGCGGCTTTTGTGCTTAATTTCAAACTTTGGCCACCCAAGTTGACTGCTCTGCCGCCGAATTTGCTGCGCGGCATAACATAATTAAGAAAATCCAACAATTTTGTCACCGTATGGTACGCCACTAGCACTATATTCTGGGCCAGAAGTATTCGTAGCCACCGTTACAACACATAAAATAATTTTCGATTGAACATTCTTTCCTTTTGCTCGCCATCTTCGATTGCCTTTTTGCCATATAATCTTGCTTTTTTCTGTACTTACGCTTAAATATTTGATCCCATGGCGCTCTTATGATGCAATAATGCTTAACAAGCGGTTTTTGTGAGAAGTTGCGGTGAAAATTCAAATGGTGCAAAAATTAATAGAGTGGTAAAGTGCTAGGTGGCGCTGTCGTAGCAACCGTTTTTGCTGGTTCTAAACTATCGCCGCATAGCCTTAGTTACCAGTGTGAAATAAGTTGCGAAACATGAGTGCTTTCGCCAAACTGCTTGATCACATTGCAAATGAATCAAAATCAGCCGAAAAAGGGGAAAACCACCACAAATCAAGTCATGTGGAGTTGTTTCAGTATTGTGATGGTGGATTAAGAGGGAAAATTCATCCTAGTATGCAAGACAGATTATACAAACTGCAAAGTAATGGTAAGCTGATGAAAATAGATTGATCAATTTTCTTTTTATAACCCAAAGCGGGTAACTAAGTTTCAATATATTCAGTTATTGATTGGTTTTTATAGGCCTAGCTAGTTTTAAGTTTAAAATATTGCATTTCATTATGCTAAGAAATTTAAGAGAAATCACCTGAAGCGATTTTTAAACTACCAGTACAGTGCCAATAACTGCATATGCCTGTAAGTACGGTAGCCTACCGTCACATGATTTTTTGTAAGGCTTCTGCAGCTAATCTGTGATATTATTTTTAAATAAATCTTAGAAAAGATATGGAAATTTAATCCACTTCTGAGAGTGAAATTTCTAAGACCGAGTATAAATGCAGTTATGCTGCTGCTATATATATTTATGACAGAACATCCTGAGTCGCACTGATATCGAATGCCAGTGGAAGAGGAAGAAATCTGTTGATGTGCCGTCATCATCTGGCAGCTGCAACTGATTACCCTGAAACTAGCTAGACAAGGATGGACATTGGAATGCTCAAATCAGTCAACTTTGAAGTTTTTACATAAAATACCTCCAAAAAGGTGCTTCGAAGAATCTCAACCATTAACTGGTCTGTTGACAATCATACAAGTTAAAGCTGTTTAATTGGTCGTGAATGTATGTGTAGCGGATTGCTTGTATAATCTTTTTCGTATTCACTAGTCTACTTGCACATTTTTCAATGAAAAATGTAAGCCTAACTGTCGACTTTGTTTGTACTATTGTGAAGTCAAACTCATTATCATTCATTTCTATTTTAGTCCATTAATGATTAATTTTCCGTATCTCATGTGCCTCGTGATTATTGCAAAATTTGCGTGCATTTTTTTAAAAATTTGGCAGCATATTTACCCTCCTATCACGAGAAAGCGCTCTTACGAGCTCGCTTAGGAGTTGCCAGCTCGCTTAGGAGTTGTCTACCACACCAAGATTAGGAAATCCCGTTAAGAGCCTTTCCCAGGGGCACAGCAAGTAAAGTTGCCGGCTTGTTCTTACACTGTCCTTTTAATGCAGAACGTCAAGCAGGGAAGCTATGAATACCAATTTTAATGTCATTGGTTTGATCCGACTTGGAATCAAACCAAGGTCTACAGCTCCCGAGGCAAACACTCTTACCACTAGGCCATCTGAGCTGTTTACAATTCACATACTTTGCTGAAGAGTACAATATATGCAGTTCAAAGTGTTTTTTGAACAGGTGTTGTCTTGCATGTAAGCAACGTAATTATAGCCATTACGTAATATCACTTGCTAGAACCCGTACTGCTTATCTCCACAGTCTTTTTTCACCAGCACCTTTTATGTTAATTTTTTTTTTCTTTTTTCGCAACGTCAGCATTCAAAATATACAGCTTTCTAACTAACACAAGCGTTTTTATTGTAGAAATTATCTCAGTAACGGTTGCAGCAAGAATTATGGAAAGAATAATCGTTAACCTTGGCAAGGCCCTTACGCAAATAGTACCAGTTTACCATCCACAAAAACAAAATAGACATAATTTTAAACACTTAAAAGTTTTAGCCAACAAAATGTAAAATACATTTAACCAAGCAATTTGAATTATTGCTTATATGCATTGCATAACCCCTGTTCTTGGTTTGAAATACCGTACTACATTTTTGTGTAGATTCAGTATGATTGCACAAAATGATAAACATAGATATTTACAAAAATCAGTGTGTATGAGTCAAATATTGCAATCAAGAAATAACACTACCAGGCAGTGGCTTTTGCAGAACGTCCAGTTATTAACATCACAGCGAAATTCACACCCGAAACAGCAAAAATAATAACTGGTTCTTATAAAGCCGCAAAATGTATGAAACTCACCGTATAAAAGTGCTGGCAAGAACTCATATAAAAGCACAGGCAAGTACCGGCAATATCGCAAATATCATTCAAATGCACTATTATCACAAGCCTTTTCACACAATAAGAGGAAATCGTAAGTTGACCGAAGCAGCCACGGGCTGAAACATAACATCGAAGTAACCACGCAACCATGATGGAATTAAAGTTAGAATCTTAAAACTTTTTAGCCTAGCATTGGCTCGTTCTTCATGAATTCGACACTTTGCAATGCTTTTAGTTTGAATAATTTCATTTTTAGACAACTTTCCATGTTCAAGAAATGGTGGAATGTTAAAAACTTACTCCTGGAGGTACAATGTTTTGGATCAAAAATCCTTTGTCAGCAAGAATAAGATTACCTGCGACAAAGTGATTTAAAATCCCACACTTTTGAACAATGTGTTTTACAGATGTAGACCCAGCACACAGCTTACTGACAAATGTAATCACACCATTGGGAGCTACTCCAACAAGTGCTTTAAGTGAGTTCATTGACTTATTAGTAGAATTTGTTAGACGTTGTAAATCCATTCGTTTTGGAATAACAACTTCTATGTCAGTACAATCCACTATCATTCGGCAATTCGGAAAGTCAGCAAATGCAGCTGAAATTCTGTTTTTCAATCGCGATGGCACATGTGACTTCAAATCAACAAACAGCAATTCATGTAACACATAAATAAAAGTCAAAACTATGTTTGAAATCGTGGTTTTGCTGCTTAAAAATAACTTTGCAAGATGCAGATTTGTATAATTTTGCCTTAACTTCATCAATGTAATAATAATCTAATCTTCAAGCTTAATCGCCTTAACTTTTCAGTTATAAAAATATAAAATTTCACCTTTAAATTTTTTTGTATATACAACTACCAATAAAAAAAGATTTTTTGTAGAAATACCAGTTTCTACTCTAATCATTTTTTCATTCAAATTGTCAACTGAATAAAATCTGTTGGTGCCATTGAACTAGTTCAGAGTTAAAAGATCATCAGGCAGCACCCACTCATCCATTGAAACCTCATCAAACTTCTCATCAGTAAAATCTGGAGAAATATTTTTTTCAGAAGCATCAATGGGCTTACTTTTCTGCTTCTCTGAAGATGGTTTTTCAACTGGGAAGAGTTTGTCCATACTTCTTGTAAATATTGTTGGATTATTTTTTGTTTCATCTTGAAAATGGTAACTGCTCAAATGAAAATTCACGTTTCCTTCTTTGTCAGCTCTTCTGCAAAAAATTAATATTATTTATGAACTAATTGCTACTGTTAGCAGGACATTTTCAATATAATGACTAACGTAAGATATATCTCAAAGTTAGACTAAACTTTAGTTACCTATTTTAGCCGTTCAAAATGCTACAGGTCATTCAACATAACAAAAGACTTTGCATAGTCTAGACCTCTAATATGTTTCAGACTTTCTCTGATCAAGAAGAGCTGTAGCTCGGGTAGTACGCCAAATCAATAAAAAAGGTTCAGCTCACCAAGTGTAGTCAGATTACTACATAAATTATGCAACTGCACACTGCTGCAAGTCGGCTTACTGGTAATTTGCGATTCCGAAAAAGAGCAGCTGAGCAGGGCATGTAGGCCTACACTAGAGACTAGCCAAAATAGGATGATAAAACCTAACAAATTTTATTGAGTGCATTGTTAGGACAATAATTTTAAATCAGTCAAAAACTTGTTAAAATCCTAGCAAAGTGATATGCCTATTTATTTAGGAAAAAAGGAATGCTATGCTTACCTTATCAGTTATCAATGCTATCCATCTTCAAAGCTTTCGCCTGGCTTTTGAAAACCGATAAAAACTACAATTTGTTTCTTCACACTGATGGTTAGGCCTACCCTACAGCCTGGTACAAAACACCGAACTATCAAAAGTAGTGGGTAAAACCAGCCTTGACAAAACCTAACTGGCGGCAGTACCAACGTCGGCCACAGAAACCAGCGGCATGCTACCAGCAGCTGCGTAGCTATAATAAAGCAAAAATAGTGTAGAACCAGTGAAAGCGGTTGCTAGGAACAGCGCCACCTAGCACTTTACCACTCTATTGCAAATGAAAAAGTGGTGAAGATTAGGGGGCTTTTCAAATAAAGTTTACAGTATTTTATAGGAATGTTTTAATTACACTTCAGATTAAGCTTCGTCAAACAAGGGGGGGGAGCCAGTGCCCCGGTGCCCTACCCCCACTGGCTACGCCACTGGTTGTATTAGTAGTTTGTCGGCAGCTAGGCCCACACCTGTTTTCATGCAAAATTGTAGAATAACAAAAAGTGCTTCGCGCAAACTTAAAACTGAACAGAGACAAGAAGAGTAGAGCCACTCGTTTTTCACGAGCATAACAGTTTCAATTTTTGATGCAAAAAACACAACGTATCAACAACCATGACCAGTCACTTTTTTAACACTAATTGCAGGTAAATTAAACCATACTATATTAGAACTGTCTATCCAAGGCGAATCCAAGGAAAACTACCCCTCTAAAAAGTCGATGACAGTAAACAGCTGCAAGTGCTATTTGCGTGACATTACAAATTAGGACGGTAATGTCCTTGCGCTTTTATGTTCTGATATCCTGAAAGCAACTCCCTCCCCTAAAATTAGAAATTGTGGTTCCGTCTCTTCGTCAACGATTTTGAACAGTTCTATTCCTTTCATTATGCAATACGCAGGCTGTGATTTGACATATTGCTAAAAACACGAGCTCGGATAACTCATTACTGTAAGTAATAAGGTCATGCTTTGAAGCTAAATTTATTAGTAGCCTTTCCAAGACTTAGTCGGCCAAGCGCTCCAAGTCATACATTACGTGGTGATGCTGGTGTTCTAATATAATACGGGATCAGATCTATGTAAAAAGACATTGTCACATTGGTTACATTAAAAGCGTTTTTTTAAAAACAATAGGTCTACAGGTAGTTACCATATGCAAAGGATTTGTGAACGTTTATCCTTTATGGTAATGGTTTGTAATCAGCTTTCACATACAACTTAACAAATAAGATCGATTGTGTTTATGCTACCTAGTTAGTTGCGCAGAGTATATCGCCCTCCCCTAACCTTCGAAAAAAACGTGAAGTAATGAGAGGCAGCCGATTGGTTTCATTTTAAGTGTGATTATCTTCAAGAACTGGTGTTAAGTAGTTGAGATTCATGCATTCAGTGTTACACATAAAAATCATCGTTTTAAAACTGCTGCAGCTCCAAGAGCGGTTTATCTGCGTAGTAGCAACTCAAAAGCATGCAGAAATGTAAAAAGATTAAAAAATCATACAAACTTTAATAAAAAATATTTACTGTCAACGAAAAAGCGTGAAAACGTTAGATTTGATTCAAGTACGAGGGAAGCTTACCAGCAGTAGGGAGATTCTCAGTTTTTCTTGATTGTCTCGTAACCGTGGTGGGTTGTACGCTAGTTGTTTCTATTTCAATTTCCTCTGCAGGTAATTTTGTGTTCGTTCAATTGTTTTGTTTAACGTAAATACTCAAAATTTTTTATTTTAAAAAACAAAAATACAGTTGCAAAGTCGAGCAGAATGTTATTGTTGACGACATTTTGCCAATTCCTATTTTTGACTTGTTTAAGCCTTACCTACACTTTATGCGGCTTCATCTACCCCTTCAACATACAATTGGGCGATGCGCCGGTCCATAACGAGACAAGAGGAGCAAGGCTAACCCATCCCTTGTGGTGACGTCATCACTACGTAGCTCCCATAATTAGATGGGTAGCTACACTTTTTCTCTAACCATGCCTATACAATCTTGTACTTTGATTCAGAATTCAGTCAGTTAGTTTTGTTGGAATCGGCCATCGTGGTGAATAAACTAGTAAAATGTTATTGATAGAGTGGTCAATCGAGGAGGAAAAAACGGTAAGCATTTGCATTGCATTGCTCAGCAGGAGCATCACACCAGGATGCAATTATCTTTCGCAAGGTAAACGATGCCAAGCGTTGTTCGCTGCGCAACTGCTATGTGTCCTAGCTTGTTTTTGCTTTAAGAAGACCTATATTTGGCATCGAAATGTCATCAATATTTTGATTCTACACGTATGAAATTGCTGATGTAACTGTTAGTAACAAACTTGCGCAATGTAAGCTACAGCATCAGCAAAAGTCATTGTTTAAAAATCTGAAAGTCGGTTTTAAAGTTGTTCACGTCAATATCAGGTGATCTAACGTCTCATTTCCAGTGCTGAAACAATCTGGTTGCACTGCGCAAAGTGCGCAAATGTTAATACTGTATAGGCTAACAATGAAAGTGAATTTCAATAATTACACGTAATTTCTAAAGTGAACTCATGACATACATTGACCAGTAGGTTTTAAACTTTTTTGGGTTTCAGACCCCAAAAAACTTTTATTAAAACCCGACTAACTCGTTTACAAGAAATGTGTAACGACCGAAATTATCTCATCGCTCCGCAACCAGCTCTGCAAATAACGACCAGCTCATCGCTTTGCGATTTGAGCAATAAGGTAAGGCGAATTTTTTTTGTCGTGGTAAGTGTCACAAGCAAAAATTCACTGGGTGTCCTCAAACTGAATTTTTTGATCTTCATTCCAGACTACTCTATGCTTCTCTAATGAGACTTAACAAGGTCGAAACAGTGCCGGCAGGAGATTGAGCCACGATCAATATCGAAGAGTCACGCAAGAAATATGCTCACATCGTACCGGCATTTGTGTTACGGTTTACGAACTCCTTAGATGTTATGTACCACATAGGTTAGGAGTCCCAGGTATACATGATTTCTGTGAACGCTTTTGCGACTGGTAAGACCCAAAACAGTCATTACGAATACCGGTACATTAGGTCATAATGATGCATGCACACATAATTTTGAAACATAGTTCGTTTCACTTACTAGTTGTGAAGGTAAAATTTTGTTCTTGAGAGTTCACACTATCGCTGGAAGACGCGAAAATAACACCTTCGTACCGCCTCCCAGGATTTAATCTTCCCACGACAAAACTTTGCTCGAACCCGGGACCGATATTCATAGCGATGAATTGGCAGTGCAATGAACGTTGAGGAAAGGTGTTATAAAAACTTAGGTTGTAAACATCAGCAAATTCGGAGCTTATCCAATTGATGGTAGCAGAAGTATCTCGTGGATCAGGTGTTACGTCTTCAGGCATTGCAAGCCCTGGAACATGAAAAACAAGTTTTTTGAAATCAACCAACTTTTAAAACCACAAATTTTTAAGAAAAGTGTAACGTTTACGTCGGAAATGCATGAGGGGCCTATGAGATTCAAGCTGCCCCAAATTTTTGGTTATACACGCAAATGCAATGGCACAATACCTTCCATACAAATCTTTGGGATTCGCCCTTTTTTCTGGTACCACAGCAACAAAGATATGATTGAAACAAAGAATGAAAATGGTTTACCTGTTTCGAAGTCTTGAAATAGAGCTTGGCTCAGAGATATCTCATTGACTGCCCGAACTGAAAATGTGTATTTTGTGCCGTCGCGTAACTGGAAGATAGAGTTTCCAATCTAAACGAATACATATAGTAATACACAGTAATTAGTTTTGCAAAGACCGTTCTACGAGAGTTCCTCAATCGTTTTTTCATCAAGGACTGCAATTTAAAAATTTTAATAAGACAAAGCTAGTTTACTCATACCCCAGTTTACCCAATGCGAAGGGCTATATTTTAGTTGTTTCTTTTTTTTCGCTTTCAATAAGCTGAGCGAGGAGAGCTCATGCAAAATTTTTCTTGAACAACTGTTCAAATAAAGTCTTGTAAAATCAAAAAACGCAAAAAATGACATTGCTCACTTGAATGGAAGTTCGGGAAGTCCTGCTTTCAAATGCTACCACGCCGTTATTTCTCTGAATCACCGTGCACAAGTAGTTGTTTGAATTGCTGGATGGTTCCCACGTAAAAGTATCAGTAGAGCTGTCCCAGCTTAAATTCCTCGGAGGTGAAGGCGGGGTTGGACAAACGCTGAATCATAATTGCTATTCAGCTTAGGCCATTACTAGATAACTTGAATCACAAAGCAATGCGATAAACGATAATTAAGTTTAAAACGTAGTGTTCCTCAGTCATACTTAAAATGTACGAAAAAGTCCATTTTCATCAAGAGGGTGTCAAAACCTACCCAAAAAACTAGCTGTCCGAAAAATCTGACTCAAAAACATTACGCTTGTTCACCTGACTGTGTTATTTCCGTCTGACGTTTCAATGCATTTGAATGAATTCTCATTACCAATCCAATCACAGCAAGGATCTGCTTCACACGATTCGCAGTTTGCGTAGCGCGAACACACTGCCAAGTTGATGGCGTGAACATTGGTCGTGGTGACAACCACCAGACTCTGGAAAAGAAAAATAATGGTTGATTCTAGGATCCCGTTGTGTCTAACCCAATCTTTTGGAAAGTATATTTCGAAAAACAGCAGGTAGACGTGGCAGAACAGCCAACCAACAATCTGATAGCACCTGGATTTATCTCTTTACTTCTTCAAAAAATTTAACATGAAAGTATGGAGATATATAAAGATCGGAAAATTTTTTTCAAAAGATGAGGTTTTAATTTAGTCAACTCCCAAGACTCTGGTTGCCCAAGTATGAAAAGTTTACGGAGCACAGCTGCAAGTTTGCAATGGTGGGAAGTCGCTCACCCTATATTTGCAAGTTTTAACACATAATGCAGGTATTTCAATACAAATCATAGGAGCTCAAGCCTCAAAAGCATGTCCGAAAAAATGGTGTTTTTCTGATTATGTTTCCTAATTGTCGAACTCGATTGTCATCGTTAAGGATTCAAGGATGACCGCTCGACCCGAAGCCCGAAGAGGTCCATTCGCGGCATTCTAGTCGCTACAGTTTGTTTGGTCATACTTATTCTCTATTTGCAAATTATTTAATGCGGTTGGAGGCAAAAATAAACTTGTTGTCTTGTCTAGTCTAATCGGGCGTCTAAAACGTCATGTTCAAAACTTCAAGCAAGAAGGACGTGGCGCCATAGATAGCACGATTCTCCCTTCCAAATTTGCTGTAATGCTTATGGGAATTACTTTTATGAAGCCAAGAGTGCGAGGGCAAGAACGATTGTCCCCCTCTCTGGACCCGTCCACGGTCAAAGTCGAACTCGCATGACGTCATTGGTTGGCAATAGGAAAAGGAAACCATGCGATTGAATTATTACGCATCAATAGTTAGGCCTATTGTTACGTCGCAGTTGCGAATTGCTAAGTCATCAGGAGTAAATCCTATACATAACAACAATAAGCTAACTTCGCGTATCTACGATGCAGCCACTTTTACAATATATAGAAGATGATGTGATTCAGTATCATCACAAATTTCAATAAATGAATCATTTTATGGTTATTGTTATATCAGTGACTTGTGAACTGTGATTACTATTTTTTGCAATAACTGAATGGCTAAATAAATACATTACTGAAGATCCTTATTGCTATTTAAAAGTACGTCAGACACTGAAAAACTTGCAGTAATTCCATACAGCCATACATATTTAGAACATGACAAACGAAAAAAAAAAACGAAGTAGGAAGTACCAAGTCGTAATATACATCGACATCAAATCAGGATTGATTAGGATTATAAGCTTTTGAAACTTAAAAAATGTATAGAAAAGACAGAGTACTCACATCATTGGTCAAAGAAATACTTTGGATTCTTTCATTGTTCTACATACAATTAAACAAAGATAAGATCTTGGAAAAGCATTTGAACTAAAATGCTTAATTTGAATAATTTCTATAAACTTACTCTACCATTACCCATTGCATTCACTTATAAAAGCGGTCTATATTTTTGCAATTTTTTAAAAAGCAGAGCTCTCCACCCTAATTAAAATACTTTGATTGACAGCAGCACGCACAAACTAAACGGGAATTGGCTTTTTGGCCTGGTTATGTCTCATAGCAGTAAAATATATCACCTTAACTACAACAAAAGGTTAAGGCACCGCAAACGGTGCGGGAGGTCTAGGGTTCAACTTTTGAGGGGGTAAAACCCAGCTAGATATCCCTGGAAAAAGTAAACGCAGAGTCGCCAACGGCTTGCCACCGCTGAGCAGTGTTGCCCAGTCGCTAAACTACGTAGATGGGCCACGCCACTCGTTACACGCATGCTTCGGCGTATTATGGTGAGTAGAATAAAGATATCATTTTGCAGCAAAAACATTTTTTCCGCAAAAGTTCAACGACACTAAATAAAAATGTTTAAAAACGAAACTTGTGGGCGATGTGGCTTGTGCAATTAACGATCAGCTATGTCTCGACGCCAGCGGAGGCCGGAGGGCTACTACTTCAAACCTGAACTCTAACTCGCTCTATCCTTTTTGCCAAACTCGAACTTGGTGTCGCAAATTGTTGGTGAAATCGAACCAGAACTCAAATAATAATGCTCTGAGTTTGCACCCTGCTCATTACATCATACATCAAAATTTCCCATTAAGCTGTACCATGAATAAAAAGTAATGCAGATAACTGTTGAAGTTGCTGAGAACATGTATACTTACAATCGGCAACATTGTTCCGGCCAGTTCAACCCCGTTTGACCCGGAAGAAGAAACGCGAACTCTCGTCAAGTTTCCATTTGCTTTATGAAAAAATAAATAATCAAAATCCCGGATGTTACTACCAATTAACTGATACAAAATATTACAATTTTGTATTGTCAGCGCTCAATCAAAGAAATAGGGTAAAATTATCTCAGTGATGTGATCATAAATTTATTGAAGTGAAATTAAACTTCAATGTTCACCGATCAGTTTTCATCAAAACTACGAATTTCAAGACCGTCCGGTTGGCGTAGTGGTCAAAGGCATCGCTATCGGCGCGGACGGTACTGAGTTTGATTTCCGGGTCGGTCAAATCGGACGCAATGTCGCCTATGACTCGCCACCGTCACGGCATTTTTTTGGAGCTGTGTTGCCCAGGCACTAAACAGCTGAGATAGGTCCTGCCACTCGTTACACGCTTCGGCGTAATAACGCAAGAGTAATGAAATTCAAAATGTTCCATTACTTTTTCAAAACATGTCGCAGCTAGTTTTGTACACAAACTGACAAATGTCCCTGATATATTTACTTTTTACTCTTAGTAACAGGCCCATGTTCATTCAAAAATAGGTTTGTTTTAACTTACTTCCAACCAAATAAAGAACATGATAGGCACCAATTTCTGCCACAGCCATAAATTCAAAGTCAAATGCTGAACTGAGAAAAGACGGGCTGTTTCCAACTGGTAAAATATTGCTCCCAATTACTGGCGCATGAACAATAAATTGAGCAAATCTATCTTCAACATTTTGAGTAGTCTGTGGAGGGGTGAAACACTGAAAAAAAAAAAAACTAGTAGAAGCAAACAAAACCGACGATCTGCCAACCACGTCACTATTGGTGCGAAGAGGCTCTAACGGGAGGTTTGGATTTGGATTGCCAGGCCGGTTAAATCGAATAGTGTGGCCGACAGCTCGCCACCGCCGAGACGTTACTGCGGGTTTTAAAGTTGTGTGGTTGCCCAGGAGCTAAACCGTAAGAGATGGGTCCCGCCACTCATTATGGTCATATACGCGGAATAATATAGCGAGTATAGCAAAAGTTTACTTTTTGTTCAATCACACCGACGTTTTGAACAAAAAGAAAAATTGTCTAATCTATCTTCAACACACAAAAAAATTAGTAAATAAAATAAACTACATGTTTTGTTCATATAGTGTATACTGCAGCCTACACCGTAAACTTACCTGTCCAGGTAAAGGCGGATCGCAGGAATTTTCACAAAAAGGCCGACCGAAGTAATCCTGGCTTTCAAAATTTTTGGTGTAATATAATGTGTTTTCTCCGGGAAATATCCTACCATCAATACGCTCATCTATTTGATGAACATCGTAAGCACAGACAGCACTGGTTGGAAGAGTAGAAGTACTGGAAAAATTTTAACTTATTTATTTCGTGACTTTAAACGCTTCTGGATGACAGCAGGTGCAATTATTCGTATGCATGATATGATACAGCACCCAAACATAAACCTGCAACTAATTTTACATCAAATAACATTTGAATACAAAGCCAGGTTTGCGTTGAAAGAAAAGTTTAGAATGATTTGAGTTGAAGTGTTAGACAGGCTTACAGCTTTAGAAAAAAATTTCACAAAAAGACTTTGTTGCACTCTTATTTATTGTTAATAGCATCCTAGTTAACGGGAAAATGATAAAAATCGGTAACTCCATCCAATGAACCGTATTGAGTTAACAGCTTCCATATAGATCAAAACATTTCTATAGTGCAACTGCTCACCTTGAAACATTGTAAAGTCCGTAAATTGTCTTTCCAACTTGGTACGTACGTTCTGTGAAATAAAATTAAGAAATTAATTGAAAACATTAATTTGTTTTCATATCCTGTGGAATTTCGTTCTTCACCCAGCTTTTTGCGAAAGCAGCCCTTCCGGCCATTGTTGCAGAAGTTGTATAACAAATAGAAATAAATCAGTTTGTTTTTTGGACACTTCTAACGACAAGTTCTACAGTGGTGAGTACTAACAGCAGCCTATTAATGTTATTTCTACTTTGTTATTTGTACATCATTTTTCTCAGTAACAGGCCCCGATGCACAAAGCTAAGCTGGGGAACCATGAATATCGTTTTAACTATTTTTTATGACTCAACAAAGTATCAAACCCACTCTACCAACTGCAAAACGAACGCCTGATCGCCTCAAGCAAACCAGCTTGTATTTTAAGCAACAGTTTAAACAAGCAAGAAAAGTAGTTATTCGCCAATTTGCACGCAGCTCCAAAGTTTAAGTGTGTAATCAGCAAGGTACTGGAATTGCAGGCGCAGATGATCTGCAGTGTTGTTTTCACAATAGCCAAATGTCAAGATTATTGATTCGGTTCCCACTGCAGCAGAGCCGGCGCCAGAGCAGTCGACTTAGGGGGCCAAAGTTTGAAATTTAGCACAAAAGCCGCTGTTTTCAATAGAAAAAGCTTGTTCATTGTGGGGGCCAAGCATGTCGATTGGGGGGGGGGCAAGCCCCCCTGGCGCCGGCCCTGCACTGCAGGTTTGTTGTTTCGACCTCAGACAAAATGCTTTTCGAAGATTACTATAGCTCTAACTACGGATTTTTTTAACAAGCAGAAATATATAAAAGCAAAAAGTATACTGATAACAATAATCTTGACGGCAACCGTAAACAAGAATAATAGAAATCAATCATTGAGTAAAGTTGATCTTATGCATAAAGACGAAACCAATACAAAATGTGTTACATAAATTGAATTTGGACACGATCTTCGTCAGTTTTAAGAACAGCAAAACTTTTTCATTCACTTACTCAAAAAGTCCAGGTAAATTTGACTGTCTGGTGATGTTGGACACAATAGTCGAGCTCTCATGATTGTCATGAAATTTCTGTTCAATGTACTAGTACCACCTTCGTCAGACTAAATAAATTACGATAAAATTTGAGCAAATAAAAACATGTTCTAAAATCAACATATTACTCGCGAGTCTATAATACAATGCAAAAATGTTTCAGAATATGCTGCCGGCCTAAGGCTAAAATTTTAGCCAACCAGTTAAAAAATAAGCAAGCCTACAACTATGTCGTAGAGTAAAACAATGTATCAACTTTTACACTGGAAAATTTTTACAGTCTTAAGCAGGTGTGAATACCTGTAGTAACTTGGGATAATGGGACTCTAAAGCCAAAAATATTTATTTCGAGCAAAAGAAACGTTTTTATATTTTGAAAAGAAGTCTCTGTAAGCACGAGTACTCTTGTATTTCATTTAGTCAGAAGGCAACAACTTACCTGGCACACCCTTGCTACGAAACTATATGGAAGAGTAGGAATATTAGTATCAAGAGAATTGATAAAACCTCCTCCTTGATAGAGATCGCTTTCGTCTCGGAAGAACAAATAAGCTTTATCGTTGGAAACATAGGTATTCACAAAACCTGGACCTGCACCAATTGAAATGTAATGACGTTGGTACACTTGAAAGAACGTAAATCGTTTTCATTTTTCCTTATTTCTTTCAGTTTCGCACTTATCTTACCCCACAATGCTTCGGTTTCCACAAACGGTAAATTATGTGCGTCTTCTCTTTACGCTTCCAACGACATATCGCTTAAGCTCGCACTATCACTAAACGCTGAGATACATGAAACAAACTTTCATTCCTCTGACTCGATTCCCCACCATCGAACATGAAACGAGCACACACAATCGAAATATTTAGGACCACACCCCCTGAGCAGTTTTGTTACATTAAGAGGTCTTCTGTGAAAATGACAATAGTTTCAAGCACATTGTGGTCGCTCTAATGTTTAATAACTACTTTAAGACAGAGCGGTTAGCGCTATTTTATTAGTAAATCGTATCTTTTGACAAAATCATTGAGTAGACCAGGCTTCGCCAGAACCGCAACCAGGGGGTGCGCGGGGGGGCGGAGCCCCCCCCTAAAAAAAATTCCGTCCTCCCCTACAAAAAATTGGTTAACATAATACATGATACCGGTATAGGTAATTTGGCCCCCCTAACATATTTTTCGCCCCCTAAGCATTTGCTTCTAGTTGCGGGCCCTGGCTTCGCTTTTCAAAAACTGGTAAAATTCCACGTACTGCTACCAGGTTAGAGGTATCGCTTATCGCAAAGCAATTGGTAAATACTTTTTTGTTTGCAAAGTATTTATTTCATCATTTACTTTGAAAGATTCTTCTAGGAATATTACGAGCATGAAGCGTGGAGGACACGACGCTTGTCCGGTATAAAGTACATTCGGTTCCAGAATTTTTGCATGAAGCAACGTATAGCGAAGGATCTGAAACATCAGGCAATAGTATTAAATAATGTTTTATTTATATTGTACACACTTACCCAGCTCCTTTCAATGGACAATAGCGCATCACTGTAACTTACCGATTCAAAGTGCACTCGTTACATTAAGCAATGAAACGAATGAAAATAACGAAAGGAGTAGGCGTTGGGCAAGGCCGTTACAACATTTAATGATGTCAAATATGCTTAATGTGGGTCATTAATTTACAACATCGCTTTCCATTACGTCTAGTAAGTGACTTTTGCCATCCCACCTACAATAATAGTGCAATCAAGTAGCATGTTGCACCAATAACTTTCACCAGATTACGCACTGAACTTCATGACCTTAGTACCCTCAATTTAAACAGTGTTTAAAGATAAAAGTTTCTCATCAGAAATCGTAATTCTTACCGGAAGGATTATCGTAGTTAATTGCAGAAGCTGTTCTTGAATTAGGATCTTCAGATATCAAACTGTGAAACTTTTCATCTGTATAAGCTGTCGCCGATGTCTACAAAAGTGCAGTTAATAATGGTGCGCTTGCACTAGAAGCCAATTGCTTCGCGATTGTTGTTGATTGTCGCTCGCAGTAATCGTTAACAATCAGGAGAAAATCGTAATGAAATTAGAAAAAAATAAACAGGAAGATCGACGAACGAATCGGCAAGAGCTGAAAAACTTTCAAACGGGTAAAAACTTTCCCACTCTTCCCAATTCTCCCCGAATGCCATTGTTTGTCTTCCAATTGCCAGCGATTGTTGGCGTGAGACAATCGTGACGTAGTAGGCCAATAGCACAACCGCAGCACAAGGGTTAAAAAGTGATTAAAAATGCACATAAACAAGCAAACAAACTATTCTCTTCATGCAATGGTAAAGACCTAGAACATTCTTTCAAAAGTTGCGATCCAAGCCGTGTACGAAGAAGGAAAAGAGCTCACAGCGTGGTACTGGAGTTATTTTTTC
Source organism: Trididemnum miniatum (assembly GCA_964006365.1). NCBI lineage: Eukaryota > Metazoa > Chordata > Ascidiacea > Aplousobranchia > Didemnidae > Trididemnum > Trididemnum miniatum. The sequence goes on along the minus strand of OZ023233.1, from coordinate 7,184,894 downwards.
TGTACATTGAAGGTTTCAAGTAGGCCTACTAGTATGGATCCTGCAAGCAGTGGCGTATTTAGGGAGGAGAATTGTGCCTCGTTCCCGCCTTTTTTGACTGCACCTTTTAATAAAGAAAGAGAAAATGGTACTAAGTGACTTAATTATGCCAAACTTTTTTGATGGCTTTTGTACGTAAAAATTTCTCGCCGCGCCACTGCCTGCAACTTATCTTGAATGCTTTCAGAGCTTTGCCAACAGTTTCAAAGCCAAAAAAACTTCCAGTCCAATATTGTGGATTGCTTAAGCCTTAACTTCTGCTTATGCCATGAAGTAAATATTATCCGATAAAAGCAAAACAAGGAAGACGCACGAAAAATTGAGTATAGAATGCTTACCTGAATGTTATAAAAATAGCATTTCGGCTCTTGTATATGGGTACCACAAACAAACAAGTGCGATGCGTTGTATTGTTGGATGACATTGATCACATTCAAACATTGCTTTGCCTGTATTTGAGTAATATTGAATAAATATATATCACGCAGTGAAGAGACCATTCCATTTTTTCTGCATTGTTTCAAATAAATGCACCCCGAAAACTTTCAGCTCCCACTAACACAGCATAGCGTTGGTCAGGCGGACAATTGCAGAGTCGCATATAAAAGATACGGCAGGGCCGAATATTTTTTGGCCAATAAGCCGTTCTTCAGTATTCGACGCTTTATACAAAACATAAACCTGTTAAACTGAATTAAGTTATTCATAAGACTTCGTTTTTGTTCTTAATTTTAATAATTTTCATGTGACTACTTCTAAGCCATTGTATTCCAAATTTTAAATCATCACAGAAAACCATTTTAAGAAATACGTCAAAAAGCGACATTAATATACGACACTCGCGAAAAACTGCAAAAATTGTAGTAAGTTTTAGGTCAATCACAAATAAGTTCAAGAGAGTGGGTAATAACTCTAACAAAACACGCTGAGAGAGCAGTTTGAATAAAGCTTACTGAGGCCTATTTTGTCTTGGTTCTCCAACAACGCGACAACCATGCAAGATGCAAGCTTGCGCTTTTGATTGTGAGCCAAATGTTAAATGTAAATCAAGGCACATACTTTAACGTCTCCAAACTGGTCTTCACACACGCTCAGCAACGCTTCATTATGTGGAAATTCAATCTAAAAATATTCAGAGCTGAAACTATGGTAGTTAATACCTCATTAGCCACTATATGCGAAAATCCCTAATTTTTGGGGAAGGAGATTTAGTTTTAAACATAATTAATATGCAGTTTCGCACGACTAGAACTATGGAAATACCGGTAGGCTACTAATGCTTTGATATGCTTGAGCCGTCGATCATTAGCCCTTCCTGAATCCGACAGAGCCACTAACTATGGCGATAGGTAGAAGTGAATGATTATGGAAATCGAACGACTACTGAGTTTTGATTGCAACTTTCATTCAAGCTTCTATACTAAGTTCTAAGAGGGAGAGGTCTATAAAGACAATTAACAATTTGGCCGATTTCAACCACTAACATGTGAATAAGAAAATCGCTCTAAGTAGAGTTTTAATAACTGCAATATGTGACTTTGTAGCGATAAAAAACAATGTACGAAATGTTTCCTAAATTTATCAGCTGAACACGCGACAATGCTAAAGCGCTCTGATAGGTAAATAGGCTAATGTGAGAGGGAGAAACATATATCCGGGCAGTAATATGAGTAGTAACATCTGAGAAGTCTTTTTCTTTTCGTAACGAGTTTGCCTTATAAAGAGCGCACTGATCGTCTTGGCTGAACATCCACTCTCAATCAAGTGCAAACAAACTACTTTGAGGTCCAGATGTATCTTTTTAGCTCTCACGTGTTTGCAGAGTCCGGAATAAGGAACTGTAAACGCACTAAAGAATGTATATGAAATATATGATTGCGTCAATATATTACATCATTAAGAAAACACCTGCATAAAATCCAACGGCAAAATCTTTTAAATTTTTTAGTAGATGACTGTTTTCAAAAAAATGCCAATTAGAAACAACAAACGAATAAACATCATTACGTCATTACCAATCAACAACAACATTACAAGTTACACTTAACATACCTTCTTAGCACATCGTTCATTCGAGCAAGACCTGTTGACGACCAACATATAATTTTTTCCAGCCACATAAGTGTGTGTGTTGTCGTTCAAAACCTCATTAACATTATCAAGATCATTGCTAGAACTGAAACTTCTCCTCATCCAATCTGATATAAAAGCAATTACTACTTTCGTAAGAACTTAAAAAACGCAGAATATTCGAAATTAAACAAAATAACATTAGAAAACATACAAATTGCGATCTTTAGTACAACATTTTAGAAATAATCACAGCAGTACCGGTCTACTGGTACACTTTATGCAAAATATGCGTAGTGCCAAATCGAACAAAAAAACTGTTCGCTGCAAAATTTAACTGATGTTTCCATTTTTGTTCGCGAGTATGACTAGTTTTAACAGTATGCCCCACTGGGTTCCTGTTTCTTCTCTCTGAGCTCTTTCGAATGAAAAAACTGATAAATTAATCAAAAACTACCGGTTTTTGCCAAAACGTCGGATGCAGCAAAAAGTTAAATGGTATTTGCGATGATAACACTTGGCTGAGTTATTTCGTAAAAATAGTTCGATTTTTTTGATAGTGACCATCAGTGCTCGAGTTGTAAAAACATTTGTGGGGGATGGGGCTAGGGTGACCATATCTTCACTACTCACTGCGCAATGGGGGACTGGTTCTTTGAAGGTCATATTGTCCGCAGATGTCCAATTTTCGGCACAAAATCAGGTAAAAAGCAAAAAAAGGTCATCACGTCCGAAAATGTCCCGTTGTGGATAAATTATTTTTTGTTAAGTAGGAGGACGTATGGTAAGCCTAGATGGCATCCCTCCGCATCTCCCCTCAACTCGAGTGCTCGTGATCATTACAGTAACCTAGTAATAATCCTCGTACCTTGATTATTAAGTTTTTGCGAAGTCGCTGCATTTTTAATCAATTTCAAGTTCGATTTCACTAAAAATTTGCAAGCCAAGTTAGAATTCAAGTTCTTCATTTTCGAGTGCGCAGCTGTACTTTGATACCAATAAAAACTTACATACCTGCGTTGGCTCCAATGATTGCAATATTCATTAGTTGCAAAATCAATACGATTTTCCATATCACGAACTTTGAATACAAAGTTTTCTTCATATTGAGTCCTTCAGCAACTTTTGACGTTTTTAACAGAAGCAATTAGCAGTGAGATTGGTTTTAAGCAGCTTAACTGATTTCAACAATCTGCAAAATAATTGGGAGGTTACACTTATTATATATATACAACACCTATTAATCAAATCATGCCGCAAGCCAAAGCTCATATAGGCCTATCAAAATACTAACAAAAAATAATAAACGCTATAATTGTTGACATCTAAATTCCGATATGAGTAAGCAACTTGATAAATTAAGTCTCACGTAATTTGCAATCGCTTACGCAAAAGCAGCCATTGTGTAAGATTGTGCCCTTGCAACATCTCATAAACGCAGCGGAAGGAGGTAGTCATAAGTGTAGATTGCACAAGAATGCTTTTGTGTATTCACACGTAGCGTATACTTAGTTATTAATGGGAGGCGTGTAGGCTTTGTTGTGATTGAATATAACTGTGTTCGGTAAGTTTGAAAATATATTCTGAAGCAATTTGACTTAAAACGTTGTCACAATATCAAAACCTAGAAAATATGTCTACATTTGCGGAATGTTGAAGTTCAAATACAAAATTATGTCACCAATAACATCGATTAAGAACTTCAAAAACGCATGAAGAAATACCGTAAATTACTACAGTGATAACCAGTAGCGGAGCCATACATCTCTCCCCCCACCGGCCAATTTCAACAATGTTTTTAATGAATAAAATTTTTCCATAATTTGTTGAACTTCTTCGATTCAACAATAAATCTTACGCTTTAAGGTGTGTTTACGCAGAATGCGATGCGACTTTTCGTACGTAAAGTGACGTTAGGCCACGAAATAGTTAGAAGTTATGACGTAAAACTACGTACGTCACTTTGCACGGCATTTTACAAAACAATCGTAAGTACTTTACAGAATAACCGACAAAAAGCAAAACTGTTGGGGTTCGAGTTGTTTGGAAGATATTTCCATCAATTTCTTACGTCAAAAAATGGACAAAATTTCGTGCAACAAATCGGATTAAAATCGCATTTAGTGCAAACAGACATTTAGCCACGCATAAATCGAAAATGTGCGAACAAAATGCAATATAGTTAGTGAAGGATTAATAAGGGGCAAAAGAACAAAATTTGCGTCACAAATTGTTCGAAAAGCGCTAAAACGCCCATTACAGTATGCAAAAATTCGAAAATTTTTCGGGGGAGCATGCCTACGGACCTCCTAGAATCCTTTTTGTTTCCCTATTTGCTTCCCATTTAACTTTGCCTGAAAAAATACGCTTAAAAAATGTCAAAATTTGGTGCCAAAAAGTTCTGAATATAGGCTACTCCCCTCACATGGACACATTTTCTAAAAAGGGCTTGATTACTTTTTTTTTCGGGTTTAACATCCTTGCATTCGGTTAACATTCAACTTAATTCAAAACTGCTTCCCCCCCACCAAAATTTTCTGCATCCACCCCTGGTGATAACCATAATCAACGGTAATACATTTGAAATAAAGATAGGCCACTGTTTTTCGAAAGGGAGTTTTCTTCCTTTCACAATTCCTACAAGGGCTTTAAAAATTGCGATACACCCACCTGTATCACTTTTAAGTATTCCTGTTATTTTTACAGTAATGTTTCTCTGTTCCATAAAACTAAAGGCCTGTCATTTTATTAATTTAAAATAGCCTGCTGAAGTAGAAGCGATTTAGGCTACGTGACAAGTCAAGTTGCGAAGTTGCCCATGTCCGTTGTCAAGTTGCCCATGTCCGTTTAAAATCAGTACGGTCTAGATTTCTAACTTCCCGGTACGGTCTAGTCTAGATTTCTAAAAGTAAAAACGGAAGGTTTAGGCTTACATCCGGTTTCGAAAAATTGTTATGTCAAGTTGCCCATGTCCGTTTAAAATCAGTACGGTCTAGATTTCTAACTTCCCCGTTGCTTCCACTCATCTTTCTATTAATCGCAGGGACAGCAGTTCTAAATATTTCTGGTTTGAGGTTGCTGTCTCGATGCAGTGTTTCGCAGCATGGCAAACGAGCTAAATCGATTTTTTTAACGGGACGTCATGAATAATTAAATCAAACAGTCCATCGTAACAAGAGACATTCAGCAGAAAAAAATCATTTAGAAATGCGCCGTTTAGTTTAAAGTCACCGATGAATGGAAACATTAACAAAAAATTTCAAGCATACAGTGCTCAATATAACAGCAGATACAGGCTAGTGTTCATTATTTCGTCTTTTCATTAAGCTGACTGACATAATCCGCCATAGCTCTGTAGCTGCAGAAAAACGATTTTATATATTTGGTTAGGAATAATGAAGCTGTAAAAATCGGTTTCTGCGGAAACAATTATTACGCAGTATTACTTAAGTATTGTTTGATTTATCATTTATTTGTTTATTTCAGAGCATTAATCCAAAAAAAATCCAAAAATACAAAATAAACATCCTTAAACTAACAATTCGTCGTTCACTGTGCAGGCAGTAGAGCGATAATACCTAAAATACACAGAAAAAAAAAGATCAGAAGCCTGTAACGCAGATCAGCATACTAATAAAATTATAACAACAAGAAGTAAACGAAGACAATGATAAGAGAAAAAAATTTCGCATCATACAGAGTTGGCATGGGCCGCTAAGAGGCGGCCCGTTAACCAGTCTTTTTACTGGTCCACTAACAGCTCAGATCTCTTTTTTGTTTCTTAGCCTACTGAGCCACTAACGAGCCCCTAATAATTTAGGAATCCCCTTACATTTTCATATTTTATAAAAAGTGATTTTGTAAATTAAAGAATGAGCTTTGGGCGAGCCGGGCTTTATTTTTGTGATGAGTTTCCGGGTCGGTTACGGTTAATGGACTAGAGGTTCCTAGCCATGAGCGGTCCGGGTAGCAAAAAAGTCAGTTACCCAGAGCACATGTCCTATTTTCGTAGGCTTCATAGACCCATTGTTTTTTGTTCTAGTTTTTGCATCGTAATCAATTTTTTTTTTAATTATGACATCAAAAAATTGATTATGATGCAAAAACTTAATTTAATTATGACATCAAAAAATTGATTATGATGCAAAAACTAGAACCAAGAACCGTGGGCCTAATTTAACTAAATTGGACATGTGGACTAAAATTTGGACAGAGTAAGTTTGTATCATCTCCATATCATACGTTACGTACCGTATTTTTGCGAATTGCGAAATTACGGTATGTCAACGGTGTTTTTTTGGGTGGTAGCCTGCGTATTGCAGAAGACAATCCCTTACCTTAATCATAGTAACCCTTTGATCGTTACTATGATTAAGGTATTTTTAACAATTTTTAGCAAGCCTGGTTTTGATTCGCCTCTTTTTAACAAAACTGCACAGGACGTGATAAAGAAACAATTTTAAGCACACTGCATCAGAGTCCATTTAAACTATTGGGTTTGAAGTTAGACTTTTGAGCTCGTAAATCTATAGCTCCAAATTACCAGATATTATGAACATCAAAGAAATTCAAAAGATTATTTGCCATTTGTTGGTGCTTAAGAAAAATATCTGGGGCAGATAAAAATCCTTTTAGGTTTAGCTATCAGTAAAACCATATTAAAACGAATATTGAGTACACCAATAATTGTGAAAAATTCTTCCAACAAAAATAATAAATGGCAACATGATTTTCTGAGTTTTGTTCTGCACAGAGTGGTTCCACCATTGGTTGTAAAATCTTTGGCAACGGTTCTCAGTTCATTTTGAAACCCTCGCCCCTTCTGACAGGAAAAATTGTTTATGCACCCACAACCCCTCGGGCAATTTCAATGTATTTTTATCATCGTAGTGACATTTATAGTAGCAAGCCATAATTGAAGGTTGTGGATTAGCGTTACAAAATACAGATTCGCAGAGAACGCAACGACGCTTTTCAAATTTCAAGTCAATCAATTGTAGGCTACTGGCTGCGAATTCAAACTTGTCTTGCTTCTTTTTCCACTTCATTACTTTGCTTCGGAAACAGTGGCGTAGCGAGGGTATCCTGCGCCCCGGAGCGAACGAAAATTTTGCGCCTCCTATTGGCAGCTTTTTACCAAAATTGCATTTTGTGCTCTAATACTGTAGAACATATCGTCCCAACTGAATGTCAAGGATGCAAAAGACACACTACAGGACCCCCCCACTCAAGGGTTATGAGAGGGGGGCTGGGGATTGCAGGGAGCAATCTACCCCAGACCCATGGTTGTGTAGGAGCCCATGAAAGAGCATTTTAGTGGCCCATCATGGCTGTGTAGAGGCCCATCTTAGAGGTCCCAAAGTAGTGTAGTGAGAGATCCACTTAGCCGTCGAAAAGCCACACATTCCATTTAGGGGCCCCGAATTATGGTTGAAGACCTTTTTGTTATTTTTGGAGAGACCACATAGCCGTCAAGGGTCCCCGGTTTCCATTTGAGGTCACCGAATTGCGGGTGAAGACCTTGTTTTTCGGAGATCACTTAGCCGTCAGGGGACCAAGATTCAATTTAAGAGCCCAGAATTGCGGGTGAAGACTTTTTTTTTTCTTTTTTGGAGACGACAGCATCTGAACGGTCGGCTAGCGGCCCACACTGGGAAAGCTGCTCACATCAAACTACAAAGCTTTTTCGCTTAAAATCTCAACAAGAAGTTAGACCGTCGATCTGAAAAAAAAGGCTATCCAGAAAACGGAATTGCATTTCATATAGGGCAGTTAAGCGCTCAGCTACAATTTTATCCTACAATACCGCAATTCTTTCACTATTTTAACTAAATTATCTCAACAGCAGCATCGGAGCTGCGCTTCGCAACCCCTAAAATGCCGGATTTTTCCCTATTTTCTCATTCTGTGATTGCTGTCATTAAAATATTCAAAATATCCGCATTGGTAATCATTGTCTACTCACCAATCACGGTAGCAAAACAATACAAACTACATAAGAAAACACCAGAAAAGGCCATTGAGGCTAAGGTTCAAATTAGTTAATGCTTCGATCGGCACTCGTCCACTGTATTATCAGAAACGGCCTATTGGTTGAAAAAGTTTAGGATCACTGCAGTGCAGGTTTAAGCACAGTATTACAGCGAGCGACTATACGCGTATCTTAATCGACTTATCAACAACCTTTAGCATCCATCTAACACTAAAACAATGAAAATCTGATAGATACCTATCGCTTCTTTACTTTTCTTCTATTTCCTTCTGTTTAATTGTTGCAAAGTTGAATAACTATGTACGCGCTGTTTCAAACCTCTTTGTGATGTCATAATAGAGAAAACGCACGATTTGTGATTGGGTGTAAAGAGTGATTTCACTTGCTTAACCGTTGCTTTTGAGCAAGGTTGGCAGTGCGGTACGTAACGTTCAAAATTTACGTACCCGTACTTCAAAATTTTAACCGTACCGTACTAACGTAACGTACTTCGAATAAATTTAACAAGCGTATCGTACCGCGTACCGTACCAATGAATGGTACGCTTAAAACGTACCGTACCTAAAATTACGTACCGTACCTTAAAACGTTCCGTACCTAAAAATTACGTACCGTACCTACCTACCGCCATTCTTGGATGCACGCCAAATAGCTAAGTGCTATTGCAATGCTTGCAAATAGGTTAAAATTTGCAATAAGCGACCTGATCGGAAATTGAACCCTATACAAGTTTTCCGGCTACAATAAGAATACTTGTGGTGTCCTCAAAACTACCAAGTCACCAGCGATGTTCTACCGCATGAATAGAATAGAACATATCGCATCCTACCTTGACTAACGCGGTTATCATCAGTCTGGAAAAGCAATGTCCCAGTCAGGAGCGGATCCAAGGGAGGGGGGATGCACCCCCCCCACTTGCCAACAATGCTTTGGATAAATAAAATTTTTCCATAATTTCGAACCTCTTCATTGCAATAAGCCTTAGTCGCCTTAAGCACGCATAATCAAAACTGCGCGTAGCCTACAAAATGCATTGTATCTGGTGAAGCACTCAAAGGTAGGGGCCAAAAATATGAACAACCTTTGCCTGAAAATTGTACAAAAAGCGCTAAAATGGCCATTGCAGTATGCAAATTTTCGAAAATTTTCCGGGGGAGCATGTCTCCGGTGCCCTAGAGTTGTTTTTGTTACTTAAGTTGCTAAAAATTAACTCTGCCGCAAAAAACAACTACGCTTGAAAAAGTGACAAAATTTGGTGCCCTTATCTGAAAAAGATTTTGAATACGCCCCTGATACAAAACATTTTCAGAGGGTTTATGTACGGCCGTTTTCGAATCTAAACGTCTTAGTATTTAGGCCTTGTTACACTGTCCTCTATCTTGTCGTCTCGTGATACCTAACGAAGAACTATGTAAAAAATTGTCTGTAAATATAATTATGGTAGTAGATCGAAACTGGAGTGTCTTCCCGTGCAAGTAGGTGCCGTTTTTGAGATATAACCGTTTGAATATTGAAAAATTTGAGCGGATGAATACTATTGCGCTTAAAGCGCATCACTGCTTTTTCGTCATTAGGCGTTGCCGTGTTAGTTTCTAAATGTTTTTTGCTCAGTGTTCGATAACATTTTAAACTGAAGTAGAAAAAAATATCTAACATATTGATTTTTAAGTTAAATTGTAAGCTGAATTTAATTATTTTTGTATAATTTTTAAATGAAGTGACAGCATCTAACTCATAAAAAATTAACTTATGCAAGTTAAAATTTGGAAACATGTTCTTATCAGCTGTTTCGTCATAGTACGCCAAACAGCTGATCAAGGTAAAACAACGAAATAGTGGAACTGGCAGTCTACAAGTGCTAGTGGCACAAACTTAGGTAGGTTTAGCTGCTGAAGTGTAGAGATAGATAAAATTAAAAAGTTGAAGCGATATTATTATACCTTTTTAAAAGTCAGTTAGCGTAGCTTATCGAAATGACTTATAGGTTTACTTACAGAAACGTCATATAACCTACGTATCTGTATACTCTGTTGCTGGATAGGTTTGTGAGGAAATAATGATAAAAAGTCAGGCTACAGTTACGTGCTTTTTGTGGAAATCCAGTATCTGGGTGCAATTCCTACGGACAGACTAGTTTTCCATACTCCTCAGATGGGCGAGTGATTAGAGCGTCCGCCTCGGGAGCTGTAGACTTGGGTTTGATTCCAGGTCGGGTCAGACCAATGACTATAAAAATGGTATTCACAGCTTCCCTGCTTGACGCTCAGCATTATACAGACAGTGTGGAGAACAAGCCGGCAAGTTTACTTGTTGTGCCGTTTGAAAATGCACTTAGCGGGATTCCCCCATCTTGATGTTGTTGACAAATGGCTGGCAACTCCTCAGCAAACTCGTATAGCGCATTGATCGCTTTCTCGCGATAGGAGGATAAATATGCGACTAAATACAAAAATACTCTACCAATGCTATTGGTGCTAATAGATCTCATTCAGCTTGGCGCGTATCATTTTCAGTTATCGGTGAGTAATAATTTAGAGAATCAATGGCCGTTAGCTCAGTTGTCAACCGCACGCTCTCGGTGCGGTAGGTCTGGGGTTCGATTCCCATACCGGTCAAATCGGCACAGTGTCGCCACGGCTGCGACGTTTCTTCGGAGCTGTGTAGCCCAGGCGCTAAGCCACGGAGATGGGCCCCGCAACTCGTTACACGCTTCGGCGTAACACCGCAAGTATAATGAAGATTTGATTTTGATTTGATGAAATGCATAATTGTTCACTATGATGACGTCTATTACAGTGATTCAAAAAAGTTTACTGCAACAAGTTTCAGCACTCTGAAGTAATGTGCTTATAAATGGCTGAGTTTGGATTGTACTGAAAAAATTATTGCTGCTAAAAATTTACAATTATATGGGATATAAATTCATTAACTGATCTGTCACCGAGCGCCCATAAACATGGTTTTCATCAATAATGCTATTTTCGATTTACCAATGAAAGAAGTATTGAAAGGCGCGTATGTTCGAATTCTAAAAGAATATTTCCAGAAGATGATTCTCCTGAAAGAATTGAAAGTTAGTCCATACAAGCGTTGCGGTCATCAAGTTCATTCAACATATGTGAAAAAAAAAGAAATTAGTGACTTGACAGAGGCGATGATCTCTGCTTTTCCATCCACTTCAGGAAGATGTCTTTCAATATTTTGTAAGCAATTTCGACATGTTGAGTGCTACGCAAGCCTTTGCTTTCCCTACTTTTGCCCTGTTGCAGCCATTTGGTGTCTACTTTATCACACTTTATTAGCTGTACCTGTCGATTAGATTGGGAAGGTCATTTAAATACTTTGGAGAAGGTAACTCCTTGGCTGCTTGCCTACGATTGTGTGAATTATTCTCGCTACGTTCCTGTCTATTTGCATAAAATGCGTGAATTTGAAAAAGCACACCCATTTGCTCTTGAGCATTTACGTGCTGGAGAATTTGCAATTCAGCAACAAGAGCGATACGGATTTTTCGCAACAGCCGCAGATCAAGTGATTGAGCAAACTGTTAACATAGACAATAAATCAGTGTTCTTGCGTTGGAAACGGCGTATCATGCACCGAACTCTGCTCTTGCGTTGTTTGTGAAAATGATTCGGAGACCGTAATTGAAGTAGAACTAGTGAATGATGTCAGTAATGACGACGATGATAGTGATGACAACCAATTTGTAGCTAGTTGAAAAATGTTAAAATGTGTTTGTCGTAACTAAAGGTTTTATTTTAATGTAACGAAATTTAATATAGCTTATTCACACCAAATTTCTCTTTGTTTTTCACGTAATAAGACCTGCTTATCAATGTTGCCTATAGGTGTTTTAGCTAGATACGAAATTTAGTCTATGAAAATATATTACGGCGTAAAAGTTTATGTTTATATCTTTTTAAAGTAGATTGGCAGCAACGAACAGTAACTAATAAAATTAATTTGCTGATCCAATAAAATTCTTTTTCGTAAAATATATTTCTTTCGAGAATTATGATGCCATTATTTAATTGCACAAAACTGACGCAAAGGGTACTGGTATGTTGTTTTTGGTTACATTAAAAAAATACTTTGAAGTGCTTAATTTATACCAATTGAATTCCTTAGCGTTAACTTGATGCAGTAGTTGAAATACGTGAAGTATTGTAAAGTTATCAGCTGTTAGAGAGTAGGATAATCGTCTCGTAACCTAGAAAGTATTTGATAAAACTGGACAAAATTTGCAAGTGTGCCAGTATGTACCGTATGCTTAATTTATCCACGTCAAGTTTCACATTGTTTTTCAATGAAAATAGTGGTTAAAAAATTTATGTACACTCTGTTCAGAGAAAGTTTTTACTTCTGGGTAATATGACGTCATCAACTTATGACGTCAGTGTTTGGCACAAAAGCAAATTATTGACTGAAAATGTCCCAAACTATTTTTAAGTGTTTGCAGCAATTACTCGATACAATTATTTACTATCTTGTATGATTGCGCGTTAAGCTAGCGGTAAATAACTAATTGTTGTACGTCTATAGAAGAAAAAAAAAATACTCCATCAAACTAGTCAGAGTTTTGCAGATGTGTTAATATGTATACTTAGATTTTCCCAGCCAAAATTCAGCTTTTTAAACTTACTATATATGAAGTTATAAGGAACTGTATATACACCCTGTCTAGCAAAAATATATTTTTTGCAAAATCTTGTTTGTGAGTTATGACGCCATCAACTTATGACGTCAGTATTTGAAATAGATGCAAATTATTGACTAGAGATGTCTCCAAACTATTTTAAAGTGTTTGTATTACTAACGCAAGAAGTTGGAAGCAATTACTCAATATGATTATTTATTTTCTGGTCTGGTTGCGGTTTAAGCTAATGGTTAACATGTAATCATTGTAGGTCAATAGCAAAAAAACTACTGCATAAAACTGGTCGAAATTTTGCAGATGTGGTAATATGTATATTTGGATTTTTCACACCAATTTTTAGCTTGTTAAACGTACTACAACCGAAGTTACAAGGAACTGTATACACCCCCATCCAGAAAAAATAATTGTTTTTACAAAATTTTTTACTTGTAGGTTATGACGTCATCAACTTATGACGTCCCAGTTTGGCATGGACATAGTCTGTCAACCAAAGATTACTTTGAAAGTGGTCTGATGCATTTACATCAACCACAAAAAAATTTAGAGGCTTTTAAGTGTGTGGAATTTCTGCATCTTTGAAAGAGCTATTTTTGTCTTCATGACGTCATTATGACGTAACGGCACCTGTTGGACACGGAAGACACGAGATTTAAATTCAGCATTTCTTAATCTTCAAATTTACGAAGTTTCATCTAGTTCTTCGGTGGGTATCACGAAATCCATTTTCTAGGCGTTTTTTGTGATAGCGTAACAAGGCCTAATTTAGTTAACATTCAACTTAATATAAAATTACACCCCCCTCTAAAAAAATTTTTGGATCCGCCTTTGATCCCAGTCACACTGATCGACACAATTCATGTGGGCGATCGGAACCGCAGCTAGCTCCTACGTTTTGTAAAAGCTGAGTAAACATTAGCCGATTTTTTTTTTTTTTTTAGTTACTTTTCAAATACTGTAGGTTACGACAGAAAATAATGCAGCTCGGTGACAGCAGTACGTTATGAACAAGTCCAAACTTGTTCACTGAAATGCGCATTTCGTAAAATTTCTCTTATAAGCCTGTTGATAGTCCGCACTCTGCACCCTACCGAGCCCTGTTTCAAGGAAGCCAAGACTACTAAAGGGACGTCAGAAGACCAAAAGAGACTTTTCCAATGACTTATCGGTAGCATCTTTTGTTGTGCTCATGAATCCTCTTCCAATTGAAATTCACGGTGGATGCATACCATGCATAATTGCGACCTGTTATTGTGAATTTGTGATGCCGCATATTAATATTCTAAATGAAAAATACTCTGTTTGTGCTAAGCCCCAGAGGAGTTCTCTGTCCACTGACTGCTGACCATAGCTATTTCCTATTTGTATATAACTTAAAAGTTTTGCAAGAGCATTAACCTTTTTTTGTCACAACCTTTTTTTTGTAATTACCAATTAGTTTTCAGGGACAATCTAATTGTAACATTTAAAAATTGTATAATTGCATGCTTACGTGTTTTAATTCCTGCTTTGTGCTTCAAAAACCTCGTCGGTTACTTTTATTTTATTTTGCAAGTCCGTAGTTTCAAGATTACCGCCAGGACTGATGGTGTACTACACATTATCATTTCTGTATCGCTGTGAATATAATTAATCATTCAGTGTTTTTGTCCCATCGGTCCTTGATCTTCTGTACTTCAAGTGGCAGCGACCTAAATAAACTTTGCTCCCTTCGCCTTCTCCTACGTGCATATTTCCGAAGGTACAGAGTGTAATGTTACCGTTTACTTATCTTTGTTTTTGGAAATGTTGTACGTCAATAAAAGCTTTGTTCTTCTTGTTCACAAAATTTCACAATACCAAGTTACGTACCGTACCACATGGTACGGTACGTAAGGTACGTTTTGTACACATATTTATATCACGTACCAACGTACCGTACCCGTACCTTAGCAATAATTACGTACCGTACAAGCGTACCGTACTATTTGCCGAAAAATGGAGCGTACCGTACCGTACTTGCGTACCGTACCATACCGTACTGCCATCCTTGCTTTTGAGTAACGGTTCCAAGTAATTACTTTAGAAAAGATATTCGATACTTTTTATCCGTTACTTGTATTCGTTTAGGTGATCACCAATCAAAGACCTTTTTTTATGGTCTTCAACCGTCGAAAGGTGTGAAGACCTTTTTTTTTTGGTCGGAAGGCGTGAAGACCTTTATTTTTTTTTTTTTGGTCTTCACCCGATGTTTGGGGGAAAATTAGACGTCGAGGCCCCGTAAGATGATTTCGGGGGAGGCCACGCATTGCGTAGTTTCGACCCTGGATGGCAAACGAATACAATTTGGAATCGGTATTTTGTCAAAACGAATCTGTTACTATCCGTTACTTCTTTTTAACCGTTACTTTTTAACGAATGCTTACTATTCGCCCATCTCTAGATTTCACTCCTTTGCCAAAAGCGTATACAACTGCTGCATTGTAATAAATTGATTGTTTTAAAGTTTAAAAGATTACGTCGAAACTGGAGTATATAAAATCACTGTTTGGTGCGTGATTTGTGGTCGGAAGGCGTGATTTGAATCCTTTGCGAACAGCGTACATTACAATACAGTAACGTACATTACAATGCAGTAATCCACAAAGTAGTTTTTTAAATCTGTGTGAATACGTCGAAAAAAGAGTATAAAAAGAACTTTTTGGCGCGCCCCGGGACGCGTGCCCCCATTTGCCCCACCTTGCTACGCCACTGCCGTTTTGCCCCGTGTCCTGTTTTGCCCCACCTTCCCCTACGGTGCATATACGCACCAGTCTATATATATACATACTACACATACCAGTCTACTACTATCAGACGATGTCTGCCGCCGGTGCAAGCTTGCTTGTGATCAGTTTTTTACCCTTGTTGTGAAATTTTTGCAAGTCCCATTTTGGTGCCCCTGTAGGCTACCTTGGCGCCCAGGGGCATATGTATCTCATTGCCTCCCCTACGCAACGTCTCTGTTTGGAAATGATGCTGCAGTGCAGTTCATGTAGCGTAGCTTGTAAAAATCACCAACAAAGTTATTCTAATGTCAGTTTAAGTTCACAAGTACCCTATCCACATGTCCAATTTTAGTAGGCTCTACCGGGCCTCAGTGGCGTAACTAGGCCTTTTCTGAGGGGGGGGAATGCCCAGGGTCTTTTTCCAGGTGTTCGTAATGCCTTCAAGCTAAAGTATGGTTAAAGCTATCCTTTGATTTAATGAATTTCAACATCGGCCCTCGCGAATAATTTTGCCATTAAATGCATGAAAATCGGGAATATTTGTTGGCTTTTCAGTTTCTTTGGAACTCACTTTAGAAGACTATTGTTTGGACCAAGCGAATAGTTCTAATCCAAATCGGTGTTTCTCAAAATGGGCGATATTGCTTCCTTGTGGGCGAAAGAGAAACACCAGGGGCAAAAAGCGAAAGGAGGGCAATAGCGCATTCTCAAAACATTAACCCTTTCTCGAAACATTACTAGCACATTCTGGAAACAAATGGTACAAACAAATAATTAGTTATGTTGGGAACTGAGCAACGTATTAAAAACACTTTATATCATTACCTGTATAATAGCTATTAATATCACCAGAAGAAAAGAGCAATTGTTAACTAGGGGGTAGGATGAGGGGTATGCATCCTTCCACCAGCCACTTTCAAAAATGTTTTTGATGTAGGCCTATAAAATTTTTACATAATTTTAAACCTCTTCGATAGCAATAAGCCTTCCGCCTTAAACAGTAAAAGTCTAGTTCTACACAGTAAAACCTACTTTCACCTGAGGTTTGAAACAATCTATGCAATCATTTTCCCGCGTAAAGATTTTAATGCCTGGAAAAGCCATGACCAATAGCCAGGGTTGCCATTTCGTGCTTATTTCTAAGATTTGTGCTTATTTTCAAGGGCAATGTCTTAGAAAAAGTAAATGTGCTTATTTCTAAAAACCGTGCTTATTTTTGAGTTCCGTGCTTATTTTTGATTTTTTAGTGGAAAAAATAGGATACTGCGAACGTGAAGATCTTTTTTTTGGTCTTCACCAATTTTTAGTGGAAAAACAGGACTTTGTTGACGTGAAGACCTTTTTTCTAGTCTTCACCGGTTTTTAGTGGATTCACAAAAAAGAACTATTGACTTTTTGGTAACCTTAGCTAACTGCAGCGTGCTTATTTTTTGGTGTGGTCCGGTGGTAACCCTGCCAATAGCTCAACTAACTTCATATTAAAGTTTAAATTTATGTGATTGAACTTATTTAATTTGAATCAAATGACAACTTTTTGCAAATCGACGCTACATTATTTCCGCTTTAAAATAGCAAAAAATGCTATTAGCTTAAAAACCGCTTCAAAAATTATTGCCTATGTCCAATTTAGTTACCATGTGAAGTGCCTAAAACTCTACTAATTTTCTTGAAATTTGTTTTAAACGATGGCAAAAATCGAGACCTTTACGATCCAGATGAAGTTTTTAAAATCCAACAAGCATAACTAAAGTTATGATATTTTTTGTAACACTTTCTATTGTTTTTACGTTATAAAATATATGCCGCGTTTGTCCAAGCGGGTAATTTCAAGATGGCGGATCGGAGCTTCAAATTGTTACACTTTTTCTCGCGCCATGTACAATCTGTAGTTGTAGTAATTACATATGTATGACCTTAAAGCCTGGTCTACTCTACACTGAAGCCGTGCCAGGCTGAGGAAAGTCAAGAATTATTTGTTGAATTCGAAGAGGTTAAAAATTATGGTAAAATTTTATTCATAAAAAACATTGTTAAAATTGGCTAATGGGGAAGGGGGGGATCCGCCACTGCCAATGCTCAACATAGATTTGCACCCTTGTCAATCAAGCGTGATTTTTTTTTCAAATCTTATTCTACAGACCAGAAAACTTCGTCTATTCTAGTGGATACCCCTTCCGAAGGCATATTTTATTTCCGAACAGCAGCATTTTTGAAGACATACCGGTGCCAAAGTGTATTTATAGTTTTTACAGTGGGCCCACTTAACAAAAAATTATTGTTACGTATGTCCACAAAATTTACAAATATGCTGTGATGTAATAATTGCTTTTTGAAGAAGTTCATCTGTATTGTTGCCGTTTCCAAAATTTGCTGTTTTTATTTTCTGTTTTTTAAATTTTCAAGGAGACATTGCAGATTTTTTAACTACGTACAAGAAATGAAAAAAAGTGACAAGCAGTTCATAGTCTAATAAATACAATGCAATTACTCGCCATTTTTTTTTTCATTTCTCAGTGTAGGATGGGGCAACACGATTTGAACAGATAAACTCTCAATTCTGACTTTCGTTCCGGACATTGAACACAGAGAGTGGTTCCACTGTTAGTAATAAATTAATAATGGATACACTGTGCCGGTGCGTAGCAATGCTTTGAAGGCTATGCCACGGTTCTAGTTTACTGGCATCTGCTGTTACACTTGCTAAACGCTCAGCATTTAAGTGTAGCGCGCAGGATGAAATAAACAGAGAATAAAAATACGTCAGTGAATTCTTGACAAAATTTAGTCCTGGCGCTAACAGGCTAAAGGGCCGTAGTAGTTATAAAGCGCCATAAAACCACACAACACAACATAATCAATTACCGGTACGTGATGCCATAGTTAAAAAAGGGATTATGACATCAAGTAACAATTGATTATGATGCTTATAGAACCGCGGGCCAAAAGCCCATCAGGAAATTTGGACTGGGTAAACAGGTGAAGCAAAGATGGTGCAGCTGGTGCCCATCTGTCCACTAACTACCGGTACCTGTGGCAGTGCAGCTTTAGGCATAGGCTAGCAAACACTGAGATTCCTGTTTCAGTTCCAAAACTTTATTGTCTAGCGCAGTTGTAAGGTTGGCTCAGATGGAAGCATTATTACAGGCCCCTGCAGGGTCAAGAAATTTAGATGTTTAGTAGATTACAGTTACACTGGAAGACTGGTGCAGATGTAGTTGGACAAAGATGAGGAAAAACTACCGGTACCGTACAAATGGACTGCAAAATTTATCCATCAGTTGTGTACTGGCTGCTGCAATGCTGCATGGTGTTGCAAAGGTTCACCAGTACCGTAAGATATCATCTGTACTGGTACTGTACCTGTGTGCCGTATATACTGATATACCAAAATTAAAGCTTGTCCCTGTGTCAGTACGTTCATGCTACTTTGCTTAACTATACTTATATGCCCAAACCGGTTTTGACTGCAGCAGTTTTAGGATTGAAGTTTAATCTAGATATGGTATGAAAGTACTGGTAGCCTAGTTAATAATTTACTGGTAGGCTATACAGCTACCGGTACATGCTTGGTGCTGCACCACTGCTCCACAAACAGGCAAACCATAGACTACCGGTATCTGTTGCTGAAATATCTACGGTAGTACCATAATATACAGGTATAATGTCTGGAAAAGGAAGCAACACAGCACAATATGTTGGTCCATATAGACTGGATAAAACTTTAGGAAAAGGCCAAACAGGTACACTGTGCTGCTTAACATTTTGCTTCAGCAATAGTCCTAGGCTGTCAACGACCTTGGCAGTACTGAGGCTTACAAGGAACACTCCTTATGTATCATCCATATATACATATATATATCGTCATGTTAGTGCAAAAACTGCGTAAGTCATTTTTTGGCGAAATTGAGTTTTTAGCACCAACTTGCTCCTCAGGGTCAGCGCTAACGCTTGACACACTTTTTGGAAAAATACGTCGACGCATTCGCGAGTTATGCTCCAGTTTCTAAATTGCTAAAGTCAGCACAATTATTAAATCATAATAACACATAGTATACCATGAAACCATTTATTCTTTCTTCTATTGTTATTTTGCTTGTGACGCAGGAGTAGATACATTCAATCACATGTTTTTTGCGTTTTTCTCAAAACACAAAAAAATGACTTACGCAGTTTTTGCACTAACGTGACGATATATAGGCCACATTTGTCTGCACTAATCTGCCAATAGTCTGTTGCCCAATGTATCATATAAGTTATGTAAAATGTACATAATGTGATTGACATTAATGCGTTAAAGATTAAAGACTTGACGTGAATTTGTTTTGTTTGAATATGGTAAACTAAGTCGTTTTATTCCTTTCTATGCCTTTTTTTGTGGAAATGTTTTGCAAATTACATACCAGTACACCACAGCAGTGTATACTAATATAAGAGAGGAAGCTATACACTCTGCACTTATGAGCACTGCACCGAGGTGTCCAGTCCAGCTGCTACTCTGTACTGTACAGTGTAATTGGTAATTTTGTGAATGCTTAAATGAAAAATTCATACTTACCGGTAAATTATGTTTTAAATGGAATGAGAAGTACCATTGAGTGGCAGTACCGGTAAATGATTTGTTTTAATGTTTATTATCATGTAATAGTTGCCCCTGAGTATTTACAAATTGTTATAGTACCGAATTACTAGTACATTGTAAATGATATATAATAAACTGTGTGATATGCAGGTTTAGTGAAAATGGGAATTCATTGCACTTCAGGAAAGAAAGTTGCCATTAAAGTCATAAATCGAGAAAAATTGAGTGAAAACATCATTAATAAAGTGAGTGCTTGCACTGGCATGTGCTGAAAGAAATAGTTTTTGTATAAAAGTTACAGTCAAATCTGGTTAATTGCATAATATGTTTTATTGCATAAAGATCGTAAATCCCAAACCACAGCAACCATTTGTTAAGAAAATATTTTGGTTAATTGCATAGCAATTTATTGCATAATCCGCTTTATCTAAGAGAATTGAAAGGCACTTATTCCATTACTGCTCATTATATTTCAAAATTTCTGCGACAGAAACAGGCAGTCTCAACGTGTTAACAGAAATAAATTGTAGTCAGTAGCAAAGCGCAAAATGAGCTCGCTGATTTCCAGCATTGCAATATGAAAGGTCACTGCTGATTAGAGATCAAAAGCAACACAATGTGCGATGTCAATAAAGAAAGCTCTGCCAACGCAACTGCTGCTACTCCACCAAAAACAAAGTGTTACACACACTTGCTATAATTTGGTGAAGATTACAAATTGAAGAGGTCGATATGGACACATTTCTTTGTTTTAGAAAGATAAATCCAAGATAGCATGCAAATTAAAATTTAACAAATAGCTAGTCGTACAATATTTTGCTGGAAATAAATAAATATGTGTATCCTTTATTGCCTTGTTTTGGTTACTTTTTGAATAAAAATAAGACGATCGAGTCTGCTTGCGTGTGTAGGTATGGCGTGTGATGTTTTCATGCGTAACGAGCATTGTGATTCAGCTGGACTTTGCACTTTCGCTTTTCTGCTTAATCAGACAAAAAGGCCTGACAAATTGACTATGCAATTAATCGGACTAGACTGTATTTGTTTAGGCATTATACTACTCAATTGGTACATAAATGCGTCACATCCTTACCACCAAGTTCACACTCAAGTCTGGTTTGCTTTGCATGTATGCTCTTTAAGTTTAAACATAAAAAGTGCATTCCTATTGAAATACGATTCACCATTTGGGTTCATGCTTGGCAATTATTGTCGTAGCGATAGTGTAAAGTGATACTTTTGATTCAAAAGCTAGTTTCCAGCCATTCGCATGGGATTTACATAGTATCTGAGGTCATTTGGTCATTTTTAAATTATATTGAAAATTTAGCAGTGATTGAAAGTGAGTTGCCGTCTCACAGGTTCTGTAACCTGCATGCGTTATTGCTGGCCATGTCGCTGACATTCATAAAGTGAGTGTAAAACAGTCATAAAATCACAAGCAAACTAATAATGGATCATCTCCAAATAATCTAGGCTTTGATGGCGTGGAAATCTCTGATTATTCACCAAACCTTTATACAGGGTGTCCATAAAGTCTTTTTACAATTTAAACTAGCTGTAAAGTCTTACAATTATAGCAGTAAGATGATGAGATATTGCAAGGAGGGTTGTTTCATGTTAGTTGGTATTTCATGAAGTTTTCATTGGTTCTGAAATTTATTGTTTTCGTGAATTTTTTCGTGTTTGATGATTTAGTCATTTAAATCCCATAAAATTGTTGTATTATTTAAGAAAAAATTCACTTCTTTTTTGCTACTTTTTAGCAGATAATTATGTGAAATGTGCCACAAATACTGGCCCTGCCTGTGAAGCCTATTTTTGCTCTTTAGGTTTTCATACACTGATACTGTTGGATGTGGGTTACAACTGCAAGAGTGTACGTTACAATTTACATAATTAATGAACATTCACGTGAATGACTATTGTTTATTATTCAAGTTTATGAATTAAATTATATAAATGCTGTCTTTTAAGGTGGAAAGAGAAATCGCTATAATGAAGCTCATTGACCACCCACACATATTGGGCCTTTTCGATGTATATGAAAACAAAAAGTACTTGTAAGTAGAAATGTATTGTAGCTGCGTATGACTTTGAGCCAAGTTATTGAGGCGTGTTTTTGTTAAATACTATAAATTCGTTTTGGTATTACTTCCCAAATACATAAAAAAAGAGAATGCAGTGTACTATGTTTTGCTTCGACTTACCTATTCTCCCCAAAACTATTGTAGTACATTGCTTTTGGATTTGACGAGTTAATTAAATCCAAATCTTTTGATATAGAGTTGTAAGAGCTGGCTCATTTCACCTTCTGGTGAGACGTGTTTACCAATTAAATTTCTACTATCATTCCGTGTGAAGAGGAAGTGGTAAAAATAAATAGCCTATTGTTGAATGTCAGTAATGCATAATTTATAACCTTGTTGTGCATGTCAGTCGACAGTCACTTTGATCTGACGGTTACCTGTCTAAACATTGCAACGTGGCATCATAATAAAAATAGAAGACTTGGGTTCGGTGCAGAACATGTCAATTCATTGCATTTCTGCTTGCTCAACATTGCAGCAGCAGTTAATTACCTGTGATTTACGCGCAATCGTTAGATACAAAAGCGATAGAGAGTGGTCAAAAAAACGACCAAAAATTTGCTATATTTAACATTCTACTCTTGAGTATCATAACATTTTAAAATCATGTACACTTGTAGGCTCGAAATCATCCATAAGTTTTTTAACTTAAGAAGTGGATGGTATATTTATTTGAAAAATTCGTCTGACTTGGTTCAGCTCGCATTTGAAATTTTTACGTTCGTTTTTACTCTTGAATGGGATTTTTTTATTTAATTTACGTTTGGTAATCTTTGGTAATGGTGACTTTTAAGTTACGTTTTTATCCTTGCAGCGTGTGCTTACAAAAGTTATATAAAGACTGGATTACGCAATGTAGTATGGCTTGATAGGGCTTTGAAATATCTGACCTTACATATCTTATTCCCCATTGCGTTGTGCATTGACAGTTGTTGGCTTAGCTTGCCTGTATGATAATACGTTTAGGCAGCTCTAATCAATATCGATGAAAGTTAATTGCATTTCCAAATTTTTTTAGATACAATCAATTTTAAGTGGGAAGACTTTCGTGCTACCGAATAAAAATGTAATGAGCTTGCAGTTGCTATGAGCATTAATACTTAGTTTATGTGATCTCTTTTCTATCCCAACGGACTTTTTTTGTGTCAGATAGAACCGTCTTCATAGGCGCCGAGTTTGTGATTTTACCGGGCATGCGGTAATTTGATGACGTCAAAATTGAAGCATTATCACGTGATTACTTAAATCTTACATGTAGCAAAGTTGACGAAATTAATTTGTTCGGCTATTTTACTGTTTAGCGTATATGTGGCAAACTTTTATCTTAACATCGTTGTCACATAAGCATGCATTTTTTCTACCTCGTGCTATGTATGCGTGATCACTTTGACTGACGCAGCGCGCTTCCAATAGCTCAAAAAATGAAGACTGTAGGCTACAGTAAATCGAGAAGAAAAATAGTTTAATGGAAAAGCCACTCCTCATGCATCCTCGTGCGCGCCTGCATTATGCGTAGATGTTTGGTATTTCTGCGCCAAAGCAAATCTTGTTGGAAAAATATCTCTGAACAATTTTGGTGGAACTGCTGACTGTAGCTGCAACAACAATAATTAGAGAAAATTCTCGTCTGTACGGAGCGAATTTTACTGCGAAATGAAAAATAATGAATTTTCTCGGAGAAGCCTTAGATCAAGTATGTCCAACCTTTTTTTTGCAGCTTGAACCAAGCATTGCAGCGTTAACCTGGCTTTAACTAGGCATTGCGAGCTTGGTTAAGCCTAAATTTCTTAAATGGGCCGCAAAAGTTCTACGCTACTTTCTAGAGCTCCGAAATCCCCGTTTCTGTAAAAAAAGGTCTTTACTGCTTTGTAGAGCTTTCAAATGAATGGTAAGTGTGCCGCACGGCACAGGAACATCAACAGGGTCACATGCGGCCTGCGGATTGGCTATCGCCGTAATAATGCGACAAATATAAGCTGCGCTTTCAATATTCTTTGTATCGTCACAGAAGCAAATAATTGAAAAAAATATCTATGTACCAACTTTTTTCGTGGTCGGAAAGTTTTTTTAGCTCAATTTTTTAATCGATCCAAAACGCTGCATGTCGGGATTTGGTGATATACGTCATGATTTGTTTTTGGAATCGGTCTACTGTTACAAACTTACCAAAACTAAATTAGCAAAACTTAGTTTAGCTTGCTTTATTTAACCTGTTTGCAACAAAGTTTTCCATTTTCTATTTTTCAGCCAAATTATTATAAATAAAACTATGTTTAATCCCGAAGAAATTGTCATTCAGAATGTATTATACAATTACAGATTTAGCGCAAATTAAAAGCATTGTATTAACAAACAGAAACGATTTGTAGTACGCAAAGCACTATTCTTCAGCGGAATTTATTGCTCATAAGCGAAGCTTTTGACTGACTCTAAAACAAAGACTGTCATCGCCAAACTTACAATTTGTGAAACCGCGGGTGGGAGTACAAGTCCCATTTGTGAGTGTGTTCAATCATGGATTTCTAAATAGTAGTTTAGAAGTCCATGGTTCAATCGTAAAATTTTCACATCATGAAAAGCGGCGGAAAAGGAGATTTACAAGAAAAGTTATGTCATTAAAACCAAGAAAAAACATTAGCGAAATATTTTTCATAATATAACCAAATGTGCGGGCATGCCATACCCAAAGCCGGCGCCCGTGACCGTCTTCATACCTTTGCAAAAAAAAGTTTCATACCATATTACTATTTTACGCAACTATGCCGCGTTGTAATATATAGCAACAGTACTTTATGAATCGGATATCTTCTACGATTAGTATGTTTCCTGTGTAATTTAGCGTACTTTTGCCATTTTCGTTGGTCCTCAAGTGTGCTTAAATTTTCTAAAAATTGGTAAGTTGATCTCTTGATCCACAGCAGAAATACTGTGAAGCGTGCAGTATTTGCTCAGCATTATCTAGGCGTTTTTTGCGCGTGCCAGCGACTTGTCCTAGCCCTAGAACTGCCACTCGCAAGTTTCCGATCATTCGTTACGGGTTCGAAATTCGGCTGTACCCGATCGCACTTGACATGTACACAAGGTGGCTGCTGACTCGGAAGAGCGTATGCTCACTTCGCTCTCTACTCCTTTACTACCGTTGAATTCTCACTTCTGTATTTGGTAAATATTACGCATATTTTACGATGTTACAGTTTATTTCGTCATCTATGCACCCTACACATATCGTTTTGATGACCATTCGCACTTTGTTTTTAGATATCTGATTTTGGAACTCGTTGCTGGAGGAGAATTGTTCGACTATTTAGTAAGAAAAGGACGACTTTCTACTCGAGAAGCTCGCCACTTTTTTCGTCAGATTGTATCTGCTGTGGATTTTTGTCATCATCATAACGTGTGGTAAGAGATATTTGTATCAAAAATTTGAAAATATTTTTGATTAACTGTTTGAGCTACTCAACGATAAGGGTGAATTGTAGTCTAAAATTTTTTGGCTGAGAAACTGACATGTTAGCGTGTTTATTGTTTCTATGGTCTCAGAGTTTTTTACATATTAATTGGTACTTTTACTTAGAGCGTCCTATCTCAAGACCATAGAAGGCAATGAGAATTTCCAGAAAATGCAGCTGAGAAAGTGAAAATGCATAATAAATTTCGAGCTTACAGCATTATTGGCAAAGGCAGCAATCAAGTTTTGTTTTCGCATCTTTGTCCCAGTGTCATTCTGGATGCTCTAATCTACAACATATCGTTGCGAGGGAATAGAAACCATATGCGCGTTAAGCTCAGTTATTTTTTTGTTGCTTTATGTCATGGGGCATTATGCTTGCGTTTTCCTAAAATTTATTTTCTAGGTTATGTCGAATGGCTTTTGTGCTATGGAGCAGAGTAATTGTAGTTTTGTGGCTTTGGGAGCGAAAAGTTTCAGTACTAGTTTGGAGAAGTTGTTTATTAGTTTTACGCTTGTAAAAAAGAAACCATATATAGTTTTTTATGAATGTTGTTACACGTAGAATGACCTTTCTGATTAGAGTGAATTATTAATAAGCAAAGGTAATTAAAGGTGGTTGTGCACAAAAGCTCTTAATGAGAATAATTTTGTGTTTTAATTTCAGGTTTTCTTGTCTTGATTCAAATTTTACTAGGAGATTTACAACGCATTTTACTGACAATTGCACTGTGAGGTGCAAAAAACTGCTAAGTTTCACAATAGATTTGAATTTTTCCAGATGGCTTCAACTTTAAATCTCTGTTGAATGCGATCGGCATTAGTTGTGACTGGAACCCGTGTTACTGGAACCACGTTCTGTGCATGTAGGCTATGCTAATTAGAAGTTACACGACTATGCAATATTAGAGTTAGCAGTGCAGTTTTCATTTCAAAACGAAGATGCCGTACGGTAGCCTACTCTAAAGAAGCGAGCTGTTTGTTACCCGTCTAACACATCGTACAATCTAAAAATCGATTTTAAATACAGCGTGAAAGCCTGCAGATACACATATGTAAATACGATCTATTTTAAGCTGGTATTATTAACGCCAAGCTCAGCTGATAAATTTTTTTGTCGAGATTTTCTCATCAATTTTTATGTAGCACCAAAAACTATAGGTAATATTTGAGGTAGAAAGGCTTGGTTTGTGTATTTATAGTTTCCTGTTTTTTGACAGCTACTACTAAGAAGATTGAATATATCGGTAGCTTGTAGGTTAGTGCATACTTCCTCATGTGAATAAATACGTGTGCAAATTAACCGGCCATAAAGTCGAGCAATTCATTCTTAGGCTCCCTAGCAGCGAACATTGATTTATTAGTGAAAGTAGGAGAGCATTTGCATTGGTTTGCGATCACTACTGAAAGTTTTCAAGTGTATTTGTGTATGTGAAGTGTGCACGCTTGCTTACGGGGAAATATCGCTGTTAACTCGTTCCCTTCTTGATAATATATTAAATGAATCAATCCTGCAACTATGTTTTTCAGTCATCGAGATTTGAAGCCAGAAAATTTGTTGCTCGATGAAAATAATAACATAAAAGTGGCCGATTTTGGAATGGCTTCTTTGCAACCGGAGGGTTATTTGTTGGAAACAAGCTGCGGATCTCCGCATTATGCCTGTCCAGAAGTCATCAGGGTAACTGCATTTGTTGAGATTCTGTTACGCTACTTCAATTTTTTTCTACTGTTCTCCACTAAAAATATTGTGTTTAGTATTATCATGTCTGGGCGTAGTAAGTTGTCTCTTTCGTTTTGCTGCTGACAGTAAATAGTGAACTTAACTGATTTTGCTTCTGATATTGATTTTTTGAGCAGGGAGACAAGTACGATGGCAAGACTGCTGATGTATGGAGTTGTGGTGTGATTTTGTTTGCTTTGTTAGTGGTAAGTTCAGTTAGTTCTTGCATTATACTCATTCTTCTCATTTGCATTCTTTGTTTGCTTTATTTGATACCTACGTTTGTACATAAAACAGCAGTCAGTTTCGACACTATTAGAAATGTGGACAAATTTTGTCTTCAAGATGTTGTTTTTTCGTTTCTTCTAACACAAGTATTGTCCATTTTTTGCCCATAAATACAAACTTCCATTGAAGCATAATGAGTAATACATGATAATAGCCTCAGTGTCTTGAAGCGACTTCACCACTAAGACATGAATGAAAAGGAGATGAAAGCGCATCGTGACAAAAAAAGTTCCGATTTTGCCTTTTTTTGACGGTTTAAATTAAATGTCTTTGGACTTTTAAGCAGTAGTAAACCTCAGGTGAAAAGCACTAGTCTTTGAAATTCCTGAATTTAATATATTCCTTTCATGATTAGGGCGCTCTTCCTTTTGATGATGATAATCTTCGTCATCTCCTCGAAAAAGTCAAACGAGGTGTTTTTCACATTCCTCATTTTATTCCATCAGATGTTCAAAATCTCCTACGAGGGATGATTGAAGTTCGCCCGGATAAGCGGTTAACAGTAAGCCTTACTAGTGACTTAACAGATTTCTCTGATGGATTGCGAGGAGGCCTCCGTAGCTTAGGGATGCCTTTAAATAACTTTCTTGCTTAATGTTCTAGCTAGACTTTTTCAATTTACAGATTCATTTGCTGTTGTTTTAGTTATTTTGTAAGGTGACAAATTATGGGCACAATGCTTTTGATGTTCCAATCATCTATTCGAAAGTCTTGATCGGTTTGTTTGTAAAAATGCTTATTTTAATGTGATGACGGAGAATTATATGTCGGGAAAGTTTGTCTGTTACCCAAGTAAATAAATCTTTCCTTTTTGTGCTGTTGAATAATTTGTTTGGATTAAAAGGTTAAAAACTGACCAAATACATCTTAAACCAAAACTTTTTTAAAACGTTAATGTAAAATTTATTACACCTAAGGCAACTGTTTAGTGTTTGCCTTATCATAGCACTTGCATCCTTTAGATAGCGCTCTCAGTATGTAATGATGGCTGGCGCTCTATAAAGTTTTTCATCGGCTTTGTAAAAGTTAAGGTGAACGTTTGTCAAATGGTTGAATAGAGAAATGTTGTTTTTATAACATGCTTGAACAATGAAAGCTGAGGAAATTTTACGTTTACCGCAACTTCTTGCGAACCTGAAATATTTTTGTTACGTGAAAGATTTCACATAGAATTGGTGTTTCTGTAGGGATTAGGGTACACAGTGCTGCCACTCATATTCTAGTTGAGCTGATATTGATCTTCATTAAGCTGTTTGTATTGCAGCTACAAGCGGTTCTCAATCACAAGTGGATGGTAAGCGGTGATACAAATGGATTGAATATCAATTCCAATCAGCTTAGCTCTCCGTTTTTCACTATGGATGGTCTTGCAGCGCTTAGTGGTGAAGAAGATGCAGATCCTGATGTTTTACTCTCAATGAGCTCTCTAGGATGTTTTCGTGAACGAGACAAGCTCCTTCGGAATTTAATTTCTTCCGAGTGAGTTGGATATGGAACAGCTATTGATAGGTTTATCCGCAACCGTATGGCATTGGTGTGCAGCCCTCAAGAATTTTTCTATTGCCCTAAGTGTGGTATTTGAGTTTTATGTATTTTGTAATATGCACTTCCTCTTTTTTGTGTGAGACACTCTGCTGCTGTCTATTCGCTCAGAATATGTGAAACCAAGAATGTGGATCGACCGACTCCATTGCTCCATTTTTTTTACCGAGCCAATTCTTACCCTTCTTTTTGAAGATTACGAACGGATCTTAGTGAATTGCCTATCATTTTAGAATTTTTTTAGACAAAATACGGAGAAAGTGATTTATTATTTGCTTCTTCGTCGGAAAAAGAAACATCCTGCTATAGACGACGACGCTGATTCGCTTCCTTGCAAGCATCCAGGTATGAAAGTTACTAATTCTTACCTGTCTCACCATTACATAATAACAAAAGCGAGGAACTATGATTCTTAAAAAGTCACCTTATCACGTGCTTAAACGTGATATATAATTATTCAGATGCACCGCGAAAGCGCGTCGATTCAACTTCATCTTCGCGCTCCTCACTATCAAGTAGCATTGATGATGTGAGCGTGGGTGAGCGAACATTGTCTAGTAGTTCTCTGTCCAGTGTCGGATGCAGAGGAAGTAGACGAAAGTTATCTGCTGAAACTCTGAGCAGTGGAGAGAGACCTTCGAGTATGTCAAGAAGAACCAAGAGTTCAGTCCACCAAAGGTAAGGCAAGGCTATTTGATACTTGTTTTTTCTTCAAATTAATTTTGACTTTTGTTGGTATAACACAGTGGTTCTTATCTAAAACTTTCCAACCCCTATTTGTAAAAGTGTTGGCTTGGGAATCGTTTGCTTGCGAAATCTGCTATGGAGCATTAATTGAGTGTTTTATAGCTGTATTGAGGTCAAATAATTGAATTAATTATTTTAAGTGACTCCATGTAGCTTAAAAGGCAATTTGTCGTCTATGCTTACAGTGTATCCAACGATAAAATTGGCCTTTAACATGTCTGCTCTGCCTTACTGAACTGTTTTAAATCTTCTTTCGATTCAACCTGAGAATTTGTTGACAAAACTGACAACCAGGCTATTTAACTTAACTATACGTCCCACTCAGCATTCGAAATTTTTACCATGCAAAAGGGAATATGCTTTGGTAAACTACTAATGAGATATACTGGTGCCAATATGTTGAGTAAGGTCCGCTTTTTCAAGTGGTGCAACTTTTTAACCAACAATACGAACCGTATTTAAAGTGGCGTGTTGTTTATCATTGAATAATTTAAAATTGGCAGTTGTCGATTTTTGCGCCAGTTTTCACATGATTATACTAATGTCATGTGGATGGATTCAAGAATGTTGCCTTTATGTTCAGCTGATGTCGCCTTTAACAAACTTCGTCAATTTTTGACTCTCTAAATTCATACCCGTTTAGCATTTTTGGCATAAAATAATGCACATTTTTAATTGTTTTTCAAATGCGCAATATTGTACTTGGGTTTCAAAAAGCAAGTAGATTTGATGTGTTGTCATAAATTTGGAATTAGTTTCGCCAAAAAGTTTTAATCACTACATTCTGGTTGGAATCGAACCCAAGGTCTCGCACTTTTCAAAGCATAATAAAAGTAATGCTATTACGTTTAGATCGAGAAGTTTGACTGGTGAAGCGAGCTGTCATATGCGTTCTAGTGGAAGTAACAATAGCAACAAAGTAAGTAACTTCGACGCTGTAGATCTAGTTGTTGCCGATTCTTTTTAGAAAAGCTTTGAGCTAAATCTTTATTTGTTGGTGGCTTCATTCATATAAAGTTTGTTAGGGCAAAAAAATTGAGTTGAAAAAAAAAATTTAAAATTTGGCCCTTCGGCAATTGCCTGCACATAAAGTAGATTCAGCATCCACATGTATGACTGACGTTATATTTTCTGCAGATGTCCTACACGTCATCTAGTTCATCTGCCAGAGCTAATAGCAGCAGCACTCAACCTACCACAACACACACTTCAGGTTCAACTGCTCTGCTTTCAAAAGCGAATATGCAACCTTCAACGACGTCATCGCGTAGTAATCACTGGCGCCAACGTTTGGAAATTTTCAAAAATAGCATCCTAGGGTCGCCTCGATTTCATAGACGGAAGATGCAAGGTAATTAAGAAGGCTTTGTAACGGGGTGTCCAAAGTTCTGTCCGCGGCCGCACAACGTGCCCTTTTGGCCCGCATTATGTATTACGACTTAGTGAGATTCACAGTAGAAGTTCTGTATATCCGTTGTTGCACTTTCCGCGCAATGAGTCGTGAAGACACGCGACTTTTCAGATGAGTTTAAGCGTCATATTGCCTCGAAAAACTTTCCCAATTGTTATGTTGTGATATTTGCATGTTGCATGCGTAATCATCAAGTTTCGATGCTATTTTAAACCAAACTATCGTAGCTTTTAGCGCTCACGCAGCTGTAGTAAGAATCGCAAGTGAAAGTTTGCTTTCAAACAGAAATAGTATACATTTACGACTTCCTGCTTTCCAGTGTCTTAAAGCGACATATATGCTTTATTTCAGTGCCATCAACTGAAGAATTTAACAACACTTCATCTCATATGTCACCATCAATGGAGTGAGTTTAAAACTTGCTATTTTTCGCGCCTCAAACGCTAATGCTGTATTTTTAACTGCCTGTTTTCTCCGCTAAATTATCCTCACAATTTTCGAAGTCTGAGGACAGTTTTAAGATGCGGGCTTAGTCTACTTTAGGGGTGGGAAAACTTTTCGTGCGCAGGGCCGCATTTGCAAAAAAAATGTTGCAGCCGCGGGCCGCACACTCTCAATGCAAAAAAGGAAGTTAACTCGGTGTGGAAAAAACATATTCATATTAAACACAATTTTTGTATTTCACACTAAGTAGGTATGTTAAATGCTATTTTGATTTCTAGCTGTTTCCAATTACTGTATTTTTCGGGCCATGGGGTGTACCTGACTATAAGGTGCAGGTATCTCACGCGCTTATTTTCATAAGGCTCTCCGGACTATAAGGTGCAAAAACTTAACTCATTTTCCTCGTGTCGTGAATGATCAAACAGCACGTGAGAAGCGTACGTTGCAATTCATGCGCAACGGAGGTGTTTTTTTACACATTGAACGTGAAGAGAAAAACATAACTACTCGTAAAGAGCAACGAACTAGAGTAGGTAGGCAGTTGAAAACATGCGGCACATTATTTTTTGCAACTGATTCGCCGCAAGACGAGTAGATGTGGGTGCTAATGCGGCAGCGTTGGTCATGCTTATTGCAATAAAATAATTGTGTAAAACTCTGTGATAAAGCGCAACATAATCCACACATTTTGCAAGTGCCGGCGTGCCGCATAAATTAGTCTCGCGGGCCGTAGTTTGCCCAGCTCTGGTTTGTTCCAACCTAAGCTGTTTTTTGCTTCATCTTCATTGCACCTGGGCCTTACCTCAAAAATCTGAATGTTCTGTGAAATTGGTGTTTCGTATTTAGACTGACAAAACGTTCGTGGTTCGACAACTTCGTAAGTGGTTCATCGTCAAGTATGAGTGGACGCGAAGATGCGCCTCTCACTCTCGTCATGAATGAACGAACACTGAGCAGCGTGAAGGCAGATCTGGCTCACACTTTTCTTTCAGTACGTTTATGTCTTGTGATTGCTTTGATGAAGGCATTTAATATGCAGTTACCAGACTATCGTCTTTCATGGTATGAGGAGTTTATTTTTTGAGGTAGCGTTGTCAAACTCATGGAACAGAACATGGATGTTTTTGAGAGCTTTTGTTTGAGTTCCCTAACATCCAAAATGTTAATCCAGGGCGATCTGCTGCGGTCTTGAATTGAACCCGTCAACCCAAAGAAAATTTTTAGTTGATGTGTTAATACAGTTATCAATTTCTTTAAGCATCGGTCGATCAGTCCGCCAAGCAATATTGGTAGAATAAAAGTTACGCTTGTTTTCTGGAAGTGTAGATTGTATGGTTTCTTTATCTTCTTCAACGAATAAGGTAGTAAGAAAATGAAAAGTATATTCTGCGTGCATGTGTAGCGAGTCCTTAGTTAATTATTTCTTTACGGATTCGACCAAGCATGGATATTGGATAGCGACGCCGTAAACTTTGTCATACAATGACTATGCCTGCGTGTCTGAAACATACTCACTGTAAACCAAAGTTTTTGTAGATTTCGAACCTGACCCACTCTATCACCAGCCCGACGCGGTTTTGTTGCGAATATAGAAGCCAGAGCAGCAGTTCACATTCAATGTTCCACAGCAAGCTGGTCAAATTTCAAGTTAACATATTGAAAGTAATCATCAAAATCCTTGCGTCTTTTTGTATGTGAAGTGAATTTGTTTATATTTTGGGATTCACGGAATTTTTTTTTCGATTTCTTGCTTAATTTTCAATTTTTCATACTCTTTCATCAAGTACTGCGAAAGACGAAAAGTTGGTGGACCGTTAAGAAGGCTAATTTTCGGTGAAATATCCAGCAGGACCTGTTTTCTGATGAAGAGTTTTTGATGGTGTTTAACTCTTATTAAAATCAACTACTAGTGCTTGTTCTCACTATGTATTTAATTGCTTACATCATTGAAAGCTCAAGAATGTTGTAAACCTTTCGGCTCTAAGGTTTCCCTCGATTTTTCAGGTTTCGCTCTCTCAAAGTACCGAGGAAAATTCTCAATCCAGAAACGTATCTTTCGGCAGTTATCACGTCACTTTCCATCTTATTTCAGGTACGAGAAGAGCTTATGCAAATTTTCCATATTAATTAAAGTCTGGTCAGCTTTATAATTTGGGTGAGTTGTACTGTGCGTAATACTATAACGATATTCCGTTTTTCAATTCGGTACCACAGATCAGTGTTATTGAAAGGCGATACATTTTCATTAGCGGCGGGTTCAAGAATTTTTTATAAGAGATGGGCTGCGACTTAAGGAAAGTGTTGCTAGGCTAAAAATATTAAAGTACTAATATATTTGGTGGGGATGGGGCTTGGGCCTCATAGCATTCCTGCATTAGCCTACCCCAATAGCAAATTAAAGAAGTCAGCAAATTAAAGAAGTCAGAAGAAAATTGAAGCGGAAAACTTGGAAACAAAGACAACTCCTAAGCGAGTCTGGATTCGTCCTACGCATAGCGCCTCCGTCGCTTTCTCGCGATAGGAGGATAAAGATGAAGAAATCAGAAATCAATGTTATGAGAAGGAATGGGGAAGTGCCAATCAGCTGCACTGTATGTATAGTTGAACGTTACACGTTGAATGGTTTAA
Organism: Trididemnum miniatum; assembly: GCA_964006365.1. NCBI lineage: Eukaryota > Metazoa > Chordata > Ascidiacea > Aplousobranchia > Didemnidae > Trididemnum > Trididemnum miniatum. Next base: position 7,150,489 of record OZ023233.1, on the reverse strand, counting down.
AGCCACAGTCGATTGTTGGAAATACGTACCGGTAACCAAATAATGTTGAAAGTTTAAAATAGTGAAGAGAGGATTGTGCTTAGTTCTCTTGCTGGTTCTCTGTGGGAAGAAGAAGTCAATTAATACGGTTATGTAAAGATGACTATAACCCCAGTACAGGTTCTATGTAGGTAACCATAAAAAGATGCGGGAAATACAATCCGCTTGTTTCGTGATGTAGTGTGCCATGTGATCGCAAATTTTTTTGCATAGGGTGTTTTAAACTTTTACTGTGTTTCGCATGAGGATGCATTCTAGTTCCTCTAGTTGATGTTACGCATGTAGTAAGAACGTGAACTACAAAATGGATAGCATTCCGAACTTGGTTGACGTTGCAACAGCTATTGATTATATAATATGTATTTATTTTAAGCTAGTAGGATATCCACGATTTTTGAACGTGTGATACTTAATGATATATTTTTTCATATGTACGTGTACAGTTTGTTGTGTCACTCTTTTGCATATTAAAACCTGGATTGAGAAAAATTTCATGCGCCATCAATTCAGTTTTTCCATACACAGTTAATATTTTTAAACACTTCAATTTTGAGTTCCGTGTATTTTAAACTGAATCAAGTTTACACAGAAAATAGTTGACCCAAGTTAACAAAGAAAAAAGCCCCTTCCTTTTCAGCGCTTACATTTATCGTAAGCGTTATCACGGCCTTTGAAACTGTTTCACACGCAATCGCGCTGTGTGTGACATCATGCGATGATTTTGCGCTTGTTTTTAGGTTTGTAGTTAAAGATGGTGTTGGAACTATACCTTGCCAATAGCTATGCTGCTTTGAATTCAGTGAAAAAGTTTATCACTGGCCTTAAAGATTTAAGTGGTAAATTTGAATAGACGTTTTTCTGTGAAACTGGCACTCTTTTAACCTGTCTGTCGTAGCTTGACAAAGTTTTATAAAAGTTTACATTATCAGAGCGGTGTGGTATGCGACTATGGCACAACTGTAACACATTGCTAGTGCTTGTAGTAGATGATTTTAGAACGAATTTTTACATTATGAAAGCTGTTGTAAGGTTAATTTGTACATATTATTGTAATGAATTATCGTGTAACGTGAATCTGCCTCTAATAGGCTATCACGACGGCTTAAAAAACGCATTTCGTTTTTTTATTTACATTTTATCAGCAATCATTATGGTTAGAATTGCTAATTTGTTATTCCCGGTAAATTGATTTCAAAATATAGTCAATATGGAATGAAGGCATAAGAAAAAATAAGGGCGAAGTTATTCTATTTTATCGGATTACAAAGAATATGCTTTTTCCTTAACCACTACTTGAATTCGTATATGTTGTCACTACCTCGTATGCTGTTGTAAGTCATCGGCGTAGCACTTACGTCACCCAATCCTCTTGACAATTCACTCAGTTGTGCTACAGTGAGACTAAAGGAAACACTGTAATTCGACACTGTAACCATAAGGTACTGCCTATTTCCCCGTTCTTACGTGACAGCCGTATGTACTACGAAAATAATCGTGGCCAAACGTTGCTGTACCAGTATGAAAAGAAATTGTGGTTTAATGAAATATATGTTTTTGTAGAGCCTTTTGTCCTAGCCTGCATTGTTAGCGAGCAGCAGAGCGTCACTTTTAGTGTTCTGTTGCTCAGTTTTCATTTCAAACATAGAAAAATATTTCTTGCATCAAACTTCTTTTGAAATTGCGAAAAAAATTAGCAAGTCTGGGTCTAATTGTTGAGACATTATTTCTTGGTATACCTTTCTTTTTACATTGAATTTTACGATTAAAAAGCACACGCAAAACATAAATTTGTTATTTGCTTTTAATGTACCGTAGTTGGTAAATAAAGGCATATGTTACTTACCGAAATAGAGTATTACTTCGTTTTCTTGTTATTTTCTGTTTAAAATTTCATCACTTTCAGGTTTCGAAATAACACACCACCTGGTTTCAAGCTGATGCTAAACAATTGAAAGTATACCCTGTTGTTAAAATCGATTAAGTACTTAGTTTCGGCACGTTTTTTCTAGCTTTTCCACAAGCAGTAATTCAAATTTTGGACTTGTGCCAATTTTGACTTACCACTCTTTCTAATTTTAACTTTTTTTCGAGCTTTTCTAATGTTAACCTGTTAGCTTTTGAGTCTGCTAATCCAATACTTGCTAAGCGTTTGTGTTTCTGCTACCAAGTAACTGTAAATGTCATCAACAGAGCTGACCTTAACATTTGGAAAATCATGGGCAGATTCAGGGGAAGCTAGGAGGCTCCGGCCTCCCCCCTTTGGCTAATATAAATTGCTAGATCAGCATATTTCTGAGATTGCAAGCCCCCCAAAAAACTTCTGGACTCGCCTTTGAGGTAGTAGCTCTAAAATTTGCTACTACCAGTTCATTGGAGTCGCTTGATTGACTCATGGCTTTAAAATCATGTTTTAAATTCGCTGATAAATTTCATTCAACAGACTTGCCTTTATTCATGCTTTTCTGAACTGCACGAACTGCCTTCCTGTATAAACAAATGTGGCTTCCGCCGCGTATTTTAAACCTTTCGCTTTACCTTCATACCCTGTTAAAATTGCTGTGTTTTACAGTTGAACGAGTCTACTATGAGTGAGTGTTCAAAGAAATGCTAATCCCAGCTGCTTGTATGTCACGGATATTTCCTTTTTTCCTACGCTGTTGTAATACAGTTGATGCTAGGCTTGGCGTGTTTCAAAACTGCACAAGTCACACGCTATAGACCTACAGTATGGTTCAAAGATTGTATTTTGAAGATGCGTAAGCAGAAAATCAAATTTCCAAATCTTCGCTTTCTTTTAAAAAACGGTGTTTTGAGTATTAGATATATCTGCGTTTTTACTCTACATTTTGAATAGCCCACAATGATTGCATTGAGTTACTGTGTTTCGACGATTAATTTGCCTCTTTAAAGCTACAATTTCTTTCAAATCAACTGATTGGTCTTCTGGTGCTTAGCAAGCTCTAAGAATCTGCGATTTGTTAAATCCGCGTTCTTCTATTTTACTGTACTTCCAAGTGGACTGTTGTGCGCTATGCCAATACGCTCAGTTTGAAACACTTTCGTTGCAAGCGTATCAAATCTTTTTTCTTTTGTGTAAGTTCTCACATGAATGGTTTGTCTCTGGAGGTCGATTATTTTTATGTTCTGCACTTTGGAATTTGTATCCGGTGTCAACTCTTTCCACGTCTGTCTGTCAGCGACGTATCGCAGTGATAACGCGCTGGGGTTAAAGATCTTCGACTATCGGGTCGATTCATTTTTGAGGCTATCGTTTGAATTCAGATGCTGCTGCAAATATGCAAATCGTAGTTAGGAACGTATGCTTCCTTTCTAGTCTTCTTTATTGACTTGGCTCATACCTGTTCGTTGCTGTGCAAATTACCTTTAGTCATTTGTTCATTTTTAACATTTATTGTTGAAATTTTAATTTTTTGTGGTTACAAACTTCTAAAATCTTTCAATGAAACTCATGGACTGTTGTATGGTGAACCGTTGTCACGACCGATATTACGTAGCCGTGCAAGTACTGTATATATATTTTGTGATCGGGTTTAGGGTTTCTTGAAGCTATATCGCGGACTCATTGGGTACATGGACCCATGATTTTTTCATGTCTTCAAACTGTGTTTTTATTTCTCATCTAGTTGAACTGTCGTTCTTATGTACCACAGACGCACATTTCTTCACTAATAAGATGTATGGTAGTTGAGATGAATCGCTTCTTTGACAAAATTTTGCTTTGCCCGAATAAGTACTTACAAGTGGAAAGTTGTCGGAACTTGTTCATCATGACTAATTGTTTCCTGGTTAACGGGACAAACTTTGTTTCCGCACTAACTCAACACGAAAAATTTCGCATGAATGATTTTTGTACACTTGTATTATTTGCGAGGTCGCTCATGCAGTACTTACTTCGCTTTAAATTTTTGGTTGCATGAAATGCAGGGTATGTACCTAAGTGCCTTCAAAAACGACTTTTCATAGATCTTGTATCAAAGTTATTTTGCAAAACCACTTAAAGCTGAGTAATAATTCTGAAAATATATACGTGTTCTGAGCTACACTATATGCCATTAGAGTAACTACAGTAGCAAAATATTAACAAAAAAAGAGAATACTGCAAACTGAAAGGTGGGTGTGCTGGACAAATTGGAGAACATACCCTTGATCACACCACGTTGATAACCCCACAAACTAGAGTTTTGCGATTTTAAACTTGCTCAAAGAGGTAACATGTTAGCCATCTTCCCCATTGATAATAACTCTAAGCTTAAAATCGTTGTAGCTGGAGAAAAGGGTTGGCTTTGGTATTGAGTTTGTTATGTTGACGTTACGAAGTCGTTTTCACTAGGCTTGCTTTGAGCTCCAGCAAATGATAACTACTGAAAATTTAATCTTCACTTCGCGTAAATTTTCTCAACACCTCTTACTGACTTGTAGTTGTCACCTCCTACTCTTATACCTACTGAAAACAACATATAAAAACTTTTCGCACTTAATTAAGTTTAGCTAACGTACAATAAAAGCCATATGTAGCAACAAGGTTATGAGCTTTTTTCTTGATGATTGTCACTGAAAATCAGGTTTAATATACACCGTTAGCACGCAAGCTTTTACAGTTAATTCCAAATTTCTTACGCGATCTTTTTCTATTGAACTCACTTTACTAGAGCCTCTTGTTCGTGGTTTGATATAGAACTAAGTTTGCATTTTCACGCGCGCGTGGTACTTCGTTGTCTTAAATTTATTGTGTTCTGACCCACGAGCGCTTTTTGCTTCGAAGTGCTTCTGTGGTTTTCGTAATCTTGAATTTTGTAATAAAGTTCTGGACCTCGCGCTCTATCTGTCTTGCCGCGCCCTTCTGATTAATAAACTGTGTATAAGCTTTGATTTTGTTGGTTTAGTTAGAGCTAGCTTTGGCTCTCGTAGTTGTGCACCTGATGAGTCTAAAAAGACAAAAAAATGATAACCGGTTACCTTTTTTCATGCACTAAGCATTAGTGTACACCCGGCCCATGTCGTGCTTGCATTGCTCGGTGTCGCAAACAGTCATTATTATAACTACAGTGCTTACGTATTCTAGATGTTTTCCGCTGAGTCGGTTTTCCAAATACAAGCTTTAATGGTCAACTTTTTGCTTTAAGTGAAATATCATGTCATAATGATAAACGCTCGTTTTGTCGCCCCCTAATCGGAACCTTAAAACGACAAGTTTCGCATCTCATCATGAATCACGTGACTGATGATTTATCGAACTCAGCAACTGCACGTTTAGCTTTATGTGGTTTTCCAGTAAACGATGACGTGAATGGTGCAGCGTATGGAATTTCCTAAACTAGGTGTTGCTGAACAGTTGTGCATTTCATTTACTGCTGCTTAGCTGCGCAGTTTCTTCTTTTCTTCATTAGTAGTCACAGATTTGCTATTCTTGCTTGTTCGCTTTGTAGTGAGACACATAAATGCTCCGGCGTCCAGTGTATTCCATTCATTGTTTCAATACCACGCTTTGATAAATTGTTTTTGTGTTTGTTTGTTTGTTTTCCTTCATACCACTGGCCCCAGCTAAGATACCCATGCTTAGTAGTATAAAAAATTACCCTATTTGTGAGCTGAAGCGTATGAAAAGCGTTTCATGCTCTTATTCAGAAGCAAGATAATTCATTTTTGTGCTTGCAGCCAAGGCTCAAAGTCTCTTTTCGGCTTTATGTAAAATGTCTCGTCACTTTGACTTAGCTATTAGCTGCATGCACTTACCACTCACTGAGTCTATGTTCCATTCTTGCTGATATTGATATGTGAACGATTGTTGCTTTACTCTTTTAAGTATATCTAATTAATTTCACTTGCTTCAGGAACCAATCGTCGTTTTAAACGAGTCTTGGAATTGATTCAAATTCAGCTTCAAGCCCACCCGTTTTTGCCACAAAGTAAACCAGAAGGTATAAACATTTCATTTCTATGTAAAGCTACGTAGTTTTTATAATATCAGTCCCGTAATTAAATTACAATAGAATTCGCCTATACATATTACATATCGACATATCGACACCTATTATCGACGCCTATTACATATCGACACCTCAAGGGACAAAGAAAAAGTGTCCATATAGCCGAATTCTACTAATTTGTTCCTAAATTCTGATTTTAGTTCAATGTCAGGGCTTGGTAAGGTTTAACTGTGAGCTCTTAAGCAACATTGCCACTCAATATGGTGTTTTCACATAACACTTGGCTAAGATTAACGCAAACAAGATCATGAAAAATAGATACTGTACCATGGTACCATATACGCTGATCTTAAACTAACCATAGGCACAACAATGTCCAGTTGTCAACAATCGCCTTCATTGTTTCCTCACTTTGCAGATTGTGTTTTGGTCTATGATGTCACTACGTCCTTAATGGGAAAACAATCGACCCTCTTGTACAGCACTAAATTGAAGGGGGATTACGTTTCGCAGTGAAAAAATGGGCTACAGCTGTCACTATAAACGAACAACATGCTCTAGCTAGGGGATAAAAAAGAGTGTCGATATAGGCGAACTGACGATATAGCCGATGTCGATATTGGCGAACTCGAATGCACGTAAAAGATAGGAATTTCGCCGGGACCAACAAAAAAAAGTGACCAACAACAAAAAAGCGTCGATAAAGACGAACTGTCGATATAGCCGAAGTCGATACAGGCGAATTCTACTGTACATGTTTTGCCCATGTGCGGCTTATTATTGATATGTTCTGACGATTCATATGAAAAAAACGAATTAGATTTTATGTATTTCTGTAACAAAAATAGCGTACTGGCATATGATCGCAATTAAAGTATTATTTGCTTTGAAGTTATTTTTAAAATTTGTTTGGGTTATCCTTGGTACTGTTTACCAACACAAAACCTCAGCCCTCTATGTTTATTTGCTAGCTGATAGCGAATACGTTTGAGTTAATTTGCATTCTTGGGAGTCAAAAGCCGGTGAAGTTCCTCTAAATAAAATTGAGTAAAGTTCCAATTAAATAATTTTTTTTTGGGGGGGGGGGGGGAGAGCGTGAAAGTTCAGATGAATAAGTCGAACCAAAAATAACCTTCCTTGATTTGAAGTTCGAAGTGAATAATTTTTTTTTTGGGGGGGGGGGCGTGAAAGTTAACCAAGAAAGTCGCATTCGAACTAAAAATAGCCTTCTAAGACCTGTCAGTTTTACTGCGATTCTTTAACTCTGAATAGCTCCTAGTTATGTCATCGTGCATGGTCAATGATGCGGAAACTTGATCTCTGACACTTTAGTAGATGTGTGCAACTATTTTTTGATTATTATGCCATTGTTGCGATCAGGCTGCGTCTTCCTCTGGATGAAAAAGGTGTCTTATTTTAGTTTCCGACGCTTAGTAATTGCAGTGACTTTGGAACTAGGTGTTAAGGGTAAAGTGCGTTTTTAAGTGTTTTTCCAAGCTTATACTGAGCTGGGCTTCTGAAACCGAATACAAAGTCGAAATTGTAATCACCTTGGAATTATATCACGATTTGTTTTAGAAAACAAAACGGAAAATGCAGTCCTACTCTCTTATGTTGCATAACGTGGTCAACTGGTCATATAGTTGCTCGTGTAACCTTGTTAAATAGCGGTCTGCAGGCGCCTAACGCTCATAAAAGCAAACGCAGTACTCAGCCTTACGGTCGTGTGAACTGTTTTTTTATTGAGAGAAGCAAATGTTTAGAAAATTGTTAACAAGTAAATATGCAAAATAATAACTGATAACTTACCAATAATCAGTTGCAGACTAACACCGAAAGGCATATCAATGATAAGTAAACTTTCGAATACCTAAAACTTAAATAGAATTGAACTCAATTTGTAACGACTCGAATATTATGGCGAATAGTGCTTCTTTTTTAAGGCTTCAATAACATAAATTACCTTCATCAACCAATTGCACAAGTGCACAGTGCAAGTTCAAGCGTACTCGAGTCTAACAACAAAACTGAATAAATTTGCAATGAAGCGACGAAAACTGAACTGATCAATTGATTTGAATCAGTCGCTGCGAACAACGTAAAAGGCTCAAACTTAACTCAAGCCGGTTCACGCAGAGAAAAGAAAAAACACGCTAGACCTGGTTCAATTCGCTATGGCGATGTAACAGATTGCATTTTGAGGAGAAAGCGACGGAGATGCTATGACGAGCTTGTTTTGGGGTTTGACAGTCATTGCTTTTGCACAACACAACGGAAGAATCCCGTTAATGACCCAACAACAGCTTGCCTGATTTATTCACACTGTCCATTCAATGCTAATCATCAAGCAGGGAAGCTGTGCATACCAATTTAAAAGTGTTTGGTTTTACCCGACTCGGAATCGAAACCGAGTTTACCGCTTCGTAAACAGATGCTCTATCCTTTCGGCCAGCTTAATCGATGTTTTGTTGATGCAGGTGACATCAGCGCGTACTCGCGTGAATTGCAACAGTTTTGCACATCGGCTGCAAATTTGCACAATGATGCTATTTCTCAAAAGTCCAAACGAAAATGACTGTTTTGTTGTAATCCTGCATGCTGTGTGTTGTGATTTGTGTGACAAGAGCGCCATTTTGCGTTGTTTCTATCAATGTTTACCTGCAGGTAAAAGCTCGTCTGAACCAAATACTTTTTTGAGAGGAGGCAAGAATTTGTAGTTTTGTGCATCAAGAAGTGCTAATTGTATTGACATGTTTTGATAAAAAATAAAACGGGGTTTTCTGCTTGAGTCGCTCTCCTGGACCCGTCTATGGTGGTATCATTGTTGGTGCTACTATTAGTGCTGCTTCTTCAAAACCTTTGAGTTTGAGAGACGAATGATCAAATTTGGAATAATATTGATGAAAAAATAACGTAAACATTCCATTTTAGATCAAAATCAACGCTAATTAAAGGCGAAGTGCAAATATGTGTGCGTGACTGCAGATAGTGAACGCTTCTTCAACCTTTCAGGCCCTATCAGTGCAGTTGGTGTTATACGCCTGAGAAGGATTTTTGCGTGCGATATGTAACTATAGCAGTTACAAGAACCTGCGAAGACCCTCTCTGCCAAGCCCGTTCGCCCGTGAAAAGGCGGGCACTGTGTCTGTGCATACTGCCCAGAACACATAGGGAATGTCAACGCAAAGGTTATGACTTGCTTTTTTTGTCAAGACAATTCATATGTAGAGTTATTGTGGTATTTCGTTGGTGCAGTACTTTACCTCTTTGATCATATCGCTTTTAAAGTCTACATTCATATCACTGTTAAACATTAGTATTAATGCGTAGTGTTAATGTGGTTTTCGTACTGTGCTTGTTACTGCGTAATCATTGTTTTTGCACAAATTATTTGTTGTATTTTTCTTGCCGTCAATATATACAATAACGAATGTTGCTGATTTTTTTTTCTCGATTTCATTTATCGCTGATGTCTTTGAAAACCAAACGGTTAGCGTTGTGATAAGGCCATGGAACCAGTGCCGAAACTAGCGCCCCCCAAACCCCCAATCGGGGGGGGGGGGACCGTAAACAGTCAGTACGTAGTACTATTAACTCAACGTGTAATAAAGGTGCCTTAAATGGGCGTATTCTAAGATTCAATATATTTTTTGTCTTCACTCGCGCGATGTGAAGCCCCCATACCATATTTATGCTTTTGGCCATGGGGGCCCTTGCAAATTTTTCGAAAAATATCAGTCGCAAAACTAGCAAACGTTTAGTAGCATACCAGGGGCCCTCATCCTCAAGGAAAAGGCGCAAAAATAAACCTTAAAAACGTTTTTCGCATAGGTAACGAAATGTTAGAGTAGGATTTGCTTGCAGCATTATTTTAGTGGGTGTGGAAGGGACCTAGTAAAACAGACTGTTAAACCTTGTTAAAACTAATGAATTTTAAAGGCTCAAAAAGCCTCTAAAATAAGGTCAAATTCTGCAAAATTTTCCGGGGGGCATGCCTAGTGATGTAAAAAAAACAGTTTCTTTTGCACTTTCGTTTTACCTCGTTTTTTTATTCATTCTTGAAAAATTAAAATAAGTTTGTTTTTAATATCAAGCTTAGCAAGCAGCATCAAATCGTGTTAACACATTGAACATGACTAGGTCTTATCAAGGACGTAGCCAGAAAAAAATTGAGGGGGGCCTAATTTTGTAACTTTTAAAGCGTGAAAATTATTCAAAAAGCAATAAAATAGCCATTACAGCATGTGAACTTTCAAAAATATTTCGGGCGAGTATGCGTTTTTTGACTTTTTTTCCTTGGGCATTCATGTCACAAGTCCTTACCGGCGCAATTGCAATCTTTTTAGTCGGAGAAGCAGCGATATGATACTTATATATTCACGATATATGCACTTTTATCTTTGTTCCACGAGGTTAAACCGGTGGCCCTTCGCAAGAATCTGATTTCGGCTGTTTGGACACTAACACCTCACGTTCTCATTTACGGTCCAACACTTATGGCCTCAATTCTCTTTTAGTCTGCCATCACTTGTGAAAAAAAACCTACGTGAATATCTCCGTCTGTTTTATGGTTACTTCCCAACTTCAAAAGATCACTGCTTTGATTGTCTAGACTGGCGCATGGTTTCTGTTTTTGTCGTGCCGATTTTCAATCCGGAAACAGCGCATGCATCCGAAAACCTGTCAAGAACTTGCTGTAGGCCATTTTGGGTAGAGTCGAGCATAGCGCAAGATCATCCGCAAACAACAGTCCGTTCTACCGTACAGTGCAGTCACCAATCTTTACTTCACCACAAAACTCACTGTTTTTATTTTTTTATGTAAAATGGATGAAAGAAAACAGCCTTCCTTTTCTGTGGTCCCACACTTACTCCGAAAAGTTTCGTCGTCACGTTGTCAAGACGATCACAGATCTCCGAGTGAGTGTGCAGCCACTTAATAGCAATTTGTAACTGACCATCAATACAATACCGCAACAAGCGCTTTGTTGATGAAATTTCCTCAATAGAGTTTAAAGTTAATTATTATTTTTGCTCGTTTCAATAAAAAAACACACGCGTAAAATACCCATATTATTATGCACAGTCTTGAAGCCAGCAGGGAGCATCGAACAACCGTAAGGTTTTCAAGTCAAGATGCTCCCTGTTGTGTGAAAAGACGTGAAGGTTATTAATAAACAAACTCAAGCATAACATAGTACAACGTTTACAAATGAAAAACATAAACAAATCAGCGGGACAAAGGAAAGTGCAGTAGTGAAAAAACAAGTAACTGAAGACACACACACCGCGAGTAGTGCAAGCCAATCAAATTCACCTAACGCTTTCAATATTTACTGAATAAAGCGTTTTTATAATGGGTTTTGAAAGAAACCCAATGCATGCTTTTTGTGTCATCATCTATTTCGCTCCATAATTTCGTACCCCTAGAAGCAATTTGAAGTTTTCCAAAAGATTTAGCTACCCGAGGTAAAAAGTACAGAGTGCTTTCTTGACTTGTCTGGTATCGCGTGAGTGAATTTCCTCAATTTTGGTAAATTGATCGTAATAGACATCAGGTAGTCTATTATAATTTAGCTGATGTATAAATTTGGCTAGTTCCAACTGATAAATTTCGTTCAGTTTCAAAAATTTCAAATTTTTATACAATTTGGTAACGTGCGCAAATTTGTTATTCCAGGTAATTATTCTCACAATGTTGTTCAATCTAACACTAATTTCTTGCAACCTACTTATACACGCAGTTCCTCAAACGGAGATTGCGTATTGTACATGGCTATTCACCAGGCTGTAATAAAGCATGCATAGAGTTTTCTTTGTAACATATTCCCGTAATCGATAGAATATACCAGATGTTTTTGCTAGTTGCGACGAGAGTTGTTGTAGATGATTGGACCAAGTAAGTTTTTCGTCCAGATATACTCCTAAATACTTGACTGAAGTTGCTTTTTCAATTATGTTTTCATTTACAGCTAGTTTAAATTCGTACGAAACGGAGATTTGAGGTAGCTTGTTAATTAATAAATAAGTGGTTTTGGAATAATTTAGTGATAATTTATAAGAGCGAAGCCAAATATCTATGTTTGTAAGTTGTTCATTTGCGCTATTTTCAAGATTTGTCAAGCTTTCATCTGAGAGAGTTAGATAAGTATCATCGGCGAATAAGGTTGTTGTAAATTCTGAGCACTTTGGTAAATCGTTCACGCACATTAGAAAGAGTAAAGGATCTAGCGATGATCCTTGAGGAATACCACACGTAACATTTTGATAAAATGATGTGCTATCATTAAACTTTACCTATTGATATCTATTCGATAAATAGCTTTTCGTTAAATCAAGGGCAGTACCTCGTATGCCAAAGTAATAATCTAATTTTGAAATTAAAATATTATGATCTACCGTATCAAATGCTTTAGACAAATCCAAAAAGATGCAGCAATTGTACAAATTATTATCAAGATTTTGGATTAGCTTGTCATGAATAATGCCAATTGCACGGCCTGTTGATGAATTTTGTCTAAATCCAAACTGTCTATTGCTGAGTAGATCAAACTTTTCAAGATATGAATAAATACGGTTGTAGATCAGTTTTTCGAAGATTTTCCTAAATTGGGAAAGAAGGGATATTGGCCGATAATTAATTGGTTTGTCAGTGTTACCTTTTTTTTTTTGTCAGTGTTACCTTTCTTAAATACTGGAATGACTTCGGCAATTTTTAAGGAATCTGGAAATACTCCAGTTGTGATGCAGAGGTTAAATAAATGAATAAATGACTCAAATAAACTGAAATTACAGGATTTGCGTATTTGATAAATTTCGTTTCAGGATCAAATTTCCTTCTTGCCTTTCGATCGTTTAATGTTCTGATTATTTCATTAGCCTCATAAGGTGTAGAGGGTTCGAAAAAGATACAATTTGCCGAACCTGCGTGGTTAGTTCTGGTTAGTTCTCTTGAGTAAAACCGTCAATATCAAGTCGACGGTGCTGGGCTTTCCAAACAAGCTCCTCTTATTTTGCGGTCAGTGACGAAACCTTGTAGTTTCCGATAGCTAGATCCCGGCAGTTTGATCGAGCTCTCGTATATTTTCTGTGCGCTGCCCCCATTTGGCACCCCAAACGCTTAACGATTGCATTGGTGGGTTTCCGGTGACGGTCAGCTTGTGGAGAAGACTGTAGCTTATTTTTCAAAGGAGACCCTCTGCATAAAACTCGAACCACTTCGTTCCAGCAAAATGTTCTTTTCTTGCTTCTCGTCATAGCAAAACGCTTATGTACGCAACAGTTAGTAACTGACGAAATGACAGCAGTCTATTAGTGACACAGTGACAACAGTCCATTCGTTACCCAGAACTACTATGATTAAATTATGTTCTTGTTAATGTCAGGGTCACCCTGTTGCTCAATAATACCTTTCCAGCTTGCATTGTCGAGACTTGTACACGCATTGAAATCGTATGCGCCTGCAAGGACAAGGTACTCTGATGAAGTTGCTTTTTCTGGGCAACCTCAACTCGGGTGAATCGAAAACTGGATGAGGGCGCAAGGCTATTTGTAGTAATGGGCCTCCTTCCACAGACAAAAATTTTGTTGAACCTTCTTTTTCAAAACTTTTTATGGTAGGCAATCAGTCAGTGTGTATGAGGTAAAAACGAAGCCGGTGTTGGAAGATTACATTGTGCAAACCTATCAAGGGGCAATTGAAAGCACAACCCTATTCCATTGTGCAGTTAAACGAAGCGTAATATGTCACTTTGCCCAAATGTTAATATCTGTTCATGGGTCTCGAGATCTTTTTCTCCAACTACTGAACGCTTTCTATCTGTTTCGTATGAATAACTGACGGCGAACAGCAACTAACTAGAAGAAGCGATGCGATGGCGACGAACAGTCAAAAATATTGCTTAACACAAAATCAACTTTGACAACAGAAAAATCGCCAAAACAATGGCGGACGCAGTCTCACCGTAACAGTTTTGTACAAGAACTACTTCACTATTGCGATTCCTTGTACCCCCACGGCATGCGAGTAGCTGTTGCTGGGGGTGCGAGCAATCCATCTCGAGTGCAAAGCATAAGGTTTACGTACGTACATAAAGCGATGGCGCAGTCATGCGAAACTTATGCAAAACTGCGGGTGCCGCTACAACAACCAATTAATTGAATGCGGGGTGAAAAACGAATCGGGTTGCACACGGACTGGCGTGGAAAAAAGTTTTGATGGCATTTTGTATGCACTGCAGGTGATGAGCAGAGTCATGAAGAAGAAGATAGAAGCAGTGATGAGCAGAGCAATGGAGAAAGAGAAGGAGGAAATGAAACGACAGAAAAAGTGGGAGTGTGTAAGTCGTAAATTCCATTTTCATGATACTATAATAAGTGGTTAGGTGGACCGTGGGGGATGGCAAATTGATTTTTAAAGAAAAGTTTTTTTGCCACATTTGGGCCAATGTTAGAAAGCAAGCGCTCTACACTTGGTTGTAGTATATTTGTTGAGTAGAGGAAGTGGTATCATGTCGAAAGAAATGGAATTAAAATTTAACGGTTCAGATGACCGAGTGGCTAGACGGTCCGTCTCTGGAGCTGTATAAACACTGGTTTGCTTCCGAGTCTGGTCAAACCTATGACTGTAAATAGACTGTAGATTTTTCTGTGATCCACAATGCGTTGTTTTTTCCTAATTTTCATTGAGTTTGCGTCTGACTTTGAATCAGAAGTATGTTCATTGAATCTCAACAAAAATGCAAGTTCTATTTCGACTTTCTCTTTGTGAACTTTTGAATGGGCTCACGAGTGCAATACTTTCTACTGAGCTCAAGCGGATTTTACTGAGTTTAGGCGGTTAAGTTTGGAAATCACTGAATTTTTGTCAGAATCGAGTTGGATTTAAGGTACCAATATTCATTTTTTTGAGATGAAGTTTAAATTTGGAAAAAAAGTCCACGATCAAGCTTGATTTGCAGCGTTGTTTTACATCGGATATTTTGACATTAAGTATTTGACTGATGCAATAACGTAGCCTACAGGCAAACATGCTTAGCGCGTTGAAGATTCGGTTAGAGCACAGTTAATCGGTTGTTTATGCATTTGCGTAGTGATAATGGAGCGCCAGCTAAGTCTTAACGATGGAGAGAGGAGTGAAAGTTGAAAAGAGGAGGGTAAGTTAACGCAAGGTGTAGTATTTTTGACGAATTAAATAATGATCTGCTGTGTCCATGCTCAGGACCGGACCCGGATTTGTGTAGGGTGGCTTGAAATGAAGAATATGCCCATCTTGCTGTTGTGCGGCTTAGAAATATCAAAGATCAATGTGATATCAATATGTTTGATTAAAACCTCCAGTGTGGAAGCTTGAGCCCACTTACGGACTCGTCAATGTGTGGTGCTTGGTCTGGGTTTCGATTCCCGGACATAGGGTCGTCGATGGCTCGCCACCGTTGCGACGTTTCTTCGGAGTTGCGCTGCCGAAGCCCTATGTCGCGAAGATGGCCCACCGATTGGTACACGCCTCGACGTAATACCGCATTTCAATCTGCATTCGCTTTTCAATGTAAAACTGTGGATGCCACTCCAACAACGTATTAATTGAATGCGGGTGAAAAAGGAATCAGGTAGCACACGGTGTGGCGAAGAAAAAAAGTTTTGATTGCCCTTTACATGCACTGCAGGTGATAAGCAGAGTCATGAAGAAGGAGATAGAAGAAGTGATGAGCATAGTAATGGAGAAAGAGATAGAAGAAATGAAGCGACGGAAAAAGTGGGAGTGTGTAAGCAGCAATTTTTTCAATCTGCATTCGCGCGTAGTTGAAATCGCTGATCGCTCCAAGAGGGATTTCTGCGTAGTGCAGATCGAATCGCATGCGCGCACACGCACAACTTTGCGCAAAGTTGCACATAGTAGAAATCCCGATCGCGATCTGAACACAAACAAACTTCCCAATATCACGACTACGCACTTGTCAACGAACCTTAAAGTTTATGTACATACAAAAAGCAAAGGCGCAGGCATGCGAAACGTATGCAAAACTGCGGGTGCCACTTCAACAACCTGTTAATTGAATGCGGGGTGAAAAACGATTCGGGTTGCACACGCAGTGGCGTGGAGAAAAAGTTTTGATAGCATTTTATATGCATTGCAGGTGATGAGCAGATTCATGAAGAAAGAGATGGAAGGAGTGATGAGCAGAGTAACAGGGAAAGAGATAGAAGGAATGAAACGACGGAAGAAGTGGGAGTGTGTAAGTCGTAAATTCCATTTTCATGATACTATAATAGGTTGTTAGGTGGACCGTGGAGGATGGCAAATTGATTTTTATAGAAAAGGCTTTTTGCCACGTTTGGGCCAATGGTAGAAAGCAAAAGCTCTGCACTTGGTTGTAATATATTTGTTGAGTAGAGGAAGTGGTATCATGTTAAAGTAATGCAGTCAAAGTCTTCACAGTTCGGATGACCGAGTGGCTAGACGGTCCGTCTATGAAGCTGTATAGACCCTGGTTTGCTTCCGAGTCCGGTCAAACCAATGACTATAGGTGAAAGACTGTAGGAAAAAGTCCTCAGGCAAACATGTTTAACGCGTTGAAGATTCGGTTAGTGCACAGTTAATCGGTTGTCTATGCTTTTGTGTAGTGATGATGGAGCGCCAGCAAAGTCTTAACGATGGAGAGAGAAATGAAAGGAAAAAAGAGGAGGGTAAGTTAACGCAAGGTTTAATGTTTTTGACGATTTTAATATGATCTGCTTTGTCCATGCTCAGGACCGGACCCGGATTTGTGTAGAGTGGCTTGAAATGAAGAATATGCCTATGTTGCTGCTGTGCGGTTTAAAAATATCAAAGATCAATGTGATATCAGTACGTATGATTATAACCTGCAGTGTGGAAGCTTGAGCCCATATACGGACTCGTCCATGTTTGGTGCATGGCCTATGCTTCGATTCCCGGACATAGCATCGTCAATGGTTCGGCACCGCTGCGACGTTTCTTCGGAGTTGCGCTGCCGAGGCCTAGATCGCGACGATGATACACCCATTGGTGCACGCCTCGGCGTAATACCGCCAGTACAATGAAGATTTGATTTGGAAGAATGAACAACTGAATAAATGATGCACATTTGATGAAGCAATGAAGCTGGCGCCTTGCTGCACTTGCTTTTCTGATCCAGATCTGCACTTCGCTATTTTGTCTGCCATCACTTTTGAATGAGACCTAGGTACTTGAGTTCCTCCGGTTGTTTTAGTGCTACTACCCAACTCGGAGACATCTCTGTTTTGACATCTCTAAACTAGTGCATGATTTGTGATTTTGTTGTACTGATTATCATTTTGCCAACACGCATGCATCCGAAAACCTGTCAAGAGCTCGCTGGAGATCTTTTTTGGTACAGTCGAGTACAAGCACATCATCCGCAAACAGCAGACGTTGTACAATGCAATCCCACCACAAGACTCACCTTTTCAATTGATTTATTCATGTAAAGATGCAAGAAAATAGGTGAAAAAGACAGAGGTCTTGCCGTGGTCCCACACTTACTCTGAAAGGTTACGTTGTTAATACGAACACAGACTCGGAATGCACGTACAGCGACGTAAGAGTCAGTTAGTAACTGGCCATCAATACCATGATGCATCAACACTAGGGTGTTTCATTTTTTCACCATTTTTGAAATCAAAAATGCTTGGGTCGGCATATGATGGAATTTTGGCCACTGATTCCAAATATGTAATTTTTTTCCATTATGACGTCAGTTTGAGGTGGCACCTCGCGTTTGAAACTCCGGCGGGGCGTAAAAATAGGGATTTCCCCTAACTCGAAAACGCTTGGGGTTAGAAAGTCAATATTGGTATCAAATTGTGCGGAAATTTCGATTTCCTATACCTTCCCAAGAGACTTCATAGCCGTATCTTCATCAGAAATTAAATAAATCTTAAAAAACGTTTTTTTGATTTGTTTTTGCTCTTTCTTCCATATTTGGAATCAGTGACCGTAGTTAAAAACAAAACTAAAGGGTTTTTTGTAATTATTAGGCCATACAAAAAAATTATGACAACACAGTTATAAATTTTAAACCGCGTTTTAACTGTGTCGTCATAGTAAGCCACACAAGAAACTATGACGGCACAGTAAATACGAGTTCTAAATTTTTTTGAAAAGGTACCGATAATCTTCCTTTTCTCAGCAGACTTGAGAGTGAGTTTCAAGCATTAAAAAGAGGATTTAAGTCAGATGAAATGGCCGCTTGTACGAGGAAGTTAGATTGTTTGAGAAAAGCAAAGAAAATGAAAAGAAACACCTTGCCTTTGCAAAAGGAAGTTATTTGGCATTTTGAGTATCTGAAACAAAAGCTTCGAGAAAATTCTATTAAATATGAAAGGAAACTTCCATTTTACAATGATGTAAAAGGGCAGTTGTTGGAAGACATAATCAGCTTATGGAAAAAATCCAGTCTGCCGGTTTTAAGTAAAAATTAGGACCGAGGCTAAAATCAAAGATTTGATACAGAAGTGGAAGCTTGCATTAAAGAGAGCGATGAAAGGCAAAAGTGAGTTGAAGGAAGATGAGTGGATGAGTCAGTTGTTTGATAAGTGCAAGTGTAAATACGATGAAGTTAAGGTGCACCAGGGCAAAGTTCTTTCTTCATGTCCCTTCGAAGATAGAGTGGCAGGGGCTGAGATCGAATTCCTGATAGATCAGCGAGGCAACAGAAAAATGATGCTAGGGTGGAGTAAAGATCTGAAGTTTGCCACACGAGCTATGGAAAAAGTTAGTCGCATGGTCAAAGAACCTGACACGGGACCGCCATCTACTTCTGGCATAAAAATCAGGTCAAGCGATACTTATCTCACGGTTACAAAGATGAGGAAACGAAACGTTGCTTCTGCTTCTGTAGTAGGCCTAAGCAGCACTAGTGACTCCGAAGAAAGAACAGCTGACTGTGCAATTCTTGATCCAAGCTTTTTTCCAAAAGCAGTTACGGGGGGCAAAAAGTATAAAAAAATAAAGACTGCTGAAGTTAGTTCGGAAAGTTGCTCTCTTGCTGACCGTCGGCTGACCAGTATTCGACAGCAGTCAGATCAACTCTTGTCGGTAGTGGGGTCTGAAATAGCTGCTTCGCCTTCAACCATTTTTCGCAAGCGTGAGAAGGTTCGCATGTCGGCATTAAGCGATGCTGAAGCCAAGTTAAAGGGGTCCGATTTCTTGCAACTTTGCTAAATGGGCGTATAGTCAACAAGTCATATAGATATGTTTTTCTTGGTCAGTTTTTTAACACTGCTGGTTCAGAGACAGAAGCAGTTATTGCAGTTAAATCTTTTCCATGTGGGACATCGGTTACAAGCGAGGTTTTGTTCAAGACCATCACTACTGAAGCTTGTGAAGGGTTTTTGACCAAAATATTCTCCTTGATGGCAGACACAACAGCAGTAAATACCGGCAAAATATCCAGAGTTAACAAAAGATTGAGAGATTATTTTGTTCAAGAAGTGGGGCATGACATTCATACGCTTGAATGTTTATTTCATTTTAATGAAATATACTTCACGCATGTGGTGTCATTAGTTGAAGGAAGGAAGAAAGGTCCTGGTATGATGCAAGAAGGAGCTTTATATAATAAAATTAAAACCATCCAAAAACCTGATACCATGGCTAATTTTTCATGTGAAAACCTGCCGAAAATTTCTGTCACTAGCATTGCTCCACTTCATCTTAAAGGCAAAATTAAGTGGTTTGCCGATCAAAAGAGTAGCGGTAATTCGAAGCGTAATTTTAGGACCGATCAGTTGTGCATGCTGGTGCTGGCTTGTTTCACTTTTATGGATGTGCCGAATTCATTGAAATCTCTTTTGTTTTACAAGCAAGAAACTATGTACCATTCCAGGTGGATAACCACAGCAAATGGCTATCTCCGTTTATTTCTTTTCCCTTCACACAGGCTTTCTGTTGAAGATGTGACCAAACTGACGAAGTTAGTTTAGTATATCGTGTCAGTATACACTCCATTTTTTGTAATGATTCACTTGAATCCAAAAGCTTGTGATGGACCTTCGTTAGCGCTTTTTCAAAGAGATTTGCTCCTTGCCTATCAAGACATGGATAAAGAAGTGGCCAACGTGGTTTTCAAATATTTTGTAGAGCACGGGTCACAATGGTTGTCCCCCAAAAATGTTGCTTTAAGTCTTTTCAGTGATTGTCCTCCATTTTCACTTGAAGCTGTAAAAACTTCCACCTCTTTCCCTGCAGCTATCGATATTCGTGAGCATATGAGGTGCCGAGCAGCAAAACTAAAAAATTTCTTCACCATTCTTTCCCGAAGTGCGCCCTGTGTTGAGCACAGCGATATTATACCTCCAATGTTTTGGAGGTCTATTGACAACAACAACTGCTCAACTGAACGACGAATAGGGAAGCTCAAGAACATTATCCAGGACCGTATATGTGATGGTAACCATAATTCTCGTACTGATTTGCGATTGCGCTCTTACTTGTGTAATGTGGAATGAAGAACCGGAAGGCGCTTATAATAAATTTTTAAAACCGTTTGGAGTGGGTGTGCTCAGAAAACTTGCTATTGAAGTTCAGTATTTGCTCTAAAAGTTTGAGTAAAGAAGTTAGGCGACAAACCAAAAAAGCAAAATAGTCACAAAAATTCAACGGCAAATTACCAAACGGGTTATTGCGTAATGAAATTACGATAAGATATTTTCGTTACCGTGAGTTTGACTCTTTGCTGAATGCGTTGCAGCAAGTCTAGTAACTTGATAAAAACAATTCTTTATGCGGAAAAATTGCAGTTAATTGCGCGGAAAGTAATTTAAGCAGTGCATAAAAGAATAGTATTGCATAGAAATGAAGTCCATTTTTAGTTTTTTTAGATTTATTCAATTTCTGATGAAGATACGGCTATGAAGTCTCTTGGGAAGGTATAGAAAATCGACCTTTCCGCACAATTTCATACATATATTGACTTCCTAGCCCAAAGCGTTTTCGAGTTAGGGGAAATCCCTATTTTCACGCCCTGCTGTAGGTTCAAACGCGAGGTGCCACCTCAAAATGACGTCATAATGGAAAAAATTACATATTTGGAATTAGTGGCCAAAATTCCATCATATGCCGACCCAAGCATTTTTGATTTCTAAAATGGTGAAAAAATGAAACACCCTAATCAACACTGCCCAAAGCTCGTTACTACGAATGCAATCCTATGTTTTTTCAAGATCAACAAAACATGCATTGACCTCTTGTGTACATTCCCGCGACTTCTCAAAGATTTGCTGTAAAGCAAAGAACTGGTCCATTGTGCTGCTGTCAAGACAAAAACCACACTGCATATCCGCAACAGTGTAGGCTACACTATTTGAAGGCATTTTTTTCAAGACACTTCGGGCTTGTTAGGGGCGCTGAGTAGAGACTTGCACCTATAATGGACAATCGGTCGGTGTGTAGGAGATAAAGACGAAGCCGGTGTTGAAAGCAGTGTTGCCAACTGGTATATTTATATACCAGATTTCACAAATCTGGTATATTTTTTGGACCGTTTGGTAGGTGAAATTATGGTTTGGTATATGTCCTTAAATTTGGTATATTTTTATGCTTTTTGGTAGTGTATTTTTGCGTTTGGTATATATCAGAAATTTAATATAACTGATATGTTGAAGATTACTAGAAAGCTCTTTAATTGCCGGATTACCTAATAAATCCTTTCTACGGATTTGAGCAATGCAGTTTTACATAATTGGCAACACTACTAGTGGCGATTTTTTTGCACAATGTGCCAAAAGCTCTAGAATTTTTCTTTTTCTGAACCAGTATGTTATATGTGAATTGTGAAGAATGGATTGGCTAGTTCATAGTTTTGAGTGTTAAGTTGTAGCGTTGTTGAGATCATACCGTATGGAAAATATGGTAACCGGAATCGCTAGTGCGCATCAAGGACGTACCGGTACGTTTCCCTATGGTATGATACAGTATGATCTTCACAAGACCCCAAGTAATGGGGGCTAGTTTATTTGAAACTGTGAGTTTTGTGCAGTACATCTTTTTGTTAACCGAGAATTGTGGACTGTGAAGTGTTGATTAATTTCAAGTAATGGGGGTTAGTTTATTTGAAACTGTGAGTTTTGTGCAGTACATCTTTTTGTTAACCGAGAATTGTGGACTGCGAAGTGTTGATTAATTTCTAGTAATGGGGGTTAGTTTATTTGAAACTGTGAGTTTTGTGCAGTATATCTTTTTGTTACCTGAGATTGTGGACTGTGAAGTGTTGATTAATTTCAATTAAACTGTTGTATTTGTGACTATTGTTTTTTGTTTAGCGTGAGAAACTTTGATTCGGTTCCTTGGTCTATTTAATCTGCATTACTGGTAATGAAAGCTTGATTGTATTTAGCAAATACAACTGATTTATGTTCAGTGTAAAAATACTTCTGTTGGGAGATTGAGCAAGAAATTAATTTTGTTATTGAAAAATGCAACACTTACTTTTCATTTTTACAGATAAACTGATGATTTTTTTTCGAAATTTTGGTATATATTTGGCATATTTTTGATAACATATTTTGGTATATATTTGGTATATAATTTGGAACATTTTGGTATATTTTACTCTGCAAAACCTGGCAACCCTGGTTGAAAGATTGCGTTATCATTCCGAGCGTGAAGTAGCTATGCAGGATGTAAACTCATGAGTTCAGTTTGCAGAAAAACCCTGAAGTTGTTGGTTAAAATCATTAAAGCAGCATCAAAATGCAAAATACTATGACATATCTTGTGTGGCACATTCCTCGCTTGAATTAATTTTTTCTCGCCTGGTTTCCCGTTTTGTAATTAAACGTCTCTTTATTGCTTTCACGATTTTCCCTAATAATCTCCGGATAGCAACAATTTGGTGTCATTTCTTACAAGTTCATTCAAAAATTTCGTTCAAAAGTACGTTCAAAAGTACTGTCCATACAAGTTCATTCAAAAGTACTGTGCATGTCAAAACCAAGGACGATCTAAATCCAGATAGTGCAAAGTGCTAACCCAGTTACAACAGCAAAATAAATGCAAAGTTGGTGGTGACTTATTCCACAAAACATGTTTTGGCCACGATAAACATGTCATGTAGTTAATACCAGAACGAGACCCAGAAGAGCAATACACCCGTTTTGTGTTATTTAGCATATCAAATTGCACTTAGTAAAAAAACGCTACCCTATTCCATTGTGCAGTTAAAGGAAGCGTAATATGTCACTTGACCCAAATGTTAATATCTGTTCATGGGTTTCGGAGTCATTTTTTCTAACTACTTAACGCTTTCTATCTGTTTCGTATGAATAACTGTCGGCGAACAGCAACTAACTAGAAAACGCGAGGGGATGATCAGTCAAAAAACATTGCACAACGCAGAGTCAGCTTTGACAACAGAAAAATCCCCAAAGCAACGGCGGACGCATTCTCACCGTAACAGTTTTGTAAATAAACTGCTAAGCTACTGGGATTGCTTGTACCCCCACGGCATGTGAGTAACTGTTGCTGGGGGTGCGAGCAATCCATCTCGAGTGCAAAGCATAAGGCTTACGTACGTACAAAAAGCAATGACGCAGACATGCGAAACGTATGCAAAACTGCGGGTGCCACTTCAACAACGTATTAATTGAATGCGGGGTGAAAAACGATTCGGGTTGCACACGCAGTGGCGTGGAGAAAAAGTCTTAGTAGCATTTTATATGCACTGCAGGTGATAAGCAGAGTCATGAAGAAGGAGATAGAAGGAGTGATGAGCAGAGTAATAAGGAAAGAGATGAAGGAAATGAAACGACTGACAAAGTGGGAGTGTGTAAGTCGTAATTCCATTTTCGTGATATTTTAATAGGTTGTTAGGTGGACCGTGGAGGATTGCAAATTGATTTAAAAAATAAAGGCTTTTTGCCACGTTTGAGTCAATGGTAGAAAGCAAAAGCTCTGCACTTGGTTATAGTACAATTGTTGAGTAGAGGAAGTGGTATCATGTTGAAAGTAATGCAATGAAAGTCTTAACAGCTCAGGTATCATGTATTATGTATTAAGCATCATGTTGACGGTCCGTCTCTGGAGCTGCATGGACACTGGTTTACTTTCGAGTCCGGTCAAACCAATGACTGTAGGTAAAAATCTGTAACAAAAAGGTCTACGATCAAACTTGATTTGCAGCGTTGTTTCAAATCGGATGTTTTGACGTATCAGTAGTTAACCGATGCAATAACGTAAGTCCTCAGGCAAACATGTTTAACGCGTTGAAGATTCGGTTAGTGCACAGTTAATCGGTTGTCTATGCATTTGTGTAGTGATGATGGAGCGTCAGCAGAGTCTTAACGATGGAGAAAGGAGTGAAAGCGAAAAAGAGGAGGGTAAGTTAAGGAGTAAAAATGGAAAAGACGAAGCCGGTGTTGAAAAATTACGTTATCACTCCGAGCGTGGAATAGCTATGCAGGATGTAAACTCACGAGTTTAGTATAGTTTAGTTTGGTTTTTAACCAACTACTCCATTAAGTTGGTTAAAAACCCTAAAGTTGTTGTTTAAAATTATTAAAGCAGCATCAAATTGCAAAATTCTATGACATATTCTGTATTGTGCATTCCTCGTTTGAATTAATTTTTCTCGCCTGGTTTCCCGTTTTGCAACTAAACGTCTCTTTATTGCTTTCACGATTTTCCATAATAATCTCCGTATAGCACCATTTTGGTGTCGTTTTTTACAAGTTTATTTACAAATTATGGTACTGTACTGTAGGCTGCATGTCAAAACCACCTGGCTTCCAGTCTTATCACTAAATGTCGTCAATGGCTTATTTTTCTTGTCAATGGCTGGTCAATTGCTCGTTACCGCTGCGACGTTTCTTCGGAGTTGTGCTGCCGAGGCCCTAGATCGCGAAGATATCCCACCCATTGGTACACGCCTCGGCGTTATACCGCCAGTACAATGAAGATTTGATTTGGAAGAATGAACAACTGAATGAATGATGCACACTTAATGAAGCGATGAAGCTGGTGCATTGCTGCACTTTTCTGATCCAGATCTGCACTTCGCTATTTTGTCTGCCATCACTTTTGAATGAGACCTAGGTACTTGAGTTCCTCCTGTTGTTTTAGTGCTACTCCCCAACTTGGACAGATTTTTGTTTTGGTTGTCCAAACTGGCGTATGCATCCGAAAACCTGTCAAGAGCTTGCTGGAGACCATTTTGGGTAGAGTCGAGAATTGCACAAAATCATCCGCAAACAACAGACGTTTTACTCTTCAATCATCAATCCTTACTTCACCACATGACTCACTTTTTCAATTGTTTTTTTCATGTAAAAATGGAAAGAAATGATTGAAAGAGAGCGGCTTTTTCGTAGTCCCACACCTGCTCCGAAGCGTTTCGTCGTTACGTTGTTAATACGAAAACAGACTCGGAATGTATGTACAGCGACTTAAAACCAGTTAGTAAGTGGCCATTAATTAATATGATGTTGCAACAAAACCGCCCAGGCTCGTTTTTAAGAATGCCATCCTATGTTGATCTTTTGCATATTCCCAAGACTTTTCAAAGCTTTGTTGTAGGGCAAAGAACTGGTCCATTGTGCTTCTATAGCCTTAACATTAGAAGATAAGACCTACTTCCAGTGGTACCCAGTCACCGACACTTGTTTTGTGTTTAGGCTCACAAATAAGCCATCACCCGTTTAAGCCATCACCCGCTGCATAAACACCGAAGTAGAAAATTTCCATCCATTGTTCCAGAACCGAAGCGCTTTGTCAATGAAATTCCCACATATCAAGGCGATAGTTCGGGGCTTCCCAAACAAGCTTCTCTTATTTTGCTGTCAGTGACAAAACGTTCCAGTTTCGGACAGTTAAATTCCGGCAGTTTGGTCCAAATCTGATGCTTTTTCTGAGCGCAACCCCATTTGGCTCCCCAAGCGCTTAGCGACTGCGTTGGTTGGATTCCGGTAACGGTCAGTTTGTGGAGAAGACTGTATCTTACTTTTTGAAGGAGTCCCTCAGCTTAAAACTCGAACACGGACCTTCTTACTGTGTGCGCTGTCCGACGCAGCATGAATGTAGCTGTTACTTTTTTCCATTTATAGTGTAGCTACAGTGTTTGATTGCTAATATACAGTGTACATGTTTTTTTCCTTCGACTTTACCGCCATGGGTCATTCTAATGCCATGGGTTAACATTCCAACACAACCGATGAGATTGTTCTACGGCTCATTGAAAACTCAAACCTTCCCATCACGTTAAGGTGGAAATCCAAACACTAAAGCTTAGGGTGGTTTTGTCTAAACTTCCTTAATAACGATAACTTCTAAAGCATAGCCTACACAGCTGACTAAGCAAATGCGTGCATATTCGTAAAACTTGCCGTCTGGCTGAACATCATACTGCAACAACCGCTGAATCAATAGCGGATACTCACAAACCCAACTACGTAACCCTTTCTATCTGCCTCGTGTAAATATTCGACTGCGAGTAGCTAGTAGGCTATCAAGATCAAACGTTGCAATGGCAACGAGCAGTAAACCAAAATTGCATGGCAGTGTCAACTTGGTATTCCCTGCTTCTTAACCTGACGCTTAACTTTATGGAGACAGTGGTACAAAGAAGTAGCTATCTCCCCTCAAGCAAATTAATTAATGAAATTGATAAAATGTTGGAAAAGTAAAATTAATGAAAAACCGATGAAGTGTTGGAAAAGCTGGCGTCCAAAGTATCGAATAAGACTTTTGAAGAAACGTGGTGTTTTCTTTCTTGCTTAACTACTCGTACCTTTGATTTAATTATTTACTTGGTGACATAATTTTTAATTAAAAATGTACAAACTGAAAACTATAGTTACTTTGCATATAAAAAATATTTTATTAACCCAAGAATGCGAGCCCAACCAACAAGGTTAGATCTTTCTGGGGCAACTCTAGGCAAAGCCTCGCTTCGCGATGCAAGTAAAAACAGTGTACACCAAGGGTTCTTAACCGGGGGTAAATTTTGCCCACCGAGGGGGTAAATTTTCTGAAGTATAAACTAAAACAAACTTCATTTTTTAGGGTGAAAAAGGTGAAAGTGCTGCACTGGGGGTAAATTACTCTTTTTTCAATCGGCAAGAGGTAAAAAATACAAAGAAGGTTAAGAATCCTTGGTGTAGACCGAGTCGCTTCGGTCAGCGTTGCGTAATATCGCCTGGTTTGGTCTCGTGTACTCGCTCATCCTGTATCAGGATAACAATGAAGGAAGATTAGCTATTTAAAACAATGACAATAATTTTTTTGACTTCTTGTTTGCAGACCAATTAAAAGGCTGCTCGCGAGGGCCGAAAAAGAGCAAAAGGCGAGAAAAAAAAGTATGCTTTTGCGTGGTTTTCAAAATTCGATTTATGTTGCAAGTAATTGCTACATTATAAGGCTTGGAGCGGTAATATGCAGCGGACAGCTACCGGTATATATCCCATTGATGAAGGCAATGACTGTCAAAATTGATATATGAAAGATATGGGTAGCCTAACGTTTACAAACTGAACGCCGCAAAGAACAATTTTTAAAAGTTATATACCTATTTTCACGGTACCAGTTAACTTACGAATTATACTAATCTCTATGTAAACAGTCTACCATAATATATCTTCATTAGTTCATAAATTCTATATAGACTTACATTGGCTGTAGGCCTACTTATTTCACTACAAATTTGAGATAGTTCGTGGTCTTTTTCGAGAAAAAAATGTCACAAACTTTTCCTTTCCTATTGTGTAAGCCATTTTTGTGGTAGTTTCCAAAATTCTAGAAAATATGTGTGAACTAAAATAAACTGAAAGTATAGTTGGTGGTGTAAATAACGCAATACTTTTACTTGAGTAGATTACTTAAGCAGTTTTTTTCGGTAACAAGTAGGCTACTTTTTTGAGTAGTTTTGTTTGGCTACTTTTGCGTTTACCTATGTACATCTAGTACAAAGTAACACTACTTGGGTATTTTAGAAAAGTACAAAGTAGTCCTTGAGTTACTAATCTCACTTAAAATCCCTAGAGTTGCGTGGCATGCTTATTTATTCATACAGTGTGTTTATCTTTCTTTGCGATAGAGGCGTTATAACGAGCTCGCTTAGAAGTTTCGAGCCACCTGTCTGCCACTCCGAGATGGGGAAATCTCGCTAAGCGTGGTTCCGAACGGCACAACAAATGAACTTGCCGGCTTGTTCTTCACGCTGTCGCCTTTGATGCTAAGCGTCATGCAAAAAAGCTATAAACACCAACTTCTAAGACATTGGTTTAACCTTACTCTGAATCGAACTTGGCCTCATAACTTCCTAATTATCCTGGCCTCATAACAGCCAAGTCAGTCTGTTCTAATCTCGCATTTTGACTTCTCAGGTGTAAAAGAGCCAAAAGTTTTCAATTTAGTCAAGAATTAAAAAAAAATTATAAGGAACATGTCTATACAATGGAAATGCTGCTTAGAACTGAGCCGGTAGTGTCTGCTGTAGGCTTATTGCCTTACAATAAGCCTAAATGGTTAATAATGTTGTTCTATTCGGGTAAAATACGAGACTGAGTCATTTGCTGGAGTGACTTCAAATCAGATCTATGTTCAATAGACCGTCGATTATCCGAACGACATTGCGATCGTAACCTCGGGTCGTGGATTGAATTTCTCCGAACGTCAAAATAGACAGTGTCGGCAATTGCTTGCCATCCCTGCGGCGTTCCTTTCGAGTTGTATTTGATTAAAGGAAATTGCTAAATTCGCAAGAGCAAAATATTGCTCCGGTAGACCATTGTCAAAGACATTCAACGCTAATGAACTATCTAACAAATGGGACTTAGCTGTCTTTAATTTTGATGGCTAGTATTACAGAAACATCATAGCAAAATGTAATCTAAAATAATGAGCTTGTACCTAATATAAATATGATCGGCCTATGAGAATAATCAAGCTGTTATTTTTGTATTTGCAGAGTACTCCAAACCGCAAAGAACATGGTGGCGACGCTTTTTCGGCTGTTGCCGCCCAGCAGCTTAATTTTTTTTTTTTTCGAAGCAAAAAATTTTTTTTGAAGTGTGGGGAGCCATGTGTGTTTTTTTTTCAAAGCAGTTTTTTGAAATGTGGGGGGCAATGTTTTTTTGTTTCTTTTTAAAGCAGTTATCTTTGCAAGTGTGGGGGGCAATGTTTTTTTTTTTCGAACCAAGCAGTGATCTTTTGAAAGGTGAGGAAACAATCTTTTTTTTTCTTTTTTTCAAATAAACAATTTTCTTTTGAAATGTAGGGGGACATTGTTTTTTCTTTTCAAAGCAGTTATCTTTTCACGTGTGGGGGGCATTGTTTTTTTTTTTTTTTTAACCAATTAAGTTATCTCTTGAAGTGTGGGGCAGACAATTTTTTTTCAATCAAACAGTATTTTTTGAAATGGGAATGGGGCACAAAGTTTTTTTTTTTTTGCAATAAGCAGTATTTTCAAAGAACTACGTATTAACTGTTTATTCACAACACCTATGATTCTTTTTTCATGTTTTGTGCGGGTACTTAGGAGACAGTTAAGCTGGCGCGCCTTAATGAAGTGTTTTTCCAAGAAGAGAGGGAGAGAAGAAAAATAAAAATTGATGCACTCTTGCTCAAGACCAATTACTGTTTTTCTTTTTTTTCCACATTTTATTCCACATCTGTGCAACAACTTCTGTGCTGAAACAGCCTTCAAAAACAACTGCCGCTTATAATTTTTTTCCGGTCATGATTTTTTCCCACCATTCTTGCAACGACGGCTCTGCTCAAACCGTCCAGAAAGTCTACAACAACATGGATTGGCCACCGATAATTTTTTCCGCCATTCATGCAACGACGTTTTTGCTGCAAAAGTCCTGAAAATACTGCAATATAGATTGGTCACCGATCATAATATTTTCCACCATATTTTTTTTTTATATCTTTCAAGAACTTTTTTTTTTCAAACCATCCTAACGATGCACCAATATGGATGGGTTACCGATTATAATTTTTTCCACCATCTTTGAAACAACATTTGTACTGAACGCATCTCAATAATATAACAATATGGGTTGTTGCCGATCCTAAGTTTTCTCCAGCATCCACTCAACGACCTTTTTGCTCGAACCATCTTGAAAATATAATATTCTATATTGCATGGCTACCAATCATAATTTTTTCTACAATCCTTGCATCAACGTTTTTGCTCAAACCACCCCAAAAATACAACATTATGATATGACTTCCGATCGTAATATTTTCCACCGTCCTTCCAGCGACGGTTTTGCTCAAACCATCCTGAAAATACTACGGTATGGATAGGCAACCCATCATATATTTTTCCCATTCTTCCTGGCAGCAACGTTTGCACTAAAACCATCCTGAAAATACGACATATGGATTGTCTACCGGTCATAACTTTTTCCAGCATTCTTGCAGCGACATTTTTGCTCAATTTTCCTGAAAACGCAACGATATGAAGATGGCAGCCGATCATAATTTTTCTGCAATCCTTGCGCAACAAGGTTTTTGCCAAAACCATCCTAAAAATACAACAACGATCATAACTTTTTTCCAGCGTTCTTGCAGCGACATTTTTGCTCAAATTTCCTGAAAGTGCGATGATATGGATTGCATGGCAACCGATCATAATTTTTTCTACAATTCTTTGCAACAACGTTTTTGCTAAAATCATCTTGAAAACACAGCATTATGAAACGGCTACTGTTTTCAAATTTTTTCCACCGCCTTTCCAACGACGGTTTTGCTCAAGCCATCCTAAAAGTACAACAATATGGACTGGCTAGGCTTCAGATCGTTTTTTTTTTTTTTCAATCCTTGCAGCAACGTTTTTGCTCAAGCCAACCTGAGAATACAACATTGTGAATTGTCTACCGATCATAATTTTTTCACCATCCTCACAGCGACGTTTTTGCTTCAACTATCTGGATAATACAACCATATGAACTGGTTACCGAGCATAATTTTTTTCCAACATCTTTGCAACGACGGGTTTGCTCATCTTAAAATTATAACAATATGGATTGGCTGCCGATCATGATTATTTTCTACAACCCTTGCAACGATGTTTTTGCCCACACCGCCGTGAAAACATCATAATATAGATCCATTGGCTATCGATTATAACTTTTTCTACAATCTTTGCAACAACGTCTTTGTTCAAACCATCCTAACAATGCAACGGCATTAAATGGCGACTGATCATAATTATTTTCTACCATCATTAAAACAACTCTTGTCCTAAAACCAATTTGAAAATACAACCATATGGATTAGCTACCGATAATAATTTTTTCCACCATCCTTGCAAGCGACGTTTTGCTCATGCCCTCCAGAAAAACAACAATATGAATTTGCTACCGATCATGATTTTTTTCCATGATCCTTGCATCGACGGTTTTTGCTCAAACGATCCTAAAAACACAACAATATGGATTGCCTAGCAATATTAAGTTTTTCATCATCCTTGCAACGACAGATTTGCTCTAGCCATCTTTAAAATGCAACAATAAGGATTGTCCACCCATCGTAATTTTTTTTGCAATCCTTTAAACAACGTTTGTACTGAAATTAACGCTGAAAATACCACATTATAGATTGGCTTCCGATCATAATGTTTCCCAACGATGTTTTTGCTCAAACCATCTAGAAAATACAACACTTTGGATTGGCTATTAATTATGCTTTTGCCCACCATCCTTGCAACGACATTTCTGTTCAAACCATCCTGAAACTTCAACAATTTGGATTGGCTACTGATCATAACTTTTTTCTACCGTCTTTGCAGCTACGGTTTTGCTCAATTTTTTCTGATAGTACAACAATATGGATTGGCCAAAAATCATAAATTTTTCTACCATCCTGGCAACAGCACTTTGGTTCAAACCATCCTGAAAACATAACAATATGGATTGCCAACTGATCATAGTTATTTTTTTACATCTTTGCAACAGCGCTTGTGCTCAAATTATCTCAAAAAATACAACAATATGGATTGGCTATCGATCATAATTTTTTCCACCATTCTTGCATCAACAATTGTGCTCTAATCATATTGAAAATACAACAATATGGGTTGGCAACTGGTCATAAATTTTTCCACTGTTTTGTGACCAATTTTATGCTCAAGCTATCTTGATACAGCAACAACATAAGTTACCACTGACGCGGTTTTTCATTGCAACAGCTTTTTTGCTCGAACCATTCTCAAATGAAAACAATATGAATTAGTGTCCGACAATAATAGCCAACAATTTTTTACAGCAACTTGGTTTGGCTGCATATAGTAATATTTTTCTATAATCTTCGCTACAATGGTTTTGCTTAAATCATCATCAAAATGTAACAATATGGAGTGGCTGGTGCTGAATGTCCACGCATTTTGGCAATAGCTTGATCGTGCTCAAACCAATTTTAAATCATAAAGACAATGACAGGTTGCTGATAATAATATTTTCCATCATCTTCTCAACAACTTGTTTGTTCAAAACATCGTCAAAACACAACAACGTGAAGTGACTGTCAATTTCCGATCATAATTTTTTCCATGTCCGTCATTCTTGCAACAACTTTTAAGTTCAAATCTCAACCTTCTTCAAATATCAACAATATAGTTGGCTACCAATAATTGTGCTATCCCATTTCTTACAACAACTTTTGTGCTGAAACCCGCATCCTCAAATTATGACAGTAAGGATCGGCTAACGATAATTGTGTTTTCCATCATTTTTGTAATAGCTTTTGTGTTCAAACCATCCTGAAAATATGGCAATATGAATTCGTGGCGATAGTAATATTTTCCACCATCCTCGCAACCATTTTTGTGTTCAAACCATCCTCAAATTATAACCCTATAAATTGGCTGGCGATAATAATATATTGAACCAGTGACAAATGGTGTTGTTTTTGAAAAAAGCGAAGCTTATGGAATTAGCCTACAGTAAACCTCGCATATAACGGACAAGTCGGGACCAGCGATATTTGTCCGTTGTGTGAGAAACCCGTTATATGCGAATGTAGAAAAACCAATAGGAAGCCATCCGGACTTAAAATTTCGTCCGTTATCTGCATTTATCCGTTATATCAGAGTCCGTTGTATGCGAGGTTGACTGTAGTCTAATTAAGACGTTTAATCTCAAATTCGATGACTTAAAAAGTTTTATTCATCGGCTTTTGAAAAGCGCATTCAAATTCATTGCTGACTTGTGAGCGAACTCACATCAATTTAACGCTGCTCCCATGTAAGCAGCCATATTTACAAACGCCAAACTCACTGCGTATTTTTTTATATTTGGTTGCATCTTTATCCTCCTATCACGAGAAAGCGATCAAAGCGCTATACAAGCTCGCTTAGGAGTTGCCAGCCATCTGTCTACCACACCACGATGGGGTAATCCCGCTCAGTGCCTTTCCCTACGGCACAACAAGTAAACTTGCCTGCTTGATCTCCACTCTGTCCCTTTAATGCTAAGCGTCAAGCAGGGAAGCTGTGAATACCAATTGTAAATTCATTGGTTTGACCCGACTCGGAATCAAACCCCGAGTCTACAGCTCAAGAGACAGACGCTCTGTACCACTCGGCGAGAAAATGATGTCCACGTCATCATCGAAGATTGCGTTAGCTGACAAAATTTTTTTGCGTCTACACAATTTGGAAGCTACAGCATATAACGTAGCGTCTAGAGTCTAGACTAATACCTGCATGGTTTGGTGGGCGTACTTTTCCCCTGCAAGATATAGTTGAGCGCGACAAAATGTGAGCAGCAGTGTGCCGTCCCTTATCATTTTTTATACGAGCTGAATTGAAACGAATATTGCTTGAGTTTGTCGTAGAAGCAAAACGAAACAGATTTAATATTTAGAAGCATCAGAATAATATTAACTTGCAACTTGTTTGCAGATGAATGCCGACCGTCAAAGACACTAACTGAGGTGCGAGGTAGAAAAAAAGAAAATGTCAAAAGTATGGTTTACTTTGAGATAAATTTGCGCTGAAAGTAATAAGTTATTTGTTAAACGTTTAGAGACCAGATTTAAGTCTCCAAATGAAAATCAAGTTCATAAAATTACAAAAAGTTAAAGGAAAGCAGTTTAATTTGGGTTTTTATGACTGTTTTGGGTCGCTGCTGGTTGATTTTTGGGAGCCAAGAAAATTGCGTCGCGCAAAACGGTTGACTTTTCCATTTCGCTAAAATACATTAGGCTATCTTAAAAGTCGGATTCAAGTCAAGACATACATCCCTAGGTCTGCGGCAGCAAATGCTGCAGGTTAAATGGAAAGACTTAGTTCCTCGGGATAAACTCGCAAGGAAGATGAATATGCTGTGCGTGAAATTATCAAATAAGTCGATGACCATGCAGCGATACTAAGCTGCCTATTTATCTTGGTGCCCAGTTACCAGAGAATTCCTGCAGCAAAATGTAACCTAAAAACAGAGGTGGGCATTCCGCAATTTGAAGCGCAAAGCGCTAGTTGCGCAACTTCCGCACGTGTGGAAGTTGCGAAGCGCTTTAACAAATTATTTTTAGCCATTGCGCAAGTTGCTCTGCGCTTCAAGGAAAATAAATCCTTCTTGCGCTTTATTGCGTTGCGAACTGAAAAAATATATAATAGTGTGCGCATTATTGCGCTGCGAACTGAAAAGAATCTGGTTGCTTGCGCTTTGTTGCGTTGCGCACTGTCGGAAGTTGAAATACTGCGTTGCGCTTTGTCGGATTAATTAAAGCGCAATGTGCTGGAGTAAGCAGTTTTTTGTAACTGTTTTTAATAGAATAGCAGTTTGTTTCTTGATGCTTACAATAGGCCTATAGGTCAATTTATTGTAGCAGAAATTTTCAGCTCATCAGAAATGTGGTACACTAAAGTCTTTTGCTTTGTAAAATAATTGCAAGTGCTTAAAGAGATCATTGAGTGTTGAATAAATCGTATTTATTTGTTGTTGTGGAGAACTTCGCCGCATATGCAAATTATGATTTACCGCGATGAGGTGCTTTTAACAGCACGCGACAATTAATGCAACGTGGCGCAGTGGTTTGGAGCGTCGTTTTTACGACGACCATGATCGCAAGGTTAATGCTTCAACTCCCAATCTAGTCTCGTTGTTGCGTCCTTGGATAAGATGCTTCACGTTGATTATCTCTGCTTGGTGAAATCTGGCAAGCGGCAAATTAAATAAGACAGAAGCAAAATTCAACCGAAAAACTCGGAAACAAAAGCAACTCCTAAGCGAGTCTGGATTCGTCCTAAGCAGCGCCTCCTTCGCTTTCTCGTGATAAAAGGATGAAGAAAGCAATCATCAGCAACGCATCTTTTTTCGCTTCTTATTTAATTTTCCTGTTCATTGACCACGCAAAATCCTGTTACAGTCACTTGCATTAAAATCGTTGTCGCGTTGTAGACAACTGCGTGCTGTTAACAGCACCTATAAAAATAACTCAAGAAAAAATTGCATTGCTTATACATCTACTCGTTGCGCTTTATTAAATTTTTCATTGCGAAAGTGGCGTTGCGCTTTTTCTTTTGTATAAACCTCGTTGCGGAAGTTGCGTTGCGCTTTAACGCAAAAAAATTATTGATTGCGGAAGTTGCGTTGCGCTGTAATGCGAAAAAATAATTGATTGCGAAAGTTGCGTTGCGCTTCAGTCAATTTAAAAATTAAGTTGCGCTAGTTGCGTTGCGTTTAATGACTTAACAGAACTTTTGCGCTTTGTTGCGCTGCGCTTCAACCAATTTTTAAAAAATGCCCACCTCTACCTAAAAATAATAGACGCATGAAAATCAAAGAGTTTAGGCCTACGTTTCCAATATTTTTGTTTCTACGGCTAGACATTGAGAGCAGTGAAAGTCGTTTTTTATGTTGCAGAACTTTTTAAAGAAAAAAAAAAAAAAAAAAGACTCGAATGGTTTCGAAGCCTTTGTGTGGCTACGGCAGAATTTGTTTTCAAACAGGCCTACCTGCCTAGAAGTAAAGCTACTGTCGACTACAAAATTTGGATTGGATACTAATAATATCTGTCATCATCCTTGCAACAACTTCTGAGCTCAAACCACCCTCAAATTGCGAGGATATGATTCGGCTATCGATAGCAATATTTTCCACCGTTTTTGTGACAACCTTTGTGCGCGCATAATCATCCGTATCTGCGCTAAATCATCTCTCCACACTTGGCATGCCGCATTAGCAGCTGTCACTCTTGGTGTTTGTTATCGCAGTTGCCTTTTAAAAACCTGAAAATGTTTAGCTTGCATCGATATCGGAATGTAACATTTGAGTTTTTCCTTGAAGTGCGTACCTTTGATTTTCATGCGTCTTTTGCAGCAACACTGCTGCCATACTGTAATACATTTTTGTTGTATCAGCCTGTATAAGCTTCGTAGGCTAATGTATGCTTAAAGATTTTGTTTTAGTTTTGCACTGTTCAGATTTGATATTCTAATCGAGTAAGGTGTTTAAATTTTTAACAAACTTTGAATTCAAAAATGCCGGGGGTGCCATAAGGTGGGGTTTTGGAAAAAAACTGAGGGTTAAAATATTTTTTCGATAACCATGACGTCATATTAAGGTTGCACGCGTCAATTAACATTTAGGGGTTAAATTTTTGTGAATATGTTGTAACTTCGAAACCACTTGCCGTAGCTCAACAAAATTGGTGTCAAAATGATGAGATATGATTTCTTATTTGTCCAATACCTATAAAAAAACAACAACGCTCTATTAGTTATAAAAAACAAGTTATTAAAAAAAAACTGTTTTAGTCAAAATTTTAGACTTATGCAGCGCACTTTTGTTTTATATTTGCAAGACTTCAGCAAAACTCTTACTTTAGCAGAAAAAAGAAACAATTTTATTCAAATCAAAAATCAATTTATTTGTAGTGCCCCAATGACGCAATCAACAGTAGGGTGGGTCGTTTTTAACTTTTTTTCGAAATTCACGAACGGCTAGTGATAAAAAGTGGCACATGCATGAAAAATTCGTGTGCACAAAATATCAGCTGCTTGGGGGGTGCATCTTCTGCCCCCGCAGGCCCCACAGACATATCGCAAAATAATCAGGAGGCGTTTTTTTGCGTAACTCGATCGAAGGCTGAAATAAATATGACGGGAAAGATATGCACTCTGAATGAACAACCTGGGAGTGGGGCCAAGTTTTTACTTAGAAGTTGACAAAATGTTTTAAAACAGCTACATTTCGGCGAACCACTTTCTTTGTTTTTAAACGGTGAGTAGAATTTAAATCCTAACGTAATTCATCAACACTAGCTCTACCAAAAGCCTGTAATTATAACAGCAATACCGGTACACAATTACACATGATGTAAAAATATGCAAAAAATAGCCAAGTATTGCCAGGGTTTACCTGAAAATTACTTAACTGTTTTAACACAGATATGCTTCATACGCAAATATTTTATGCTTTGCTAGTTGTAGAATGTCAACAATAGCATTTTCTAACCCCGCATTTAAGTACAATTTGAAGCTGCTGAATCGGTAGCCAAGTAATGTATGACAAAACAAAGGTTTAATTACCCTGCTTCAGATCGCACAAGCCGGCAGCAGTAATTGAACCACAACTTAACCCATATTTCAGCAGTGCAGATATGGAACACTTTTGGCGGCGGATTTCTATGATATTCCCTACCAAAGCTTTTTGCAGTTGAGCCGATGCTTATCACGTAAGCAGGGTGCAGTTAGGGTGTCCCGTTTTTTCACTTTTTTTTCTTATCCCTTAGTTTATACGATTTCTAGCGCGGAAATCGTCACCTAACAACAACCCAACAATATTTTTTCAAAAAAATTGCCATCTTGATACTTTGGGGGGGTGCAATAGGTTTTTGCGGGGGGCAAATACCAGTTTTTCTCGTAACGCATTAAGTACAGCTCCGAAAGCAATAATTTTTGTACCAATCGATTCAGAAGAACATGTTTCTTATCTGTCTTTAGTATATTATGCACATCAAACTGCTTTATTTTTCAAGTTATCGTTAAAAAACTGATTTTTGAGCTTTTCGTATTAATTTAACTTGAAATGGCGTTGTTTATGCACTACGCACGAGATGTATGAAATCTATAGCGCACAAATTGATCATGCATCTACTAGGCACAAGTTGTTATGACTAAATAATATTTCCTACCGTTACCTAGAATTATGGATGCTTCGGAAAAATTCCATTAGAATTTTAGTTGTCAGTGTGCAGTTTGAGCTAGGTGGGCAGTTTGCAAACGTTAAAATCTGGCCTTTGTAAATACTATTCGTTGCCACACATTAGCCAGTTCCACACAGGGTAGTAATACCCGATGACATTTTTTTAGTTGGCAAAACATGCTCTTTTGTCTCTTGAGCAAATCTGCATTCCCCCATCTTACAAAACATATTGCTCAATTTTCAGCACTTTGTTTAGCTCAGTGTGGTTCAACTGCAGGACCGCGGGCCAATTTTGGCCCGCGAGGTAATTTTTAAATCTTTGCTTTTGTAGTTTTCGGCTGCGTTTACGTTTTTGTTTTCTAAATTTAATTCTTAACAGTCTGTACAGCTTCGCTTCATAACTTATGTGGTGTTTTATTCATAGAATTGCAACGGATTACTTTTCAATTTGTAGCAATTGTAGGAGCCGAAGGGCAGGTCCACGTTGGTAGCAAAGAGGACCAGCCGGGCCAACAGGCAAAATAATAAAACACTCGACTTCTACACGCTTGCTTAAAACTCTCGGTTGAATAAATTCCTTCACAATCGCTTCTATTTGCCTGGCATTACGGAAAAAGATAGCGGCAGCTACTTTATGCGGTTGATGGTTATATTTCATGCAAAGTAAGCTTATCTACTCCACATGGCCGAGTTGTTAACATTCGCGCCTCTGGAGCGGAAGTTTGAGTTCAAATCCTGGGTCGCTTAAAGCGGACACAGCATTGCCAATGGCTCACCACCGCTGCGGTATTTCTACGAAAAAAGCTGCGTAGCACGGCCGTGTAGATGGGCCCCGCTAACTGATCACGCATTTAAAACGGAGAGTATAATGAAGATTTGTTTTTTATTTGATAGATTTGATCTTCGCAAAATACCGAATTAACGTCAATAGTAGTACCGGTAGCTTATTCTGTTACTGGCTTGCCAGAGAATATTCACAAAAAAAATAAACCTTAATAAATTAGAAAAAGGACAAAGCGACGTACGTTAACATATGCTGGGGCTAAAACTAAACGAACGACAAATTTTAGATTTTCGTCATAACTAACAATTATGTTGATCTACTAGCAACAATCAACACTTTCTATTAAACATTGGCCCGCGTGTTAAGTAAACAGTTTTTATGGCCCGTGATACCATCAAGTTGGCCCGCACTGGTTTAGCTCTAGCATTCTTCAAGTCCAACTCAAACTGCACACTGACAACTAAAATTCTAATGGAATTTTTCCAAAGCATCTATAATTCTAGGTAACAGTAGGAGGTATTATTTAGTCATAACAACTTGTGCCCAGTAGATGCTTGATCAATTTGTGCGCTATAGATTTCATACATCTCTTGCGTAGTGCATAGTTAATGCCGTTTTAGGTGAAATTAATACGAAAAGCTCAAAAATCAGTTTTTTAACGATAACTTGAAAAATAAAGCAGTTAGAGGTGCATAATGTACTAAAGACAGATAAGAAACCTGTTCTTCTGAATCGATTGGTACAAAAATTATTGCTTTCGGAGCTGTACTTAATGCGTTACGAGAAAAACTGGTATTTGCCCCCCCCCCCCACAAAAACCTATTGCACCCCCCCAAAGTATCAAGATGGCAATTTTTTTGAAAAAATATTGTTGGGTTGTTGTTAGGTGACGATTTCCGCGCTAGAAATCGTATAAACTAAGGGACAAAAAAAAAAAGGTGAAAAAACGGGACACCCCAGGGTGTACAGCTAGTAGCTACTCCCTCTTTAACTTCACATAAAAACCCTGGCAAAAATTTTGATAAAAGCTACGAAATAACTCACATAAAAAAGAACTTATCGACGGCATGCGTAAAGGGTAGCTAGAAAATGCATAATTAGGTTGTGTGCATAAAAATTCTTATAACAAATAATCAGAGGTGGGCATTTTTTAAAAATTGGTTGAAGCGCAGCGCAACAAAGCGCAAAAGTTCTGTTAAATCATGAAACGCAACGCAACTAGCGCAACTTAATTTTTAAATTGACTGAAGCGCAACGCAACTTTCGCAATCAATTATTTTTTCGCATTACAGCGCAACGCAACTTCCGCAATCAATAATTTTTTTGCATTAAAGCGCAACGCAACTTCCGCAATGAGGTTTATACAAAAGAAAAAGCGCAACGCAACTTTCGCAATGAAAAATTTAATAAAGCGCAACAAGTAGATGTATAAGCAATGCAACTTTTTCTTGAGATATTTTTATAAGTGCTTTTAACAACACGCAGTTGGCTACAACGCGACAACGATTTCAATGCAAGTGACTGTAACATGATTTTGCGTGGTCAATGAATAGGAAAATTAAATAAGAAGCGAAAAAAGATGCGTTGCTGATGATAGCTTTCTTCATCTTCATCCTCTTATCACGAGAAAGCGAAGGAGGCGCTGCTTAGGACGAATCCAGACTCGCTTAGGAGTTGCCTTTGTTTCCGAGTTTTCCGGTTGAATTTTGCTTCTGACTTATTTAATTTGCCGCTTGCCAGATTTCACCAAGCAGAGATAATTAACGTGAAGCATCTTATCCTAGGACGCAACTACGAAACTAGGTTGGGAATTGAACCATCAACCTTGCGATCATAGACGTCGTAAAAACGACGCTCCAAACCACTGCGACACGTTGCATTGTCGCGTGCCGTTAAAAGCACCTCATCGCGGTAAATCATAATTTGCATATGCGGCGAAGTTCTCCACAACAACAAGTAAATACGATTTATTCAACACTCAATGATCTCTTTAAGCACTTGCAATTATTTTACAAAGCAAAAGACTTTAGTGTATCACATTTCTGATGAGCTGAAAATTTCTGCTACAATAAATTGACCTATAGGCCTATTGTACGCATCAAGAAACAAACTGCTATTCTATTAAAAACAGTTACAAAAAACTGCTTTCTCCAGCACATTGCGCATTAAATAACCCGACAAAGCGCAACGCAGTATTTCAACTTCCGACAGTGCGCAACGCAACAAAGCGCAAGCAACCAGATTCTTTTCAGTTCGCAGCGCAATAATGCGCACACTATTATATATTTTTTCAGTTCGCAGCGCAATAAAGCGCTAGAAGGATTTATTTTCCTTGAAGCGCAGCGCAACTTGCGCAATGGCCAAAAATAATTTGTTAAAGCGCTTTGCAACTTCCGCACGTGCGGAAATTGCGCAACTAGCGCTTTGCGCTTCAAATTGCGGAATGCCCACCACTGCAAATAATAATACACCCATCAAACTAACGAAATGGATACCGTAAAACAACTTAACTTCGAACAGTTTTTGACTTCACTTCAGTGCCATTTCTTGTATTCTTATCCAACCTCACCAAATCAAAAAATGTTAGGGGTTCCAAATAGACCTTTTAGACAATTCGAAACAGAGCCTTATTCTTCCTGTTTTTTAATTTTGTTCCGCTTACTGTTTTACTTTGATCAGAAAGTAGCATTTTAGAAAAGAAATGAATGCGGGCATTTGTTTGCGGTGAATCGCGCGCAGACAGGTTAGTTTCACTTCCAACATTGATACTTGCAGCAAAATGTTTTACAAAAGAAAAACTCAGTATAATGAACAAGGTCTTTTCAGAGACTCATCTTAGTCAATGATATTTCCTTTAAAGTCTTTTCCAGAGTTGCTCGTCAGTAATTGAGGTATGGCCGAGATCCAATTTATTTTGTTTTACTCATATCTAAGGATTCTATAGCCACTTACGCACCAGCAATCAATTTTCAACGACAGTTTATGTCGGAAAACTTGCATACGATGAGCACGACTCAAATTTGTCGATAACAGTATGGAAGTGTTAAAGACAGTTTCCTGCTCGACTACATGTTACTTTTTTCCGCCAAGTGAACTAGTAACTTGTACCTAAATACATTCATAACCACCCAGAAAAATAAACATATCAGATTAAAAAATGGCACCAACATAGCTGAATAACCTTCAAGTGATCGTTTACCGTCACAAAATATCGCAGCAACACGTGGACCTCTTTAACAGCATTTTTTAAAAAGTTAAGAATGTCGCTGAACTCGGTTCAAAGTAAGTGCTCTGAAATGATAGCAGGCCACTCCTAAAAAATTGCGATTTATGGACAAACCCCTAGCCCCCCCAAAAAACTTGTTTACCTTTACGATACTGATTAAATCCTGACCTTCTCAACAAAACAAAAAACCAACGAGACTAAACACTTTACATCTTGTCAGAAGTCATGACCTAACAAAAGTAGGACCAAGTCTATTCACTGCCTCATCTTTGCAGAAATGATCTCAAAAGTTCTTTGCGAAAAGGCGCGTGACCCAAAACTTTTTCACAAGAAAAAAAATTCACCAATTTCAAACGACTTGGCTCATATAAGCCTTCTGGAAAGTGTTGGCGGAAAAGTGTAATCGACAAAGAAATAGGAGGCAGAACAAGTTGGCTTCCAAGACTTTTTTGTTTAAAGATTTCCCGCTGTTCAAAGTTGTGCAGTTTTACGGTATACCAAATTATTAACAGGCGATGAATAACATAAAGCAGTTAGTACAAACTGCAGGCCGCTCCAAGCTACTAAACAAAAATTTTAGAAAAAAACGTGGAAAACACAATTTATCAAAGAATCACACACATAACACAAGAGCTAGATCATTACCTCCGAGTATACAAAATATTGTGTTTGTTACACAAAAAATTTTAAAACTTCAAATCTACCTGCTCCTCTACAGTCAACCTCAAAAATATAAGCGAAGCGTAATTCTTCTATGTAACAAAAGTAATGATCATACACCATCTTTTAACACGAAAGGCATATTCAAAACCATTACTCGCACGGTAGCAAATAAACAATTTCTTGCACAGGGAAAGTCCAAGCAGTTTTTGAGCAGACTGTACTTTCTATCAAGAGCACAATGCGGAGTAGATTGTCTTGAAGTGTTTTTGAAAGTGCGCTGCAACAACGCCCACAAAATAAGTAGCCTACTACGTAACCCAGAATAGTTCTTCGTTCCACCCTACATGTGAAGCTTACAATTATCTATCACATCAAATGAACTTCGAAATTTCATTGAAGAATAAGGAAAAGTTTAAACAACATAAATGACAAGGTGAAACATCACTTTAAGTATAAGCAAATGGGTATTACAAAAGTGTCGTTGGCCATTCTCTCAGCAAATACGCAGAGGCAGACATTGACCGAGCCGTCGTTATCTAACATGAACAAAATACAACTTAAGCAATTACATTTGCATTGTGATAAGAAAACTTGTCAGTGAATATCGGTGTAAACGCTCATTGCTCAGTGAAAAATAGGTTTCATTGATCAGACTTATAGAAATGAGCAATTCCCATAACAGCAATTCAATTTCCTAACATTTAATGAGTTAACTACAAAAAGATTTTCAGTTCTTGTCATACGAATAACGTTGGAGAAAGGTTTAGTCATCAGCATCAGCCGATGCGTATTGCAACTTTTTCAAACAATCTTCTAAGTGATCTTTCAAACTTTTGGGAATAACATCTTGTGCATTAAGAACTTTGCAAACCTGAATTGCAATTTCTTTATAATTGCCACTCATGGAAAACTTTAACACGGCTCTTGCGTAGTTGTAAAGTGCCCAGCATTTGACAGTGAATCTTGGCTTGCACTTCGGTTCTAATTCAAAGTATTTTTCAAAACAATCCAAAGCATGATCCCTTTTTCCTCTGGCTGCATAATACTTCGCACAATAAATGATACACATTATACCGTTGGTTATCACTGTAGCCTTTCTCTGAGCTAATTCAAAAAGTTCTTGACACCTATCATCTGTCTCATCTTGATCTACACTGTGACCTTCTTTTGCAAGTCTAGCGCCGATACGAACAATGTTTCGAAGAACTGCAATGCGAAAACTGTCATAGGACGGACCGTACACTTCTTTCAACAATCCATTTTCATACATAGGTTGATTAGATCGATCGTCTTGCTTGACTAATGACGTTTTGCATGTATTCAAAGCCTTTTTCAGAACATCTGAATCTTTCTTTTGCTTTAGCAAAATCGGAAACCACCCGCCCGACATACAAAGACGCTCAATCAACTGCGGAACATTGCAGGAGTCTCTACACTCCACACAGATGCTTCGACACAATGATGACATCCAAATGCATGTTTCGTCTTTTTGCACCGCCTCTGGTTCAGCATACAAAACCACTCGACTCCAAGAGTGCAAGATGGAAGCAAATCTTTCAGCATAGAATACCTCCTTAAACTTTTCGTTAGAGAGAAATAAGCCACATTTTTGAAGAAGGGTAACCAGATCTTCTTTGCTCTCTTGATTTTTTAAATTTGTTTCAACAGCCTTGAAATGATTTTTACCATTGACTTTCTTGCTCTTTGATTTTAAGAATTTTAGTTCACTGTCATCGAGACAATACTCCAACTTCGAAGCATACTTAACTGCGAAATCGTCACGAAGGTCTTTACTTTTTTCGATGGCTTCGTCCACAATTCTTTTGGCGACGTCATCAACTTCAGCACTACTTTCTGGAGTAGTATATTGGTCGCTATCTTCCCACAGCAACTCTAAAGCTCTTTCAAAATTTCTAACACTGTTTTCCCGGAATAGCGAAGATTCGTTCAACATAATAGCAGCTACCGTTTCA
Organism: Trididemnum miniatum; assembly: GCA_964006365.1. Lineage (NCBI taxonomy): Eukaryota > Metazoa > Chordata > Ascidiacea > Aplousobranchia > Didemnidae > Trididemnum > Trididemnum miniatum. The sequence continues at coordinate 7,105,727 of OZ023233.1, read as the reverse complement.
TGCAAGTGACTGGCAAGTGCTCGTAGCAAAATTGAATCCTCCTCGTCATCGAAAAACTTTTCATCTTTGCCAATATTTTCGAGCAATGACTGCAAATGTCTTCTAAGCTTGTGCATTTGATTTGAGTGTTGTTTTTTCCGCATGTCTTTCGAAGCTAAACCACACATGATTTCCAGAGCTTTTTTTAGAGGATCAAATTTAGACTTCTCTATAAATGGGCGACTGTTCAGTCTAAATGAATTTAAAATCACTTCGTGAAAAGTTATTTCCTTCTCTTCTGTTTCTGAGCACATGCCATGATCTAGTAGCTTCGTAACAAGGCTTCCGACTTCAGCTTTATTTCGGATTTGGGGTCTCAGCTTAACAGGTTTCTCTCGCAGTAAGTGGCAGCAATATTCCAATACAAAACGTGGAATACGATCATAATTAAGACATGAAATGCATGACAAAATTTTCCACTGCAGTAAAGCGCTAGTATCAGAATCGTCATCTGGTATGAATGGCAAAACAATTGCTTGAAAAACATGCTCAGCATTGTCACCATATTCTTTGATAATTTTATTTTCTTTGTCCACAAGATCGTAATCAACCAATTCTACCAACTCCAAATACTCCTCATAGTCTATTCTTGAATTTGTGCAATATCCTTTTGCTGCTTGCAAACCAAGAGGCAATCCACTGAAACGCTTAAAGATTCTATGGGCCATTTTTTTCTTTTCTTCGCTCATTCCGCCATTCAAGTACCTAACAGCTTCATCTTTATCAAAACCTTGGATTGTTTCTCGATCGCAACATGACTCGGAAGAAACAAATTTAGCACTCAAAAACCTTGTTCTAGAAGTTATGTAAAAATGAACTTCTTTCGTGGCTTTTGTTGAGTTTGTTGCCAAATTGTTGCAAAAGTTACTAAGTAATTCTTTGCTACTTAAAGGAGGGTCTTCAATTATAATCAGGGTAGGTACACCACCTTCAATCAGAGTATTTGCAAGTAATTCAGCATTATCAGCATCAAGACCATCAACAATTGACTGATATTTTGTTTGAGTCATGTTGTCATGGTTGTGGGTCAGAAGTTTTTCAGCAAGTTTTATTAATTCTTGTTTAACATCATGTCCACTGTCTTTGCATTGTATGTGCCATTTGATAATCACGTCATTGTCAGTGAGAGGAAATTTTTCTCCCAACTTACGGATTGTTTGTGATTTGCCGCTTCCTGGTATACCATGGCATTCCAAAATCTGGAGTTTTTTTCCTTTTACTTTGTCATAAATCTCTTCAAACTTTTTAGTCTTGATCATCTTATTTTTACCGACTGGAGGACGAATACGATTAATGGTTGAAGGAGGTTCTCGATCAGTTTCTAAAACACAGCTTGGTGAAGTAGTCACGGAAAATAATTTAAATTTGCTGCAATGATTTGTACCATTTTTTCTGTGGGCTATATAAATTTCAATGTAATGATTATAAGAAAATAACAAGCTTTGAAAAACCGTTTCAACTAAAGAGATTATTGCCCTGATTTTAGCTGAAACATGTCACAAACTTGTTTTCCACTTACGAAAAACAGACAAGTTCAACCTTGGCCTTGAATTGTCTCATAAGTGTGTCTCATAAGTGTCTATATTGTCTCATAATATATCGCCTTAACATCATATATTGTCTCATAAGTAGGTTGACACAATTTGATTTCATGATGCGAGTAACTTACCTTATTTAAAGCTGCTAGGTACAGCAACCAAAAAATCTGATGCATTTTCACAAATTTATTTACACTATTTACAGCATAAAAAAGGTACTTCAAACGTTTTCGGCTCTACATTGGCCCTCGTCAGGTATTTGTCTAAAATAGTCAAACGTCACATTTGTCTAACTATTTTAGACAAATACGTGACGAGGGCCAATCTAGAGCCGAAAACGTTCGTAGTACCTTTGTTATGCTGTAAATAGTGTAAATAAATTTGTGAAAATGCACCAGATTTTTTGGTTGCTGTACCTTGCAGCTTTATGGTACAAGAAATCAACCTCTTTACCGAAATTATACTTCACCTTATATTTAGTTAAGTACTTTGAAAGTTATTAGTTGTTTCAAGCACACGCACACTGAACTACTTGCAAAAGCTGGCAATGCCAGAATGATATAACTGGTAACTGGCATATCAAATTCATCTATTGTTCTACATTCAGATGGCTAGGATTTACAATAAAAGCGCAGAAAAATATTACACATGTATATAATGCGCAAAACGTTTTATTAGGAACAAATACATTCCATCACACGCAACTTAGGAAGTCAGTTTTTAGAGCTTTGGAATAGAAAACTAAGTAACTTCCACCTTAAATTGACAATGCATCAGTCAAAAACCTACTTCTTCCATCGATTTCATTGACTATAAGATTGTTTATGTTAGATCTGTCAACTGTAAAACCTCTTGGTGCTTGACCAACATCCTTGTCGCCTGTAAAAAAAGTTATGAACAAAAAATTATCAGCATTATTTGGTGTTATCATAACCAAAAAGTCTGCGATCTAGTATGTTATCTTAACATAAAGTTATTAAACTGAACTACAGTATAGTAGCTCTTTAAATTCCAGGCACGATCACAACATAATGGTTCAATGATCACCCAACCATTGTTGCTGCACTTTCAGATAAAATCCCTGGAAAATATACTTCAACAAGCCGGTTGGGGTAGTGGTCAAAGACATCGCTATAGGTGCAGTAGGTCTGGGGTTTGATTTCTAGGCTGACCAAATTAGACAAAGTGTTACCAACGACTCACCACCACTGCAACATTTTTTCGAGGCTGTGTTGCTCAGGCGTTAAGCCACCAAGATGTTTTACACATTTCTTTGCAGCTGCATTTCCCAAGCACTAAGCCTTGGCTTGATCTCCACACTGTTCCTACAACATGGAGCATCAAGAACAAAAGCTGTGAATAACAATTTTGAATAAGTTATCTTTTTACCAACAGCAAGATTTACTCAGCAGATTTACAAGAGACACAGGTGTTTCAAAAGGTCAAGCTTATGGATCAATGAGCTTCTGACATCCGCAACATTTAGCAGAAGTTTGGTATTTTTTATATTCTTCTTTCACTCTTTTCAGGCAACAACTTTGTTGCAAACTTACAGTATGGCAATGAACTTACAATAGTGTGATAAGTATCCACGACTATCTACACTTTTTTCAACTACGAAGAAAAATTAAAATTTGGATCACAATTCTTGGCTAATAAAAAATTGAAGCAACGAAAATGCAAACACCTTTAAGTAATTTTAGTGTTCGAGGTGAACACGTAGCAGTACTTGAAAATCTGTAGATCATCCACATGCCCATTTAAATTGCTGAACAAGATTGTTCTTTACGCTACACTATACAACTGCAGATTGGCTTAAATAGTTGATCGTATAACTGCAGATTGGCAAAGGATTTGACTTGCGTAGTGACGTGAACACACGAGTGGATACGTACCATAAAAGTTAAATTCTTAAAGATATATTTATGCGAAGGGATGAGTAATCCTGGCAAGATTATTTGATTTGGAAGATAAATGTATCTTATCAATACCTGAGGGCAGCTGATGAGGGCTAACAGCCCGAAACAGCGCTGTCCCGCCCAACGGTAGTTGATTCGATAATAAAATTAGTACTCGCATTATGTTTTATTATCCATACCAGTCAAAAACATTATCTTAACCTACTAAATCGGTGTATCAGACTACGTGACCTTGTAAGTGTCCATATATAAATACTAGTACTTACTAGGAGCTGCTTCCCTGCTTCCCGACATGTCCTTATATTCAATTCCTTATGCAATAAAAAAACAACTTGAAACTGCTCACGATAGTGTCAAATTGGCACTGCTGTTCCGTGTTTGTCGATGAAGACAACCAGTACAAAAGCTGCAATATTGCAATGAGACAAACTATGCAGGCAATAAAAAGTATGTATTTACCCTAACAAAACAGTGAAATCTACATCTGTTAATCTTGCAAAAACAATTGACTAACTACTCAATCTAGACTACTGGTAGTTAAGCATGCACTAATTACTCAGTACTGGTACATGCAGTACCAGCTGACTTGGGCAAAATACTCACTAAATGTATTTATAATAATAACATTTTTTTTGTATACCGATTAAAGTTGTAAACACAATCTTTCTAACCGGTGTTAAAAATTTGCATCACAGTGAAAAATACAGCAAATCAAACAACATAATTTTCCAACAAAAAGTTTTCATACTCTCGAAAAAAAAGAGTCTTTAAAGCAGTCTTAAATGTAGTTATTGTATCAATACTTCTAATATCATTCGGCAGTTCATTCCACAAAATTGGTGCATAGTTATAAAAACATCTTGAAAAAAATTTTGAGCTGCTAATGGTCGTTTCAAGTAGATATGATTCATTACTGGATCTTAAACTTTCAAGCGAGGCATAAGGATGCAATAAATCAGCAAGATACACAGGCGCAATGTTATGCAAACATTTAAATACTGTCAAACAAACTTTATATTTAAGGCGATATTCAAACGGTAATATACGAGCTTTCAAGTAATAGAGAGATACACCTGTGTCCCACTTAAGATCATAAATATAACGCAAACAAGAGTTTATAATCCTACTAATTTTCTTCAACTGGTATTTAGCTAAATTTACAAAAATAGCATTGCAGTAATCAATTTTAGACAAAATCAAACTCTTAACTAACTTTATTTTTACAGTTGTGGATAGATGCTTCTTTAAACAATACAGATAATGCAACTGACGAAAACAATATTTCTTCAAGTGTGATATGTGCTCGTCTAAACTTAAATTTGCATCAAAATAAACACCGAGGCATTTCACAGTCGTAGTATTCAAGTCCAAGCAATAATTATCATGGATAATTTTAAATTTTATGTTTTTTTCTTTGAAAGATTTCAGGGACTTTTTATCACCAGTTAAGAAAAGTACAGATTTGTTAACATTGAGTTGGAGGTAGTGGTTGTTCATCCATAAATGAATATCGTGTAAGCAATTTTGAAATTTAGAAATAGTGAGTTCAACAGAATTTACACAGTTTGGATCAAAATCAACATACAATTGGCAATCATCTGCATACATTCTTAGTGTGATACCATGAAATTTAGTAATGTTATGTATTTGTTTGGTATACAGAATAAAGAGAATCGGACCAAGAATGGACCCTAGTGGTACACCACACTGCATGGATTTTGACTGAGAATATGAAGCATTAATTTTCACTTTGAAAGATCTATCACTAAGATACGATTGGAACCATGATAAAGCATCTCCAGTTACACAGTACTCAGTTTCAAGCTTATTTAACAATAGGTCATGATCAATTACATCAAAGGCAGCACTTAAATCCAAGAGTAACATTGCTATTAACTTCTTTTGATGCATTGCATTCATAAAATCATTATGCACTTTGATCATAACAGTTTCACAGCTATGACCACTGCGATAACCAGACTGAACATTGCAAAATAAATCATTTGCGTTTAGATGGTCGAGTAGTCGTAGTAATGCAGCTTTTTCACAAATTTTTGAGAGAAAAGACAAGTTATGAATAGGCCTGTAATTCGATAAGGAATCCAAATCAACTGAAGGGTTTTTCACAACTGGTCTTACCAAGGCTTGCTTCAAACATAAAGGAAAAACACATGTTCTGAAAGACTCGTTTACAATAAACAAAATAATCGGAGCCAATTCAACCATACAAGCTTTAAGAAGCCAAACTGGTATTTCATTTAAATCACACTGTTTGTCATTGAGAGAGTTAATAATCGAAAATAGTTCATGGTCTGTTATTGGCTCAAAATTTTCAAGAGACTCAACCTTCGGCTTATTACCCAAATTTGTTGAAGGTATATGGAATTGATCATTGGTAGAGTTCAGCTTTTCAGTAATAGAGAGTCTTATCAATTCAATCTTTCTACTGAAATAGTTACAAAATTGATTTGATAACTGATCCGCACATGCAAAATTAGGAAGATTGTCATTCATCTTTAGGCCAACTGATTTTTTGAAGCGCGAATACAATAGCTTGTCATCACCATTTACTTCACTGAAATAGTTATTAAGAAATTCACTACGTTTTCTTTTCACAAGTAAGGTAGCCTGTTTTTGGAGATATTTGTAGTGTGTTAGACTATTATCAGTGGGGTGTTTTTTCCAAGTACGTTCGGCTGCACGTCGTTTTCTTCGCAAAGCTCTAATTTCGCTGTCAAACCATTTGTTTTTCTTGTGAGTGCTCCTAACAGACTTTGAGATGAGAGGACAATGTTTGTCAATAAGATTTCTAAGTACCAGTGAAAAATCTTCATATGTACCATTAAGAGTATTGAAGTTATCACATTCTAGGAGTCCAGAAAAATATAAATCATTTTTAAAGTCAGATTCCTTCAGCATAGAAAAATTTCTGTATTTTTGCTTCACATCAGGTTTATAACGGGTCAACATGTATGAACCAGTTTTAATTACCATTGAGACTGGAAAATGGTCTGAAATTGAGTCAACATTAATGTGTGTGTGACCTTGTCCACAACTATTTAGTAAGTCTTCTGACACAGCCATAAAATCCAATGTACCACCATGGTTATGAGTGAAATTATAGTCCGAAATAATGTGATAAGAAAATTCATTAAGACAGCAAAGAAATTCTTTAGAAAGTGGAGTGTTTTGTTCCAAATGAATGTTAATATCTCCCGCAAGAACAATAGCAGTGGAATTCTGTTGCAATTGAGTAAGATGGTTTTCAAAATCTTTTAAAAAGTCGTTAACTGTAAATGGATGAAGTTTTGAATATGGGGGATCGGGGGTCTATAAACATTCACAAAGCGAATACAGATATCTTTGTTTTTCAGTACATATTCTGCAGATTCATAAGTGGGATACTTGGAAACTTTCTTACATTGTAGCATTGTGATATCATTTTTAAAAACAATCGCTAAACCACCACCTTTTCTTTTTAACCTTGGGTTAGAAATAAGATTGTAGCCAGTCTTTAATGGTTTTCAATTTGTCAGAATGTTTAGATGATAGCCAGGTTTTTTGGATTAAACATATATCACAGTTTATTTCAGTTAGGAATTCCATAACTTCAATTGTTTTGTTACAGATTGATTGGCAGTTAAACGAGCAAACAGTTACATTTGACATAGATCTTGGGTTGAATCGTTTTTTGTAGGTATCAGTAACCTTTACCAATATAGGTGACTTTGCACTTTTTGGGAGTTTTTTGGCTCTGTTAGTATGTTATTTTTGATTTGAGTCAGTTGTTTTTGCACCAGGGGGCAGTGCATACTATTTGCAGTATGACCAGCCTGCCGTCGAATTTCAGTAAATCTGCTGTTTTTACAGTTTGCACATTGGTATTTGTTTTCATCTGTCTTCCACTTGCAATGGATGGATTTGTGATCACCAGAACAGTACAGGCATATTGTGGAGGCTTTATCATACAGTGGGCAGTATTTTGAACCAGACTTGTGACCGATACCTTGGCATTTGAAACATTGAACTATATGGAAGTGATCATTTACGAAATGTGATTCCATGTCTATAAACAAACGGCCAGTTTTCAAAATTACATCTCGAATGCAGTGAAAGACTTTAATAACAGCATATTGAGACAGAAATTTACCTTTTTCAGAAATAAAAATCACATCAAAAACGTTGTTCCCGTTTTGGTTCGAACATTATTTTATCTTCAGGTTTTTTTCCAGGATTGCAGACTTTAGATCTTTCTCTACAAAATCATGGCCATCAATATTACATATCTTTAGCTTCAGAAGTATCCTTCTTGTTTTCCTGCTGGTAGCCGTCACATTAAAGTCACTTTCTAACGCAGCTACAGCTTGTTCACTATCCTTTTTGAAGGGAGAAAAATACAAGCTTGTCCCTCATTTAATACAGTTTTAGTTATCGGTATATTTTTCAGCTTATGAGCGACCTTTTGCTATGTAACAGTAGCCCAAGTTAGCTCAGTGAGATCACTATCTTCTAACACAACGACGTGTTTTTCTTGATCTTTAGGCCTATTGTTCATTGCATTTGGAGCATCAAATGGACGACCAGTACTGGTTCCTTCTTGCTGCAGTCGTTTATCTAAACAGTTGTTCAAAGTTTTTGATACAGCACTCTCAATCATATTGGGCAAGACTTTTCCAAGATCTAGTATTATTTCTTCCTTTATTGAATCCATTTTTGACCCATCTTGCAATACATTCAGTTCAAATTTGTCTTTAAACTTTGATACAGTGCACCAAGGGCATATAAATTTAACGTCTTTTATAGAAGATTTCGACAAATTTTGTAAACCAGCCCAAGAAATATGCCACCAGTCATAGAGGCATCCTTTTGAATCACAACTTTTTGAATATTTAAGTACAAATACGAAATAGATTGCATATAAAGTATTTAAATACAAACACAAAATACTTTTCGACAATACTAGGCCTAGTAAATACAAAATATACATACTTTAACAATGTGTTGAAATATATTTCAACATATTTTTGTGAAAAACAAAAAACATTTGAACCAAAGCGAATTTTGGAAATCCCCAAACACTACAAGATGTATATAGCTTTTCAAGTAGGCTTTTAAAATTTGGAAAAAAGTGAAAATCAACAAAGTTCCAGATTTGGCGTTTTTATTTCGGGCAGCAGGTTTGTTCAGCGATATTTGTTATCCTTTGCATGGAACAAATGTATTTAAAATACAAATATATACTTGCTGTAATTTGGAGAGGCGTTTACAGCACGTCTTTATTCGTTTGGAACCCACCAAAGCTATGCAATTCTTGGTGATTTCAATGCAGACCTAAATAAATACTCAACTAACAGTATAATCCAACAATATTTTAACCAAATATACAGCTGTGGGTGTACTCAATTAATTAATATCTCCACTAGAATAAGCGAGAGTTCAAACACAATAATTGATCATATTTACGCTAACAGCTTAGACGTAAATAGGATGGTGCCTTGTGTACTTATGTGCGATATAACTGATCACTTACCTATTTTTGTTCAAATTAAACTGACCTCTCTGAAAAGTAACAAGTGTAATAGGCCCAAGATCAGAAACATAACACCTAAGCTAATTGAACGATTTGTTAACGAATTGGAAGAAACACTAGTCTCACCTGAAATGAGAAACTCAACTGAAATTGAAAAGTTAAATCTAATGAGCCGCCTTACAAATCAATATTTCCCCAAAGTCAATCAGTCAAGGAAACAATACAAAAATGCCCAAAAACCTTGGATTACTAAATACATACTTCGTCAAATGGCGCAACAAAATAAACTATATAAAAGATTTCTTAGAACACGTGACCCCGTTGTATATTCTGCGTATAAGCAATTCAGAAATCATGTTACTCGACTAAAAGAAAATGCAAAGGTGTAATACTATCGCACGCTGCTAGGAACAGGTAAAAACTATGGAGAATCCCGGAAAAACATCAATAAAATTCTTCGTAAATCAATCAATACAAATAATACGCCTCAGAAAATTAAGATTAATGGTGAAACAATAATACATCCTAAAAATATATGTGAAGAGATGAATAGTTTTTTTGTAAATGTCGGACACAAAATGACGAAAAATAAACCTCATACTATTAATGTAACAAAATATATGAAGGGAAAACGTCAGTCAAATTCAGTAATCCTTGAACCTACTGATGAATACGAGGTAGTTGGAATAATAAGCTAACTAAATCACAAAAAATCCTCAGGTCATGATGGCATACCGTTCATTTTAATCTTACATTCCAAATACCGTACATCATAGCCAACTACCTGAGTCGATCCTATAACCACTGCATGACAACGGGAGTTTATCCCGACGTCCTAAAAATTGCAAAAGTTTCTGCACTTCACAAGCGTGGCTCTACTGAAGAAGTAAATAATTATCGACCTATTTCAGTGTTAAGCCCTTTCAACAAAATCTTCGAAACAATACTGTATAGGAGACTCACAAAATTCTGGGACAAATACAAAATATACACTCCTTCTCAATTAGGATTTTGCTCAGAGCACTCAACCACTTTAGCAATTAACCAACTATACGAAACATTTTTAGACAATGCTGATAAAAGTGAAACTACTAGTGCAATATTTATCGATCTCAGTAAAGCGTTCGACACCGTTAACCATGACATCTTGCTAAAAAAACTCGAATATTATGGAGTTAGGGGAATAGTTAATAACTTATTCAGATCCTACCTAACTAATAGGAAACAGTATGTAATGGGTAACAACATTTCTTCATCATTATTACCAATAACCATAGGTGTTCCACAAGGGAGCGTGCTTGGCCTATTCCTTTTTGCTGCCTACATAAATGACATCACTGAATGCTCAAGCTTTAAAACCTTTCTGTAAGCAGATGACACTGTATTGACCATGTCTCATCGCAACACCAAGCATTTGAAAACCGTTGTTAACATCGAACTAGAAAAAGTTGCACACTGGCTGGATGGAAATCAACTGACTTTAAATTTTAGCAAAACCAACTACATGTTAATGGGACAACAAAAGGGAAAATTTGAGACAACGATTAACTCGAAGACAATAAACCAAGAAAACAATGTCGGCCATATAGGTGTTATTTTAGATGACAAATTGAATTGGAAGCGTCTATTTCACCAGAAATTCCGGTTACTGAAGTTCGAAAATCGTGATTTGCGGAACCGGAAACATTCCCTAACGGTTCCCTACTATGAGAGTCACACTACAGGAACCGAAAACGATTACGCAACTACGATTTTTCAAACTTCGGTAACCGGAATTTTTGGTGAAATAGACACCTCCAACTAAATTGGCATAAACATATAGATTACCTCGTAAAAAAGCTCTCAATTGCAGCTAGTATGATTTATAAATTACAACCATACTTATCTCAAAAATTACTAATCACTATATACTACAGTATAGTCTACTCACAGCTTCAATATGGAATTATTAACTGGGTAAGTGCGGCAGCAACCTATTTGAACAGGTTGCAAGTTCCTCAAAATAAAATTGTAAAAATTATCACCTGTACAGTAGGAAAAAAAAAAACTAGTTTCCTTGTATAACAAGCTTGAATTCTTAAACATCGTTTCGATTTACAAACTTGAAATAGCTAAATTTATGTATAAATTTCATCACAAAAAACTACCTGATAGCTTTGGAAACTTCTTCCATGAAATTTCTTAAACTCACAATTACAATACTCCACAAGTTCAATCCCAGTGCTTCTTTTTAAATAGAGTTACCAAAAAGAAAACTCAAAAGTCTATTAAATTTGCTGGGGTGAAAATTTGGAAAAATATACCAACTGAAATCCAGCAAAGCAACTCGCTACATTTATTTAGCAAGAAATGTAAAACATACCTAATTTTACCTGAAAATAAAATTAGAGGTAAAGTTACTGCAAAACAATAATGCAAGTGTACTGTTTTTGTTTAATGCTGCATCTTGTGACGCTGTTATCGCTTTTTTGACTCTGGTGTTTTTTTTTGTGTCTCTGTGTGTGTGTTATTCTTTATCTTGTTTTTTTTTCCCGTGTATCATTAATGAGAGAGTGCAGACTTAGCAACCAGCCTGCACATGCGGCATAAGGTCTTTCGCGTTCTCTCATTTGACGATTATTACCTTACTTATTCCCATTATTATATTTCTTATGTGAGCTTTATGCGTCAAACAAAAAAAATAAACTTATTACTTACTTATTGCTTGTAAAAAGTAATTAAATACAAATACAAAATACAGTATTTTTAATTTCAAATACGTATTTTGTGTTTTAAATACAAAACACATCCCAAGTCTGAGTATCAGTTGTTGGTCTAGGGATAACAACACCGGCACTACGGTACCAGTACTAGTCTGCTAATAATCCAGGCCCACTGATAGACTGTAAAATATTAGTAGTTCATGCTTATTACCAGTTTACTGACCATCAGTACTTCAGGTTTTGCTCCAAGCAGAGTAACCAACTGAGGCTAGTAGGCCTACTGGTATGAATAAACAGTTAAGCCGCCTCTTATAAAATGTCCATTTTGAAGCAGGACATTCAGACGATGCATAACACATCATAGCATAAAGCCAGATGCTCTCATTGTCACGACAATCAAAGAGAGACTTCCTGCTGATGTTAGTGTGAAATTCCTGCTGCTATGTGGACATTTCATAAAAAGTGGCTAAATTTAAATGAGCCTCAATTTACCGATACCTTCATGTGTGTCATTGTTATGCATAATCTACAGTCTACCGTTTGGTTTTCTTCTTGCCCTTATGAATAGTGAGAGTAGCTAATGCCAAAATCAATACATATAGGCCTAGCTGTAGGCTACCTACAATATTGATTTTTTCATTTTATTCTCCTGTCATAAGAAAGCGAGGGAGATGCTATGCATAGGACATATCCAAACTCGCTTAGGAGTTGCCTTTAATTCCGAGTTTTCCACTTGAATTTTGCTTCTGACTTCTTTAATTTGCTGCTTGTTAGATTCCACCAAGCAGAGATAATTGTGAAGCATCTTATCCAGGCCCATAGCCAGAAATTTTTTTTAGGGGGGGCCCGTTAGGGCCCGCATTTTTTTTACATATATGACGTCAAACACTGTGACAATATAGTAGTAGGCTAACATAACTTTTATCATGTTATCAGGCTAACATAACTCTCAACATGAACTGTACACGTGTACAGCTTAATGGCTTCTCTGTACCGTTTATGCGCACGGTATTTTAAAAGTAAATAAGTTTCTGAAAATGCATAGGCCTACTACAACAGTTTTGCTTCTACTATGTGCACAAAGGCGCCCGCAGGAATACCGCTGGAAAGATAGCAACTATAAGTATGACATTTATCTCAAGAAAAACTGTCTGTTGCTGCAAGTTCCTGCAACACAATTATAGTACCCTAAGCTTTAAAATCAGGGTTGCCAATCTTTTGACAAAACTGCATATGCCGGATTAACTGTAAAAATATACCGAAAAAATTATGCTAAACTCGCGATTTCCTTGCGCAAGTAAATTTTCTTCCTTCTCTTTAGGTATCAATTCAATTTTTCTTTTATTTCTGACCGATAAATGGAATAAAAAGATAACAACAGGAATACCCTAAAAAAGGAGTGTGCTGCAAATCGAATAAAACAGGAGCGTATTTGGGGGAGGCACTGTGCCATGCCCCCTCCCCCTTTTAGTAAAAAAGAACAAAATTAATGGTGCCAAGTGACTGAAATATGTATGGTATCTGAGGTATATGGCCACGAGCGGATCCAGGGATATAAAATGAAGGGCAAGCATCCTCTCACCAGCCATTTTCAAAAACGTTTTTGATGCATACAATTTTTCCGTAATTTCGAACCTCTTCCATAGCAATAAGCCTTTCGCCTCAAGTAAGCATAATCGAAAATGTGCGAACAAATTACATCATATTTGGCGAAGCATTCAGAATTAGGGTCATAAACTTTAAACAAAATTTGCCCGAAAATTATTCAAAAAGCAATAAAATAGCCATTACAGTGTCGGAAACTTGCTTTCACTGACACTCTTCAGATACAAGCATGCTAACGCGACACTTTAATCCAGTTGTAATAACACATGAAAAACCACCACTAAATTATTACAAGGTTATCCGGGAAAAAGCGACCACGAGTCAGCTTACCAGTTATAAAACGCAGAAACAAGCATTGCGAATGTGACGCAACATTCCTCCCCAAAACACTCCTTCAAAATTAAGTCCACAAGGTGCGTCTCTCAAAACAAAATTGTCGTAAAAAACAAAGCTCTCATTTGAATTAAAGTCATAATTTGACGCTTTAAACAGAGATTGCCATGTAAACAAAATGTTGTAAAAGCACAAGTTAGCTGGCATTTAATCATATCATTGGCCAGTATTTAACAAGACATTTGCTCGTGTAGTCGGGTTCCATCACTATGGAATAAACTGAAGCGTATTGGTGCTGTGCACTGAACAGGATAATATGAAGCGCGTTAAAACCGTGTCATGGTAACATTCTCATAAACATGGCGACAATGAGGTTAGAATGCGATAATGCGCATTTTTCATATCTGGAAGCTACTCTTGGATGCAGGCTTGGATCGCAAAGTTTCAAAATAAAAGGTCCGGCTGCTCGGTATGTAGCAAGATTCAAGGTATCCACAAACGAAACAGACGTTCAGGCAGTGGTGTAAAGTAACGAAATACTTTTACTTGAGTAGATTACTTGAGTAGTTTTTTTCGGTAACGAGTACTTTTATGAGTAGTTTTTTTTGGGCTACTTTTACGTTTACTGCAGTACTTTTAGTATGAAGTAACACTACTTGAGTAGTTTTTATTTTAGAAAAGTACAATTAAAGATGTCCTTGAGTAAATAGTCTCACTTAAAATCCCTCGTTGCACCTAAAATCTTGCTTTGCAAAGTTGCGTCGCATCCAATGTCACTGTTACCTGTAATTACTGCGCGACCGTAACCGCATGACCGCAAGTTACAGAAAATCCTTAAAATTTTTTTTAATAATATATTCATTCCAATTCCATAAACCTGCAGGTCTAGCAGCAAAACTACTGACTATCGAATTTTTCTTTCAACCTTAATTATGAAAAAAAGCAAATTGCAAAGTTAAAATTGAAGTGATACCAGAATTTAGCAGGTTTCCGCTTCTGATTTAATGCTTATTTATTCATAAGTTTATCCTTCTTTGCGATAAAGACGCTATAACGAGCTCGCTTAGAAGTTTCGAGCCACCTGTCTGCCACTTCGAGATGGGGAAATCTCGCTAAGTGTGGTTCCGAACGGCACAACAAATGAACTTGCCGGCTGGTTTTTCACGCTGTCGCCTTTGATGCTAAGTGTCATGCAGGAAAGCCACAAAAAATACCTACTTTTACACCTCCGATGGCCGAGTGGTAAGAGTGTCCGCCTCGGGAGCTGTAGATACGGGTTTGATTTCGAGTCGGGTCAAACCAATGACTTTAAAATTGGTATTCACAGCTTTCCTGTTTGACGTTCAGCATTAAAGGGACAGTGTGGAGAACAAGCCGGCAAGTTTACTTGTTGTGCCGTTGGGAAGAGCACTTAACGGGATTCCCCCATCTTGGTGTGGTAAACAGGTATCCGGCAACTTTCAAGCGAGCTCGTCATAGCGCTTTGATCGCTTTCTCGTGGTAGGAGAATAAATATGCCACTAATGCAAATAAATGCAATTTTAAGTCATTGGTTTAACCCCACTCTGAATCGAACCCCGAGTCTACCGTTCCAGAAGCAGACGCTTTATCCTCTCGGCTATGTGAGCGGTAATAATTTTTTTGGTTTACCATTTTGCCACCTTCAACGCAACTCATCATCAGCAAGTGTGCAGTTGAAACTTTAACGATTTAGAACGCTATACTTTTACTTGAGTAATTTTTAAATGACTACTTTTTTACTTTTACGTAAGTGCTTTTTTTAGTCAATACTTTCTACTTTACTTCGAGTAGTTTTGCCGTCAGTAACAATACTTTTACTTAAGTACAGTTTCAAAATACTTTTTACACCATTGCGTTCAGGCGTATAACAAAACCATAAACGAGAAACGAAAACTCAAATCTTTGATTGGTCGTCAAACAGAAAACGAAAATCACATAAAACTGAACGAAACTTCAGCAAGCCTCCAGTTGCACAAGATCATGTGACGAATGCACAAGGCGGAGCAAACCCACTTGGTAGAGCACTCCAACACGCCCGGAGCCAGGAGGCCCCGCTGGCACCAGGTCCGAAAAAGTTCACCACCAGCGCAGCTGAGCTCGATTTCCGCCACTTGCATTCGACATCACTAAGGGGACTACGGCCAATTAACGCAGTAATCCTGCAGCCTATTGGGCCTTCTGAGGGGTCTGCCCCTAGAGGATACACCCGGAGTGGGGTCAGCATGTGTTCCCAGTGGCAATTGGCAATCGTTCTGGGAAAAATCATCTGCAGATCCAGCCTCAATCGAGTCCACCTCGCCAACACAATTATCCACATCAACAGCCTCACTGATCGGTTCAAGCAGTTCTGATTCGTTTTCAGCGACAGGGTGACTCGAGTTTAGGTTTTGAAAGCTAAGCGCAGCGCTCTTTAAACGGTCGATCGAAACGTTGTCGACATGTCGTCGTAAATCAACAACGAAATATTCAGCAAACTTCTTAAGCACCTTAAAGGGGCCCTCATACACCGGTTGAAGGGGCGTCCTATGAGCGTCACGACGAATATACACGTGAGTAGTTTCTGGCGCAAAAAGGGACTTATCCAAATGCGATTTGCGATTGGGAGGCATACAGCGCAGCGATGAAACGTAGCGACCAAAGCGCGAAACAAACAAATCCGTGTCAGTGTCTTCAAAATCATTTGTGTCATCGAAAAACTCTCCTGGAGGCCTAATAGGGTGCCCTAGTGTCATATCGTTGGGTGAAAAACCAGCCAAATCATAATTGAGGCTATTTCGCAGCGCCATCAATACCCACGGCAGATGATCGTGCCACGCTGTCGGGTCTTCCCAGCATTTTAAACTTGTTTTGAGGGTCCTATTTAATCGTTCAATTTGTCCCTGTGCCTGAGGGTGGTAGGCCGTGGATCGGTGTGCTTGTGTACCTAGGAAGCGGCACATTTGTGACCACAGGGCAGAGGAAAATTGAGAACCACGGTCAGTGTAAACATGTTCAGGTGCGCCAAACCAACTCACCCAATGCCTGATAAAGGAATCAACACACTCTTCGGCAGTAATACTGACCATGGGAATGGCGTTAATGTAGCGTGAGTACAGGTCAATGGTAACAAGCAAATAATTGTAGCCATTACTGGGACCTAGGGGCCCTGTGATGTCTCCATAAACGTTGGTGAATCGTCCTGAGGGTGGGGGAGTGACTGTAGAAAGCGGGGAAATGTTGTGTCGCTGTACCTTCGCCCTAGCGCAAGCTTGGCACTCTCGTATCCACTTTCTAATATCCTGTCTCATTCCGGGCCAAACGAAGCGCTGGCCGGTCAGTTTGATGCCAGTTTTGGCGCCAGGATGAGACCATGAATGATACCAGCGAAAGATATCAGAACGCAATGCTTTGGAGATTATCGGACGCAGTCGAGAATAGGACTTATCGCAGAGCAAAGAAATGTTGTGGTCTGCCAAAGCAACTTGCACTAATTGAAAAGACATGTTAGAATCGAGATTACCCAGTCTCAATCGATTCAATTCGGGGTCCGAACGCTGACTCAAAGCGATTCGAAAATAGTCAAGAGCAGGCTCTGAGGGCAAGATAGCACCAAGTGATGGCTGACAAGATCGGGAAAGAAAATCAGAAGCATTCTTTTCGCCAGGGACGTGAGCGACCTTGTTAGTCATCTGAGCTATATAATCCAGATAGCGTTGCTGACGTGGTGACCCAGCCAGTGTGTTGCTGTAGAACTTGTTAACTATCGGGCGGTGGTCTGTTTTGAGTGTGAACTCCAAAGCGTCCAAAAAGTAATGAAAGTGTTTCAAAGCGGCATAGCAAGCGTACAGCAGTTCTCTTTCAAAGACTGACCAGGATTTTTGAGGGTCAGATAGAGACTTGGACCAGAGGGCAATAGGCCGAGTAACATCGTCTTTAACCTGCTGTAAGACAGCACCAATGCGAAATCCGGATGCGTCTACAACGAGTTCGGTCTGGTCGTCAGGGTCAGGAAAAGCCAACCTTGTAGCCGAAGATAGCGCCTTTTTGCTTTCTTCAAAGCACTGAATCAGAGGGTCGGTCCACTTTAAAGACTGACATTTAGAATTTAAAAGATAGTATAGCGGTTGCAAAAACTCAGCGGAGTTGGGGACAAACTTTGCGTAGTATTGGTACATCCCTAAATATGATCGTAGTAGCTTCTTGGTGTTGGGCAGAGAAAACTCATCCACAACCTTAACTTTAGTCTGTGAAGGGAGCAAACCTTCAGGAGAAACATCAAATCCCAAGAATGACAGACTTTTGACGCCCATGTTGCACTTGCTCGCGTTCACTACAAGGCCATAATCCCGCAATCTTGCGAAAACGGTGTGCAGAGTTTGCAAGTGCTCTGAGTGACTTTTGGACATAATAATAACGTCATCCAAGTAGCAGAAAGTTTGCGGAATGCCAGCCACGACCTCATTCATTAGTAGTTGGAAATATGTCGAGCTGGATGCCAGGCCCATGGGCAAGTAATTGTACTGATAGTTTCCCAGAGGAGTCGTAATAGTGAGCTTATGACGATCCTTGGGATCGACCTTGATGTTGTAGTAGGCGTCAGCAATATCAAAGGAGGAAAACAGTGTGCACCCGTGAGCAAGTGACGTGAAGTCGCTCACATTGGGAAGGGCGTACTTGCGCGGCTTTAATATTTTATTGAGGCTTGTTAGGTCTGCGCACAGTCTCCAGCCTCCGGACTTTTTCTTAACCATCATTATGGGGCAAGACTATGCGCTCTGGCTTCTTTCCAGAACGCCCTGCTCGCAAAGTCTCTTAAGTTCGTCTTGAAGGGCCCTAAATTTATCGGGGCTAAGCCTTCGGGCTTTGCAGGAGATCGGTTCCTCAGTTGTGGTTTCAACAGAAGCAACCACTGAATGATCGGCATGCCGCTTTCGCAATGTCGGGTCAAACATTTCGGGAAAAGTAATTTTTAGGCCATTTAGAATTAAATCGTCGCTCTCACTATCGGTCTGTATGACAAATTCTTTACCCATATCGTCCTCGGGGTACCGCGGGCACTGTTCCACTTCAATCGATTCAGTCAGTATTTGAGCAGCCAGATCGACAATTAATTTGTGACAGGTTAAGAAATCGGCTCCTAAAATGCCATACTCCATGTCGCATACACAAAATTCGTGACCAAACAACCGCGAAAAGCCTACATCAATTTGTGCCTCAATACGTCCTAAGATAGGTACACGGCCATCGCCAAGAGCTCGCAAGGATGTGAGGATCGATGGTTGTACTTGTTGGTTAGCAACTCGGGCAACAGGAAAAAGAGATCGAGCAGCCCCCGAGTCGATTAGGAAAGTAGCCCCTGATATCTTGTCCACTTTGAGGAAAAGTGGATCGTCAAAGGAAAGCTGCGACTTGTTGTGAAGTTGCGAATTCTGAGGTCTAGAGATCATAACGTTGCGTGAGGTATCGCTGAAAGGACAGGGAGGATCGGTGCAGTTGTGTGCCCTATTACCAAATCTGGCGTGGTAGTGACATACCGGAGCCTGGGGCCTAGTGGGGTTTTCGCCTGGGGCCCTATTGTCGAACATAAAACGGTTGTTGTGTAATGCGAATCTCTCCCTTTGTCTACCTGTGGGCTGGTGAGGAGTGCTAGGAGAATCAGACACAAGATTGGATACTTCACGCCGCAATGAATCTAATTGTGTTTCGAGCATCTCATTAATTAACCGCTGATCGTTGTTTTGGCGCTGATTATCGGCGATGTCAGTGCGGAAATGCGGTTCCGAACGGTCACGACGAAAACGATCAAGCAAGCGATCAGCGTGGCGGGCCAGATCGTCAACACTGCCGGATTCATAGTGGTATAGCCCTAGTCGAATTTGAGGGTCGACGGATTCTAACAAGCGATGCCGAATTAAATCATTAATGAGACAGGAGTCGGCGTCGTAATGGCGTCCTAGACGCGTCTTTAAGCGCGATAAAAAATCGACGACAGTATCTTTGCCTCGTTCGCACTGATATAGCAGGGAGTGAGGCGATTCACTCTGTTCACTTGAGTAGCGATCAAGAAGAGCGGTTTTTATCTGCGAGTACGGAACTTGATCGCCTAACCGTTGCAAAATATCCGTAACTCTTGAAAGCGCATTTTTCAATCAATTTCAATCAATTTTCTGGACCCGCTTATCCTTGGGGGTCGCGGGGGCAGCAGCTCAAGTTGGAGCCTCCAAGCATCTCGATCCTCTGCAACAAAGGATAGATGCTCTGCTGGGATGCCAAGGCGAGACTAACTAAGATCTTCTACGCAATCTCGCCATCGAGTTCTGGGACGGCCTCTAGGCCTTCGACCAATCGGTGTTGAACAGAGCAGTTTTTTGGCTGTTCTTTCCTGGGACATTCGTGTCACATGTCCATACCAACGCAGTTGCGATCTTTCTAGTCGGAGAAGCAGCGCTTCGATGTTTAGAGATTCACGAATATCTGCACTTTTAACCTTGTCCAACAAGGTCAAACCGCTAATTCTTCGCAAGAATCCCATTTCGGCTGCTTGAACTCGAGACCTCACTTTCTCATTCATGATCCAACACTCATGGCCATAAGTCAGAATAGGAACATAGACCGATTTGAAAATGGATAGCTTTGCCTTGGTGCAAAGCTCCCGTTTCAGTACCACAGATCGGTGGAGCTGGCGCATTACTGCACTTGCTTTTCCGATGCGGATATCCAATTCGCTATTTTGTCTGCCGTCACTTGTGAATAAGACGCCGAGGTACTTGAATTTCTCTGACTGTTTTAGTGGTACTCCATCAATTTGGAGAGAGCACTGCTTTGGTTGTCTGGACAGGCACATGGTTTCTGTTTTTGTTGAACTGATTTTCATTCCGGCAACAGAGCATGCATCCGAAAACCTGTCAAGAGCTTGCTGGAGACCATTTTGGGTAGAGTCGAGTAGCACAAGATCATCTGCAAATAACAGACGTTGTACAGTGCATTCACCGATCTTTACTCCGCCACAAGACTCACTTTTCTTAACTATTCTATCCATATAAATAAGGAACAGAATAGGTGAAAGAGAGCAGCCTTGCCGTAGTCCCACACTTACTCTGAAAGGTTTGGTCGTTGCACTGTTTACACGAACACAGACCTCGGAATGCATGTACAGCGACTTAATGGCAGTTAGTAACTGGCCATCAATGCCATACTGCAACAGCACCGCCCAAAGCTTGTCTCTAGGAATGCGATCATATGCTTTTTCAAGATCAACAAAACATGCATTGACCTCTTTTGCATATTCCCACGACTTCTCAAAGATTTGCTGCAAGGCAAAGATCTGATCCATTGTGCTTCGGCCAGGACGAAAGCCACACTGAGCATCCGTTAGTTTAGGCTCGACTATTTCACGGCATTTCTTTTCAAGGCATTTGGCATAGACCTTACCCGGGACACTGATGAGAGATACGCCTCTATAATTGGTGTATTTTCTCTTGTCTCCTTTCTTGTGGATAGGTATTATCACACTAGTTTGCCATTGCTTTGGTGCTTGCCCAGTACTACACGCCATCTTACAAACACGAGTCAGCCAACGAACACCATAAATGTTCATTGCTTTTAACATTTCAGGTCTGATATCATCCTCACCAGGTGCTTTTCCAGTTTTCAATGATTTGATTACTGCATTCACATCTGCTTCGGTTATCTGAATATCTTCCCCAACCTGTTCTTCGTGAATTTGTATCGGTGTAGCATCAACTGGGTTTAAAAGATCACTAAAGTAGTCTCTCCACCGATTCAAAATAGCATCTTGATCTTTCAGAGTCACACCATTTGAATCTTCGATAAAGAGAGCGGCTCGAGATCTTTTTCCACGCAAACGGCGGATGGTCTGCGAGAACACTTTGTTTGCCGTTTTGAAATCATCGTCTAACCTTTCTCCAAATTCCTTCCAGGCTCTTTCCTTAGACAGTTTAACTTTTGTGGCTACCGTCTTACGTGCTTCAGAGTACTGCGAACGAAGTTCAAGTGATGACTTATTTGCAAGCCAGGCCTTACAGGCCACTTTTTTCGCACGAATAGCTTCTTTAACTTCTTGGTTCCACCAAGGAGTTCTTTTTTCACTACTCTTCGTCCCTCCAACACGCTTACGTCCACAACAGTTAGTAGCGGACGCAATGACTGCTGTTCGAAACAAACACCACTCAGTTTCAATGTCTTCAGTAGAGGTCGGAAGTTCTTTGAACTTAGATGCAATGTTGTCTGCAAATGCAGTTCGTACCTCTTTGTCAGCCAATGATTCCCATTTGATGCGATAAGTTTTTCGTGGTCGAAAAGTCTTTCGTTTTTTCAAGGGTTTCAAAGCTTTCAAAGTGCAGACAACTAGGTGGTGATCAGTTGACAACTCAGCCCCTCTTTTAACACGGACATCAGACACGGAAAAAAACAAGTCCGCCGAAACGATACAAAAATCAATCAGGGAGCGTTGTCCCAGAGAGTCTTTGTACCAGGTGTACTTATGAATTCTTTTGTGCTGAAAAAATGTGTTCATTACGCACAGCCCATTGATGGCACAGAACTGCAATAAACACCTTCCGTTCTTGTTAATGTCAGGGTCACCATGTTGCCCAATAACACCTTTCCAGGTTGCATTGTCGATGCCCACATGTGCATTGAAATCGCCCAAAAGGACAAGGGATTCTGATGAAGTTGCTTTTCCCAATGCAACCTCAACTTCCTCCAGAAAGGCTTCGTACTGTGATTCTATGTTAGGTGCGTACACCTGCAATATACACAGAGATCGCTCCTGCAGCCTTAGCTTTAGAAGACAAACCCTTCCTCCCAGTGGTACCCAGTCAACGACACATTCAGCTATGTTGGGGCTCAGAAGTAAGCCAACACCAGCTTGAGCAGACATTGCTGCATCAACACCTGAGTAGAAAATTTTCCACCCACCGTTCAACTCGACAGTTCCAGAACCCCGGCGCTTTGTTGATGCAATTCCCACAACATCAAGGCGATACTGTTGGGCTTCGCAAACAAGCTCCTGCTCTTTTCCTGTCAGTGACGAAACGTTCCAGTTCCCGATAGCTAGATCCCGGCAGTTTGGTCCAACTCTAGTACGTTTTCTGTGCGCTGCCCCCATTTGCCTCCCCAAACGCTTAGCGACTGCGTTGGTGGGTTTCCGGTGACGGTCAGCTTGTGGGGGAGACTGTAGCTTATTTTTCGAACGAGTCCCTCTGCCTAAAACTCGAACGCGGACTTTTTTATCCTGCGCGCCGTCCGATGCAGCATGAATATTGTTATTACAACTTTCCATTTAGCTACAGCATTGGATTGCTACTTGGTCTGTTTCTCTCCTTTGACCTTACCGCCATGGATGATCCTGATGGAAGTGATTAAACACTACCGACGGCGTTGCTCTAAGGATCATTGAACACTCAAACCTCCCCACCACGTTAAGGTGGCAATCCATAGGAGAGGAAGCGCATTTTTATCCTTGCTTAATGCAGTTACGAGGGATGCGTATTTACTGTGCTCAGAAGTCACCCCGTTGTCGCTGAATAACAATTCGATGGTTCTAAAATATCCGACCACATTCATAGGCCAAAAATCGGGAAGGTGTACTGAGTGCTGACTTAAATTTGAAGACAACTGCGAGTTCTTGGTGGATGAATTCGTGGAAAGTTCCAAGCGCCTTCTCGGTCTGGGAGGTGGGGACTCTATTGCAGAAACATCCTGACCGGCCACTGATTGAACTGGCGTTGATGCCGAGCAGGGATGCCCTGCACGTGGGTCGGAATTTTGATCAAATAAGGGACTGCCGGTTGGCCTACCAGTAAGGCGAGAAACACAGACTTAAAAGCAATTAGACCGCCAAAAATAAAAAATAGTATCGATGCTGTTAAGCCAAAGATTGCGTACTCGTATTGCAACATGCTCGAAGAGTTCACAGTTAATCCTTTACTCGTTAGTCTATAAATACTTCAATTGGCGGGCCTACCGTTTGTCAGCAGTTTCAGGCTTTAGCAGATTCATTGAACACTTCTCTTTTTTTTTTTGTAGATTTGTAGTTCGATCACGTCGGGGTTGCACAAATAAATGTCGGAATTCGGAAACTTGCTTTCACTGACACTCTTCAGATACAAGCATGCTAACGCGACACTTTAATCCAGTTGTAATAACACATGAAAAACCACCACCGAATCGTTACAAGGTTATCCGGGAAAAAGCGACCACGAGTCAGCTTACCAGTTATAAAACGCAGAAACAAGCATTGCGAATGTGACGCAACATTTCCTATTGTGACGCAACAACAGCATGTAAATTTCTAAAAATTTTCCGGGGGAGCATGCCCCCGGACCCCCCTAGAGCCTTTTTTGTTTCTCAATCAGCTTCAAATTAGTTTTTCCGAAAAAAGTATGCTTGAAAAATATATGGAAATTATGGCCCCCCCGTTTAAAATTTCTCGCTACGCCACTGGAATAAATGTCAAAACAAGCCTAGTTAGACGAACTATACCTGGTTGCAAAACCTGGTGAGGTAAGCAAGAAGTCCTTACATTTTAGATTCCTGACCAATCTTCTATCTATCAATTAAAGAAATTTACAATCTACAAACAATCTACCTAGCGGTTTTTTTGGTGCTTCTTGTTTGGGTCCAACAAAACATCGCAAAAAACGACAAAGAATAACAAAGAACTAAAAACACTGCAAAGAGCGACAACGGACTTTAAATTTATTACTAAACACCGCAAAGAACGACAAAGGACTTGGAATCATAGTCTCGAACATAACAAGGAACGACAAAGAACTTTAACAACTAAAAAGCAATGTCCTTCCTGGCCTACCGGACGGGAAGTCATGACGGTACCACAAAAGTTAAACTCTTTAACAAATATTTATGCGAAGAATGAGTGATCCTGGCAAATTCATTTGCCTAAGAGAATAAATGTTTCTTACCTGAGGGCGCCTTATGAAGGCTAATAGTAGAGGCGCCGTGTGTAAAGCTACGCAATATATAATATTTTGCATCATTATTTTGGTTAAATTACATGCAATATCATATATTGTTGCAATTTATGTATATTGCAAAAAAACACTTAAATCGCCTTTAAATTGCCATGGTGATATGCTAACAAAAACAGTCAGTGTTGCCCTTTCCCTTTTTCCATGAACTCATGTAGTGTACTGGCCTGAGGCGCTGTTGTACTGACTGTGCAGGGTGCGCTTATTGGTTTGGCTGAAACATTTTGAAATAAAGTGGCTTGGAGTTAGATTGATAAAATACTGTTATGATTGGTAGATACAATTGCGGACATATGCAAAAATATAGACGGATACGGTAGGCAAGTTATGAGCAAGCTACCAGTACCCATGCAGGTATCGGTACCAGCCATGTAGCAGTTGCAGGGTACAGAAAGTTGTCAGACTAGATAGCTAGACTCCCACGTGGTTTTGTGCTTATTATTCTTTTAGGTAACTCAATAAAACTAGTAATTTTGGTTTACCCAACCCATTCATCAGTAACTTGTTTCAGTGGCAGCAAAAAAGTATGGGTACTGTTAAGCTACTGGTACCAGTATCCTTTGGAATACCAGCAGCTAGACTAGACTAGACTACCGGTATGGGGGTATCAACTAGTATCAGCTCCCAGGTCCAGTTGAGTTAGGTTAGGATTAGGTTCAGTTAAGGTTAAAAAGGAAAAGGGCAACACTGACTGTTTTTGTTAGCATATCACCATGGCAATTTAAGTGTTTTTTTGCAATATAAATAAATTGCAACAATTTAACACATATTGCAGCAATATACATAAATTGCAACAATATATGATATTGCATGTAATTTAACTGTGACCACAAAGGTTAAACTCTTTAACAAATATTTATGCGAAGAATGAGTGATCCTGGCAAATTTATTCGCCCTGGAGAATAAATGTTTCTTACCTGAGGGCGCCTAATGAAGGCTAATAGTATAGGCGCCGTGTGTAAAGCTACGCAATATATAATATTTTGCATCATTTTTTTGGTTAATTTTGGTTAAAGACCCGACAGCGTGGCACGATCATCTGCCGTGGGTATTGATGGCGCTGCGAAATAGCCCCAAGGATGATTTGGCTGGTTTTTCACCCAACGATATGACACTAGGGCACCCTATTAGGCTTCCAGGAGAGTTTTTCGATGACACAAATGATTTTGAAGACACTGACACGGATTTGTTTGTTTCGCGCTTTGGTCGCTACGTTTCATCGCTGCGCTTTATGCCTCCCCGACGAGTGAATCGCATTTGGATAAGTCCCTTTTTGCGCTAGAAACTACTCGCGTGTATATTCGTCGTGACGCTCATAGGACGCCCCTTCAACCGGTGTATGAGGGCCCCTTTAAGGTGCTTAAGAAGTTTGCTAAATATTTCGTTGTTGATTTACGACGACATGTCGACAACGTTTCGATCGACCGTTTAAAGAGCGCTGCGCTTAGCTTTCAAAACCTAAACTCGAGTCACCCTGTCGCTGAAAACGAATCAGAACTGCTTGAACCGATCAGTGGGGCTGTTGATGTGGATAATTGTGTTGGCGAGGTGGACTCGATTGAGGCTGGATCTGCAGATGATTTTTCCCAGAACGATTGCCAATTGCCACTGGGAACACATGCTGACCCCACTCCGGGTGTATCCTCTAGGGGCAGACCCCTCAGAAGGCCCAATAGGCAGAGCCGTAGCAGCCGCCCCCCAAACCCCCCAATTGGGGGGGGGCCACACTGCCAAAAGGGGCCCCAAATTGTCTTGAAGGACCCGAAGTTGCATCAATTCAAAAACAAAGTTTTGCTTGGCGAATGGGATTTTTTGCGCTCAGATTCTATATATTTCAGTTTTAAACTTATCGCTATCGTTTACTTTCAAATAGCGTCATAAACTGCATAATGATGTCATAAACAATACACTGTGGGTAAGAGTGCGCGTAGGACTTGAAAAAGGAGGCCGGTGCAGAGTTGGATGCAATCATTTTTCAAAGCTTAAATTCAAATTCATTCCTCTTGCAAAAATTAAATTCAAATTCATTAACACCTTGTGAGCAGATTAAAAATTTTATCTATTTATTTTTTATTTATTCGCAATTTTATTCTCCTATCACGAAAAAGCGACGGGGCGCTATACGAGCTCGCTTAGGAGTTGCCGACCATCGGTCTACCACACCTAGATGGGGTAATCCCGTTTAGTGCCTTTCCCAGCAGCACAACAAGCGAACTTGCCGCTTGTTTCGCGCTATCCATTATGCTGAACGTCAACCAAAAAAGCTGTGAATACCAATTTTCAAGTCACTGGTTTGACTGGACCCGGAATTGAATCCCGGAGTCCACCAATCTAGAAGCAAATGCTCTATCCACTCGGCCATCCGATCGGTAAATTAAATTCAATCCTACCCTATTTCTGTGTCAGCAACCATAATCTGACATCGAATACAAAAGTCCATTGAAAAAGGATTTGCTAGTTTGAAAACGTGTGCTTTTGAAATAGCGCAGGAATTGGACATTGGTCCGGTCTTCCTCAATCAAAAAGTAAAAAAAAAGAGAATGAAAATAGAAAAAGAGAATGTTTAGTTACGATGCAAATCTATATCGTACAGCTTCTGAGGAAGAGATTCAAAGCAAACTTTTTAAAACAACTGGTGGACCAGGCTATTATGTCGATACTAGAAAGTTTTAAGCTGACATGTGATGTCGCTTCTGTCTTTGCATTGCTGTTTACACCCAGCAGCTTCGTGCATGAACAGCCATTGTCAGCAATATGATCTGGCAATACCGCACGCAGGTTCAGATTCTTTGCGACGGGTTCGATTCACGGCTGGAGTCTATTGCATTTGATATTTATATCAGATGGTTGCTGATTAGAACGACACAAGCTCGTTTGGCAGTCTCCCTTCAACACCGTTGAACTTTTAATTCAATAGTAATACCTGTAAGTGCTCGCTTGCCTTGCTTCTCGAGTCTATAAAATGCGTTGTTACTGTTACCAGTGCTGAACAAAGCTTCAGAAAACTGAAATTTATTAAAACGTTTATTACATCTAATATGGCAAACAGCAGACTATCTTTTTTCTTTCCATTTGTTGGCATTTCTATCCACCTATCACAAAAAGCAATGGGGCGCTACACGAGCTCCCTTAGGAGTTGCCGGCCATCTGTCTACCTACCGCACTTAGATGGGGGAATCTCGTTAAGTGTTTTTCCCAACGGCACAAGCAAACTTGACGGCTTTCTTAACACTATCCCTTTAATGCTGAATGTCTAGTTGGAAAGCTGTGAATACCAATTTTTAAGTCATTGGTTTGACTTGACTAGTGATCGAACCCTCAGTCTATTCCCTCCTTCAGGCTCAGAAGCACACGCTCTATCCACTCGGCCATCCGATTGGTTCTTCGCTGGCCATGTTGTCAATCGAAAGTTAATGCGCCCGATCTCCAGATTATGATGCTGTCAAAAGAACATCTGTGTACGAAAAAGTGCGCTTAGCTAGACCGGAGATTTTCAACCTATTGGCCATGGCCCAACAGTGGGCCACAGAGCTTGACTAGAGAGCGACATCAGCATTCCCTAATCATGCCATCACGATGACTTTGTACCTTTTAGCAAAAGTTATTGGGCCACCATCATATTTTATCATTTTAGTGGGCCATGAGCAGAAAAAGGTAGAAAAACCCTGAGCTAAACGATTTTAATGGAAAATGAATTGGGTGTAACAAACTTGTCTTAAAATTACACCTTTTATTTTTACACAGTGATAACGCGTTATATGTTTTAATTTTACCACAGTATTCGCATTGTGGTGAGAAACTGAGTTGTTACCCCTGGAAAAACCTAAAACAATTCATATCGAAAGCTAAGTATTAGGGACTTGAAAGGTTTTTTGGGGGGGGCCCAAAGTTGAGCTGCTACGGCACTGCCAATAGGCTGCAGGATTACTGCGTTAATTGGCCGTAGTCCCCTTAGTGATGTCGAATGCAAGTGGCGGAAATCGAGCTCAGCTGCGCTGGTGGTGAACTTTTTCGGACCTGGTGCCAGCGGGGCCTCCTGGCTCCGGGCGTGTTGGAGTGCTCTACCAAGTGGGTTTGCTCCGCCTTGTGCATTCGTCACATGATCTTGTGCAACTGGAGTCTTGCTGAAGTTTTGTTCAGTTTTATGTGATTTTCGTTTTTCGAGCTCGTTTTCTGTTTGACGACCAATCAAAGATTTGAGTTTTCGTTTCTCGTTTATGGTTTTGTTATACGCCTGAACGCAATGGTGTAAAAAGTATTTTGAAACTGTACTTAAGTAAAAGTATTGTTACTGACGGCAAAACTACTCGAAGTAAAGTAGAAAGTATTGACTAAAAAAAGCACTTACGTAAAAGTAAAAAAGTAGTCATTTAAAAATTACTCAAGTAAAAGTATAGCGTTCTAAATCGTTAAAGTTTCAACTGCACACTTGCTGATGATGAGTTGCGTTGAAGGTGGCAAAATGGTAAACCAAAAAAATTATTACCGCTCACATAGCCGAGAGGATAAAGCGTCTGCTTCTGGAACGGTAGACTCGGGGTTCGATTCAGAGTGGGGTTAAACCAATGACTTAAAATTGCATTTATTTGCATTAGTGGCATATTTATTCTCCTACCACGAGAAAGCGATCAAAGCGCTATGACGAGCTCGCTTGAAAGTTGCCGGATACCTGTTTACCACACCAAGATGGGGGAATCCCGTTAAGTGCTCTTCCCAACGGCACAACAAGTAAACTTGCCGGCTTGTTCTCCACACTGTCCCTTTAATGCTGAACGTCAAACAGGAAAGCTGTGAATACCAATTTTAAAGTCATTGGTTTGACCCGACTCGAAATCAAACCCGTATCTACAGCTCCCGAGGCGGACACTCTTACCACTCGGCCATCGGAGGTGTAAAAGTAGGTATTTTTTGTGGCTTTCCTGCATGACACTTAGCATCAAAGGCGACAGCGTGAAAAACCAGCCGGCAAGTTCATTTGTTGTGCCGTTCGGAACCACACTTAGCGAGATTTCCCCATCTCGAAGTGGCAGACAGGTGGCTCGAAACTTCTAAGCGAGCTCGTTATAGCGTCTTTATCGCAAAGAAGGATAAACTTATGAATAAATAAGCATTAAATCAGAAGCGGAAACCTGCTAAATTCTGGTATCACTTCAATTTTAACTTTGCAATTTGCTTTTTTTCATAATTAAGGTTGAAAGAAAAATTCGATAGTCAGTAGTTTTGCTGCTAGACCTGCAGGTTTATGGAATTGGAATGAATATATTATTAAAAAAAATTTTAAGGATTTTCTGTAACTTGCGGTCATGCGGTTACGGTCGCGCAGTAATTACAGGTAACAGTGACATTGGATGCGACGCAACTTTGCAAAGCAAGATTTTAGGTGCAACGAGGGATTTTAAGTGAGACTATTTACTCAAGGACATCTTTAATTGTACTTTTCTAAAATAAAAACTACTCAAGTAGTGTTACTTCATACTAAAAGTACTTGAGTAAACGTAAAAGTAGCCCAAAAAAAAACTACTCATAAAAGTACTCGTTACCGAAAAAAACTGCTCAAGTAATCAACTCAAGTTAAAGTATTTCGTTACTTTACACCACTGCCTGAACGTCTGTTTCGTTTGTGGATACCTTGAATCTTGCTACATACCGAGCAGCCGGACCTTTTATTTTGAAACTTTGCGATCCAAGCCTGCATCCAAGAGTAGCTTCCAGATATGAAAAATGCGCATTATCGCATTCTAACCTCATTGTCGCCATGTTTATGAGAATGTTACCATGACACGGTTTTAACGCGCTTCATATTATCCTGTTCAGTGCACAGCACCAATACGCTTCAGTTTATTCCATAGTGATGGAACCCGACTACACGAGCAAATGTCTTGTTAAATACTGGCCAATGATATGATTAAATGCCAGCTAACATGTGCTTTTACAACATTTTGTTTACATGGCAATCTCTGTTTAAAGCGTCAAATTATGACTTTAATTCAAATGAGAGCTTTGTTTTTTACGACAATTTTGTTTTGAGAAACGCACCGTGTGGACTTAATTTTGAAGGAGTGTTTTGGGGAGGAATGTTGCCTCACAATAGGAAATGTTGCGTCACATTCGCAATGCTTGTTTCTGCGTTTTATAACTGGTAAGCTGACTCGTGGTGGCTTTTTCCCGGATAACCTTGTAATGATTCAGTGGTGGTTTTTCATGTGTTATTACAACTGGATTAAAGTGTCGCGTTAGCATGCTTGTATCTGAAGAGTGTCAGTGAAAGCAAGTTTCCGACACTGTAATGGCTATTTTATTGCTTTTTGAATAATTTTCGGGCAAATTTTGTTTAAAGTTTATGACCCTAATTCTGAATGCTTCGCCAAATATGATGTAATTTGTTCGCACATTTTCGATTATGCTTACTTGAGGCGTAAGGCTTATTACTATAGAAGGGGTTCGAAATTAAGGAAAAATTGTATGCATCAAAAACGTTTTTGAAAATGGCTGGTGAGAGGATGCTTGCCCTTCATTTTATATCCCTGGTGGTGGAGGGCGTACTGCGTGTTTGCATATCACCAGCATGGTGAAAAAAGCTATCAACGGTAGAATTTCGAAAACTTCATTAGCTTTGTTTTAGGCAGGTTTTTGTTGCACAAACGAAGCGAGGGTTTTAGCATTTTCTTAATTCATACTCTCAATCTTAAATAACTTATGATCTGAAAAAAATTTTTCAAAATCTTTGAAAAATTTTTCAAAATCTTTGAAAAATTTTTTTTCAAAGATTTTCGGTTAAATTTTTTTTCAAAGATTTTCGGTAATCTTTGAAAAAAAAAAGATTACTTTAACATAATTATTCCTATAAGTGCTTTCATTAACGCTCATAAAAAGCTGCTGACGTGCTGTAATGTTGACGAAAAAATTGATAAGCTGTTCTGTAATAGGCGCACTAAAAAGGTTGTTCTTGATTAGTTTGCGAAAGAAACCATAATGGCTACAAGATAATATTGTAATATGTGTAATAGGCTAGTAGTAGTAGTAGTAGTTTATTTTATTTAACGACCAGAAAAACACCTAACAAAAACAAGGAACAAAAACAATGGCCGAAAAACAGGTTACAGCGACAAAACGATATACGTTTATCGTTTTGTCGCTGTAACCTGTTTTTCGATATATCTGTTTTTCGATATATGACAAAACGATAATAGGCTATTGCACTTCGTATGCTTTTGAAAAACTAACAAATAATATGCAGAAAAGTATCGCCGCAGTCTGCACCCACAAGCTCCACGTATAAAAACATTTAACTTCTTACGGTACTTATTATTGGGGGAGACGTTTAGGCATCGCCCACCCAGGACATCATTTTTTTCTTTTCTGGGGACGACGACTATTTTCACTGGGGGAACATGTCCCCCCACCCACTACTTCGCACTCTGTTACTCTGTGGGACTCAAAGGCAGTAATTGAGCGTGCTGAACACAGCACAAGAAGTCTACACTGGTACTGGTCGTTTTACGCTAGCCTACTGATCAATATTGGTATTGTTTTGTTTTTTGAAGCTGTTCTTTTGGTTTACTGTTTTTTTCATTTTATATCGTATAAAATATTGAACGGAAAATTCAACAGTAATTGAGGGAGACTGCGAAGTGAGCTTGTGCTCTTCGAGTCAGCAGCCACCCGTTACATGCCAAATGCGATCGGCTCCAGCCGTGAATCGAACCCGTCACGTAGGATCTGCCACCTGCGCGCGGTACCGCTAGGCCATGTCGCTAACAAAGCTTTCGCTGAACTTGAAAAAGAGGGCCCCGTTATTAAATTAGCCCAGGGCCCCATGTACTGTTTATCCGCCCCTGATTATACCTAC
This sequence comes from Trididemnum miniatum, assembly GCA_964006365.1. Classification (NCBI taxonomy): domain Eukaryota; kingdom Metazoa; phylum Chordata; class Ascidiacea; order Aplousobranchia; family Didemnidae; genus Trididemnum; species Trididemnum miniatum. The sequence continues at coordinate 7,073,200 of OZ023233.1, read as the reverse complement.
TATTCCACAAATAATTTTAGCGTAACTTATTTTTGAGATTATCTAAAACCAAAAGTTACTAGTCTTTATTTAAGTTTTGAGATGTGAAATTGCCACAACACAAAATTTAACCAATCCTTAAAAATCTATTTTGTAATGTAGCTAAAAACTTTTACTGCAGTAGCTTAAAATGACATTTTTCTTCGCAACTTCACACTGCGCTGCCATTGTGCGTAGAAGCTAGTCACGTGGTGCATCTTTTAACCGCCAAGCAGAATAATTATTCCCACAGCGTTCGAAGTTACTTCAGTGTCTCTTCGGTCCCACATTTCCCCTATAATACAATGAAACATTACCAGCTTTTAGGAAAAGATATCTTGCAGCCATTATAAAACGCTTCACTCTTGGAAACAATCATTGGCTTTTATCGTAGCCTACTAAGCCGAAAGGGTTAACTTGTTTGGCACTTGATAACTGTTCTCGCGAATATTCGGGAGATTATTTTCCTAGGAACGTAGCACGGAATGCACAAGAGATGAGCTTTTATCTGGATAATTTATTACCGATTATCGTAATTGCTGAAAATTTTGATTCAATTACCAATATTGATTTTAAGCAATATATTTTATCGCCGATGAACTATTGCGATAAACGATTATTCATTCCTACAATGTTCAAAACTTCAAAGTTAAGAGAGTTGGCGCTATGGATAAAATATACGGTGTCCTTTAAGTCTTGTTAAAAATAAAAAATCTCTCTTTTGCCGCGGTGTAATCTGTAAATTACTCTCTTTTCTTGAAAAACCAACGAAAACATTTTTGCAATGAGACTTACAAAAAAAAACTTAGTCAAACACATTGGCGATAATTTATCGATTACCAATATCGCTTATAAAAAGATTGAGATAGTCTATATCGATTATCGGTATCGTCCTGGGATTTTTCGAAGTTATCGATTACCGTTATCGCTTTAGTAGGCTTACAGAAAGATTTATCGTGCCCATCATTGGGAATTCCGATAACCGAACATTCGCGAAAAACTTGCGATCCCCGAAATTCGGCGTTGAAGAGCAAGGAATAACAGCTTCAAAACAACAAAGCGATTACTTGGGAGTGTATTTTGTATATATTTTTGTGAATAGTTTGCTTCAGCGTATAAATGATCTCATTTTGCTCAATGATTTTGCATTTTGCTTTTTTCGTTGATAATTTTTGAAGATAGCACATTGTGATTTCAAGGTTTGTGGTGGCAGTTGCCTCGGTGAGCTTTGCTCTTGCCCTGCATTCCACGGCTTTAGATTATGTAGCGCATTTTTAACGTGTGATGCGTTACTGTGTGCTATATTTTCTACCTGCCGAATAAAACATGTTCTGTTCCAGCCGAAGTCTCAGCCGCGAAAAGCGGAGATTTTGGAAAAAAAGGCTTTTTTGAACATTCTGTATAGCTCAAAAACGATTACAATGCAAAGCGTAGGCCTAAGCCTAATTCCATTTAAATTGTGTAACCCTGGTGCGGCAATTGTATTTGATTTGCACCCTTTCAACAAAAGAATTTTCAGCATTGAAGTTTTACTGATGTTACCATCAACTCGCATTACGATTTAAAAAAATAACGTCAGCATTCTAGGGCTGAGCAGCATCTGCTATTTCTGCATGCAGTATAGCGCCTCTACTGGTTCAATTCAAGTAGCGGCTGCAAATATCTATTCATTTCTCACAAAGCTTGGACATTTCTCATCCTGAAGCACTGTGTAGAGTTCACTACTACATTACGCACAATTGCACATGCTCCTCAGCAGCACTACTTTGGTCGTACGTCGGTTGCTACCACTAAGATGCAAATGAATATTGACGCCTGAAGTCTTGAGCCTACAAGCTAAAATAAATGCGTAGATTCGGCCAATTAAGACAATCTTGAACATTGGCCACTGGGATCAATCAGAGTTCAATTTCATTACAGCGCTCTTATGCAGCAAGAAAATGGTCACGTAGTATGTTGCTAACCCAACTTAATGCGATTGTAGAATCACTATGCGCAGTATTGGCAATAAATAATAATGCCATAATTAGGTCGGACCGGGATTGCATTAACAAAGCTTCAAGAATTTCAAAAGAAAAATGTTGGTCATAACCGGTTATTGACCATGCCACCTCTAACACAAGGCAAGCTGCTTTTTACTCAATCGTCTGATGACGTCATCACCTATGTAATCAATTGTTCTGAGTGGGTTTGTTACGAGCCGCTCTAACACTGATCTCTGGACTGTCGTACTTTCCACTCTCATATGATGAGCATTCAACTGAAACACGCCAAATTGTTCGAGAACACAACATAGTCGCATAAGTTCGTTATTTTATTTACGCCACAAGAGCCGAAGCAGTAGAGCTTTCATATTTCCAATTAGGAGGAAGCACACTCTTCGTTTTGTAATATCTGGCTAGTCTATGGATACGACTTTCCACCAAAATCAGGCGAAATTTGCAGTCAGTGTCCTAACCAAAAAAAAAAAAAAAGATATTAAGTGGGAATGCTCATTGTCATCTACAAAGCTGCTGTATTTCAACAGGTCTTGGTCTCGCTGAGAACCCAATAAATGAATCAAAGCTCTTATCACAAATCAAATTACAGTAGAACCTCTACTAACGAAAGACTCCAGATACGAAATTTCCAACTTACGAAACGTCTTTTTGTAGAAATTATGTTTCGAATAACGAAAGAATGTTCTAGTTACGAAACGCCGTGTGTGTTCATTTTGAAATTACTGTACTGTACTGTGTGTGTATTGAAATAACCGTGTGTGTTCATTTTCGTACATTCCGTTCTGTCAGCTGTGAATCGTTTGCCGCTGCCTACCACCTCCGTCCTCCCGTTCACAGCTGACTTCGTATAGCGTTTCTACTTACGAAATTTTCGGCTTACGAAACGGCTTCCGGAACGAATTAATTTCGTAAGTAGAGGTTCTACTGTACTTATCAAAGGTAAAAATCAAATATTACGTTTTTCGCTTGCGACAATCGCTGGAAATGGAGCGATATAGGCGTGCCCCTTCAAAAAGCGTTTGCAAAAAAGGAATTCTTCGGCAAGTTCCGCCAAATCGTATTCTCAAAAACTTGTAAAAAGAAGATAAACCTAAAAACGCTTCGCGTTCGCAAGCAATCGATTTTCCCTTATTTTATGAAATGACATAGACGTGACATTAAAGGGGAACTGAAGAGCAAAACTGTTTTTTCAAAAATGGCGTTAAAAATTACACTAAGTTCTATACTGACAGCAGAAATTTTCAATCATTTTTAATTAACCAGAAATTAAACGTTGAACTTGTGATGATGACGTCATGGAGGTCCGCACGTTCCGCACTACTGCACGCACGCAACTACGGAAACCTTACCGCTGTCTGTAATCCACGCGTTTTTCAATGACGTCACAGACCTCGATGACGTCATCATCACAAGTTTAACGTTTAATTTCTGGTTAATTAAAAATGATTGAAAATTTCTGCAGTCAGTATAAAACTCAATGTAATTTTTAACGCCATTTCTGAACAAACAGTTTTGCTCTTCAGTTCCCCTTTAACTTTTTTTAACAAATCATTCGGTGATATTGGCGTGCCCTAGCAAAAAAAACATATATATATAATCCTCGGCAAAATCACATGGCGACTATGCAAGTCCTTTTTTGCAACCGCTTTTCGCAAAAATACGCCCGTATCACTACAAATGAAAGCTATTTACATTACATACTTTTTGATCGTCAAGCCAAACCAGAAACTGTTGATTGTAAGGTTTTTAATTAATATTTTTTGCCCAAAGAACCCTAAATCTGAATTGAAAGGTTCACATAACATTAAAAATGTTTGCAGTAGGTTCAAGAAGCTGAAGAAGCGAAGCAACACAACTTTACACATATATACCTTTCTATTGCGTTCCAAATGTTTTCGCATTGATACTGCCTTTTTAATAAGATGATACAGATCCTCGGGTAAATCTGGAGCAAGACCTTTTGCTTTAAGGATGCGCAAAATCTGATTACCAGTCACAAGGCGCACCTGCACAAAAACATCAGAAAATATATCAACCCTCTGTTATTGCCATTGCATATTGAAATAATTGGAGCACGGCAAGAATATGGCAGCAACAACAACAGTATGAAATCTGCAAAAACCTTTCAATACTGTGCCAGACGCAACTATTCTCAATGAGCAAGTAAGACCATCACAGCCAAACAAGGTTATGCATATCAAAAACACGCAATCCAAATGTAAACAGTGGGTCTACTTCGCAACTATGTATAGCAACCTACGATTGTAATTACAAAGCTTACAGCGAATAACCACTTCTCACACTTCGATGACAAATATACGGTATTACCGTAATAATGATACTAGGGTAAAAAATGATAAAATGTGAAATTAGGCTGAAAGCATCAGTTACAAAAATGCACAAGATCACCGGAGAGAACAAAAAGCCTGCCTAAGGTAATGAAATATCACATGGAAGCACCCGTCGATAACCGGCAACCAATCTTTGTAAATTGTGCATTTCTTGCTTTTCCACAGCGATTTAAATCTACAGGTGCAAAAAGCGCAAGCGACGTTCATTGGAAGCATATAATCGCATAGCACAGTGCGGGTTTCATGCAGAGCCGATGCAATTATATTTCTTAAGGCACCTGCGCAACACCTTGTGAATCCCTCAATCGCACACCGATTTGTGAAGGTCGGAGGCCTTTCTTGGCAAGTTTGTAAATTTGCTCTTTTACATCATCAGCACTTAATTTCAGCCACTGTAATCACAAAAAGCGATATTAACCAGACACATAACAAATAGAAATAAAAAGCGATGAATAAAAAACATATAATGCATCAGAGCTTTTTCAAAAGTTTCGCCACAAATTTTAACTTAACAACCAATATATTAAGCTTTACAACGGTAGATGATGTTGAACTGGAAAACAAATAAGTAACAACATTAAAAAAACTAGCTACATGAATAGAATTTCTTGATCTTGAGTTTCTGCAACTTAAAAAAGGTAAGCTAACCCAAAGCACAAGTTACATGGAAATGCACAATACACGTTAAGCGAGCCTCTATCTCCTCTAGCAGAATGCACAATAACTATGGTCAGCCAGAGCTAGATTAATTGTTTGCATATAACTTTTCATTTGATCACTTAAAAAAATCTGCATTAACTTGAATGGTTCATTAACTCACTAAAATGCATACAACCCGCAAGAGTGATCACGCATGCAAGTAGTTTACAATATAACAACATGGTGTCACCATCTCTTCATGATTAGTTAAATCCTCTCACATACACTATTGTAGTTTTAAAGGTTGCCAAAGCATTTGCTACACGATCGGTGACATAATTATAAGTCACCATACTTTCAAATACATTCTGGCAATTGTGCCGATGTTGAACACAATCAGTTGTAAACTGAAAAACGATGACGCAACAAAAAAGTTTCCGAGCTCGTTTTTAGGGCCATCTCAATTAAATTGACGTTAGAATTTAGGGTCAGGGCAAGACAATCTTTGGAGTTAGAACATTGATTAAAATCAAAGTTAAAGATAAGGTTGGATTGACTTTGTAGCAAACTTTTCAAATGCAAATTTGCCCTTCGGGCTTCAGATTCAGGATAGAGTTTAGCCAAGCTTTGAGTGAAGTTTGAAGTTGAAACTTGGGCCAGAATTTTCTGCACCAAATCCTCTAGCAACCATCACAAACTATAAGTACCAGTACGTTTGAAACTATTTAAGCATACGAAAAAGTAAAAGTACTACGCAGTACAACTGATTTTTTCCAACACTTTCATTCACATTGCTATTCAAGTTTTACTTGTAAAAGTAACGAAGTTACGCATATGGTTGCACTAGCAATTTAAGTGGAAGGGAATCACACCAATTTGTTTTAGAAACATCTTTCTCTGTATATAATCGCCACTTGTCTCAGCCCTTAATGCAAGCACCATATTATTTATTAAATTCAGACTCTTACACGTACTGGTAGTGATAACCAAGATAACATCAATTAATTTGCTAGATTTACATACCGTTGGAACGCTGCGACGATAAGGCAAAGATGATGAGGATTTTCCCTTTCTATAAAAAAAGAAAGGTTTTCATTATTAAAAATTTGAACACACACTGGTATGTGTTTTGCATCATAAGATTATATTTAGCATTTTTGTGAACACACCGGTATACAATAAGCTAACCGTGAATTTTTTGTGGAGTGGGTCAACAGCGAAAATTCAAGAGCACTAGGCCAATAGTGATTAAGCGAAAAATCTTCAATATTCAGCCTAGACGAACACGGACAACTGACCGCCAAGAAAACTCACCACCATGCAAAGTGACCGCCGCGACAATTGACCGCCAAAAACAGCTTTGTGCGCTATATAATTTGACAAAGCTCAAAAACAGGCTCACAGCGGGGAGTAACAAGGCTTGAAAACAATTACAGCTTTGTTCGCTGTATGATTTGACAAGGCTATTACATCCTGGGCAAATTTTTCAATCAATTCCGATGTTCAAGTTAGGGTTTAGAGATCGAAATTCGAAGCCTCAATTCTGAAGTTAGAGTTATAGGTTAGGGTTAGGCTTGGTTCAGTTGGGATTAGGTTTGGTTAGGGTTAGGTTTGATTAGGGTAAGGGTTAGAGACGGGTTATGTTCGGTTAGGGTTTGTTGTAGTTCTTCTTGACGAAAGTTCTTGCTAATAAATTGGGCGTTTTTGGCAGTCAGTTTGCATGACGGTCAGTTGACTCGCGGTCAGTTGTCATGTACCGAGCCTACATACCACCATGCATACGAGTCAGATATAACTAAATGCCTAATAACTTCATATGTTTATCACTGATAAATACCAAAGAATGGAAAGATGACAGTCCTCACGTATCGTACTCTTGTGCACTGTTCCCTATACCCTGATACTGGTACGGTAAGTTTTCAGCAAGAGCGAACTAGCCCAAACATAAATTTATGGCAGTGTCTAAATCCACAGACTGCTTTGTTTGTTTCTACATATGATGTTGCTGCCACACTTGACCAGTTTCCATCATCAAAACGCTGCCAGGGCATAGCTTTGGTATGAAATAAGGAAGATGCTCAGAATGGAATGGAATATTAGAAAAATAGAATGGAAAATCGTCTTCCATACTTGCCTAATTCTGAGTTACACATTTTAAAACCGATCACCAATCACAAATCAAATGTGGTGGGTTTGCCAATATGCCAAAAGCGACAACAAGACTATCTTTGCAAACCACAGTATCTGGCCTAAGATTATGGCGACATAAATTTTGTTTGCTTGCGTCAAGCAAGTCAGCTGTTCAATGATGTCAATCAGAAATATACCATGCATTCACAATGCAGTAAAGCAAAAATTGCTTAAAGAATGAAGCCAAATTGCATATAGCTAATTGGTAAAATAGCAACAGGACATTTTCGACAACATAGATTCAGCTGTCATCATCAGCAGTGCAGGTATCTGCTAGGCAATACATATCGCAGCCTTGCATATGCTGCTGGTGATGACACCTGATTGAGCTAAAGTTATGTTGTCGAAACATCTTCTTTACAAAATATTTTGGCCTAACTTTTTCTCCTCTAACCAGCTAACTTGCATTGTGTTTCATTACGGTCATCTAGAATTCAGATAAGTGACTTCAAACATATTGATTACCTTGCGGTAATGCAGTAAAAACTGAGAGATATAATTTGCTGATTTTGCGTTGCCCCGACTACGTTCAACATCAAAATGAATAAAAATGGAGTAATCACATATGTTGTCGCCTCCTGTGCATTGATAAACACATTTTAATGCAGTTTTAACCGTATTATTGTGATTTCACAAATACTGTAATTATTACAATAAGTAACTTCGCCACAGAAACTTCATCACACGGTAACTTCCCCACACTTTGAGAAGGTGAGGGAAGAGGTGGGGACAATGGAAAAATGTGTTCGGGTGTGGGGGGAGGAAGGAAAGATGTAGGAAGAGGTATGAGAGGTGTACGAAAGTGTGTTGGGGAGGTAAGGGGAGATGTCAGGAAAGGTGAGGGAGATGTGGGGAAGTGTGTTGGGGCTCCACACCCTAACAGACTTCCCTACAACTTCCCCACATGCCAACATATTTTCCCACTCACCCCATACACTCTCCCACACCCCTCCCTACACATCTTTCCTTACTTCCCAACACACTTCTCTACACCTCCCCCTACACCCCAACACGCTTCCCACTCACTCTATGCACTCTTTACACCTCTCCCCACAGTTTCGATTATGTGGCGAAGCTATCATGTGACGATGTTACCTTAATCAGTTTAACTGGAAAAGCCCGATAAAATTTTTTACTACAACCGGGAATTTATAGTCTTGTTTCTATGTAGGCAATGTAAATTTTCGATGTATGAAAGTGTGGCGAAGTTACTGGCAACCAATTTGAGCACGCACACAAGGCTTGCATTATGTTTAATCCAGCGGTTTTGATTGCTGACCATTAATTGTGAGATCTCAGTTCAATTCTCAAACTAACCAAATTTGACACAGTGTTCAGGTGTTGCCAGCAACGAGCCAGTCACCACCGATGTGACATTTATGCAGGACAAGTTGTTGGTGCTTGTTCGTGCTTACAATTACTGGTACAGAATATATTGTTAAGAAGGGTTTTTCTTTTTCCCAGATTTATAACTTCCCAGGAAAATTCTTGGGATTACCGGGATTCGGAAAGTTTCCAGAGTTTGATTAATTGGACACAAGTGGAGTGACAAACACATTTTTTAAAAATTGTATGTATCATTTTTTCAATCAGCTTTACAATGTCCCCCAGACGTTGGTATGGCAAATTTTAGCCCCCCTACTTAAAAGTACTTTCAACGCCCTTGCCGGTATGTCATTGAGAAATGTGCCTAACACGTGCACCAGTGTGTCTCTCTAGAACAGTGGTTCTTAAACTGGGTTCGATCGAACCCCTGGTGTCGGTTGCAGGGGTTCAGTGGACATCAAGAAATTGAAGGCACCTACAATTAGAAAAACGCAACGTGGTCTAATTTTTTATTTTGCGCAAAACTAATGTGTAGTCTCTAGTGATTGATATCATGAAGGTAAGTTTTTCATAACTAGACAAATATTGCGTTTTGCACAACCTTGGGTGTGCACTGCGCAATTATTACATAACTTGAAACAGGTGCAAGGCACTACAAAACTGTTTGCAGTACCTGCATGCTTTGCTGATGATGACAGCTGAATATGTGTTGTCGAAATGTCCAGTTTTGAGATTTACAGTGGCGTTATTTCTCCTCCTTCAGCTATTTTCGTCCCATATTTATTGTATTCCGAAGTACTGTTAATACTTTACTTGAACTTGTAACCCTATGGCTAGAAGACTACCATTGTTAGATTTTGTGCTCTACTCGTTTTAAAACATTTTTTAACTTTAATTTTAGCAGGGGTTCGGTGAGCACCTGCACGAGACTTGAGGGGTTCGGTAGCATAAAAAGTTTAAGAACTACAGCTCGAGAATGAGAAATTTGAGAAAAATGCAAAATTTTTGGACAAACTTTACTGATTTTGAACCAGAAATTAATATTATGAAATGCAAAACCGAAAAACTTAAACAAAAAACTTGAATATTTTAATGCAAGACTGCAGCTTGTATCTTGGAAAAGCAAAATTGATGCAAAAAATTTGTAAAAAGGGTCCTCAAAGTAGCGAAATCTTTGGGCAAAAATTTCAATGAATTTATCATTTGGGCGAATTCGCACTAGTCAAAATCCTAGAGGGAACACTGACGTGCACAGATAACATCCACTTATATTAAAAATCAAAAATAGAAAATACCACAAATATTGTCAAAAAAGCTCTATATAGGCTACTTGCAGAGTTTGAAGAGTTGATTAAGATCAAGAGTACCGGTATGATACATTTTTAAACCGAATTTTCGCAGGCAAGAATAATAGTCTAGCACAGTTAGCCTAGGCATAATTCATCACATTAGAATTTTTACCGTTATGAGCATCTTCTTTGCATTAGGAAAAAAAGAAACTTCTAAAAGGTAAAAACTTTCTAAATTGGAAAATTTGATGATGTATAATATTTGCATTTTCACTGAGAAAGAAACAGGCATAGCTTATGTTTGCAGTTTCAATGATAATACATTGGAAAACAACATGTTTTTAAAATATAAAAAATATACCACGATGAAATTTAGATTACCACAGTAAAGTTGTAGAAAAACTATAAAGTTTTAATGTCATCAATTCCGAGAGGAAATGACATCTTTACAGGTGGAAATGCAATTACATCATCAAGTTTTGCAATTCAGGAAGTTTTTACTCATTTGAAACTTCATTTTTTTCCTAGTTTGGAAAAAATTTCCATAACATGGTGAAAAATCCGATCTGATAAATTACACCTAGCTGTAAAAATTTACACATATTGAAGAACATCAACATCAAAACAAAAAAAAACATAAGTTTGAAACTTATTCAGATAAATTTGGATGGGTATCAAATAAGAACCAAAAAAATTACATGATTGTCAAGCATACAATAGCTTACTTAACACAAAAACTTCGTTTTATTACAACATCTAAGCAAAAAATTACAATTAGCCTACTGGAATCAGATTATCAGCTGAATGGTACCATTACTGGTAGGCTATAGGGTACACACTTGGCAGCTGATGTTTTTCTATAACTTAAAATATAAACCACTGCAAACTGAAATTCACATCAGTAATAAATATAAACGATTATAAAAATTACCCACACTTTACACGCGAAAATATATGTTTTACTTACCCTGGTGCGTGCATTCGCCCCATTTTCACCTATATTTGTCAGCCTTAAGCCAAAAAGAAAGTGTGTTAAAATGTTTTAACCGATGAACATTTTGTGAATTTTTTTATGAAAATGTAAAGGAGCACAGCCATAGATTTCAGATACCGGTAGGCCTAATGTAAAAAAAGAACAAGTTGGTAAATGTGTTCACGAATTTTCCAAGAGGCTAAACAATTTGGAGATGCAAAAACAAAAAACACAAACTTTTTAATGAAATCAGCGAGTTAAAAAACGTTTAGTCAAAAAAAATTAAGTTAAAGGTCATTTCAAAACAGACCATGCATCGACTCAGACATTGCTTAGTTAATATTTCGATTTTCGATTTCTTCATCTTTATCCTCCTATCACGAGAAAGCGGCGGAGGCGCTATGCGTAGGACGAATCCAGACTCGCTTAGGAGTTACCTTTGTTTCCAAGTTTTCCGGTTGAATTTTCTTCTGACTTCTTTAATTTGCTGCTTGCCAGATTCCACCAAGCAGAGATAATTTACGTGAAGCATCTTATCCAAGGACGCAACAACGAGACTAGGTTGGGAGTTGAACCATCAACCTTGCGATCATGGTCGTCGTAAAAACGACGCTCCGAACCACTACGCCACGCTGCCGACTAATAGCCACTACCACACTGCATTTCTCTCATCACAGCTTTATTTTGATATCATTGTTTTGAAATATTGATTTAAATATTTTAAAACTAATTAGTGTGGAAATTTCATCAGGGAATGTTAAGACCTTAAACGTATATTTAGTTTAGAATGCATCATCCAATGCTTGACGTAAGCAGCTAACGGAAATGTTTTTCACAGAATTTGATTCCTAACTAAAGATCGTCGTCGTCGTTTGGCGGGGCATCTCTTCCAAGACAGATGGGAGGACCAAGGCCGAGGGTTTATCCTTTTACCACCCTGGCCACCAAACTGCTTGGGTCAGATGCTGACTGTAAGGGACTTCAGCCAGCATCTTGTTTCGTCATCCAAAACCATTAGACCAAACATACCTCGGGGTGCTCGATGTATGGGACACTGTGAGATGATGTGATCTGCGGTTTGTTCACTGGCACCACTCTCACAATTCGCTAGAGGAGCGAGACCCCATTTGTACATGGACGAACAGAAACGTCCAACACCAGAACGCAGACGGTTGAGCTTGACCCAGGCTGCCCTGGGCAGACCCATACCCAAGGGTCTGGAGCTAGCCTTGGGAATGAAAGCGTGGAGTGACAATGCGTTGGCAGAGTACTCCATTTCCCATTTCGTGTTCGTCCACTCGGCTGCACGGACATCCATCTCAGAAAGACTGTCTAGTAATTTCCGAGCAGCAGGTACAAATGAGCGTCTAGATATCAATCTCTCCCTACATACGTCCTGTGACTCATGAAACTGGCCATGTAAAATGTGGTCAGGGTCCAGGGAGCTGCGGTTGGCTAGGGAGAGTGTCGCTCCTTGGCGGCGAAGCTCAGCTGGCTGGATGCCTGAAAGAACCGGAAGGTAGACCGATGGAGTGGGACGCAGGCACCCAGTAACTAAAGATGGCAACTAAAGATGGCATGGGCTGACATCTTTGCAACCCGGACTGCCCATGGCTCGGAATCTCTAGCTGAGTAGCGGTAACCAACCCGGCAACTCAACCCTAAAATAAAGCCCGGCCCGCCAAAAGCCCATTCTTTTATAAACGTTGAACCTCATTTAACAGGAAAAATGAAAGTCGAAAGGGAATCGAAAAATTGATAGCGGCTCGTTAGCGGCCCAGTTAGAAACAAAAGATAAAACTGGGCCGCTAGCGGATTACTAAAAAGATCGGTTAACGGCTCGTTAGGGGGTCTCTTAACGGCCCATGCCATCTCTCATCTCAACCAATTTGCTTTTTATCAGTTGTTTCGGAAAGCAGCTCACGATTGCTTCCCAGAATACAGTGCAAAATAACGCAGCTAGCTCTTCGTCATTACTTCTTACTACTTCGTAGCCTACGTCACTTTACGTACGAAAAATCGTATCGTGATTTGCGTACAAACATCTTACACCATGAATGATTTCTTAGCCAGTTGCCTCTGTAGAGTTGGATTGAATTTGAAATTTGAATTTTTAGTTTAAATTTGCATAACTTACGAGATATTGATGAATTTGAATTTCGTTATTTCAAAGTCACTAAATTTGAATTTACTTTTTTTAAAGTCACCAAAATGTAGTTTGAATTTGAATTTAATTTCTTCGAAGTCAATGAATTTGAATTCAAGAACTGGAAAAAAATGAATGCATCCAGACCAACCCTACTTGTCAGTAGCCTAGGACTCTTTTTTGATATTATTTATTTTCGATGAATGCTTGAGAAGATCAAATCTTCATATTATAAGTTACTCGCTGTGTTACGGCCGAATCGTGTAACGAGAGGTGCATGCTGGGGTGCATCCTTGCGGCTTAGCGCCCATGCACCACAACTATGAAGAAACGTCGCAACGACGGCGAGCGGTTGGTGACTGTGACTGTGCCGATTGGACCGGCCCGGCAATCAAACCCCAGACCTTCCGCACTGATGGCCTTTACTTTGGCAACTGAGCTAACCGGCCGGTGCTCGAGAAGTACGTATTCTGGCAAAAAAGTCTTTTATACTACCATGAATTTGAAACCGGAACGATAAATGTACGGGAAGGTGGGGTTATTTCGCACACGGGGCTGGTTCGGACCAACCACTTCCGGTTATTTTTGCACCATCATTTGACCTGTAGTAGTTACCGCAATCTCCTCTTTCAATCGCCGTATTGGTAGGTAGCACAATCAAGTAGGCCTAGTTTTTTGTTGAACTTCATATTCACGATTTTTAACAAAAAAGTAAAATCAGATGAGACAAAATCTTAAGGTTTTGGTCCAGGTAATTTCGTCACGGGGAGAGCCAACTCTTACTGAACTGTTTAAAGCGCTCAGCTGGAGTGCAACAGTGACTATGAATTTGATTACGAACAGAAGTTTTTGGCCCTTTGCCCAGCCTAAATGATACGAATGTATGTTGATTTCATTTGTTGAAGTTACCGGTACCGTATTTAAGTTCGCCATGGCTTGTGATTTGGCTTTGCAATCTGACAGTTATAGGTTCGATCGTAGCCGAAAACATTATTGGTTATTGACAGGAAGAGCATCCAGAATTCAATGTACTCAAAAAATGCCAAAGAAAGATCTAGTAGCCAAAGCGGATAGCACATCCAAACCCTATTCGGCATTGGCCAATCACAGGTAACTGTTGAGGTTCGAAACATACCAAAAAAAAACGAATGCAAAAACAAATTATTTAAGTTAGTATTTTTTTAAGACGAATTCTATGAGCAACCGTACCATTTCCATTGAAGAAGTTAGGCAGGGTGGATGTGGATGCTAGACCCATCCCCGCGCTAGGAACACATTCTGCTTTCACAGAAATTGTTACAGCAGTGGTGATTCATTGGCAGCACTTTGTCAGCGCTGACCCTGCGCAAAATGCAAACCCAGTTCTTCCTCGCAGAGTTACAGTAGCCAGTGATGGTAGCAACCACGTAACACTGTGTATCCTTCTTTTCGCAGATATTATATTACAGTAATGAAGCGTATTTATCTCAGTGGAGCGCAAAAACGAGCAGTAGCTTCAGAAAAAGAGCGAAAGAAAAATAAATCTGTAAAAAAGACGCCCGAACTGACGACTTTTTTTACCAGAGTAGCAAGTTAGCAACTTTTTTTGAATTGATTTTCCATTTTTATCCTCCATTCACGAAAAAGCGAATTGCATCGCTATAGGCCAGGGGTGGGCAATTATTTCAGCCGACGGGCCACATGTGGGAAGACCAAGTCCTTCCCGGGCCGAATTATTAGATGAACAGAAGCGTGCCCAGTAATTTGAAGGGGCCGCAATTTTCGTGGTCCAAATTACCGCCCGAAATCAAGTGAAGACTAAAAAAAGGTCTTCACTCCTTTCGACGTCGTGAAGAGCAAAAGAGGTCTTTATATCCTCGCATAACCTGTTTTCCACTGGATGTCTTGTGTTCGCCGAAAATATAGATGAGGAGCAAAAGAAAAAGTCTTCGCATCCTCAGTTGACCTATTCATTTTTTTGTAACTGCCGGCGGGCCGCATCCGGCCCACGGGCCTTATTTTCCCACCTCTGCTATAGGCTATGTCAGATTAGATATTCTCATTCGCTTGGGAGTTAACTCTTTTGAGGTTTCTCTTTTCTTTTGTTGAATTGCTGCTTGTTCAAGCCTCCAAGCAGCGACAAATATCGTGAAGCACCTTATCCAAGGGCACAACAACATGACGAGGGTAGGAGTTGAACCGCGACCTTTCGATTCATCATGGTCGCCATAAAAACGGCGTTCCAGACCGTTCGGTCACGCTGCCGACGTGACTAAGAACGATTTTAAAATGATTCAATTTTTTGGTTCGTTCATTATATAAGTACCGTACCCGTAAAAACGATTGTAAAATTGAATATAGGAAAATATAAACCCATTAAAACGATTGTAAAATTAAACAAAAGAAAATATAAACCCATTAAACCAATTGGGTAAATCGATGTAATGGAAATGCACTAATTGTTTTTAATAAAGAATAATATATTTGATTTTAGTCAGCAGATCTCAAAGGCAGTAACTGAGCGTGCTGAACAAAGCACAAGAAGTCCATACTGGTCTTTTTACGCGACTGGTCAATATTGGTATTGTTTTGTTTTTTGAGGCTGTTCTTTCGGTTTATTGTTCTTTTCATTTTATATTATATAAAGCTTTCGCTGAACTTGGGAAAGAAGGCCTCATTATTAAATCAGCCCGGGGCCCCACGTACTGTTAATCCGCCCCTGCTCCAACCCCCCGACCTCCTCACCCAACCCCCCCCCTGACCCCCATCACTAGCTTAATTGATTTAAAAGTTCTTTGAGGTGTTTAGTAATTACTGTAATTTAAAGTCCTTTGTCGTTCTTTGTTATGTTCAAGATCATAATTCCAAGTCCTTTGTCGTTCTTTGCGGTGTTTAGTAATTAATTTAAAGTTCTTTGTCGTTTCTTGTTATGTTCAAGATCATGATTTCAAGTCCTTTGTCGTTCTTTACGGTGTTTAGTAATTAATTTAAAGCCCTTTGTCGTTTCTAGTTATGTTCAAGATGATGATTCCAAGTCCTTTGTCGTTCTTTGCGGTGTTTAGTAATTAATTTAAAGTCCTTTGTCGCTCCTTGCTATGCTGGAGATTATGATTCCATGTCCTTTGTCGTTCTTTGCGGTGTTTAGTGATTAATTTAAAGTCCGGTGTCGTTCCTTGTTATGTTCGAAATTATGATTCCATGTCCTTTGTCGTTCTTTGCGGTGTTTAGTGATTAATTCAAAGTCCTTTGTCGTTCCTTGTTATGTTCGAGATTATAATTCCAAGTCCTTTGTCGTTCTTTGCGGTGTTTAGTGATTAATTCAAAGTCCTTTGTCGTTCCTTGCTATGTTCGAGATTATGATTTCAAGTCCTTTGTCGTGCTTTGCGGTGTTTAGTAATTAATTTAAAGTTCTTTGGGGTTAGTTAGTTAGTTGCATATTTATTCTCCTATCACGAGAAAGCGATCAATGCGCTAAACGAGCTCACTTATGAGTTGCCAGCCATCTGTCTACCACACCAAGATGGGGGAATCCCGCTAAGTGCCTTTCCCAACTGCACAACAAGTAAACTTGCCGGCTTGTTCTCCACACTGTCCCTTTAATGCTGAGCGTCAAGCAGGGAAGCTGTGAATACCAATTTTAAAGTCATTGGTTTGACCCGACTCGGAATCAAACCCGAGTCTACAGCTCAAGAGACAGACGCTCTATACCACTCGGCCATCTGAGCTGTTATTTTCGTTTTTTATGTTCGAGACTTTGATTCCAAGTCCTTTGTCGTTCTTTGCGGTGTTTAGTAACTAATTTAAATTCCTTTGTCATTCCTAGTTATGTTCGAGATTATGATTCCAAGTCCTTTGTCGTTCTTTGCAGTGTTTTCAGTTCTTTGTTGTTCTTTGTCGTTCTTTGCGGTGTTTAGTAGGACCGTTGAAACCATATTGCTGTTGCAGCACATTAATTAACCAAACATGGTTTAAGGTGTGTTTACACAGAATACGATGAAATTTTTCGTACGTACAGCGACGTAGGCTACAAAACTGTTAGAGGTTATGACGTAAAGCTACGTCACTATCCGCGGCATTCTAGAATACAATCGTTAGGGGCTTTGCAAAACAACCGGTAAGAAGCAAAACTGTTTGGGTTTGAATTGTGTGAAAGATATTTTCATCGACTGCTTACGTCAAAAATCTGATGAAACTTCGTAGGACAGCAAATCGGACTAAAATCGCATTTAGTGTTGTAAACAGACCTTTAGACTTATTATTATGATTCCAAGTCCTTTGTCGATCCAAGATGTTTATTATCATTTCATTATGATTACAAGTAGAGATGTCAACCGCGCAGCGCAGCTTGCGCTGCCGCTTTTATCGTTTTTTTTTTGCAGCGTAGTTGCCGCGTGTATGCCGCGTAGTGGAGGCGTGCCGCGCAAAGTACATTTCTATTCGTGATGCGTCATTATTCTACACTCCAATTTAGAATTCAGTTGGTTGTTATAATTATATTAAGTATGTGTGATCTTAACAACATCCTAAAAAACTGCAGTGTGCAGCGCGGTGCGGTACCAAAATTGTTCAACAAATTGCGGTTGCAGCGCAGCTTGTGGACATAATTTGTGTGTCCGCGACATCTCTAATTCCAAGTCCTTTGTCGATCCAAGTGTCAAAAGCTGCCCTAAGGTCTAGAAACACCAGAAAGTAGGCCTAGTTGTGTTTGTGTAGTGAGCTTTGATTGAGTTATCGAGACAGTGTCGGAGATAGACGTGTTTTTCGAGCTCCGAGTAGCTTTGAAAAAACGAGTTTCTGACAAAGTAAATTTTTAAGACTATTTGCTTTTTGAAGTTAAGACATAGGAATTTCTAAATTAATTTTGCAGGTAGTAAGTATTACTAAGGAAAGAGAAGCTGATTTTCATTGCTTCTTTGATATACCGGTGCCGGTATGTCTTCGCGGGGTGCTAAACCCCACTCAGCGATGTCTTCGTCATCGAGCGAGCAAACAGGTGATGAGAGTTTTACACTCGTTACTAATAAGAAAAATTTAAAGCGAAAATCGCGTAAAAATACCAGCAACAGTTCCAGTGACGATCAATCTAATGCCAAGTCAGTGAAAAAAGCTGCTGCAACACAGCTACAACCGATAGTGTTGGCTAGTTCGAATGGTAGGCCTCTATCTTCTATCAACCCTCTGACTTTACTTAACCTTGATTGCCTCTCAGATAACAATATCTCGTTTCCGATAAAATCTTCTTTAGTAACACCCCCTTGTGCCAAAGGAGTGATATACAATGTTCCTTTGGACATTCCGAATAACGAACTGCTAATATGCTTGAAAAAACACCATGTCAAGTATGTCAAACGATTTCAAATAAAATCCGTTCTTAACGGCAAGTCGGTCTTCAATGACACCAAAACTGTGTTATTGCAATTCCATAACGATGTTTTACCTCCATTTGTTCGCATTGGTTATTTAAACTTTCCAGTAAAACAGCATGTTCCAAAGCCATTGCGATGCTTCAAGAGCAATCGCTTTGGCCACACTTCGACAAACTGCAGGGGCAAAGAACGCTGCTCCAAGTGTGGCGGCGATCACAAAATCGAAAATTGCCAAATCACCATTGCGAAATGCGTGAACTGCAACGGCAACCATAGTGCCGCCAGCAAAGAATGTCCTAGATATCAAAAAGAGGTTCAAGTTCTTAAAATTCAAACAGATAAAAAGCTCGCGTATGCTGAAGCTGCTAAGCAGTGCAAAGCGCGAGGCAGCGGTGACAGCATACAATATTCCAACAGTAGCGTTTATCGTTACAACTCTGTTCGCAATAACAACGCACCTTTGTCATCAAATGACATTGCTCCAAAATTCGGTGCAAGTAAAAACCAGTGACAAAGTGTGAACAAATCCGTTAAAACTGCTCAACAAAATTGTGAAATACAAACACAGTCAATGGATGATATTGACTTTTGCAATAATTTTATGTTCGGTAATCCAATTTATTTTATTGCATTCTTAACTGAGGTTATTAATAGAACAATCATGGCTACAAAAGCCGACAAAGGTGTTAATATTTATGAAATCATTACAGAATCGGCAGGAAAACGAATGGGGATTCCCATTGACATAGAGCAGCTTAAATCAATGATTTAATGGCTGCCCTTTAGATTTTACAGTGGAATTGCAGATCAATTCAGAACAAAATTCCAGAGTTGAAATCCTATTTGGCCAACTTACCAAACTTACCAGATATTTTATGTTTGCAGGAAACTTACTTGAACAAAAATAACGTTCTTTTTTTACCAGGGTACAAATGCATTAGAAAAGATCGATCAAATGGTAAAAAAGAAGGTGGTATTTGCATATGCATTAAGTAAAACATATTTTTCTCTGAAATAGCTGTCCCAAATTTTCATAACGACATGGAATCCATGGCTATTAAAAAAGAACTATCCCCACTACCAAACCACATAGTAAGTTCTCTGTTCCGTGGTGGAATAAAGCATGTCAAGTTGCAATTAACAACATGCATTAAAACGCATGCTAAAGACACGAAATCCTACTGATATTTTGATTTTTAAGCGAGTAAGAGCTAAAGCGAAGAAAATCTTAAATAAGGAAAAAAAATCTTGCTGGCAAAATTACTGTTCCTCTATTTCTTCGAACACTAAACTCGGCCAGGTGTGGTCGACCGTTCGAAGATTTAGCAGGCAACAAAACTCATCGCATTTTCCATCGCTGCAACAAAACGGTATTAGGCTACAAGTACCAGTAACCGACATAAAGCAAATATGTTGGCAAATCAGTTTCAGGAAATCAGTAGCAATGAAAATTTTTCAAACGGTTTCAAAAGAAACTTTCAATCAGTTTCTTCTCAGTTACACCAACAAATAATAAACTGTAGTTATCAGAAAATGGAGTTTAACGCTCCTTTCAACATGACTGAGCTGGAAGATGCTTTAGCAAAATCTAAAAATTGCGCAGTTGCCCGTGACAAACTACATTGCGAAATGCTGAAACACATGCCTGTATACTGTTAGCAAATTCTATCACTTTTATTAAACAGAATATGGTTTACAGGTGAAATTCCACCGGAGTGGACTCACTCTACTGTTATACCACTGCACAAACCTAATAAACCCGTCAACTCGCCACAATCCTACAGACCAATATCTCTGACTAGTCATATACGTAAGTTAATGGAAAGAATGGTTGCAACGCGACTCCGGTGGTATCTGGAAAAAAACAATATTTTAAATAAGCATCAGTCTGGGTTTCGCGAACGCAGGAGACCAACTCATCACCTTTTACATTTACATGATACAATATACAAAGCATTAGCTAACCAAAGATCGGTGCTTGCAGTGTTCCCTGACATCGAAAAGGCCTTTGACATGGTACACACAAATACATTACCACTAAAACTGCGAAAATGTGGAGTTCAAGGCTTTATGTTTAGCTTCTTGAAAGTTTTCTTATCAAATCGTACCTTTCAGGTACGAGTTTCCTCAACGCCATCACAAGTCAAAGTTGTACAAACTGGCGTACCTCAAGGTAGTGTGTTGAGTCCTTTGTTATTCGCGATCATGATCAACGATTTGCCTACCTGCTTCAGCTCGTCAGCTGCTTTGTTCGCTGATGACTTATGCTTGTGGGAAGTGGGCACTGACATACCACATCTTAATAAACTCACCCAAGCATCATTAAACAAGGTTGAGGCCTGGTGTGAGACAAATGGATTTAAGATATCAGTCAAAAAGTCGGCTGCAATACTTTTCACGAAAAAACGAAAATATATCACTTGTAATTTACGATCAAGCTTTGGCCCTGGAAAAACAAGTTAAATATCTAGGTATTGTTTTTCAGGAAAATGGGCTTTATTCTGCTCATGCAAGATATATTCAGGAGAAGTGTTCCGAACGCATAAACATTCTGCGCATGCTAAAGGGATCAAACTGGGGGATGTCGAAGGACACCCTCTTATCTCTTTACAGGGCGTTGATCCGACCAATAATTGAATATGGAATGGAAATATATTTCAATTGCTCAAATTCCACCTTAAAACAAATCGAAACTATCCAACACGAATGTCTGCGAATATGTGCTGGTGCTCTGCGAAGCACACCAATCGATTGCTTACAACACTATGGCAACGAAACGCCCCTGAAAATTAGGTTTTATCAACTATGCTTATGTTATAGAGCCCACCTTTCTACTTTTACAGACCACCCCACCTCACCTGTTATACTTGACAGTTGGCAGGAAAGATGGCCAGAAAACCGCACAAACTTCAATTCTTTTAATATGCAAACTAAGAATTTCTTTAAAAGCTCCGAGATTATAACTGATAAGCATTTTGTTCCAGATACACCTTCCTGGTTGATCAATAAACCAATTGTTAATTATGATATTTTATTTAATTAAAGGAAAAATGATATTTCATCATTAATTAATGCTGTTTTCTTAGAAATTGTAAACACTGCTTATTATAATTTTACTCTACTGTTTACTGATGGATCTAAAAGCCATCTTGGGACAAGCTCAGCTCTTTTCGTCCCAGAAACCGGCACCAAAAAATCAGTAGCCATCAATAATTCATCTTCTATCTTTACTGCTGAGCTTTACGCTGTTCTGACGGGAATGCGGTGGATAGCGATAAACAGACACCAAAATAATTTAATTGTAACGGATTCTTGTTCTGTTTTACAGGCGATCCAATCCAGGACTTTTGGTAAGCACTATATACTATCAAAAATTTTGCTTTTACATCATTATTTAACTGTTTCTAATTTGATAATTCACTTTCTTTGGGTCCCTAGTCACAGTGGAATCTTAGGGAATGAAACCGCTGATTGCTTAACAAAATCTGTTTTTAGAGCCAACAACCTTGTGGCTGAAACTGGTGTTCAAACAATAGAAATCGCGACCAAATTATCTCATTCGGAAGTCAAATCAACTATTCGTGATCACTGTTTGGAAAAATGGAACCACAAATACATACATTCTACTGCGGGCGGTCAATATAAATGGCTATTTCCTCGCATTCATACAAAATCAAACCATCAAAATAATCTCATTTTTCGGCTCCAAACTGGTCATTGTCGGCTAAAACATCACTTACATCGAATTGGAAGTCACCAAACTGGTTTATGCACTGTTTGTCAAGTCCAGGAATCTGTTCCACATTTTTTGCTTCAATGTCCAATTTACTCTCTCTACCGAACTGTTATGAAAAATTATGTAGAAAGTATAGGCTTAAAACTTGATCTCCAAACTCTTCTCTCTAATAAGAATGCTTTTGATTGTGTTTACCTTTTCATAAAATCTTGCAAGAAGGTTATTTAAATTGTCCTAATGATTTCGCAAGCGCTTTTTGTTCACGAAAAATTTTGTCTTCAGTGCAACGGGTTTAACAACGAAAGTTTTTTTTTTCTTTTTGGTATTTTGAGATTCTTTTTACAACAGTTTACTTTAAATACGTTGCACTACGTCGTTATAATGTAGATATCGACAATTTCCGTTTTTAATGCGAGACTTCAAAATATTTTTCTAATTTTTCCTTTCGGCGAGTCTCTGCAGCGATACCAGGCGCCTGATGTCGCTGCAGATGCTCCTTTTTCATTTTTAAAGTTTGAGGTTCCTGTCAATTATTTATTACTACTGACGTCTCGTATTACTACTGTATTAACATTTCCTTACTAATATGAGTACAGGCGCAAAAAAACCTATGCTGTATGCGCCTTTGTTGTTTTTATTCACGCTCATAATAAACAAACAAACTTTGATGAGAATTTGAATTGCAGAAATTAAGTAATGCCGGTAAGTCGTTGTGAATACAAGTAAGTGTAATCTTACAAATATGGCCAGTTCGATATGCAGATTGAGATTTACAAAAATCTGGCAGACCAGTGTACAGTGTGGACTAAGGTAGACTACTTGACTAGTAGATGCTCGAGGTCCCACAGTCTGACTAGTCGAAGTAGGCCTGAGCATTGCTGATAGTGTTTCATAAAAAAAAGAGATTTTACTAAAAATTTCCAAAAATTTGCAGTTATATACAGATATAGGCCTATTGAAGTTTGAAAATTGTGGTTGCGTAAGCACACTGTTCCCTTTAACTGCTAAGATTTTAACTAGTGCGAATTTGCCCAAGCATGAAAAGCACTAAAAATTTGCTCAAGCATTTAAAGGGTGTAATTCGGTTGCCAGTAACTTCGCCACATGGTAACTTCGCCACAGTAACTTCGCCACATGGTAACTTCGCCACACTTTCATACGTCGAAAATTTACATTGCCTACACCGAAACAAGACTGTAAATTCCCGGTTGCCGTAAAAATTTTATCGGGCTTTTCGAGTTAACTTCATGAAGGTAACATCGTCACATGGTAACTTCGGCACATAACCGAAATGTGGAGTAAGCTGGTAAGTTGTGGGGAGAGTGTATGGAGTGAATAAGGAAGTGTGTTGGGGTGTAGAGGGAGGTCAGGGGAGCTGTGGGAATAAATATGGGGGTGTGGGGGGAGATGTAGGGAAATGTGTTGGGGTGTGGGGGGAGGTAAAGAAAGATGTGTGGGGAGGGTGTATGGGGTGAGTGGGGAAGTGTGTAGGCGTGTGGGGGAAGGATGTGGAGAGGGGAATGGGGGAAATGTAGAGAAATGTATTGAGGTACCAGTATGGGGCCCCAACACACTTTTAATTCCCCGCATCTCCTCCCTACCCTCACCTTTCCCTGCATTTCCCCTTACCTCCCCCACGCCCTATCACACTTTCCTACACCTCCTGTCATACCTCTTCCCACATCTCCCCTTCCTCCCCCCACACCCCAACACATTTTCCTACTATCCCTACATCACCTTTCACTTTCTCAAAGTGTGGCGAAGTTACTATGTGACGAAGTTTCTGTGGCGAAGTTACTGTGGCGAAGTTACCATGTGGCGAAGTCACTGGCAACCGTGTAATTCAAGGTCTGGAATCATTTTTGTTTAAAATAAGAGTTAGTACAGTAAAGCACTTTCATTTAACACAAAAAAACTTTCATCTAATTTGCTGATAAATCACTATAGCAATATGCAAAAATTGAAAAATTTTGCCAAAAATTTCTTATTTTTCTCAAATTTCGCACCTTAGAGGGAAGACTGCATAAGTGGAAATTTCCCTTATGGTTCCCCTACTGTGAGAATGGCTTTGCACTGTACAGGAACCAAAAAACAGGGTACCGATATGCAACTACCGGTATGATCTTCAAAGTTCAATAATCGGACTTTTTGATGAAATAGACATTAGACACTTCCAAAAAAAATTAAAAACCATTCTGCATTTAAGTTTTGAGTATATTTTGTTCTTTGCCCCAGTAGACTTTATCTTGAAAAACGTTCGCTCTACACTGCTACACACCATCATTTATTTCAAGGTAGATTAGACAGTTTGGGGTCTCATCTAAAGTAAGCCGTCTGCGTCTTTCATCACCTTACGCAGATGGGTTATTCTAAATGCAGACGGCTTACTCTGGATGAGACCTGGCAGTTTTTACTGGTACCAATAGACTATTAGCATTAGTCTAGTCTCTGCAATTAAATTAGACAAGGCAGCTGGTTAATAATAGTACCAGTGTTTTCTCTAGAGTGAGAAATTTAAGAAAAATGTGAAATTTTTAGGCAAATTTTACTGATTTTGAACCAAAAATTATTATTATGAAATGCAAAACTGAAAAACTTGAACATTTTAATGCAAGACTGTAGCTTGTATCTTAAAAAAGCAAATTTAATGCAAAAAATTTGTAAAAGGGGTCCTCAAAGTAGTGAAATCTTTGGGCAAAAATTTCACTGAATTTATCATTTGGGCAAATGCGCACTAGTCAAAATCCTAGAGGAAGCATTGAATAGTACTGGTACGATAACTTTTATCGATACCAGTAATGGTATGGTACCAGTATATCTCTACCAGATCTGTAGATTTTTGCATAGACTCTGAACTAGACCTGTAGACTATCCACAGATGGCAGATCCATTGGTAAAACGCTGTATCATTATTATATAAGATTATGCAGTATTGGTGTTGGTGTATATGGTATATATACTGTATAGGCTCCGAAATTGTGCGACTTGCTGGTATCAGCTCACCTCTAAATACGAAAGTCAAAATTTTTCAAATAAAATTGCAGCACTGAACACATAAGGACAAGGATTGTCAGCACTTTCATCACTTGCTCCTTTCGTCAAAAACTTATCATATTGTGCTTCAAGAATTTCACATGAGCAAAAATATTTCAAGGAAGTGGCTATTTTTACGGGCTCTAACATTTCTCCCTTAGGTTTATTTTATGGAAGCTTTTATTTCGCCAAAAAACGGTTACGCGAGTAATGCAACTACGATTTTCAAACTACAGTAACCAAAAATTTTGCCATATTTGGGCATAACTTTTGGTTATCATAATTTGAGTTTTGCCGTAGCAGAACCGTCTCTTCAGCCACTTGAAACCTTCACCAAAGGCACAGTTCATCAACTGAATCCAGTTATAAAGTATACTTATTCTTCAGATTTCAGAATGCTTGACCTTAATCAGCTAATCACTCCTCTGTATTTTTATACTAAGAAGAAAATTATCTTTGTGGTACGTAAGAAGATTTTGGGACATAACTTTTGATTACCGTAGTTTGAGTTTCACAGTAGCAGAACCGTTTTTCTAGTCACTTGAAAGCTGTCCGTACAACATCAAAAAAATGGTTCCTTTCGATAGTCATCCCTAACTCCCCCAACTCCAACCCCTTTGACCCCACCTCCCGGCTCTAACCCCTCCCGACTCTTAAATCCCCGACTCAAACCCCTCCGACGACCCTAATTCCGAACTACCAGCTACTCAACGGTTTCCCTACTGCCATTATCAAACTACCATTCCTGTGCTTTTGGTTCCCTTACTGTGAAAATTGCATTACAAGAACCAAATGCGATTCCCCTGCTTTAATTTTCAAACTTAGGTTTACAACCGCTTTCTGTTTCCTCTAGTGCAAAAAGCATGGTTCGGTAGTCGGAAAACAGTTATCAAAATTTGAAAATCAAAGTAGGGGAGGGGCTTAAAATTTAGTTCTAAGTGAGTCACCTTCAAAAGTATGCTACAAGCTATAACTAACACTTCTAAAACTGTCTGAAGTGTGTGCAACTTAAAAACCCTTGTTCAAATCCACATTGAACTTTCTGGGTCAACTCTAAAAATGATTCATTTTTGAATATTTGAAGGTGCGATTCAAAAATCGTTTCAGCGTTGTTGAAGGATTATGACGTCATATTGATGCCGTGTACAAGCTGAAGAAGGTCACATATAGTTTACAATGGAGTTAGTACACTACAAATGGTGACATACTTTTATTATAAACAGGCTGTATTGAAATGAGTACTGGTGGACCAGAGAGCTCCAGCCCAGGTTATGTTAAGAGTTCTGGGAAGTACACCATGAGAAGAGTATGAAAAACTGCTCATGCACATTGTCGACAGCATGGCGCAGTGGTTAGGAGCGTTGTTGTTGCTACGAGTTACGACCATGATTGCAAAGTTAATGGTTAACTCCAACCCAAGTCTCATTGTTGTGTCCTTGGATAAGATATTTCCTGATAATTATCTCTGCTTGGTGGAATCTAACCAGAAGACAAGCAGATTAAAGAAATCAGAAGCACAAGTCAACTAGAAAACAACGGCAACTGCTAATCAAGTCTGGATTCGTCTTGCGTTTAGTGCCTCCATCGCTTTCAATTGACAGGAGGATAAGAAATCATAATTCATCAGCATCACTCGCACTACCAATACACGGACTTGTGTAGTAAAATACTTTACTAGTTTGGGGTTTCTTTCCATTTTTTGTGGTGTTAAGGCCGCCCATCTCATTTAACTTTTTGTAAACATTACTAACTTTGACCCAACTATACTTGCGCTTTATGACAATTTACTCCACTGCAACCCAATAAACTTGCTAGATTTTACTCGACCTGCTTTCAGCTACATCAGCAATGATAGGATTGGTCAATGCAAGTCTCTGCTTGGGGAAGTTGTTATGGAAGTTCAGGTATTCATTCAGCTGCACCTCCACAGTTGCTCCACCAATCTTGCAAACTCTTCACCAAAAGGTAGATGGTTTTGTTAAACAAATAGGGCATTATCATGATCATCCAGTTTCAATCCGGTGGGTTTTGGTCTTGGTCGAGGGTGGACAGACGCACTTCATTCTTTCAGCGATCACTCTCACTCCTTCTTTCCATCTTGTGCGATTTGCAGCCTCGTACTCCCCCAACCCAATTTTACTTAAATTCTCTTCAACTTGCTCCTCCATATCTGCTTTTGCCTTCCTCGATTTCGCTGCCCATTCGCTTCAAGCATCAATGCCTTCTTTAGAACGTTATCATCATCTCTCTTAACCACTTGTCCATGCCACAATACTCCATTTATCTTTGCCGTTTTATCTAATATTTCCTCCAAACCCAGCATTTTCATCAACTCTTCATTATTCTTTCTATCCACTAATTTCACTGCACACATTGATCTCAGCATGGCACTTTCCGTTCTTCCTGAGATTGCTATCTCGATTTCCCTCAAACATCATCTGTACATTATTTGAAAATGATGAAGGTATTCATCAGCTCGACTCTTCGGATCCTATTTTGGATTTCGCACCAATAAGCGACTTGGATAGTGAACAGGTGAAAGAGATGTTCGTACAATCAAGTACAAGTTAAGATCCCTGGAGCAAAGCAGTTGGCCATGCAGCAGCAAGTCTAATGTGATAGCTAAACTAGTTGATTTGGTAGAACTTCAATCAAAAGGAGGATTTAGAAAACATTTCAAAATTGTGAAACCATTTCGAAAATTGTTCAAGAATGGAATGAAACGCAGATGGATTGCTTGAAACATTGGGCTTTCGTCTAAAGAAACTCCGTTATTAATCAATGAACTTAGTTTCTTTAAAACTTCGGATAATCATTTTCCGAGCAGAAGATGCAACTTACATCGTTTTATTTGTTAACAATGATGTGACAGCTTACATCAAAAGAAAAGTCATGTACCACCAAACGGTGTTACTAAATAGTACATGTCCGCGATGTCAACGATGTCCGCGATGTCCATGATGTCCGCGATGTCCACGATGCCAGCGATGTCAACGATGTCCGCGATGTCAACAATGTCCGCGATGTCCACGATGTCCGCGATGTCCCAAATTGCGATGTCAACGATGTCCACGATGCCCGCGATGTCCCAAATTGCGATGTCCGCGATGTCAACGATGTCCGCGATGTCAACGATGTCCGCAATGTCAACGATCTGCAAAATTGCGATGTCCGCGATGTCCCAAATGGCGATCGATCGCAACATGGAACATCGTTGACATCGCAATTTGGGACATCGCGGACATAGAGGACATCGCAATTTGGGACATCGCGGACATCGCAATTTGGGACATCGCTGGCATCGTGGACATCGCGGACATCGTGGACATCGCGGACATTGTTGACATCGCGGACATCGTGGACATCACGGACATCGCAATTTGGGACATCGCGGACATCGTGGACATCGTTGACATCGCGGACATCGTTGACATCGCGGACATCGTGGACATCGCGGACATCGTGGACATCGCGGACATCGTTGACATCGTGGACATCGTTGACATCACGGACATGTACTATTTAGTAGCATCCCCACCAAATTCGCTTTGCTCAAGGCACTTGTTTATCTCTTCCAAAATCTAGTGAAGTTTTTCATTTGATGTAAAAGCACCATCGCTTAGAAACAGCTGTGTATGCCAAGAACTTGAAAACGTACTGAACTGCTGAAGCAAAGTACAAAGAAATCCACTGCAACATGGAAGACTTGATAAAGCTGCATGTTGATGAATTAGCGTAGTAATGATGCTGGTTGGTTATGGCACTGCCATTACCTTATATCTGCAAAATCAGTAGAAAGCAACAAACTATTAGAGCAATTCAAAGAAAAAAAAAAAGAAATACGGCACTGACATACTTAAAATTAAAGTGAACAGTAACTGACCAGTGTATTAATTGCTATTATTACTGTATACCTCCATACTTACGAAGTTATTAAGCTACATTTGATGAAACAAGTTTGTTCAATACCAAGTTATCTTCATGTTTTATTTGAACAAGGGTTTTTAAGGTATACAGCAAAACTTTTTGTATTTTTGTGATGGTACAGACTCATAGCATAATTTAAATAGGAACTCAGTGGCGTCTGAAAAAAAAAGTTGCAATTAAGCCCCCCCCCCCCTAATCAAAGTTGGGGAACCGAATTCCGGTAAAATATACACTTCCTTATTTTATTACTTCGCCATGCTCTTGTACTATTGGGAAGAGCATGAAAAGATAATAAAAGAAACAAAGAGCTTATTTGTACAAGCTCGTACAAATAGCCACTGCCATTTTTTAAACCTTTGATCATTGAAGGCCCTGAAGGTTGTGCTCCCAACCATAGACCCAAACTGAAGGCTGAAACTTTCGAGGCACTGAACCAAATCAAAAGCCCTGATTTGTTTTCCCATGCCGAGCCAGAGCACTGAGATTGATTAATTCAAAATGAATGATAAAACAAAGTTGGGATGGATAAAAAAATTGCTCCAAGACTTCAGTTTTTAGTCGTATACTGGTATAGCACATAAAAACTCAGATATATAAGCTTTCATGTTAGACGAAAGATCTGTGATGAAAAGACCAGGTGACAAAAGTTCTGGCCACCAGTACTAGTGCATGACTGCAATTTAGATGCTGTGGGCGCTGCACCCAATGCAGTATCGTGTTATCTAATTTAAATCTTCCTTTAACTTGCGGAAATACGTTGAAGCGTGTTACGAGTGGCAGGGCCTATCTCCGCTGCTTAGTACCTGGGCAACTCAGCTTTGAAGTTCGAAGAAATATCGCAGCAGTGGCGAGTTGCTGGCAACACTGCTTCCGATTTGATTGCACTTCAGCCGTTAGCTCAGTTGCAAAGCGCACGCTATCGGTGCGGGAGGTCTGGGGTTCGATTCCCAGACCGGTCAAATCGACACAGTGTCGCCAACGACTCGCCACCGTTGCGACGTTTCTTCGGAGCTGTGTTGCCCAGGCGCTAAGCCGCGGAAATGGGCCCCGCAACTCGTTACACGCTTCGGCGTAATACGGCGAGTATAATGAAGATTTGATTCAGGGTGCAAACCCCAGACCTCTCGCACGGATAGTGATGTCTTAACGACTGAGCTAACCGGCCTGTAGTATCATGTTACTGCAGCTGCAAATACATATCATATCCTTCACCTTGCCTAAGCCTTGAAATATGTATATACTATAGTTGTCTGAAACCTGAGCCCCAAACATGCTAAATTTTATGTTCACTAAATTGTTTCTGGTGGAGATAGATGCCTACAAGCTTTAGCTTACAGTGAATAATTAGTTCAGATAAACAGCATTTAAGAACATTCACAAGGGTTCTAAGTAACATGATTTTTCATTATCATTTTGGTACCGGTATAGCTATCAGTATATATTAACCAGTATATTGCTGTTTGTATTAGGAGGTTTTTATGTTTCTGGTAAAAGACTGACAGAATATCTATATATTTTGTGTTTCTGTGTGGTTTAGCTTCAGGGGTTCAGTGTCGCCAATAATCATGAAGAATATTCTGTGTTTACTTTTGATGTTGCTTGTTGTGGATGTTACTCAAGGTTAGTATATTATAAACAACATATAACACGTTAGTCATTGTCGTTAACCTAACATAAGAATTACCTTACCTGCACTGTACAATACGTGGTGAATCTCTGTAACACTACTGTATTAATGATTAAGCAAATTGAATTCAGTTTTAGCGTTTGCTTTTTAACCTAAATTTATACCAAGTTTTGTCTGCAGAATGGTTTCTCAGTAAAGCAAATGGAATTGCAACAACAGAAATAAAATAGATTGTCTGGAGTGTTTTAGAATGTATGTACCGTATTTATTCAATTATAACGCGCACTCGTGTATAACGTGCACCCTTAAATTTTGAATGAAAATTGGTATAAAATTCTTTTTATATTTTTTCTCTACTAACTACTGGTAAGCACATAAGGTAACAACTCACAGCATGAACAAAAATTTATTAAAAGCATACAGTAATTCAAAACCCTTCAAAATCGGATTCAGTCTCTGATTCATCAAACAACTGTTCAATTTCTGTTTGGGTTATGTCTAAATCAGTGTCCCAATCGGCGGGAACATCACTTTCAACCTCTTCTTCTGACCCCGATTTGGAATCCCACAACAGGTCGTCTTCTGCACCATCCATTCTATTGCTAATGCCCGTCTTTAAAAAACTTTGCGAGCGCACGCACGTTTCAGATGTTAAAAACCACATTTTCAATACCGCATTTTTCAAACCTCGTGTATAACGCGCAGCATTCATTTTTGCCTAAAAATCAGTTCAAAATTTTACGCATTATAATCGAATAAATACGGTAATATGGAAGCTTCTATTTCACAGGAAATTTTCGGTTACAGAAGCTCCAAAATCGTGGTTGCGTTACTGGAAACTTCCTCTACGGTTCCCCTACTGTGAGAATCACATTACGGGAACCGAAAGACAGTTACGCAACTACGATTTTCAAAGTTCGCTAACCGAAATTTCCGGTGAAATAGCCACTTCGATATAATATTCCTATCTCAAACCCCAGAAAAATTATATCCAAGTAATAGGTGTGATTTGGAAATTAGAGCAAGATTAATACAACCAATAACTAACAAAGTATGCTATGGGGCGCCGTGTGTAAAGCTACGCAATACAAAATTTTGCATCATTTTTTTGGTTAAATTACATGCAATATCATGTATTGTTGCAATTTATCTGTATTGCAAAAGAACACTTAAATCGCCTTTTAATTGCCATGGTGATATGCTAACTAAAACAGTCAGTGTTGCCCTTTCCCTTTTTCCATGAACTCATGTAGTGTACTGGCCTGAGGCGCTGTTGTACTGACTGTGCAGTGTGTGCTTATTGGTTTGGCTGAAACATTTTGAAATAAAGTGGCTTGGAGTTAGATTGATAAAATGCTGTTGTGATTGGTAGATACAATTGCGGACATATGCAAAAATATTGACGTATACGGTAGGCAAGTTATGAGCAAGCTACCAACCTAATCCTAACCTAACCCAACTGGACCTGGGAGCTGATACTAGTTGTTACCCCCATACCGGTAGTCTAGTCTAGTCTAGCTGCTGGTATTCCAAAGGATACCGGAACCAGTAGCTTAGCAGTACCTATACTTTTTTGCTGCCACTGAAACAAGTTACTGATAAATGGGTTGGGTAAACCAAAATTACTAATTTTATTAAGTTACCTAAAAGAATAATAAGCACAAAACCACGTGGGAGTCTAGCTATCTAGTCTGACAACTTTCCATACCCTGCAACTGCTACATGGCTGGTACCGATACCTGCATGGGTACTGGTAGCTTGCTCATAACTTGCCTACCGTATACGTCAATATTTTTGCATATGTCCGCAATTGTATCTACCAATCACAACAGCATTTTATCAATCTAACTCCAAGCCACTTTATTTCAAAATGTTTCAGCCAAACCAATAAGCACACACTGCACAGTCAGTACAACAGCGCCTCAGGCTAGTACACTACATGAGTTCATGGAAAAAGGGAAAGGGCAACACTGACTGTTTTAGTTAGCATATCACCATGGCAATTAAAAGGCGATTTAAGTGTTCTTTTGCAATACAGATAAATTGCAACAATACATGATATTGCATGTAATTTAACCAAAAAAATGATGCAAAATTTTGTATTGCGTAGCTTTACACACGGCGCCCCATAGTATGCGTCATAACCACAAAGTTGAAAATCGGCTACTTTGCATGTCATATATCACACAGTTGCTTTGCACTTTGCGGTCGTAATTGATTGTAAATTAGTTAAACATTCGTCTAATACTTTGTGTTAGAAAAAATTGTTGCGTTACAAATTATACGCGAATTAACATACTGCTTTTCCACAAAAAATTGTGCTCTTGTTTTTCCGCATTTTTTGGCTTAGTTTTGTTGTTTTTTTGTTATGTCTCAGTTGATGTTCAATTGCAATCTTCGTAAGCGTATGTGCACATTTAAATCTTTCATTTGATGTTATTTGGCATTTGTTTGGTTTTATGGTGGTTGTCCGATAGTGCTATGCGCACTGGATTCGGGAAATTATTATTGGTAATTTTATTGTTGCAGATTTTTATTACAGTTTGCTCCATGTTGAGTTAATATTCTGTTTATATCTGTTAGCAACGTTGTTATATTCACACTTTTTGTTTTTTACTCAAAAGCTTATTAAATTGTTATGTTAGCTTGTTGAAACTCCCAGACTCCATAGATGGGCATTGAGCAATTTGTAGTGCAACTTACTTATTGCAAAACTTACAAAGCGCTTTAAAATATTATTTTTATCGTTGCATAAATTGCGGTGCACTTAATAAAAAAACGCTTCCTGCACTTGATTGCGTTGGGAACTTAATAAAAAATATAACTACTTGCGTTTTATTGCACTGCGAACTAAAAAATGCCTCTGTGCTTTATCTATATCATAAACACAACCTGCTCAAGTATGTGTCGTACGAGCGATAATGTTCTTATCAAAATGTCAGTTTATTGACTGAATATTATTATGCTTACAATCTAATCATAACTTTTTTGATTGGAACCAACATTTTGAGGTCAAAATTTTCGAGCTTGACTTCTGAAAGCTTAACAGATTGTTTTTCAAAAAAGAAATCAAATTTGGTTATGCTCAGGGTATTGCGCCGAGGGTGTAACAAATGGCGGTGTTCACCCCAACGACTTGGCGTCTGGGTAACACAACTTTTTTTTTTTATTATTATTGGCATATTTATTCTCCTATCACGAGAAAGCGATCAATGCGCTGTACGAGCTCGCTTAGGAGTTGCCGGCCATCTGTCTACCACACTAAGATGGGGGAATCCCGTTAAGTGCCTTTCCCAACGGCACAACAAGTAAACTTGCCGGCTTTCTCCACACTGTCCCTTAAATGCTGAGCGTCAAGCAGGGAAGCTGTGAATACCAATTTTAAAGTCATTGGTTTGACCCAACTCGGAATCGAACCCCAAGTTTACCGATCCAGAAGCAGACGCTCCATACCACTTCGGCCATCTGATCGGTTCAAACTTCGAAGAAGTATCAAAACGTGACAAGTCATTAGAAACAATGTGTTCAGTTTGATTGGCCAGAAAATCATACCCTAGACCTCTTGCACCGATAGCTATGTCTTAAACCACTGTGCCAACGCTCACGTCAAGAGTTGTTACTTTCAGGAAAATTGTTGGCCGATGTGTTCAGCAAATCACTCAGTGTTAGATAAATTGTATTAGCGTAGTTTGGGTTAAAATTCATCGCATTTGCAAATGATTAACCGCATTAAAATGCTTTTGTTAGCACGTTTTTTGTAACAATGACTTTCTGCTTCTTGTTTATTTTATTTCCCGTTCACCGACGGCGCGAACCGTATTAAATAATTACTTATATAGATAAATCATTAATTAATAATAATCGGTCTTGTGTTGCCGCTTAGCGTGATCAGATAAAAAGCTCGTAGCTGCAACAAGTCTGTATATTGGTAAACTAATAAAAATAATCATATGATACAAAAAAAAAAAAAAAATTGCGTATTATTTGTGCACTGCGCATTATTAAGTCTTTATTTTGAGAGTTGTGCTCTATTTCAAAGATTAAAAGTGTTTAGTTGCGAAAGTTGGGTTGTGTTTTTGTTAAAAACTAATTGCAAAAGTTGCATTGCGCTTCAACGCTTAGAAACGTTGATTGCGAAAGTTGCATTGCGCTCAATTAATTTAAATATCAGATTGCGCTTGTTGCACTGCTTTTTCTTATGCTGCGCTTCAGTCTCTTCTGAAAAAATGTCCACCTTTGGAAACACTCCACAGCCACTTTCAGTTCAATTCTTCATAAGAATGCGATTGCATTACCGGTAGTTCTGAACTTCTAGTTATGTGTGGTGTATGTCTATGTGTTTTGATTTAGATTGATATTGTTTTTAGTGAAATGTCAAGATGAAGCAGTCCCAACGGAAATAATCCCTAATTCTTCAAGTGGACCAAGTTCAACAACTGCACCAAGCTTTACCATTAGTGAAGCAAATCGTACCACCTCATCTCCACTAAATGTGACTAATGCATCAGGCTCCAATGAGACCATTGATGAAACAACCCCTGCCACTTCATCTCCACCAAGTGTGACAAATGCAGCAGGCTCCAATGAGACAATAAATGAAACAACCCCTACCCCTTCATCTCAAACAAATTTGACTACTGCATTGGCCTCCAATAGCAGCACACACGAAACAAACCCCATGCCAACTTCGGCAACTGTACAGGGATTCACTGAAACCATTGCTGCAACAAGCCTCATGACAAATTTGACGACTACGCAGAGCTCCAATAACGTCACAAATGCAACAATGTCTACGGTTTGGCTTGTACCAGATTCCACCGCTACATCAACACCTTACAACACAAACACAACCTTTCCTACCATCTCATCGACATCGGGCTCTACCATCGCAAATACAACGAGTTTTACCACCCTTTCCATCGCTTCAACTAAAAGTAAGTGTTCAACTTTTCCACGCATATTTTGTGTTTTATAGCAGACTTGGTCCAAAAAATTTTACGAGTTGAGTAACTTGGCGATATGTTTTGATTGATTGATTTCAACATTATTGTCTTATCACGAGAAAGGGACGGAGGCGCAGTAAACAGGCGAATCCAGACTCACTTAGAATTTGCCTTTGTTTCCAAGTTTTCCGGTTCAGTGTTGCTTCTCACTGCTTATTTACTGCTTGTTAGATTTTGCCAAGCGGGGATAAATAATAATTATCATGGACAGTGGCGTTGGAAGTACTTTTGAGTAGGGGGGCTGAAATTTGTGTTACCAGACCCCCTCCTAGTTATCGAAAGATACGTCATGCTTGTCATGCACTTTGCTTCAATAAAAATCACTTGGAAACTGCTTGATGAGCTCAAGCTTTCCTCTAGCTAGCATAACACAATGTAGCCAGATCGACGTTTGTAATTATGTTAACCTTTTTTAATTGAACGTATTATCCGTTTAGAAGCTCCTAGTCTCAGGCTCTTAGTCGCGAGCCTATTTAGAGAAGGGGGGTGTGGTATTGTGCTATGGCCTTCCCTTTTGACTCTTCCTGTTAGTAGAAAAGAACAAAACTAATTGTGCCAATAAACTCTTGAAATATGCCAAACTCTTTTGATGGTTTTTGTAGTTTATGGCTAGGGGCAGATCCAGGGAGTAAGATGTGGGGTAAGCATCCATCCACCAGCCATTTTCAAAAAAGTTTTTGTAAACTTTTTGATGTATACAATTCTTCCATAATTTCTAACCTCTTCAATAGCAATAAGCTTAACGACTTAGCTTGCATATAAACGAAAATGTACGAACAAAATGCATCATTTTGGCGAAGCACTAAGAATTGGGGTCAAAAAATTTATACAATATTTGCTTGAAAATTATTCAAAAAGCACTAAAACAGCCATTGCAGCATGTAAATTTTTGGGGGGAAGCATGCCTCCGGACCCCCCTGAAGCTTTTCTTGTTTTTCAATCAGCTTCAAATTAGTTCTGCCGAAAAAAATACGCTTGAAACGATGTGGAATTTATGGGCCCCTCCATTTTGAAATTTCTCACTACGCCACTGCTCCTAGAATAAGCTAGCTAATTCTAATTTGATATTTTGTTGTTTCGCTGTTGTTTGCCCTAAAGTTTCTTTTGAATTTGGAGAAAATTTACTTTAACATTATAATAAAGCTTTAATAGCTTTGCACACGAAATTACCGTGAAATCCAATGGTTTTAGCGATGTTTTTCACATTTGTCACAAAGTTGCAAAAGTTAGTGAGTGGGTTTGATAGTAGATGTATCAATGAAGAAAAGAAGCGAATAAGCTATCAATTCAATTATCTAAACAATTCACTATCAAATCTTGTGTACATATGTGAAAAAAAGAGGCATGTATCATATATGTCTCTTCTTGGAATCAGCGCTACCCAAAATAGATATCATATAATTAAATGTGATTTGCTGTAGCCACGATGGTGTATCCTTAGAGTGCATTGGTCACGAAGCTGGCAATGTTAATGTACTCCTAGGCCTTAACTGTAGATACTTACTTTTGTCTTGCTTGGTTTAAAAAACCATGACTTTAAAAACGTATTTTTCCAAAATTGATTTTTAGTTTGATTGCGATCTAACTCCTCAAAATTATTTAATTTAGACTTGTTTTGATAAAAATGATCTGGGGAAAATCAACTGTTGAAATGTTTGAAATCGTTTTGTAAATAACAGTGGAGAGCGTAGTTTTATCGGTGTTTTGTTTCTGAAAAAATACAAAGATTATAAAATCGTATTTTGTGTCTGTGTTGCTGGTTGATTGACATCAATACGTATCAGCAATTATTTAAGAATTGACATCGGTAGAAATAGTAATACTGTGCTTGTCATTTTTTGTCTACTCGACTAAGTCGTTATGCAAAAACTTTATAGTAACCTTTCGTGGCTTGGCTTAATATGTTTCCTTATTTTCAGATCCTGCAAACCCACATATAACCCCTTCAAAGACCACCCCTCTTTCGCGTAAGTGATTATTCAAAAATCAAATTCTCATCGTGCTTGTGGCATTACGCCGAAGTGTGTAGCGAGTGGCGGGGCCCATCTCGGCGGCTTATTGCCTAGGCAACGCAGCTTCGAACTCCGGAAAAACGTCGCAGCGGTGGCGAGCCGTTGGCGGCCGCGACACTGTGATTTGACCTACCCGGAGATGAAATCGTAGACCTTCCACACCAATAGTGATGTCGGATGTCGTTACCTATGCGCTAACCGGCGGTCAATTGATAATATTTTGGGTTAAAAAGTAATTGTTAGTGTGTTGGTATTAAAACACCAAATTCCCATGGTGTGTGTAGCTTTTTCAAAGTGCACTGTTTGTTTAGAATTTTGCGGCAGCCA
Source organism: Trididemnum miniatum (assembly GCA_964006365.1). NCBI lineage: Eukaryota > Metazoa > Chordata > Ascidiacea > Aplousobranchia > Didemnidae > Trididemnum > Trididemnum miniatum. The sequence goes on along the minus strand of OZ023233.1, from coordinate 7,035,258 downwards.
TTTGAATAATAATAGCCGTGTTGTTTAATTGTCGCAAATTCAACGACTAGTTTTATCTTTTTGCAGATGGCGTAGTGGCAGTAATCGTCATTATTATTATTGTTGTTTGCATTGCTGGAGTAGTCTTGGGCATGAGACATTTTCAAAAGAAGTAAGTGGATGGTAACTGAACGTATTTTAATTTTGAAATTATTATAAAGCGCTGGTACGAAATGCTGGTTATCTTCCTAGCTATTGATAAGCTGTATCATAATTAAGGATTATATTATTAAAACCGTTTTTGATCTTAACAATTTTCGCTCCTTTTTATCAAGTTTTAAAACACACAACACAAAGAATTACTCTAGCAAAGTTTATACCCCCCCTATTTTTAATGCTGATTGTTACATGGGCTACGTGAGGTAGCAATTAAGCTTCGAACTAAGGACCCTACGTCCTGTCCAGTCTATCCGGCTCGTGAAGGTAGTTAGATTGGTATATTGGAACAATTATGAAATCTTCTGAGATGAGGCCAGGATTAATTGTCTCTACACCAGTTCTCACACGTCTAGGCGGACACGTCGCGCAGCAAAACGCTTTGGCAATGTGGCCACTCTAGTTCGTTTTGCTGCTCCTTAGTTTGTTTCCTGTTGCGTTGCAGAGATGACATCATTACTCTAACATTAATGTTAGCCAAGTGTTCCGGTAGCAAATTAGTTGATGCAATGCATGTGACTTATAAAGAGATGAGTAGATTAAAAATTGTGTCATCGATTCAGTTGCACTGGCTATGCCGACATGCAATCAATCCATAATAATCACCAACTTGTTGCGTGCATAAAACGCCGTTTTCAAAGAACTGCAAAAATACAATCTAAACGCAAATTGCAATTAGTGTTGATCATAATTAACTCCAGTAACCGTTCGTACTTGCGTTTTTGCATTTGCGATAAGAACTGTTATCATATCGCTGACATACTCTAGGTTATCAAAGCTGTATGTGAAGACGAAGTGTTTACCGTATTTCCCTCGTCGTGAAAGGCGGAAGAATTTGCGCGAGCGTGTTTTTTTGTACTGATATAGTTACCAGTTAAGAGAGACCAAAGCTGAACCGGAAATCTTTATTCTGTATTTTGAAGTGTGCTTTACCTAATGTAGAGATTTAGCTACCTCTTACTCGTAATGTGACAGAGTTATGTAGCTAGCTACAATCTACTACTCTAAATAAAATTGCTGATCGAACGCAGCAATTTTATATTCAAGATTGCTGCGTATCGGCTATCCGACCTTTTCATAACCGACTGTAAATCGTTCTTATAATGCACTTTCAATTTTCCAAAACAGTTTGAAGTTAAAACTTCGTTTCTTTGCTTTTGCTCGCCTGTTGGTGAAATAAAGAAGTTTTACTGATCACATTTGAAAAATTGTTGATTTTAAGACAAATTTCATTCTTGGCAGCTTCATTTCAATTTAAACTGCTGTAAAAATGTTTGAAGATATGAGTCCAAGCAATCGTGTTTAAAGTCTATTCTCTAGCTGACTAGATAGGTTACTGCGGCTAAAAACAACTTCAAAGCGCCTTGCAGCATCATATTTGCCATCACTAACTCTTTGTTTGCTTGATAAAATTTTATGGAACATTTGCAACATTAACTGATATAAACCAGTTTCAATTACTAATTGCTACTTTTGCTTTGTAAGATTTAAATCGAAAAACTCCCAAATTTATCACGTGTTTAATAAAAATATTCAAATTCATTGACTTTGAAAAAATTAAATTCAAATTCATGAGACTTTCAAAAAGTGTAATTCAAATTTAAGTTCCTTGATTAAAAAAAAACGAAATTCAAAATTATCAATAACTCGTGAGCGGATTTAGGTTCAAAATTTAAATTCAATCCAACCTTAGTTACCACAAATGAAAAATCCTCTGCTACATGTATTTTGTGTATTTGGTTTGGCTTTGAGTAAGTGACGAACACACCGACAGTGACCGATTGCTCGAATGTTACGGTACCGGAAAGATCTAAACAGCATTCGCTGTCTGGTGTTAAAAATACTATCGTTTGTCAGCGACCCGTGTATAACGTCAGCAATAAGGATCAACGTGGAAATGTAAGTTTTGAACGAGACTTGGGTTAGGTTTTGCATTCAGATTACGATTGACGTTTGATCTGATGAACACCATAACGGGTCATTCCATGCCAAACGTCGTGGACCCTTAAGCTTGACCCGCTTAGATTTTGCTCAAATTGTAACAAAGTGTTTTACACCATGATTGAGCAACATTTTGAAAATTTTAGCTCAATATCTATTGAAGTTTTTGAAATATGGCTGTTTGAAGTTGGATATACCCAGAAACTGATGTACGCTCGGTCATTTTCGGCCATTTTTTAACTAGCTTATCTCCAATGTTAAAACTGGTAGGAAGTTCATTTTTGATCTATAACACACTTCAAGGTATATTACATGAATTCAGTGTCAAAATAGAACTGACTCTGTGCAAAATTAAAATATGGGGTTTCAAAATATCACTATTTTGACCGGAAAGCAAAATTTGGAGCATTTTTCGAGAGCTGTAACTGCCATGTGAAACATGACATTGCTTCCATCTTTATCACAGTTACTCACCACCTACTAGTGTACAACTGCACCGAATTTGAAAGCATTGGTTACTTTTATTTAAAAGTTATGGTAACTTAAAATGTGCATCAGCCGCAAAATTACTAAAAATACGCCATCTTGTGGCTCAAAAATGGCCCCGTCAGACACTGTTTTCAAAGAAAAAAATTTTTTTGCATGTCAAGGAGCCTTTCATAAGGAACTCACATTCTCAGTTTCAACTTTGTTTCGCAATTGTTAGGGGATGAGATGCAGTGGTAATACTGTTCTACTGTAGAAAAAATAGAGCAATGGCTGTGATGCCGTTAACAGCAAAAAAGCTAGTTTTTGATTTCAAGAATGCCTATATTTCTGGTGTTGACCTGCCAATGTCCCAACCTAACCCTAAACCAGGCAACCGTCCACCAAATACAGTTGCCAAACGTTTCCCCAACCCAGCCAAATCTTTATATCGGACCCCAAATTTTGCATTGCAGAACCGTTTTTGCTGTGAAATAACGCTATACCGTTAATATTAACAGCAAGCTTGACATTTCAAAAAACTGCCACTTTTTTACGAAGATGCTTTTCTGAAGGTAGTAGTTCTGAAGTCGGTATTCCTGAAGGCATTGTCTGCCTCACCACAATTCGTCACAGACCCACACTTCAATGCACAATCACTCCTAGTGCTAGAAAAAGGCAAATTACTTTTGCTGGGAAGCACATATACCAAATACCACCGACTTTCTTTGTTTTATGTATATACTGGAGCAGCGAAGTAGGAAGTATTGGCAAGACAGGCCATTCATTTGAATGACTGATTATTTCATTATCATAATGTTTTTGAGTTGAATTTTTGGTGTTTTAAAACTATATATAAATACCGATAAGTAATAATTTGTAAGTTCTGTACATTTATTGCATTTTATGCAATTTCAGAAAGGTAGCAGGTTCTTGGCTCAGGATGAGCTAGAGGTGCTTGTAGACAAGTATGCACCCCTTCAGTCTAAAAGATTAAAAGATATTGATATTCGTAGAGTATTAATTATTATATTATAGTTGACAGCAGTGCTTGGCAAACGTATATGTTTCTATATAGCGGAATGTGTAACCCATTTTTCTTTGGCTCTTTTGCAATATTTGCTGCATTTTAAGATGACATGTAGTAGTGGTGGTGGTGTCTTTTTTTCCGCATTGTCATAAAAACAAAAAACAGTAGTTATGAGGAGAAATCGGAACAATACAAGAAAAGGGAAGATGCAACAAAAGGATTAACCTTATGATATGCATGAAGGGAGTGAGTTGGGGATTTAAGTGGAAGTATGCATGTTTGCAGCACTTTAAATGTAAGGCAAATGGAACAAGATATCAACTTCATACAGGTTCGTGAAAAACTTGATATGATGACCTGCTGGGTTCCAAAAACCGGAAGAAAATCAAAATCCTTGCTTTAGGGACAACAAAATAAATGATGATGACGTACAAGCTTGTCTTAATGGATGGCATAGCGTATGACTACCACTTACTGACTTGTGAACCTATGTCTGGAGTTAACTATTAGTATGGATCTTGTTATGTTTCAATAAGGTTTTGCTACAAACGCAGTACACTATTTTAGAAAATGCTTAACTAGTCTTAGGCATACTTTTACAGTACTATAATATCATAACAAGTGGAGTTTAGAAATTTGCAAGAGACAAATTAATGTTTTGACTATAACAAAAGTCTCGTCAGCCTTGCTACGCACATCCAATCCAGGCTAAACTCATTCCAGATTAGAAATTTGCAAGGGACAAATTAATGTTTCGACTATAACCAAAGTCTCGTCAGCCTTGCTACGCACAGCCAATCCAGGCTAAACTCATTCCAGACTGTAAAGACTCTGTTTTTGCATTGCTTTACCTGTACAGGTAAAGCAATGAAGTCGAGATGTACAGGTAAAGGTAAAGAGATGAAGTCGAGATGTACAGGTAAAGCAATGCAAAAACAGAGTCTTTACAGTCTGGAATGAGTTTAGCCTGGATTGGCTGTGCGTATCATTCCAGATTGTAAAGACTCTTTTTTGCATTGCTTTAGCCTGGATTGGCTGTGCGTAGCAAGGCTAACGAGACTTGTTAAAGTGGAGTTTAGTCATTCAAATGTTTCATCACATTCTGAAGTATGATGTCACATTGGGGAATTTTTAAAATCCAGCATTAATAAATAATTGGTGTGTAACTACGCTCATATAACTACCAGTCAACACAAGGGTGAGAGTCCGTGTAGAAGGATTGAGGCTAGAATAAAAAATAAATTAAGGTTCAGCATCCCAGTTAGGCAGCACTAGGAAAAACTGAAATAGCCTGAAGTAGCAATATCTTGGTAAAAATTTTACGGTGCAGTTTTTTTTTTTATTTTGTAAGCATAAATTTTTTTCTTATATTTGCTTGAATTTGTGTCTTTGGTAGTAAGCTAGTAGTGAATACTGAGGAATCTGAATGCTGCAATTTAACTTGCACTATCGGACAATCCTTTAATGAAGAGTGCCACAAAACATTTCATTGCAGAGATAGTGGAATAATACCAGTAGCAGACTTGCTACCCAAGGACAGAGAATTGTTGGAATGGCGAACAGGACTGATTTTGAATGGCGTTATACATCATAATTATTCATTTTGTTGTCCCTAAAGCAAGGATTTTGATTTTCTTCCAGGTTTTGGAACCCAGCAGGTCGTGTTACAGTCATATCAAGCTGTCGCATACCTGTATAAAGTTGATGTCTCGTTCCATTTGTCTTATATTTAAAGTGCTGCAAACATGCATACTTTCACTTCAATCCCTAACTCATTCCCATCCTGCATGTCATAAGGTTAATCCTTTTGTTGCATCTTCCCTTTTCTTGTATAATATTGTTCCGATTTCACCTCATTTTACTGTTTTTCGTTTTTATGACAATGCGAAAAAAAGATACCACCACCACTACTACAAGTCATCTTTAAATGCAGCAAATTTTGCAAATGAGCCAAAGAAAAATGGGTTACACGTTATGCTATATGGAAACACATTTGTTTGTCATGCACTGCTGTCAACTATAATATAATAAGTAATACTCTACGAATATTAATATCATAATCCGGTCCTTTTAAACAAACGCACAAAACAATTGCGCACATAAATAGACTGAAGGGGTGCGCACATGTCTCAGTCATTCAAATGAATGGCCTGTCTTGCCAATACTTCCTGCTTCGCTGCTCCAGTATATACATAAAACAAAGAAAGTCGGTGGTATTTGGTATATGTGCTTCCCAGCAAAAGTAATTTGCCTTTTTCTAGCACTAGGAGTGATTGTGCATTGAAGTGTGGGTCTGTGACGAATTGTGGTGAGGCAGACAATGCCTTCAGGAATACCGACTTCAGAACTACTACCTCCAGAAAAGCATCTTCGTAAAAAAGTGGCAGTTTTTTGAAATGTCAAGCTTGCTGTTAATATTAACGGTATAGCGTTATTTCACAGCAAAAACGGTTCTGCAATGCAAAATTTGGGGTCCGATATAAAGATTTGGCTGGGTTGGGGAAACGTTTGGCAACTGTATTTGGTGGACGGTTACCTGGTTTAGGGTTAGGTTGGGACATTGGCAGGTCAACATCAGAAATATAGGCATTCTTGAAATCAAAAACTAGCTTTTTTGCTGCTAACGGCATCATAGCCATTGCCCTATTTTTTCTACAGTAGGACAGTATTACCACTGCATCTCATCCCCTAACAATTGCGAAACAAAGTTGAAACTGAGAATGTGAGTTCCTTATGAAAGGCTCCTTGACATTCAAAAAAAATTTTTTTCTTGAAAACAGTGTCTGACGGGGCCATTTTTGAGCCACAAGATGGCGTATTTTTAGTAATTTTGCTGCTGGTGCACGTTTTGAGTTACCATAACTTTTAAATAAAAGTAACCAATGCTTTCAAATTCGGTGCAGTTGTACACTAGTAGGTGGTGAGTAACTGTGATAAAGATGGAAGCAATGTCACGTTTCACATGGCAGTTACAGCTCTCGAAAAATGCTCCAAATTTTGCTTTCCGGTCAAAATAGTGATATTTTGAAACCTCATATTTCAATTTTGCACAAAGTCGGTTCTATTTTGACACTGAATTCATGTAATATACCTTGAAGTGTGTTATAGATCAAACATGAACTTCCTACCAGTTTTAACATTGGAGATAAGCTAGTTAAAAAATGGCCGAAAATGACCGAGCGTACATCAGTTTCTGGGTATATCCAACTTCAAACAGCCATATTTCAAAAACTACAATAGATATTGAGCTAAAATTTTCAAAATGTTGCTCAATCATGGTGTAAAACACTTTGCAAAATATCAGGACGTTTGGCATGGAATGACCCTAACGCGAAAACGTGGCTGTCTTGAGAAACAAGGATTTTCGGGTTTGGTTTAGGTTAAGAGTTGGGGATTGAGGCCAGATCTAGGGGTCACCAAATTGTCGCATTTCCCCTGAAAACATCGTGACGCTTTCTTTCAGTAGCTACGCAATACTTATGATTGATTTTCAAAGTGGTGCAGTAATTTCATCGTTGAATATCAACTCTGGAAGGTTCGTAATAGCTTGTCATGCTTGATGAGTATATACGTAAGAATAAATGTATAGTTTGTGTTGCTTGGTCGTATCTGTTGTAACTGTAAATACGAAGCATTAACGTTAGCGTATGTCAAAGGAATATTTATTCAATAGTTTTAATCATTAGTGTTGTGTGTTTGTTCTCATTCGGTACCATGATGCAGTATTATATGCGTCAGATTTCATGTGCTTGAAAGTAATCGTTGTCAGAATCTGTTCGCCACAGCTAAGGCTAAAGTTGCTCGTTGCCCATGTAATTTAAAAAAGAGCGGGAGCAGCAAATGGTGGTAATGTAACTTGTTTGGTTAAAGCCGCTTTGCAATTATAAAGCTTTGCTGTCATATGATAGTTGGATCACACGCAAGGTCATTTGACACTCAATATTTTGGTTTACGCTGAAGTTAGTTCGATTTTGTCGATGCTCGTAATTTTTGAATTTTGTTTTTGCTCAATCCCTGTTCATTATTTTAAAATCAAAGGCTTGTTCGCTTGGCACCGTGGATGTAATAAGGTTTGGAAAAGTTATTCAATCGATATAAATCAATTTAGAAAATCTACACTGTGAATCGCAAGTTAAACATAGAGTAATATCGCGAAGAGCTATCAAAATTCATGGAAACAATTCTATTTTTCTGAGTTATGTTTTTCAGCTCATTGCCATTATTCCAAAATAAGCAGCGCTTTTTCTTTTTTAAGTGACTGAATTTGATTGATCAAGTTCTGTACCGTTGTTGCTAGTTCTTTTTTGTGCCGGTGAGTTGCGTTTGTTGCTATTTCAGAGCATGACACTGTTCAGCAAACGCCTGGAGCCGTTGACTGGTCGAATCAAATTACTTAAGAACCACATTTACACCATTTGTCACGTTATTGCAATGTCAAAATAGTTCGACGCTGTTAGTTGCGTGAACTTACTCCTGCTCGTATTAAAAAAGTGTCGTGGTTTTAGGTAGGGTTTGCTCTACCAGAATCAAGGTCAATAGACGACTGAACTAGGTTTTTGTGGTTTAAAATCTTTCCTGTTTGCGTTGACCCATGCCATTGTGTCTGTACATTCAGTGGTATAAGGAGTTGGTTGGATTAGCTCTTCTCAAACTATGGTTATTGGGGTTGCGAAAAATTGCTTGTTTTTCAGGTTTTGTAGGGTAGAGATAGTGGCGTAAAAGGACGCGTGAGATCGCGTAAAGTGATTTTTTTAAATCATTCACATCATTGGTTAGAAGATAAATTATTTTAATTAAGCATGGTATAGAGTTGCAAGGGAAACGCATGAAAAGGAGACGGTATGTGTAATCATATGGCGATGCGATATTGCTTTTGGCGTTGCATTTCTTACAAATACCGTATTTTTTAGAAAAAGGCAGCGAGACTACCAACAACCTGACGAATTCGCCAACCCGGTGGCTTTTCCTTCTTTCAAATACGATGATAATACTCTGTGATGAATTGATTTAGCCTTTGTGTGAGCTTATGTATGATCTTTTATACGTGTGAACAATTTTATCAGCGATAGGCTTGAGCTGGTAACTTATGTTGTAGCCTACTCTTACAAAAAAACATTACACTATTGCGAAACAGTACCTGTTATACAATTCGTGAAGTATTTCATTTGCGTTCACGCTTATCTTGGGAAGAACTGCACTTTCAACGCGCCTTGTGTAACGTTACATGTGTTGTAGTTGATTTGCAACTGTTTGTAATCTACAGTAGTTTAGTGTGTGAAAAATGGTGTCTGTTTTACGGATTTTGCGGTATTTCGTCGTGTGTCTTGGGTCGCGTGAGCAGAGCTTGTTTTTTTTTATGCAAACTGCAATTATTGAAATTACTTTTGCAGTGTACACTACTTACCAGCTTTGCCATGCGCTTTAGCCCTTTGGGTATGATGTATGCTTCAGAAGCCCAAATCAAAACCAGGTAGGACGTCAATTTCCGTTTGGCATAGCTCTCGGTTTCTTGTAGCTTCTGAGATGGAAATTTCTGAGCGTAGTCAAAAAATTTGTGAAATTTTTAAAACGTGCTCGATTTTACTTTTGCACATTTTTAGAAGCCAGTTTTAACTAATCAGCAGAAATTACAACTTTTACAGTAGGACGTAAAAAGCGATATGCAAATGCTAGAGGCTTTTTGAAAAGTCGAAAGACTCGTGATGAGCTTATTGCTCTGAGAATACATAGCCGGTTGGTATTTTAAAATATTGGAGTTTACTAGTTAGTGTCTTTATGCAATCGAAATTGCCTACTGTGTAATTTAATATATAGTTGCAAAATGGGTAGTTGGGTACTGATGTGATTATTGCAGTATGCATTAAAAACTTCCTTCCGCCACTGTCTATGTTACCTTAAAATCATCGCTGTTTATGATCATTTACTTAGTTTGTGTGGTTTTGAAACTGGGTGTCGTTGTTTATTCGTTTGTTTATAGTTTTTTTCTTGAAAATTGTTTTATCAATCTAAACTAAGAATTTAATTTACGATCTCTTAAGGTCTGCAATACTGATCTTAGGTAGGATTTCCAGACAACTTTTTTGATCCGGCTTTAAAATGTGAAATATTTCGAATTTTTGGTTTTGCTCTGTACTTTCATTCGATATTTTAAGAATTAGTTGCGAAATAGCGTTTGCGCCTGTTTTTTTATTGTTGTTGTGGTGGTGTGCAAGAAACAATTTGTTTTGGAGTATTTAGATCTGTTATTGCCTGCTTTAGCACTACCAGTGAAACAGTAGATTTTCGCTTACTGTCATCATGTTTTAAATATTTAAAGCAATAGATGGTATAGTTTTTGCTTTGTCAGCTGAGAAAGCTCTCTCTGTGTTCTCTAGAAAAGTTTTTATGATGAATAGTGAATTAATTATTTTTAAAATTCTTTATACATTCAAAATTTTGAAGAAAATTTGTTTGAATTTTGAGATGCTTTTACAATATAATGACTTAATGAATTGGGAGTGAATGCGCTGTTTATCGTTGGCCTATTTAAAGTCACCGCATTTTCTTCATGTTATTGTATACTGTAATAGCCCGAGTTACCACTATGAAACTAGTCTTTCGCCTTATCTAAGGTTTCTTTTTTAACATGAATAGATTTTCATTTTGCAATGCGGGGAATTCCGTTTAGTCAGATTCCTTCTTCTGGTAATTGAGGAAATGCGTTTTTAGCTCAGGTCTCTAACCTTTTAACAGCCATTGTAAATGCATCGGATAGATAAATTCATTTGACTTGCTTTGATAAACGTTTTCAGTAGAGTTTTTTATAGCTGTGCTTAGTTTCCGTGGGGAAAGTGCTTAAGTTTCATTAAGCCGCTTTATTTCATGTGTTTGTCACTGCGTATAGAATTTTTTTGGGCATTTTAACTTACAGCAAGCGACCGTGACATACATGATTTTTTCTACTCAGAAATTAAATGTTCACTGAAAGCCATTAGCGAACGAGCATTGAGTATCTACTTACAATAATTATGAACTTCGTCGTGTGGTCGAATCGTGCGTCTGCTGTCAGCGACACGATAGTGCACGTGAAAGAACCTTTTGTGTTATTTTTATGCGTTGTATTTCATTGTATTGTGTCAGAAATGTTAATCAGTGGCCAGTGACTTTAAGTTTTGTCTTTTTACAGTCATATTTTCGTTTTATTTGGGTTAGTTTGGTTTTCCTTTTATGTAAAGCAACCTTTTGCATCTTTCAATTTTTTTTAATTCCCAAGATAGTCGAAAATTGACATTTGATTTGCTTAAACTAGTGTGGCGAAGTTTTACTTGCGTACTGTTTTCACGTGTTCATTAGTTTCGTGTTGGGAAATAAACTGGCATTTGCTAATTAAGCCATTGTTTGGTTGTAAAGTACATTAGCAGAGCAAATATTTTCTCATTATCTTAGGTGTTTAGCCACTATTTGGCTTGTCAAGTTCCAAAATCGAGCCGGTATGCAAATTGTGTTGGTTTCCCAACCATTTGCGTTGTTTGAATGACCGAAAGTGGGGACAAGTCATTGCGAGGCTCGTCAGCAAAATAAGCTATTCCGTTTATGGTCTGGATGGATCATAGTTCAAAGTTGTAGGCGACGACGAATCAACTTATGATTCTCGGACGTTATGCATAATGAGCAGGGCATGCTGTGGAGAATGGAATGGAAGACGATTTTTCCGTATTCCATACTGCAAAATTTCTTCCATTCCTTACTAATTTTTTTTTCAATATTCCATTCCATTCTTCCATACTAATATATTTTAACGTAGTGGTAAATGCACTACCAGCAAATTATGCCATGGTATAGACCAGGGGTGGGGAACCGGCAAAGCTTAGCGGGCCACATTGATGGCATAATATTTTCAGCGGGCCACATTTACTTTTAAGTTGTAAATTTCGCTTAAAAATACACAATTTTACGTCACAAATTTACTAATTCAAGGTGAGTTACTTTTTACCGTAAAATCAGAGACTTTGGCGCGGTTTTTATGTCCCAAATATAGCATGTAATTGAAAATGAAGCAGTTTTTATTTAATGTTTTCTATTCTAGCGGTGTGCCGTACGCTCAACAAACATTTGTTCAAAAACGTCTTCTACATTCCTTGGCGTGTTAAAGATAATTTTGAGTTGGAGGCTTTATTGCTCCAGTCAGGAGCATATTTAAGGGGCATTGGGCCATGGCCCTCCCTTTTGACTCTGCCTTTTAGTAAAAAAGAGTAAAAGTAATGGTGCCTGGTGACTGAAATATGGCGAACTCTTTTGATGTTTTCTGTAACTTATGGCCAGAGGGGTAGGATGAGGAATATGCATCTTCCCACCAGCCATTTTCAAAAATGTTTGTGGTATTTACGGTTTTTTCATAATTTTGAGCCTTTTTCGAGTCTTTGATAGCAATAAGCCTTATGCCTTAAGTAACACATAGTCGAAAATGTGCGAACAAAATGCATCATATTTGGTGAAGCACTCAGAATTAAGGGCAAAAACTTTAAACAAAATTCAGCTGAAAATTATTCAATAAGCACTAAAATAGCCATTACTGCATGTAAATTTTCAAAAATTTTCCGCGGCAGCATGCCCCCGGATCCCCCTAGAGCTTTTTTTGTTTCTCAATCAGTTTTAAATTTGTTCTGTCGAAAAAATGCGCTTGAAAAATGTGGAAAATTATGGCCTTCCCCTTTGGAAATTTCTCACTACGCCACTGGGTCTAGTAGACCCCAGCAGTTATTCATTGACCCCCATTCGACCCCTTGGCTATTTTCGACCCCTTGGATGGTCCAATTGACCCCTGGGGGTCGATATCGATCACTTTGAGAACCACTGGTTTATTGCTTCCCAAGTTACTGTAATTTGTTAAACTTTATTCACGAGTTTCTATGGCGCTTCGTAGATAATTTTGACTTCGGTTTTCGCAGTTGGCTAAATTTCCTTTTTTAAGCGACGTACTGTTGGCCTTGGTTGATGGTTAATACTACAGTGGATGGTTAATGCTCCGGATGGCAGATGCTTTCCCGTAGCCCGGAGCGTTACTCTGTCTACGCTATTTAATCTGGTTGACAGAAACCGAATCTGCCTTAACGGCGGGACACCTAACGATGTTCAAGCTGGGCAGTGGCAAACGTCCTTTTCAGGACGGGGCGATGCGCATCTTCGGCGCTCCGTCAACAAGTTCCTGATTATCTCTGCTTGGTATAATCTGGCAAGCAGCAAATTAGAGAAGTCAGAAGAAAATTCAAGCGGAAAACTTGGAAACAAAGGCAACTTCTAAGCGAGTCTGGATTCGTCCTACGCATAGCGCCTCCGTCGCTTTCTCGTGATAGGAGGATAAAGATGAAGAAATCAAACTATCAATCAAGTTCCAAAGGCACAGCATTCTCCAACTGAACATCGAAGGCCTCACTGCAAGCAAGATGAGCGTGTTGCATCATCTTGCGTTACAGTGTGAGGCACTCGTCATCCTCTTACAGGAAACCCATTGCACCTCGGTAGAAAGGCTAGATCTTCCGAGCTACCATCTAGCTGGGTTTTCCTTGAGCAAGAAACATGGTCTTGCTACGTTTGTCCATGAGCATCTGAAGTGGATCCTAATCGACCAGTCCCCACCAACATCGGAGATCGAGTGAGTGTGCGTGGATGTTGATAACTATAAAATAGTCAACGTCTACAAACCCCCTCCAACACGGATGCAAGCATCTGATCTTCCAGCATTCCCTCATCCCTGCCTCTATGCTGGCGACTTCAACTGCCACCATGTTGACTGGGGCTATGATAATAACAATCCAGATGGTGAATGCCTGGCTGGCTAGGCCAGTGCCATCAACTTCACCGTGCTGTATAGCCCCAAGGAGACCGCCAGTTTCCACTCTGGCCGCTGGAAAACAGACACCAACCCAGATCTTGCATTTGCCAGTGTCGATTTGGACAGTCGCTTACCTGACAGACGTATCTTAGGAAAGTTCCCAAGGTCACAACACCGACCCTCGCTTATAAGTCCACCCAAACTTGCTCATCCAAAACCGAGCAAGCCTGTAAAGCGATGGAACTTCCGTAAGGCCAACTGGGACCACTATTCTAACCTAACCAACAAACTGGCCAAGAGTATACCGCCACCTGAATTTCAGAACATCGATCAGGTTTACCAGTGCTTTTGCAAGGTAATAAGCACTGCGGCGAAGAAATGCATCCCTCGTGGTCGACGATCAAACCACATACCTTGCTGGGATGCGGAGTGTGAAGACCTCTATCAGCATTTCCTGCATTCACCTGGGGGCCCCGATTCGGATAGAGCTGCCACAGCCCTACTCACAAGGCTCCACGGGAAGCGGAGAAATCGCTGGTCAGAGACGGTCCGCAACATTGACTTTTCGCACTCCAGCCGGCTGGCATGGAATACTATAAACAACTTGACTGGTAGGTCACGACAATCCCCTCGTCAATGTCCCGTTTCAGCTGATGCTATTGTTTCTCAGCTGGTTAAAAACAGGAAATACGAAGGTGTGTATCGACGCTCATCTCGGCTCGTTTTACAGGAAGTGTCTAACCTTTGGAGGGCTGATCCATTACATCCTGCGAATGTCTCCGGGAGTTTTTCCCATCGGGAGTTCGCTGCTGCCCTCCAACATTTAAAACCAGGCAAAGCTCCTGGACCTGATTCCATTTGTCCGGAGCTTATAATCCATGCTGGAGCCGGCTTAAAATCTTGGCTACGTGGCTTCCTATCTTCCTGTCTGCACCACCTCAAAATTCCTAAGATCTGGAGAAGAGCGCTAATAGTAGCGGTCCCAAAGCCTTCGAAACCTGTAGAGGACCCAAGGAGCTATCGTCCGATCTCCTTGCTCTGTGTTCCCTACAAGATTCTCAAGCGACTTATCTACGCCCGCGTCGAACCTCTTATTGACCCTCTGCTCCCTCGGGAACAGGCGGGTTTTCGACGCGGAAGATCCACCGTGGATTAAGTCACTTTGCTCACGCAAAGCATTGAGAATGCATTCGAAGCGAAAAAGAAGGCCGGTGCCGTCTTTATCGACCTGACAGCTGCCTATGACACTGTCTGGCACCGTGGCCTCACCTGCAAGCTGTTGCGGCTTCTGCCGGACAAGCACATGGTTCGTATGATTATGGAGCTGATCCGCAACAGAAGCTTCACCCTTACAACTGGCGACAGCAAGCCTAGCAGGTTACGACGCCTGAGAAATGGCGTCCCCCAGGGATCGGTCCTGGCCCCCCTCCTTTTCAACATCTTTACATATGATATCCCCTCCATAACCTCCAAGAAGTTCGCCTATGCCGACGACCTGGCGATACTTCATACATCTGGAGAATGGAAGGAGTTGGAAAGGAGTCACTCTCGGAATACCTCCAGACCTGGCGATTGAAACTTAGCCACACTAAAAACGGTGACGGCAGCCTTTCACCTCCACAATCGAGAGGCTAAGCGTGAGCTTAAGGTCTGTAACATCGGTAAGACCTTACCTTTCTGTCCAGTTCCCACTTATCTTGGGGTCAAACTGGACAGATCGCTCACATATCGTCCTCACCTGGAAGCATTGCGCAAGAAGTTATGTGCTCGCGTCTCACTGTTGAGGCGACTTGTTGGAACAGGTTGGGGTGCTAGCGCTAAGACATTACGCACAGCTGCCCTGTCTCTGGTCTACTCGACTGCCGAGTACTGCGCACCAGTCTGGTGCCGCAGCGTGCACATACGGCTTATCGACAGTGTAATAAATGACGCCTTGCGCATTGTCACTGGGTGCCTGCGTACCACTCCATCGGTCTACCTTCCGGTTCTTTCAGGCATCCAGCCAGCTGAGCTTCGCCGCCAAGGAGTGACACTCTCCCTAGCCAACCGCAGCTCCCTGAACCCTGACCACATTTTACATGGCCAGTTTCATGAGTCACAGTACATATGTAAGAAGAGACTGATATCTAGACGCTCATTTGTACCTGCTGCTCGGAAATTACTAGACAGTCTTTCTGAGATGGACGTCCGTGCAGCCGAGTGGACGAACAGGAAATGAGACATGGAGTACTCTGCCAACGCGTTGTCACTCCACGCTTTCATTCCCAAGGCTAGCTCCAGACCCTTGGGTATGGGTCTGCGCAGGGCAGCCTGGGTCAAGCTCAACCGTCTGCGTTCTGGTGTTGGACGTTTCTGTTCGTCCATGTACAAATGGGGTCTCGCTCCTCTAGCGAATTGTGAGTGTGGTGCCAGTGAACAAACCGCAGATCACATCATCTCACAGTGTCCCATACATCGGGCACCCCGAGGTATGTTTGGTCTAATGGTTTTGGATGACGAAACAAGATGCTGGCTGAAGTCCCTTACAGTCAGCATCTGACCCAAGCAGTTTGGTGGCCAGGGTGGTAAAAGGATAAACCCTCGGCCTTGGTCCTTCCATCTGTCTTGGAAGAGATGCCCCGCCAAACGACGACGACGACGAATACTACAGTTAATACTACAGTGTCTTCTTTGGCTTCGTTTTTAGCTTCTCAAATTATTTTGTTAAACTTAATTCACGAGTTTGTATAGTGCTTTGTAGACAATTTCGGATTATTGACTTCGATTTCCCCAGTTAACTAAATTTGTTTTTTACGCACGCATGATATGGCTACAGTAACTGTGTGGTTTAAAACCAATCCACGAGCGCGTTCTGCTTCGCCGTGCTTCTGCGGTTTACGAAATCTTGGAGTTTGCAATCAAGTTTTGGACCTCGAGCGCTTTCTGTCTTGCAGCGCCCTTCGGATCAGCAAGCTGTATATAAGCTTCGATTTTTGTTAGTTTAGTTAGAGCTAGCTTTGGCTTTCGTAGTGGTGCAACTGATGAGTCTGGAAGGACGAATAATGATAACCGGTTACCCTTTTTCGTGCACTATAAGCGTTAGTGTACACCCGGCCCATGTCGTAGTTTAGTTAGAGCTAGCTTTGGCTTTCGTAGTGGTGCAACTGATGAGTCTGGAAGGACGAATAATGATAACCGGTTACCCTTTTTCGTGCACTATAAGCGTTAGTGTACACCCGGCCCATGTCGTGCTTGCATTGCTGGGTGTCGCAAACAATCACGATGTATAATAGAATATATGTATAGATGCTTAACGCAAAATATGGATAATACATATGCTTAACGTATGTACAGTAGATGTAGATGCTTAACGTAGATGTAGATGCTTAACGCAATATATGTGGATGCTTAACGCAAAAGAAGTGAAGAACAATACAATCACAATATGCTGAAAACCAGTGGTGTAAAGTAACGAAGTAGTTTTACTGAAGTAGACTACTGAAGTATTATTGCTTGGTAACTAGTACTTACTTAAGTGGTTTAAATTTCATCTACTTTTACTTACGTAGTTCAATCAGAAAGTAACCCTACTTAAGTGGCTTTAAGAATGATAAGTAGTTAATATTAAGCAATGTATCACGCAAATGATAAATAAATCATGCTTGATAATAAAATTGGCAACATTAGTATTAGGTATTGTTATATTTTATAAGTTATTAAATGGTCTTCAATAAAAAGATAACTGCCTGTATATTTGCAGTCATACTCACAAACGTTTCGCTAAAAACTTATACCATCATCAGTGTAAAACTACATAGGCACTGGGCTAGAATAACCAGCACAAGAAAGAAATTATTTTAAATACAACATAACTATTATAAACCGGCTCCCAATCATATGGTCTCTTTTGATGTTAAAAGCCTATTTACGAATATCCCAATTGATTTTGTAATTGACCAAATTTTGGAAAAGTCATTCCCTGACAAAAAAGCTTTATTTCATGGTCTTACTCTCAATTTAAAAAACTATTAATTTGGACCACCAAAGAAACAACACTACAGTTTAACAATCGATACTTCAAACAAATTAATGGCGCAGCATTGGGGTCCCCGCTTGCCCCATTGCTCTCAGACGTATGCATAAATTGGCTCATTGATCAAAGCCAAAAAATTGAAACCCAGCCTGTGCAACTTTATTGGTACGTCGATGACTGCTTTGCTACATTTGAAAAACGCGCCCACATTACCAAATTTTACAAACATCTTAGTTCTATTCATTTTAACATACAATTTACCTATGAACTGGCTAAGAACAACCAATTGGCTTTCTTGGATGTATGGATTAGCAATCAAGATGGAAAACTAGCCTTAAAAACGTACCGTAAACCCACTCATACCGGACTTTACATCAAGTGGCAAAGCTTTGTGCCTCTGAAATACAAGATTAATTTGGTGAGGAACCTCTTGCACAGAGCTTACAAAATTTGCAATTCCTATTCACTTATCCTCGAAGATTTCAAAATCATTTCCACCATGCTAGAGAAAAACGGCTATCCGACTGGATTTCTTAATCAGCAAATTCGAATTTTTTTCAACAAAATGCATGAAAAAGTAAAAACTCCAGAAGTCGAAGAAAAGCCAGATACTGAAAGCAAAACAAGACCCATATTCTCGATTTTAAAATTACCGTATATCGGAGACATGTCTCATCAAATTGAAAAAGAAATTCGGCAATATCTATTCAAAAAACTTTCCCAAAAATCAAAATTTGTTATGGTACACGAAACAACAACTATTGGCCAAAAATTCAGGTACAAGGACCGTCAAACACTGCTACACAGCTCAGGAGTAGTGTATAAACTCAATTGCTCATGCGGACAATCATACATTGGACAAACCAAAAGAAATTTGAAAATTAGAATCAATGACGATATGACAAAAAACTCAACTAATAATGAAACTGATGTGTCCCCACACTTGAAAAATAACCCAGAGCATACGATGAACTTTCATTCCCCCGAAATACTAGCTCACAGCAATAACATCCGAAAACTCCGCATCAAAGAAACTCTACTCATCCAAAATCTTCAACCACAATTAAATATTGATGATTCTTCCAACCCCATCTACCTATTTAACATTTAGCTCACTTCGCGCAATATTCGTGTAGGCCTAAATCGCAATCAGTAACGTATTTAATTTCCATTTATATTCAACGTCTTTTTTTTTAGTTATGATTTAATTAATCCTACAGTATTTGTACTTAATAATCCTACTACTAATCTAGTCCCTCCAGTTGCACGTAATTATTTAATTCGCCCCATTGGTTACATTTTACGTAAATCCCAACTACTTTGTTTATGACGTAATAGTTTTTTACGCTGATGATGGTATAAGTTTTTAGCGAAACGTTTGTGAGTATGATTGCAAATATACTGGCAGTTATCTTTTTATTGAAGTTGAGTTCGAAAACCCATCTTAATGCTCCTAGTTATTAAGTGGTCTTTTGTTTGTGTTTGGCGCGGACAATGAGATTGCATTTTGTAGATTATGACACACTTCACTTTTTTATTTTCGTCAAATAAATGTGCTAATTATTCTAAATATGCTTAAGCATCGGCAAAATATATTTCAAGTTTGAAAGAGAGCAAATTATTTTTTGTCAAAGCTCAGCTTTATGGCCTTGGTTTTGTAAACGCTACTTTTTACTCAAGTAACTTCAAATTGCTGGTACTTTTTACTTCTACTTGGTTACTTTTTACATCCCCTACTTTCTACTCTACTTCAAGTAGCCTAGTTTCCGCAATCAGTAACAATACTTTTACTTAACCAGATTTCTGGACTACTTTTTACACCACTGCTGAAAACTTGCTTTGCAGAACCGAAAAGTGACTAATCATCCTCATTCTAGTTCAATTCAATTCAACTTTCAAATTGGTAGATTACGGAAAACGAAACATCCGTTTTCCATAAACAAGTGGTTAGGGAGGCAAACTCTCAATCCCAAGGTCCTGGCTTCAAAACTTGAGTCTACCTGATGAGCGGTCAAACCGCGAAACTAGTCGTAGAATTAGTTTTTACAGCGTTTATTTAGTAAGTCTTCTAAGGCCTACTATATTATCTAGCTATATTTCATATATATAGACCTACATCGGCGCCACATATTTCAATGCCAATTTATACTTTTGTTCGCGTGAATTTCTAAGCATGCGGGAATAAAAGTTGAATTGAACTATAATGAGGATGCTAACAAACTTTAGCAAGCGTGTGAATAAGGTGAATGCACATACGTACCTTAAACAGAGTTAAAGTTATCGAAACTGAGAAACAGACTAAACAGCGTTTAAATTGATAACTTATCTCGTTGCCTCTGCTATGGTGCTTCGTACCCCCAAGGAGTACACGTACCCCAGTTCAAGAACCCTTACCCTGGACCTTCTGAATGGT
The DNA here is from genome assembly GCA_964006365.1 of Trididemnum miniatum. Lineage (NCBI taxonomy): Eukaryota > Metazoa > Chordata > Ascidiacea > Aplousobranchia > Didemnidae > Trididemnum > Trididemnum miniatum. The sequence goes on along the minus strand of OZ023233.1, from coordinate 7,015,391 downwards.
CGCAGTAAACCCCATTTACAATGAAAAAGAAAGAAACGCGAGTCAAAATAGTACAGTCGCGCTCAAAAGTTTAAGACCATATACATAAAAGTTGTCTTTTGTTGAAACATAAAAAAATTCGGGATAATGTTGCGCCACATTAGCTTTTTATGTTCCATGAGCATTAAATGATGCTTGTGAAGCCTAAATCATAAGATTTTTTGCGCATTTCTGGTTTTGGAAGCAAAAAATTTTAAATTTTATTCAAATTTTAGTGCTGAAAACATGGGCAAAAACAGGGGATTATCAGTTGCAGAACGGGCAAAAATTATTATTTTAAAAGAAGAGTGGTACTTAGGAAGACAAATTTCAAAAAAACTAAATCTTGGCAAAACAGAGATTCATCAAACAACTGTAAAATTTCGAAAGTTTGTTAGTTTTCAGGACTTGCACAGGTCTGAAAGTCCCAGGGTTATCTCCCAAAGGAATGATCACCTGAAAAGTGGATGGTAGTGAGTTCACTAATCAGTTCAAGCAAGAATATTGAATCGGCGTTGTAGCAACTGTACCTTTGAGCAATAAGGCTGACCCAATTTTCTTGGTTGAGCTGGTTAGTGAACTCACTACCATCCATTTTATCAGGTGGCCATTCCTTTGAGAAGTAACCCTGAGATTTGCAGGCCTGTGCAAGTCCTAAAAACCAACAAACTTTCGAAATTTTACAGTTGCTTGATGAATCTCTGTTTTGCCAAGTTTTAGTTTTTTTGAAATTTGTCTTCCTAAGTACCACTCTTCTTTTAAAGTAATAATTTTTGCCCTCTCTGCAACTGATAATCCCCTGTTTCTGTCCATATTTTCAGCATTAAAATTTGAGTAAAATCGAATACTTTTTGCTTCCAAAACCAGAAATGCGCAAAAAATCTTATGATTTAGGCTTCACAAGCATCATTTAATGCTCATGGAACATAAAAAGCTAATGTGGCGCAACATTATCCCGAATTTTTTTATGTTTCAACAAAAGACAACTTTTATCTGTGTGGTCTTAAACTTTTGAGCGCGACTGTAAATATAACACAACCAGTGGCGTACGCACGGAGGGGGGAGGTTGGGGGCCCAAACCCCCACCCCATTGAAGATTTCAATAGAAGTGAATACCTCTCTTTTTGGAACGTACCGTCTTTTCTCATTACAGAGATTGCCAAAACTGCTCTCATGTTTTTTCATTGCTATCCAACTTGCTTATCAAATCTTTATAAACTTTCATTGTGATGCAATAATAGACCTACCGGGGTCAAACTTTTCTGGTGCCCTGCGCTTAACATTGACAATTGCAGAAAAATGAAACCTTTCTTTTTTGCAACGAACCGACTTTTTTTCGTGCGTAGCTTGCCGAAACTGCTGTCATGTTTTTCCGTTCGGTCCAACTTTATAATTTAATTTCGAGAAACTTTTATGACCATGCGATGCAACAATACCGGTAGGACTCATTTTAACTTTTCTTATGTGTTTGCTTGAAGTGCATTTTTGTCATTGATGCTGCTGTGAAGCAGCTGGTAAGCAGCAGCTTCCTATACGGTGTATCTGCATTAACTATGGCCGCACACAAAATTTTTTAAAAAATCAAATCTTCACTGTAGGCCTACTCGTTTCATTGATTCCCTGTAGCATTGAAGCGTGGTAGCAAGTGGCTGGGCCCGACCCCGTGGCTTAGCGCCTGAACAACACAGCTCCGAAGAATCGTCGCAGCGGCGGCGAGCCGTTGGCTACACTGTGACCGATTTAACCTGCCTGGGAATTGAAACTCAGACTTTTCCCATCGATACCGACATCTTTAACATTGCTCTATATAACGGGTCGGTTTGTTAAAAAATTATTAAAATATAAAAACCTAAATTGACACTGCCCTATCTAAGTGCTAAAAATAAAACAAAAATACTGGTAAGGGAGACCAAACCAACAAAAGATTTAAAGAGGCCCGGAGACGGAACAGGGGGGGGGGGGAGGCAAAATCGTTTTTGCGCACCGTAACTGTTTCCGTAGCTGGAGTGATCTGTTTCCCAGACGCCCCGATTATGTGCTTGAGAGTACCTCATGATATCGACGCTGTGATTAGGGTGAAAAATACTTAGATAATATCGACGCTGTTTTTGACCTCAATCACATGATTAGAGATTCCTCTCGCGCGTAATTTATTGTAAATTACAAATGTTTCGGTAGGGAGGGCAGTTTTTTCTCATGCTTCACTGTCTTCAGTTTTCAAGACATGGAAAAATGCCCCTTTCATAGTGAGTGCATATTAAATGTTTTTATCAAGGTTTATATGCGTTGTTTATATCAATGTTGGTTCCTGAAAAAAATGTTTGGAGGGAAGCAATTACCTGTTTTACCCCCTGGCTACACCCTGTTTGTGACATTGCGAAAGCTTGCCTACTTTAGCCAGTTAGTAGTAAAAGTGAACATCGTCCTTCCTGGCAAATCCGGAGGGGTGTTTGGCTGATTAAGGTCAAGCATTCCAAAGGATGAGTGTACCTGAGTGCGGTTGATGAGGGCTAATAGCTCAAAACAGCGCTGTCCCGCTCTGTGTTTTAGTCAGTTAACCTTCCTATGGCCCAAAAATAAGGTCAACTAAAATTGCTCAATAAATTTAACTACGGATTGACAACTTGAGTTTTTGTTAAACCTTTTCGCTCCTAAATGAAGCGCTAAGAATCAAACAAAAGTGTGAATGAAATATCAGGATGGTTTTCTTCGTTATGGCATTATAGTAGCCGTGACGTCACTGAAATTTACGTCATCACGATGTGACGTCACTAAAACCCCCCCATTGAAAAATCCTGCGTACGCAACTGAACACAACAATACAGTATAAATAATAATTAACTTTCTAAATATATTTAAAGTTTTTTATCCAACGCATTAAATAGAAGCTGATACTTTTAGGAACCTGCGCATGAGGATATCAACAAAATTACCATCAAAAGAAAGTATTAAGTTTCGGGAACTTATCCCGGGAATTTTTCGATCCTCGGAAATTTTGGGAATTCCCCGGTATTCCCGAGAAATTTTTGAAAATTTTCCGGTTTCCCAGGAAGTTGAAAATCCGGGAAAAAGGGAAGCCTTGTAAAAAACAATGACTTTGAGCTATAGCTAGGATTCCGACTTGATTAACTTCTCTTGTCAAACACTTGTCGTACTGCCACGCTGCCACATCAAGCTCAGTTCACAGCACTTGCAACGATGCAAGGCCTAGGGCCTTAGACAAGAAATAATTAACAAAGCAAAAAGCAGACAGCTGCAATTAACACCGCTGAGAGGCTAACAATGATATACTGTATATCGTCAATCAACACAGGTTAAAATTTTCACAAACACTTTGTTTCTTATGACGGAATTGTAATTTTCGTTCCGGTTATTGACAATAGCGAGTGGTTCCATTGCTAGCATTAGCAATAAGGGATACACTGTGATATTACCATAGATACTCGAGCTACATACTCGTACCGGTATGCCGTATCTATAGCATTACTATGTAATTTGTCGTAGCCTAAGTTTGAATATATGTAGTTAGTATGGAAGACGATCTTCCATTCCATTCCATTCTGAGCTTCTTCCATATTCCGCTCAATATATTCCGTTTAACATGTTCCGTCCATCATCCATATTCTGTTCAATAACACTGGCCAACAAAAAAAAAATTATTTTGAGTGCCATAGATATTTTAACGGTATTAGGGTAATTTTGGGCCGCTGAGTCCGAAAATGACATCCGTTTCTGTGAATTGGCTCTAGTTCTTGAGATGTCGATACTTTTCGTTTTTAACAAGGGAAAAATAGTTAACTTTTGTATCTGCTAAATGTGAACACAAATATCAATAACATGCATACTGGAAATGTCTCTTAGGTAGTATGCATTCCCTAGTCTCTATATCAGGTAGTGTAATATGTCTAATTTTTGATGTAGCATTCAATTACTTCAATATAGCAAGTTAATGAAAACACTCTTTCGCGATGTATTACTGCAGACTCCATTTTCCATAGAACACGTTATTTAGCTGTGTGAATGTTGTTGTGTGGTATCTTTAGCTTTAGAAGTGATTTCTTCAGCTTTCTGAAAACTGTACACCATCAAACAGTAAACCAGGGGATAGGAGTGCAGCAGTAGGCTTATCATTCTGATAAGCTGCAGTTTCTTTGTGATGCTCACCGCATGTACGTCTGCACTCCCTTCAGCTATCATGTCATGGCAGATCATGTCAGTATCTCATTTTGTAGCTATATTTTTGTAAACTAGAAGTTCAAAGTTTAATAGCTCTGTAGCCAGAGAAAGGAATATTATCAGTCTAGTTTGAACTCGTACTCACGTATCTAAAGTTTGAAAATTATGGAGGGTTTTGCAATTTAAGTAAGAATTGGGTTTATTAGTGAAGGTTTGGCCATATGCTTAGATTAGCCACTGATAGGTATGTATTTCCCTACAACTAAACTGATGGTGACAACCTGTCGCAGTTAAGTACAGTATTTATTCTTTATCACAGATTTATATGTACTTTGGATATTGAATTCTACATATTGATTTAGCTGTGTTCAAGAGCTATGAGTTCATCACGAAGAAGCTGTTGCAATGATCCTGACAAGTTTTGTTACATCTGTGGGCTAGATACATTCTAAAAACAAAGGAAAGCTATCACTGATTTTGTGAGGAAAGTGTATCTTGCGTATTTTAAAGTGAAGCTTGGTGACCAAGATTAGCCATAGGCTCTTCATATTGTCTGCAAAGCATGTGTAGAAAACTTGAGAAAGTGGACTAATGGTACGCTTGCAAGTCTTAGATTTGGTGTACCGATGGTTTGGAGGGAACCAAAAAACCATTTCGATGACTGCTACTTCTGTTTGGTGGACTTAAAAGGATTTAATCGTCACAAGAGAAATTCTTGGAACTACCCCGATTTAGAATCTGCTTGGCTACCTGCGCTTCACTGTGAGGAAGTACCTGTGCCTGAATTTAGTGATTTACCTGACATATCCATGGGATATGAAGAGTTTCATGAAGAGGTAGAAAGCTCTGCAAGTGACAGCGTTGGAAGTGTGTTTGAAAGTAGTTCATCAGTTCCGGAACAATTCAAGCAGGAAGAGGTGAGTGATCTTGTCAGGGATCTCAACTTATCCAAAGAAGCAGCAGAAATTCTTGCATCCCGAATCAAAGACAAAAACTGCCTTAGAACAGGAGCTTCGATAACATTCTACCGAACAAGAGAAAAAGAATTACTTCCATATTTTAACGAGCAAGACGAACTAGTTTACAGCAAAGACATTGAAGGGCTTCTACTAAAAATGGAACTGCCACAATATATAGCTCCAGAGTGGCGCTTATTCATAGACAGTTCAAAGAGAAGCTTAAAATGTGTATTGCTACATAACGGTAACAGGTATGCATCTCTCCCAATTGGCCATACAACAAAACTAATGGAAGCCTACAACAATATTAAAACGGTGTTACAGAAACTGGATTATGACTCTCACCAATGGTTAATCTGTGTAGACTTAAAAATGGTGAATTTTTTGCTAGGCCAGCAAAGCGGCTTTACAAAATATCCATGTTTTATCTGCCTGTGAGACAGCCGAGCGCGTGATGATCATTGGGTGAAAAAAGAATGGCCTCCTAGAGATACCATGAAAGTTGGTGAAGCTAACGTGATCAACGAACCTTTAGTTGCCAGAGAGAAAATCATCCTTCCACCACTGCATATCAAACTTGGTTTGATGAAACAGTTTGTGAAAGCCTTGCCAGTAACTGGGGATTGCTTCAACTTTATTTGCAGAGCATTTCCTTCTTTTACCATTCAAAAGCTGAAAGCAGGCATTTTTGATGGTCCTCAGATTCGCTAACTCATAAAAGATCCATGTTTTGTGCAGTCTATGACAGACACGGAGTCCGCTGCTTGGCAATCGTTTGTTTTAATCACACAGAACTTCCTTGGAAACCGAAAAGCTGAAAATTACCAAGAGTTGGTGGAAGGCATGCTTTCCAAGTTCAAAGATTTAGGTGTGAAGATGAGTATCAAGATTCACTATCTCTTCAGCCACTTAAATCGTTTTCCCGCAAACCTCGGTGATCTAAGTGAAGAGCATGGAGAAAGGTTCCACCAGGACATTAAAGTTATGGAAGAGAGGTACCAGGGCAGGTGGGATGCCCACATGATGGTTGACTACTGTTGGAGTCTTCAACGTGACTGCTTGGCCGCGTCATATTCTAGGAAGTCTTACAAAAGAAAATTTGTAAACATCGACTAATTTTTTTCGTGATTGATTGATGTACTTTGATAGCTTACTCAATATGCTTTGATCTTTATTATAAGTAGTGTTTGTGCTTTGACTCAACCGCCCCTCGAATGATTTTTTGACCATTTTTCCAAATCGCCTAGAACCGCAGAGTTTTTTTCAAGGGGTAGGGGGGTGACGTCAGATGTTTTCGGCAATGTAATTTTTGTAACGAAGTGTCTCGCTCCATCTCGTGTTCTAATATTCCTAATTTCGCAATTTGCAAACGCATGTAACAGAAGCAATCACTGCTTACTGTGAAAGACAATGGTTACAATTCATATCAATGACCAGCTGTTGTATCATAAAAGCCACCTAAGGCTACGTTTACATGAGACTTCATTTCGCCCGAAACGAAAAAAACACATTTCGGTAAGGTCTGCAAACAACAAAAGTGTTCATTCGAGCGCACCGAAATGAAATCTCTTTTTTTCCGATTTTCATATCTGTCTTCAGGACAGAAATGAAAATTCGTTTCGGGGGTGTGTAAAGCGTGTGAACGCAAGCGACATGGAAGTAATCCGAAAGGAAAGTATGTCAGCAATATAAAGACTATTACTAGTCATCATGATGCAGTAATGTATGTAGGCTAGTAAGAAGGAGGTGACGTAGGCTATCTACATTATGCTGTGGCGTAACTAATAGGCAAGTTCATAGTCTAGTGTAAGCTATTAAAAGCTTATTGGGATTGCGCTTAACACCTAGCTGTTCATCACTTTTGCTGGCTGCTTGAGGGTAGACTACAAGTGCACTGTAGTAGTTTATTGGTGAGGGTTTAGGGAAACCTTGGTTAGAGCGTGTGCAAATGAAGCGCTATAGATTTTCAACGTCAGGTGTTTAGTGACTAGTACTGTCACCTTGAGTTGATAGTCAGACAACACGTCAATTCACTCTCGTTAAGCTACTGGTTACCGGTATGTATGAAATGGCTTCTGAAACTGAATTTTTAACTTCAACTAACCTAGTCGTTGTTTTGAACCAGCACGTAAATTAAGCGTTGTTGTTCATAACGTACAACTCAACGAAATTAGGTAAACTCAGTGCCGAAACTAGCACCCCCCGAACCCCCCAACCGGGGGGGCCGCACAAAAAGGGGGCCCCGTAAATAGTCAGTACGTAGTACTATTTAATCAACGTATGATAAAGGTGCCTTAAATAAGCCTATTCTACGATTCAATATATTTTTTGTCTTAACTCGCGCGATGTGGAGCCCCCATACCATATTTATGTTTTTGGCCTTGGGGGCCCGTGCAAATTTTTCGAAAAATAGCAGTCGCAAAACTAGCAAACAAACGTTTAGTAGCATACCAAAGGTCAGGGGCGGATCCAGGGGGGGGGATGTGGGGGATGCATCCCCCCACCAGCCATTTTCAACAATGCTTTGGATAAATAAAGTTTTTCTACAGTTTCGAACCTCTCATAACCATGGGTGCAAATCCATGGAGGGATGTATCCCCCCCAATAATCCGGCAGCATCCACCCCAATATTTTCATGTCCCAAAACTGGGCGTCAGCGCAGGTGATGACCTTTTTTTGGCCTTCACTTCATTTTGGGCAAAAAAATTGGCATCTGGGAACGATATGACCTATTTTTTTGGTCTTCACTTCATAGTGGGCACAAAATTGGACATCTGCAGACGTGTCAATTTAGCTAAATCATCCCCCCAATATCTAAAAATGGTCGATTTTGCTAAATCATCTCCCCCAATGCTCAAAATAGATTTGCACCCCTGTTCATAACAATAAACCTTAGTCGCCTTAAGCACGCATAATCGAAACTGTGCTTACAAAATGCATCATATTTGATAAAGCACTCAAAGTTAGGAGCCAAAAATATGAACAAACCTTGCATGAGAATTGTTCGAAAAGCGCTAGAATGACCATTACAGTGTGCAATTTTTCAAAAAAATTTTCGAGGTAGCATGCCCCCGGACCTCCCTAAAGTCGTTTTTGTTACTTAAGTTGCTTGAAATAACTCTATCGGAAAAAAATCGCGCTTGAAAAAGTGACGAAATTTGGTGTCCTCTCCTTGAAAAAAATTTTGAATACGCCCCTAACATGAAACATTTTGAAAGGACTTATTTACGCCCGTTTCCGGGTCTAAACGTCTTTATATTTAGTTAACATTCAACCTAATTTAAAATCACATCCAAACTTTCTGGATCCACTCCTGCCAAGGGCCTCTCATTCTCTAGTGAAAGGCGCAAAAATAAGCCTTAGAAACGTTTTTTCTTCGCATAGGTAGCGAAATGTTAGAGTAGAGTTTGCTTGCAGCATTATTTTAGTGGGTTTGGAAGGGATCTAGTTAAACAGACCACTAAACCTTGTTAAAACTGAGGAATTTTAAAGGCTCCAAACGCACAAAAAGCCTCCAAAATAAGGTGAAATTCCGCAAAATTTTCTGGGTGGGGCATGCCTCCCCAGACCCCCGTAGCTTGGCATCGCCCCTTCGGGGCTCGCTCTTTTGCATCACCATCCAAGAAAAATTTTTAGGGGGCCCCGAAAGATGATTTCGGGGGGGGCCCGCATTACCTAGTTTCGGCCCTGGGTCAACTACTCCACAAAATGAGATGCATCATGCACTTGCTGTAGTTTAAATGGTTTAATGGTAAAGAATGCTCCTATTTATCGCGCGTGCAATCGATGCAAAGCCAAATAAGCTGACATCATGCACGGTACAAGCGATAGCAATTCTACGCTCTTCATCTCGTCTAATCAGAACTGAAATGATGACATCATAGAAGCAGACCGCAGTATTTATAGTTCCGTTGCTTCCGGGGTGAAATGAAACACAAGGAAAAATTCCGCGCAAACCGGTTCAAACCAGTATTTTCATTTCGCCTTGTATTCATTCCGGGCCTTATGTAAACGTAGCCTAAGATATCTCAATACTTCGTGAAATCAAACGTGGCTTGACGTACTGTAATTTCACGAAGCTAGTGTAACGTTTTGAGAAATTTAAAGAAGCAACGGGCAAGTGAGGGCTTTTCAGAATCAGAAATCTCTTAGGTTTTAACAAGTATTGATTATACATAGATTGATTAGCAATCCAAAGCAGAATGTAATTTACTGCTCTTCTGCAGTATTTTTGTTGTTGGTTGTTTCTACGCAAAACATACTCAGACGTAAGCAAAGGATGAAAAGATAGTATAGAAAAAGGAAGTCACAACAAAATATTTAACCGTTGAAGCATGCAGATTGCAGACCCATAACCACTATCAGTGATGGGCACGATAAACCTTACTGTAGTAAAGCGATAACGATAATCGATAATTTCAAAAAACCCTACGCGATACCGATAATCGATAAATCTCAATTTTTTAAAGCGATATCGGTAATCGATAAATTATTGCCGATAATTTTTGTCAATAAATGTTGCTGTAAATGTTCAATGTGCTTGACGATGTTTTTTGTGAGTCAAATTGCAAAAATGTTGGGCTATATTTTTCAAAAAAAGAGAATAACCCACGGACTCTGCTGTGGCATTCAAAACAAAGAAAGATTTCTTTAAATTGCAACAAGACCTAATGGACACCGTGTATTTTTTCCAGCTTTTGTATCGAATGTATTTGTATTTAGTTGCATATTATTTATCCTCCTATCACGAGAAAGCGATCAATGCGCTGCACGAGCTTGCTTAGGAAAGTATGAGCTCGCTTAGGATAATAATTTTGCGAAGCACATACAATTAGGGTCAAAAATTTAAATAAAATCTGCCGGAAAATTATTCGAAAAGCACTAAAACAGCCATTCGCAGCATGCAAATTTTCCAAATTTTTCCGGGGGAGCATGCCCCCGGACCCCCCTAAAGCTTTTCTAGTTTCTCAATCTGCTTTAGATTTGTTGTGCCAAAAAAAAAAGTTCGCCTGAAAAAAATGTGGAAATTATGCCCCCCTTTTTTTAAAATTTTTATTGATCTTAAGGGAAGCTAGCTACTGTAATTCTAATTTGATATTTTGATGTTTCGCTGTTATTTGCCCTGAAGTTTCTGTTAAAATTGGAGAAAATTTAACTGTGACATCATAATAAAGCTCTAAGAGCTTTGTATACTTAAGGTACCAGGAAATCTAGCAGTTTTTGCGATTTTGTTCACTTTTGTCACGAAGTTGCAAAAGTTAGAGCGTTGGTTTGATGAAAAATTTAGGAATAAAAAAAATTATAGTGAGAAGTGTAACAGGCTACTTTAGGAATGTCGATTAAACTGCACCCACGCAAAGCTAATGCGTCTATCGTCTTATTCATGTTTTCGTGTAGCTCTGCAAAAATCACAAGTTATGACGTCATTTCGCCCCCCCCCCCAATGTTTTTTCCTGGCGGCGCCACTGCCTCCAATACGGTTTTCGTGAAAAGCACAGTGTATTGCATGCACTCCTGGACGTAACTTCTTTTGGTTATGATGCTATACAAAATAAGCAAACCACGGCGCTGCTCTTAATGGATTTTACAAAAGCTTTCGATACTGTATCCAGCGAAATACTAATGCATAAGTTATGTCACTGTGGCATACGCGGACCTGCGTGCGGACTAATTGCTAGTTATCTCTCACGCAGAAATCAATTTGTTGTTGTTAATAACACTCAGTTTTCTCTTAAACCCATCAATATTGGGTCCATACTAGGCCCTCTACTTTTTTTCATTTACGTTAATGATATATGAATGCAATTAACTGTAACCCACGACTATTTGTGGATGATGCATGTTTTGTATTGAGTGATAATTCCCCTAAAGCGCTTGAGCTTAATTGTAACGCAGATATACGAAATTCATTTAGCTGGTGTGCAACAAACAAATTACAAGTAAATCCAAAGAAATCTTTCGCCATTATAATACCTCTTAAAATAAATGCTGCTAGTATAGATCTAAACTTAAGGTATGAAAGCAAAACAATTACTTGTTGCAAGTCATCAAAATACCTTGGCGTGACGATTGATAATAAATTTAAATTCAAAGCTCATATTCGTAACATTGAAGGTACGATTGCTCGATCAGGTGACAAGTTGACCAAACTCCGTCATCTCTTTTCTTCCTCCGCTCTTCTTCTTTATTATGCTCTTATTCACCCTCACCTCTCATTTGGTCTTCCAATTTGGGGCAGCACATACCCAACATATATTCAAAAACTACAACGAATGCAGAATAAAGCTATCAGAATAATATTCAATGCAAGTTGTAAAAATTCCGTTACTCCGCTTTACAAAAAATATGCTGTTCGCGAACTCGCTGACCTCTATAATTATTAAATGGCCAAAATTATGTACCAGTTTTCTAAACAAACCCTTCTCTCACATTTTAATTGCCTACTTGACCCGCTCTCAACCGTACATGAACACTGCACTGGATCTAAAACTAAGCAAAATCTTTATATTCCTAAATTATCAACTTACCGGTGTCAAAATTTTTTTAAATATCAAGGATCAAAAATTTGAAACTCTGGGAACAAATTTTCAGAAAGTTCAAGATTAATTACAAAAATCTACTGCTGGAAAGTTACCATTAAGCTTCGGTTATGCTTGTCTTTTTTTTCTATTTTTGTATTGTCAATTGTCAATTTTTTTAGCTCGCAATTTCGAATTAACGTGTCAAACATAGACAAATTCCAGGGTGGCTGCTTGACTTGTAAGACCGTAAATGGTCCCTTCGCAGTCTCACGTCGGTGATGCTATATCTATTGGATTAACTATTTTATCGACAAAATAAACTGTTCTGTTCCATGCCAAAATTCTCCTTCCAATCCATACCATTTCGTAGCATGCCCAGACAGTGATAAACCACTTTGTGTAAATATATCAAATACCGATGCTATAGTCTTATTTCGTACTCAAGCAGAATATGGCTATAATTTTTAGAAATCCGATGTAGCAGTAGACTATACTGCCCAGTGGCAGCACTCTCCTTGTTTTTGGTGCCTTAATTATTCTGCTTGATATTGGATTACCTGTAGCCTATATTTCCATTACTTTACCATTATTCAGGATAGCTTATTTACAGAATTGGTGCATCCAAGGGCTTTGGAAGGTGGGGGCTGAGGGGGGCTGAAGCCCCCCCTACATTTTTTCAGCCCCCTCCACCCATAGAAAGTTTAAGCCCCTCCTCAGCCCCCCCCCTTTTCAAGAATTTATAACAACAGTACAGTACACCCTATGGCACTTCAACAATGATTATGGCGTCACTTGTTATTTGTTTCTTTTCTTCGTTGATAACATCAAAAAGTTTTTTGGTGGTACAGAATTTCAAAACAGATTTTAAAAAGCGCCGAAAACATCTTTTAAATTTAGGTAGTCTTGAAAGAGACTGTTTTTGAACTAAACATTTTCGTCTCACTCTCTTCAGGGTTCAACGCGAGAGTAACTTGAGAAGGAAAATGTGGTCCATATATTATCATCAGCTTCATCGAAAAATCTGCAACAAAAAAGGAGAAAAAGGAAAATAGCTGTGATTGGTTGTTAAGGGACGCTTGTGATTGGTCGAATATGAATGAATTTTTTTATCTAACTCAACTATCGGAGAATTTGCAGCGAGTAGGCGGCAAATTCTTTTTGACGGCACAGAATAGGTTTCAACGTTTTGATGAAAGTGGCCTCCAGCGTCCCCAAGCGGAAAATTGTTCTGGCTTTGGCTAAAACAATAACTAGTGAATATGATAATGAGAGGCACAATCAGGATTTTGAATTAAGTGTAGATCAATAGCTGAATCACCGTCTCATTGATTGAGTGGAGAAGTAAGTTTGCAGTTACGTTTGGGAAGAACTTTGGTTGGATTTTCTTTATTTCGAATTGATTTTGGATTTTGGAATGATTTTGGATTGATACCATCAAAACCAACGTAGGCCTACAAACTTTTGCAACTTTGTGACAAAGGAGAGTAAAATCGCAAAAACTGTTGGATTTGCTGGTAACTTTGTGTACAAGCTCCTAGAGCTCTAATATGATGTCACAAGGAAATTTTCTTGAATTTTGAAGAAACTTTTGGGCAAATAACAGCGAAACAACAAAATATCAAATTAGAATTAGCTCCTACTCTCGGAGCAGTGGCGTAGCGAGAAATTTTGAAAAGGGGGGCATAATTTCCACATTTTTTTTAACGTATCTTTTTAGAAAAAACAAATTTAAAGCTGATTGAGAAACAGAAAAAGCTCTTGGGGGTCCGGGGGCACGTTTCCCCGGAAAAATTTTGAAAATTTACATGTTGTAGGGGTTCTTTTGGTGCTTTTTGAATAGTTTTGAATAAATTTTGTTTAAACTTTTCGACCGTAATTCTGAGTGCTTCTCCTAATATGATGTATTTTGTTCGCACATTTGCGATTGTGCGTGCTTAATGCGTATTGCTATCGAAGAGGTTCGATATTGCGGAAAAATTGTAGGCCTATATATTAAAAATATTTTTGAAAATGGCTGGTGGGTGGGATGCATAGTTGCGTACTCCTCAACCTACCTACCCGGCTTTGCTCCTGGAATAAGCTACGAAAACCATCAAAAGAGTGTGGCATATTTGTCACCATTAATCTTGCTCTTTTTTACTAAAAGGCAGAAACAAAAGGGGGGATGACATGGCACGATGTCCCCCTAATACGCTCCTGCCTAGGAGCTTCAGACTAAGAGCTTGTGAACGGATAATAAGTAGGGCAATTTTTTTGTAGCTCAGTTGCTAAGCGCAAGCTATCGGTGCGGGAGGTCTGGGGTTCGATTCCCGGGCCGGTCAAATCTACACAGTGTCGCCAACGACTCGCCACCGTTGCGACGTTTCTTCGGAGCTGTGTAGCCCAGGCGCTAAGCCGCGGAGATGGGCCCCGCAACTCGTTACACGCTTCGGCGTAATACGGCGAGTATAATGAAGATTTGATTTTGATTTTTTGATTTGATTTTTTTGTAACCTAAAAAACTAACTTTATTTTTGTAAAAAAGTAACCAAAAAGTATCTTTATTAAACGAATAAAAGTAAAACGAAAATAGTTGCAGCCAAAAAAAAAAAAAAAACGTGAAGAAGGCCCTGTTCCACCTCGTGCTTAAGTTATAGTGAGCACGCATGCAGTGTTTTACATTTTGTGGTAGAAAGTTTCTGCCCTTTGCAAGTGATTTGTTAAGCATAGCAAAACTTCTTTCCACAGAAGCAGTTGTTGGCTGACACCAAAGAGGCACCTTAGTGTTTGTAGATTGTAAATTTATCTTTCTTGCATCAATCCAAGACAAAAAAACAGAAAAATTATGCAAAAAAGCACGAAAACCAAAATATAACCTAAAACAAAAAGTAACTTTTTGTAACCTTATAACTTTTTAAATACTGACCCTATAGCTGTGAAATTTTGGTTAAACGCTTTTTACGTTAATTGGAGCTAGCAAAAAAAAGTAACTTTTGTAACCAAAAATCGCCCTAATAATAAGTTATTTTAAAGGAGGTAAACACCTTTATAAACGTCGATCTGGCTACTGTGTTTATGCTAGAGAAAAGCTTGAGTTCATTAAGCAGTCTCCAAATTACTTTTATTACTTTTACTGAAGTAAAGTGCATGATACGTATGATGTATGTCGCGATAACAAAGGGGGGGGGGTTGGGGGGCTTCGCCCCCAGATGTCGGTGTGATTATACAAATTTCAGCCTCCCCCTACTTGAAAGTACTTCCAACGCCCTTGGGTGTATTCTACTACTGGTATCACGTTGAACATGTTTGCTATTGCTCTTTTACATAAACCCAAACATACTTAATCTTGGTCAAATATTCTCGAAGTCTTTTATTAAGCTTATTCTTATTCCGCCTGTCAATAAATTAATACCTTGGCTGGCTGGAAAACAGCACTGAATGAACAAGTAGTTTAAAATCATTGCAGTAAGAAGCATCAAAACTACCGTAACGTAAAAACAATATTTGAGAAAAACAACAAATACCCAACAATATTTTTTGCTAGCCACTGGGAGCTTTTAAATTTCGGAGTATTGTTTTTGCGGTTTCGCAGCAGTTGCTGATGGAGCATCTTCGTTCTGGAAAAGGTTCCAGCATGCAATTTAAAATACGCGTGTAGTCTGCGTAAGCACGGGGAGGAATGATGTTCCGCACAGGATTAATCAGCCACTGAGCCACACCGCAAGTATGTAAAGCAGCGTCATAACCCCTGAAAACAAGAATTAACGTAAGAGCGATAAGAAGAAAGATTAAAATCGGTATTCATTTTTTTTCTGTAAAAATCACAACCCAATTCCATCTTCTGATTTTCGCGCACTTAGGTTGGCTTGTCCTTATGTAATACGTGTATTCCAGTCAGGGGGCACCTCGACTTGAAAACCTAATGGTTCTTCGGTGCTTCCAGGCCATTATTATCGTTCAATTCTAATACCTTGTTTACTTAATACGGCGAAATAAACGAGACGAGACTTTGGTTATAGTCTAAACGAACTTGTCTTGTATTAATCAATTGGGTGAAACAGGTATTGCGCTGTGTGATACATAAGTTGGTAGTAGCTGTGAAAACTGACAAGGCCTGCAAAAAACCATAGCTCTGTTCTTAGCTGAGGTTTGGTTTATTATTGTACAGCAGCTTTGGAAGACAGATTGCGCCATTTTCTAAATTCAAACCCACCATATAGGCCTACTCGCGGTATTACGTCCAAAACGTGTAAGGTAGTGAACTCCAGCGCAACACAGCTCCAAAGGAATGTGAGCAGTTATCGACGCTGAATTGACTGGCCCGGGAATCGAACCAAGTCCCCCGCTATTGATAGCGATGACTAGTACGCTGACCAACCTGTTTTACGCAAACCTTCTTGGCTTAAATAAAACAACAACACTCAAAAAACAAACTCTTTAATCGTATACCTGAAAACAAACGAAAATTTAAACAACAGGTCATATCATCATTATCGATAATTATTAAGATGCGTGAAAGCGTAGTTTTAGTGAAAACAACATTTTTCGTATCCTACTTTGCATTTCCACGATGCGATTAACGTTTGGCCTACTGACTTCGACAACGATCGAAGAACTCTATTTTGCCTTCTACGAATCCTTAAAATTTAACAAGCTTAAATTAACAAGTTAACAATAGCAAAAGATCACATTGTGCCAGAGATTAAACCGGTCAGGATTTTCTCGACCCGACCGGTAAAATACAAAATCTACGGCGGTTGACCGGCCGGACCACCGGTCACTGACCGGCCCGGCCGACCGGTATTTTTAGTGAAGGTTTCTGCTCAATGTTTATGTTTAAGGTTTATGTTTTTCTCTGTCAATTACATCTATGAGATCAACTTACCAGCACTTATTTTCATAGCAGTAACCTCCTCCCTCGACGCATACGTAGTACACTTTATGATTTAATGCGTTATATCTCCACAAGTTACCGGTTGGCCGAGAACAATCTTTATTTTCGCGACATGACGATCTGAACACACAGGTCAACAATAAAGTCGGTATACTTGTCTGCGTTGAAAAAACTCGAAATTGTTTTTAAAAGAAAAAAAGGAACAAAATAGCTTTTAGCAACGAATTAAAATTTGAACAGCACATTAGAGTTTGCGAAATGAGTCCGCTCTTTCAGTTAGCAGCCAATCGAATATGCGTCACGCCGTCACATACGACCAGCTCCAGCCGTGAATCGTACCCGACTACCCGTCACGCTGAACTTTAACTCACGCTTTGGCGTTATACCGTAAAAATCTAAGTCCTAATCAGTTTTACCGTTTGTCGGATTGATGCTGTCGCGCTAAAGCGAAGTAACTTCTAAAAAGAAATAAGAAACATCCTGTTTATAAAAACGCAACCTTGAACCACCACAAAAAAGCATATAAAATGCGCAATTAGCGTCAAAGTCAGTTTTGTCGAAAAGAGAGAGTAGGCCCGTAGGACATATCAGCAATTGATGAATATGAAGTCAGGGCAAAGCAAAAGATCACATTGTGCCAACGATGGAACCAGTCAGGATTTTCCCGACTCGACCGGTAAAATTCAAAATCTATGTCGGTTGACCGGTCACTGACCGGCTCGGTTGACCGTTTTTTTTACTGAAGGTTTATGTTCGATAAACCTAATGACTAGGATTGATAAACGTCATGGAAGTTATATTTTTTGGTAGCGCAAAAACTTATGAAACGGATAATCGCAAAAAACTACGTTAATACGAGATCTATTTAAGGACTTAAATAGTCATAAACAGTCATATTTTCTTTTTTAGGTTATAAAATATGACGATTGATTTTTGTTATGATGTACAAATTATTAAACCTCAGTACCTCCGCAAATACAGTTCCTGTACACTTTAAACTTGATAATTCTATATTGAAAGGGGCAATGAGAATTTTTAAGTTTTCGTGCCGACTTTCACGAAGCCTTTGAAGCGACTTCTTTATTATTAGTTTAGAAAAAAGTTATGCAAAACCATTTTGGAGACGAGTGGACCAGATATTTCTCAGGCCTACCAGCCTATATACATCAGCATCTGTAGAACGATCATTTCTGATGTTAAAATCCATGATTCATGAAAACCGAAATTTTACAGATGCACAATTGCACACGTCGCATTCAATTATAAAATTGTATTTAACAGTTAAATTTCTTGTTTGTAGTAAGATGCAAATTTGAAATTTTTTTACTGATTTTCAATTGAATTCTTCGTTCACGGAAAGCAGCATAAATTTGCTGTTCTAAACATAAAGTCACATAAAATCATACATTTTAAAAAATAAAGTAATATTTTTCGATCTATAGGTCATAAAAAATTGCCCTACAAATGACAAAATATTTTGCACCAGACGGGATACATTTCGACTATTAAATAAAGTCTCTTCAGTGGTGCTTAAACCTTCAAATCCATGAAGTAAATCCATCAACATACAATGCATTCTACCTAGCACAACATACAATGCATTCTACCTAGCACCTTTAAAGGTTACTTCCATATCAAACTCAAGTTTTTGGCCCCAAACAACGATACCCAATGAAAGAACCTATAACCAATAACCCACAACTAAGTTCCCGGTAGCCTAACTAGCCCACATCACTAGAAGCCCCTATGGCAACCCACTCATTTGCAGCTGCAGACGCGTTTCGACCTTATTATGGTCTCATCAATGCAGCATAGCAACCTCCCACCTTCCTGAAAAAAAAAAAAAAATCTAACCTTCAAAAGAACTACACGCTCCAAATCTAAGCCTCTACTCGTTCTGCTCAAGGTAGAAAATTTGAAATAAAACCTTCAAGAAAATAATACAGGCTGGATTATGATGTCACAGATTCCCTGTAAACAATCAAGGATTGTGACGTCATGCTGATGTTGCAGTACAGTCAATCTTCATTAAACGAATTGCTGAATTCAGATAGGCATGTGGACCATGACAGGCACTTGCAAAGCCAGCCAACGTCAGAAGCCGCTTACACTATGCTTTCTCTAAAAATTCCTCAGATCCTTGTGGACCGTGACAGGCACTTGCATAGCCAGCCATCGTCAGAGGGCGCTTACACAAAGGAACCTTGGAACAATCCATCTAAAGAAGGCATTGATCTGTGGATGGATTAGTTGAGGATGGATTAGTTGTGGGTTATTGGTTATAGGTTCTTTCATTGGGTATCGTTGTTTGGGGCCAAAAACTTGAGTTTGATATGGAAGTAACCTTTAAAGGTGCTAGGTAGAATGCATTGTATGTTGTGCTAGGTAGAATGCATTGTATGTTGATGGATTTACTTCATGGATTTGAAGTTTTAAGCACCACTGAAGAGACTTTATTTAATAGTCGAAATGACAAATTGTAGTTTACACTAACTTTATCACTAGATGTATTAAACGCGTAAAATTTCATCTAATAAAAAGAGTATTTGAATGAAAGTAAACAGAAAACAAACTTTTGTTTTCGGAAGGTGTGATTTGTTAATGCCGTTTTTCATAACTATTTGAAAAACACCAATCGGTATGTATATTTTGGTTGGTGCTTAGGTGTATTTTGGTTGCAAGAAAAAATTTGACCGTTTTTTTACCGGCTTGACCGGCCGGTCAAAGAACTCGATCCGACCGGTGACCCGACCGGCCGGTAGACCCGATTGGTTTCCATCTCTGCAGGGCCGGCGCCTAGTGGGGGCCAGGAAGGTCTGGCCCCCCCACTCGACAAGCTAGCCCCAAAACTTAACAAGCTTAATTTTTTTGAAAACAGTGGCTTTTGTGCCTAATTTCAAACTCTGCCCCCCCCTCCCCCCCCGATAAACGCTTGGTCCCCCTAAGTCGACTGCTCTGGCGCCGGCTCTGCATCTCTGCATCAATGACAATCACGCATTGAATGGCAAAATACTGCATAATTTACCTCGAATTAATTCGAATTCCGTTGTAAAAAATCATTGAGTCTGCATCCACTACATAAAAATCTAACGTTTGTGGGTTGTAGTAAAAATTGATCCCTGAAAAATCTTCCATAAACACTTGATGCTCCTCGAATTGTTTAAAAAAGCAGGTGACCTAAAATAAAAAATTTCAGAAGAATTTGTTGTTTTTCGTTTTAAAATTGGTTTGGTGAGATTCAAATTTTATTTAAAATCTAGCTTCGGAGCGGTGAACTGCTGGGGGTTCGATTCCGCGTAGGAACAGTTAAACTACAAAATTTTCATTCCCGGGACAGCCTACCTGCGTGACTTTCAGCATTAAACGAACAGTGTGGATAATTAGAGCAAGCCGGCAAGTTATTTGTTGCGCCGAAAAGAGAGAGCATTATGCCAGAAGATTCAAAAATACGTAAGACATAAGTAACTACACGTGACAAACTTCTAAACTTGCCTTAGATAACCACAGGATTGACAAATATTCTCTATTTTGGCTATTTCGAAAAAACTTTTTCAAGTTTGATGATAAAGCGCAATCCATGCCTGTGCCGTTGCCTAAACACAGCGGTTTTCCTATCACTTCGGAGACGACATATGTAATATCATGCTTCTTAACACAAGCACCCAGCATTTGTGGAATCCCAGTCCAGTTCAACAGCTGCAATTTCCTTAAATTGTCCACTTCGCGTTGGGCGCATTGGTATCTAAAGCAGAGGTGCAAGTCTCTATAGCAACTCAGGTTTATTTATATTAAAACATTCAAATTTAGGCCTTTGCTTTCGATATCGTTCTGTGTGCAAGGTTACGTTATTCAAGTGACGACACTGCAATTACAGAGACGACACTGCAATCATTAAAATCATTCTTTTAAATCAAAGTAACTAATTTCTGAGCTATTGATTTGATCCAGCTTTGAATCGAACTTCGAATCTACCACTCCAGAAGCACACGCTTTATCCCAATCAGAGCTGGAACGAGTACCGAACCTATACCGAGACCGAGACGAGACATCATAGCTTCGAGACTGAGACGAGACTTTAAAGTTACGACACACGAGACTTCATAAGCCAAAAATTAGAAAATATAAAAACGATAGTAATACACTGGAGTATGGGCTCTACTAAGTCAAGTTATTGAAATAACATCATAGCTTCGAGACCGAGACGAGACTTTAAAGTTACGACACACGAGACTTCATAAGCCAAAAATTAGAAAATATAAAAACGATAGTAATACACTGGAGTATGGGCTCTACTAAGTCGAGTTATTGAAATAACTTTATAGCAAAATGACATTAGCAAAAACAATACTAGCAGTAAGTCCTTGTAGCTTGCAAGGCAAGCAATACCTCTCGCAGACGATTACACGGCCCAATTAATATTCTTTTTTAATCTAACAAAAAAGACGTCAAGAAAACTTTAAACAAAAAGTCATTGGTAGGCTATGTCGGTCTAGACCAGAGATGTTGGCATAGCAGCCCACTATCCTCTGTTAAAACAATTCTGTAGCAAGTTCATCAAGTATTGAGCACGAGAGTGTTCATGAACTTTCATCAAAATGCTTCATATTTAATAAATAATAAATTAATGAACATAAACATTTTAAAGTCGTAGTGACACCATGCATTTTTGAAAATCTATCTGCTTAATAACTTTCTCATAAAAAGAGCTAGCTCAAATCTGGAAGCACTTCCTATGTCGGTAACCAAATTTCTTGCAAGTGCAATCCCTGCACTTTTTTCGATTTGAAGCCTTTTTTGGGCTTGGACTACTTTGAATAATCTTTTGATAGCTGGTGTAAACCAGACGAGAATAGCATCTTTTATAGGGAACAAATTTGTAGAAATCTTAATGTTATGACATATGACACGTTATCCTCTTGAAAATTTTTTGATTTGACACACCGTTTGCCCATAAAAAATATATTAATTTTTTACACGTGGCTAGCGGTCCTTATATCTTTGAGTGAAGGCCATATTGTTAAAAGTTAAAACTAGATTAACATCATTGGATTAATCATTACATTAATTAATTATATAAATGGATTTTTAAATTTTCTTTGTTGTTTTAAATTTTCTTTTCAGCAAAATGCGGCTCAGTACAAGGCCTACCTATCAATGGTTAATTTTTTTCCCTAGAACTATAATATGAAATATTGGAATTCTGGTGGCTTTCCGGCCCAGTTAAATATTTAATTTTACAATGGGCCCCTAATAAATTAAAAGGTTAGACATCCCTGGTCTAGAGTAGATTACTATCGAATGCATGTGCTTAGTGGTTGAAATAGACCAGTTTTCATGTATGCTACTCACAAAAAGAAAGCAAAAGCCTGCAATTCTACAGGCCTGAACAACAAAGCAAAATGGTCTAAACAAAATGTGGCCAAATGTTTTTGCAAAGTGCGAAATCACGCACAATGTTTTACTTTGAGTACATCGGGTAAGTACCATCGTTGCTTCCGTATCAAAGACCTGAATGCTGTTTCAAATCCAAAGTTTTTTCATGTCTCGATCGAGACATGACTATTTTCCGAGACTTTTAAGATTCAAGACCGAGACCGAGACGAGGCATCGGCATAGCGAGACCGAGACGCTCAAAAACGTGTCTCGAGACCGAGACACGTCTCGAGACATCCAGCTCTGATCCCAATGTTTCTCAACCGCCGGTCCGCGTTTACTTTTCCGCCGGTCCGCCAAATAAATTCCACTATTATACCACATTTCAAAAGTTTGTTTTTTATTATACAGGTACTACTTGGCTACGCGCGCTCAATGCTTTTTTCGTCAACCAACGGACAAGTTTATGCAATATGCACTGCCAATTCATTGCATTTTGCATTCCTTCAAATAACAAAACGTTAAAGGTGAAATGAACCTAGCTCATAACCACTCATTTACTACGAGTTGTAGCAGTAATACTGTACATGAAGTCTAAGAACGCATTTAACTGAAATTCAGCAGTATGATTACCGGAATTTGATTATGAAACGGAAACAAACAAACAGCCAAGTGTTTTCCTTTTCTTTCAAACACTCCATTAACAAAAATCAAATTGGTGATTTTAGCACTATTGGTTTTAACTTGACGGTTTTGATTGGTTTTTAAGGTCAACCGGTCTACCAAATTTATTTGAAAATTTTGCCGGTCCGCAACCTAAAAATGTTGGGAACCACTGGTTTATCCAATTGGCCATCTGAAAGTGTTCACGACGATGCAACCTCAGCTTGATTTTTATACAAGTATTCCAGGGGTGTAGACGGGGGGGGGGGGGGGGCAAAAGGGGCGATCCCGAAATATTTTCAGTTACCACTAGCCCTACACACAAAATATTATAACGTAAGTCTACTAACAACGCAAGCGGATTAAGACCACTCGGGATTACAAGTGTGTCCTTTTTCGACAAAAAAAACAACGCTGAAATGAGTGCTTTTCTTGTAAAAACTCTAAAAATCCGTGGCGGCTGGGGGATTCGCCCCCAAACCCCCGGTTATGGCCCCCTTTTACTGAACCCTGGGGGCGCCGCTGGACAAGCCTATGAAGTTTTGCCACCCTCCTTCCCGAAATTTTGAGCTGGCTACGCCAATGAAGCCTTCTACTTAATCGTTAACTTTACCTGTATTGTTCGCTTTCAGAACTGAAGTTATATATACTTGCATGCTTAACCACAACTCGGATCAGTTGTCCAGTTTGATTTCTTATCTTTGTGAAGAAAACATCGCGATTGCCATCTTTGTTTTCTTTTCTGGCAAAAAAACGAATCACAAATTGAAAAGCAGCCAACCAGAGACCATGGAATCAAAGTAGCTGCATGGCGTTTAAATTGCAAGATCACACGAGATCCTTTTAATATATTTTCATTCTCAGGCCATATACTGATTTTAGCCTGCTAGTAGACTGCTAGTGTGGTCTGCTAGTGTGTGTAGCCTGCGTGTGTGTCTTCAGTGTAGTGTGTGTCTTCAGTGTAGCCTGCTAGTAAACAAAACAATCGGCTTTATTTGATGCACTATTTTCGTGTTTTGTAGGAACAGAGAAGTAGGCTACTCAAAATTTTTTCGAAAAGCGGCGAGACAAAATTTAGGCACTGTGACGTAGCTAGGACAATAAGTAGCCTACACTGCTCCTTTTTTGACCAACCCTAATTCCGAAGTATGCTTAAAATATTCTTATAAATTACCCTAACCTGTGCAGTCGTTGACACACTGCACTTTACCCTCCCCCCAAAAATTTTCGCTGGCTACACTCCTGCTTAGGCACAAATTTTCGAAGAGTATTTAAGCGATTACCGCTTTTGAAAGGCGTAGGCTGTCAGGGCAGGCCTAAGGGGGCACGCAAAAGCCCCCTGCTTATGCTTTAGTACTGTGTGACCACTACATGATGTGGCCTTAAAAGTCCTTTCCGAATAAAGGCTTGCCATTATGGGATAAGTTGAATAGTGATAGATATTACCTGAACCGTTTCTCTTCGTTAAACTTGATTTCTGAGTATAATGTTTCAATCTCGAAGCACCCCAGCCATTCTTTAGTCAATGGTGGTATAGTATTTGAGTTTTCAAGGCTTTCATTTAATAAAACAGCACTCTGGTTGACTGCTGGTCCATAAATCACAGTCCTCAAATGTTCTACCGTGCTTCTTATGATTTCTTGCTCGCTATCAGTTTGCGCGATACTTGGACAAACTCTTGCGCTTTTCAAAACCAAAATACAGCCAGTTAGCAAGCCAACAATCCAGTACAGGATCTTGCTGACTGCATTTCTTCTCATTTCATTCAACTAGACCAATCTGTTCTGATTATGCGGCGTTGTTTTCGCGTTTCTTCATTTGCGTTGAAAATAAAAAATAATTTCAGATTATTGGTCTAAATATGATTGAGCCACTAGTTTCCTGAAAACCTGACCAACTGAATCTAGACGTCATAAAGCAATAGGCCTAACCGTTTTTTGTTGCATTATTTAATTAAATAGACTCTCTACCTGTTAAATCTACCGGCATAAATATGCCAGCTAAATAATACATATGGAGACATTTAGGGTCATCGAGAGTGCAAAAATTTCCGTGAAACTGCCGATATAATTTAATGTACTACAATGGCAAAATAACGCAAACTGTTGTGTAACTCAATCATATTTCCTACTCTATATGTTATCTCATTCTTTGATTTTCATCCTATGAGTTTTATTGTTAGCCCCAGGCCATGTGACATAGATGCAATAGCGCAGCAGTGAATAGGCAGCTGCTGTGGGAAAAGTCAGAAAAATGTTCTAACGTGTCTTACTGCCAGAAAACGTACAAAGCTACGTTTCGCGTAATGTATCATTGCCAGCGCTCACACCCAAATATTATGAGACTACAGTCAGAAACAAGGGTGTGACCCAGGAAGCAGTGCTCTTTGCCTTTGTTTAGCCGAATAAAAATCTTTTTTTAGAGATTGATAACGATAATGAGGGAATATAGTCGCGGCCAGGGTTAGGAATCGATACCCAAAAAAATAAAGAAATAATCGATATTCGGTACTTCACCAAAAAGTAAAGAAATAATCGATTTTGATGGTAGTTGAAAAAAGTAAAGAATAAAGAATACTGTAATTAATATTTGATATTAAGCTTACACTAAGCATTTAGCGGTGTACGCCAAGCATTTTTTGTGAAGTCCTCACATTCATGCGGTAACTTACAGAGAAACGACGGACATAGTATACGACATTATTGACGTAAAGCAACTTTGCTTTTAAAAATCTTTTTTTTTTTTCTTTTTTTTTTTTGGCACAAAAAATTTTATCATCGAAAACAAGGTAATGACATACCGACGATTATTTTAAATTTACTAAAGTGAAATAAAGTAACCTGGACAAAAAGAAACGAACATGGAATATCGAATTGCGCAGAAAAAAAAAAGTAAAGACAAGGCCATATTTGATACTCATTCAAAAAAGTAAAGGCTCCAGTGCATTCGATGAACAAAAAGTAAAAAATATCGCAATTGATTTTTCTCATACCTGGTCGCGGCTTCTTATTCCTTCAATCCGGCCCTGCCACCCACCCCTAAATTTTTGCTAGCTACGTCACTGGGCCGAAAAGCAATAGGAATCGCTAGACATAAACCTTACACTGCAGCCTTTTCCAGTTTATTTTAAATGCAATTTACACAACAGCGGAATATTGATTTACATCGACTTTCTGTGAACGTTTACTTTATTTATGGAATTGCAAACCATAATCTCAAGTTGACAAATAATAGCAGCAACAGCCTAACTGAAGAAGACCAACCACTCCTTGTCACTGCATTTGTTTTTTATCGCGATGTTTTTTTTAATTTGCGCCGCTTGGCCACCAATGCCAGCATCACAGTGAACAGAGCAATTTGAATGAAATGCTTACCAAACTGGAAATTTATGTATCATTTGGCATTTTTAAGTATTTGGTAAACCGAATATTCAAACAGTTCTTACTTTTTAAAAATGTTTAGACAAAGTGAAATCCGCACGTTGGCGCAAGTGGATACGTCGCATATACCAAACACTACATACGTAGTACACATTTCATGATGCATATATGCTTTACTTCTTTCACCAAAATGAAAAAGTAAGCTGCAATGATGTGGTTTAAAAAAAATCATAAAATAAAAAATCAAGCGTAGTGCACATGCAGTTGAAACGTTGGGCTCCGAAACTAGCTTTGCGGGTTCGTTGCTCAATTAGACCATCGTACACAATGTATGTGGCTTCAAAAAAAGTTACGGTAGTAAATTCGAGATCGTTTCCTCACCCAGGTCAGTGTTCATCTAATATTTAAATTAATATGTTATAAAAAAATGTTTTCAAAAATCAACTAAGAAATTTAACACAAGACAAATGAATAAGTAAGATGCAAAATTTGACGGAAATTTTTTACCAATTACAGCTTTTATGCAATGAACAATTATTTGCACACGATGTTGTAGATGCAGATTTTTTAACAGTTTATTGAAGACATGATTAGTTAAAGTTGCACGTCCGTCATTACACAGTGACACAAAATGCAAAGCGAATTAACCGCAACATGATATTATTCAACTTAGACTTTTCATGCATCATCAACGCCCTTTCAGTTACATCCTGCACTTGCCTTTCGGCCTAATCTCAATTTAACAATTCTAAGAGCAGTGCATAATATCAGCCCCTTTTCGTGGGTAAACCTATGACATCTCAAAACTAGCCTATAGTTTGCGACATAAGTTGCAGGTTCGATTCTCATCGAATGAGAGAGAGAATAACAGATCAAATAGAAAGTATGATAGGCCTATCGAATGCAAGTGTAAAATCGCTGTTTTCTTCTTCCCTTCGTCATGGTTCAGTTTAGCCAATCAGAACCTGCCATGTTATCCAATCCTGACTAGCAGAGAAGTAGCACTTATTCATACTCTCTGCTTGTGTGAGGGGCGTAGAAAGCTACCATTATTGCTCCAATGGCTTTGTTGTCAAATTTAACCGTTGTAAGATTGCGGTCACTAACACGTATGACATATTTTCTAACGTGACATTTTGATAACACGGATTCGGCTGTCATCATCAGACTATAAACTAATCTCTACGCAATACACAACAAAACGACTAAAACAAGACCATAAACATTCCGTTGAGCTATATATTAGTAACTGAAACGTAAACAGAATAGACTCGAATCAAATTTGTGAAATATTGAAATACTCAACTGGAAATCAAACTGTTATGATTGCAATGGCCGCGTTTATGCATGGCATGGTTAAACTGATTAAATGCAAATAGGTGAAATGGCGCAGATAGAAATAGCATTTGGTTACACAACTAGGTTAAAGCAACATCCACAAACGGCGCTTGGTGTATCGGTTAAGAGCGTCAGCTTGGAGGCGGGAGACTGGGATTTTATTCCCGGTCGGATCACACTAAAGACTTAAAATATAGTATTCGCAGTTTTCGAGCCAAGCGCTAGGCACAAGCGGAAGTGCAAAGGGTTTTGTGTATGTGTTGTTCGTCATGTATGTCCCTTAACAGCGTTCAATCATTCGTGATTGAAAATTGTAATGGGCCGCTAATTAAGAATGGCCTAAACAATGTGTGCTTGCACCCGCTGTCCCGTATCTTTACCTTTTAAAGCGACAACCACTG
This sequence comes from Trididemnum miniatum, assembly GCA_964006365.1. Taxonomy (NCBI): domain Eukaryota; kingdom Metazoa; phylum Chordata; class Ascidiacea; order Aplousobranchia; family Didemnidae; genus Trididemnum; species Trididemnum miniatum. Next base: position 6,987,689 of record OZ023233.1, on the reverse strand, counting down.
TAGTTTAATTACTGATAACTGATATCAACTAAAACTAAAAAGAAGAGATAGGAAAAATAAAAAAGGTAAGGCAGGTTGCAGAGGATAAATTTGGACTATTTAGTTCGGCTTTTAGGCTTATCCAGTTTTAAAGACTTTTTCGATTCTCCGCGTCGGGAATAGAGCCTCCGTTGTTGCGCAAAAGCAACATGTTTACGTTCTTCGATGGAAAGCTTTTTACTTTCTTCATATTTTTTATATTCGTGAGTAAAAGCACCGCAAGCATGCTTAAAATTGCATCTATCTGAAGGATCCCGCGCTGTCATGCACTTGGATATCTTGTAATAAGGAAAGAGTTGCTTTTGGGGAATCAGCTTTCTCAGGGATGTTACAAACCATCTCCCTATTCCACAAACATGCAAAGATGAGTTGATGCCTCTGCAAAAAATGTTGACTGTATAAGATTCTCAGAAAATGCAACTCATCCCTTGTTTCTTCGTCTGGCCAAACTCAAACCTTTCAATTAAAACTTACAAATAAAGCAAAAATAAACTTATAGTAACTAAGTTATTGAGGCAAAAAGAAGCAAACTTAAAGCCATCTCAAAATTACAACAGCCTATTTTAGAAGAAGAGGGAGAGTGTTGTCACCTCAAGTTTTTATTGAGCTTGACATAAAACCTCATAATCTAAAACTTTGTACGTAAAATTTATTTAAAGATAGCATGATAACTTAACAACTCATCCCTTAAATCAAATGTGTGCCGGTTTTATTTGCCCCTCCCCCTTCTTTAGGAAGTCTCAGCTACGCCATAGTTTGGATGTCTTACCTGCAAACAAAATCGACGCAATGTCCTCTCAACTCTCGGCATGGCGCATAAATTTTTCTATTCAAGGAAAACGAATTCCAATAATTTCCTAACAAGCTTGGACATTGTTTGTCAGACTTACAGGAAAATCTAAAAACAAAATAAGTTAAAGCGACAAGTTTTTTTGTGTTGGGAATTATTTGGTTAGCATCAGAATGTTTATCGAGTAAAGTCAGTGTGTGTATACACGAACAAATTTCTCTCGGCCACAGTCCAGTTCTGTACAATGCAAGGTTTACACTACACTGCATACAGTAGGGCAACATGTTCTATAAGTACTAGTACAGTTAGGTTATTTTTCTAGCGTAGAGCAGCGAAGCTACAAATGCTATAGCTGCACTATGTTTTTCGTTAAACCCACCTTGAAATCGAACCCTAAGTCTTTTTCTTCAAAGTTACACGATCCAAAATATTGCAGGGGTTAAAGAAGGAAAAGCCCTGCTAAAAGTGTTAGTCCCCCAGTAACTATTATAAAAATTACTCATATTTTAAGGATTATACACACAGTTCTTGATTTGATAGAAACGTACTTTGAATTAATGGAAGCGTTCCCATAGAAAATCAATGAATCTGCATCAACCACATAAATATCATAGGTATCCACATGATAAAATAAATTACTTCCACTTAAATCTTCCATGAAAACCTGATCTCTCTCAAATTGATAAAAGAAACAAGATATCTAAAAAGATTCAAAAATGAATAACTAATTTTTTAATTTTACAATTTAATTTGTTAAAAGAGCTTCTTTAGCAAAGTTAATGACTCGTAATATCATTCCCCTTCCCCCATCCTTAATATAATACCATCACTACGTAGTTCCGTTCTGAGTAAAGTAAGCATGTGTTTTATGTCTACAGTAACTTGGCTAATAAAAATTCAAAATACAAACAGGTCTTGTGTGTTTGTGCAGCGGCAAAGTTAAATCGTTCAATCACCAAAAAGTTATTCAATTTTCTATTGCATTTGGCTACGCACACAACGGCTTTTTTAATACATTATCTTATAGCACTCTAAAATTTGATACTGTACTTAGAAAAACCAACCATTCATCGTGTTTTTGAGGATACTACTGTATAAGGTCACTTATTGATAATAATTCAGATAGTTACATGAAGGATGCAGATTACGGAAGTTAAGGAGACCAAAACTTCTCCTAAATCTTTATTTTATAAATACGGTATTAATGATTTTAATATATTACTACTTCCATACTTCTAATCTAGATCATCAAAACTGCAAGACAATTGTTTTGTCAAATTCAAGTCCTTCCTCTAAAACAATTCACAATCCACTTTTGTCCAATGCCATATCCAACAATGTTTTGCAATGCGTATAGTAATACAAAGATAAAAACATTACCAAGTGACAGAGCGTACTTGTTATACTTATTAAAATGAAAAAGTTTGCGAAACGAATTGACTCACCTTTGATAACAGTCTTAATGTGCTGGAAAAAGGATCTTGTGTTTTTATTAAAGCTTTTATCAATGCAGTATTATGGACACAAGACATATTGGTACCATATCCTTTGCAAATAGGTCTGCCTTCAATTCGTTCAACAGCATAAAGGATACTATTAGGCTTTACACAAGCTCCATAAAATTTAGGAACACCTTTCCAGTTCAACTCTTCCAAATTTTTAAGATTTTCTATTTCTTTAAGAGCAGTTTTGTACCTAAAGCACAGTGTAGGTCAAGGGTGGGGAACCTGCGGCCCGCAGGCCACATACGGTCCGCTTAAGTTTTGAATGTGGCCCGCATCAGAACTTTGTTCAGTGTACAACACACCGGTAACATAGAAAACATTGATTAAAAACTGCATCACATTCAACTACATGCTATATTTGCGACATAAAAGCCGCGCCAAAGTCTCTGATTTACGGTAAAAGTCATCATGAATGTTTAATAAATTTGAGACGTAATACTTGGGATTTTTACAGCGAAGTTTAAAAACTAATAGTAAATGTGGCTCGCTAAAAATATTATGCAGTCAATGTGGCCTGCTGTGCTTTGCCGGTTCCCCACCCCTGGTGTAGGTTACAGGCTACAGAACAACCCTAACATTTTAAATAATTTTGCCAATTACGAGTTTTGTTAGATAAAATGATAAGCTATCGTTTTTAAATGGAAGAAAAATTTTCAAAAAATAATAGTGTTTTGAGTGTTTGAGTTCATAATTCACTATTTTCCAAATTTTTATTTTGAGTCTTCGCGTTCGACAAAAAAGACTGAACTCGGCGAGAGTGAGTTCCTGACTTTCTAGCCTGATTTAATGGAATGTCAAACTTATGTAACTTTGTTAAATTCCGGCCGGTTAGCTCAGTTGTAACGATATCGCTATCGGTGCTGAACGTCTGGGGTTCGCACCCTGGGCCGGTCAAATCGTGCACAGTGTCGCCGGCAACTCGCCACCGATGCGATAATTCTTCGTACTTTGAAGCTGTGTTGCCCAGACGTTAAGCCGCGGAGAAAGGCTTGTAACCTGCCAGTTGGCGTACCCTAGTGGTTAGAAACATTGTTATCGGCGCTGGAGCTCACGGGTTCGATCCCTGAACCGATTAAATCGTACACTTTCGCCAACGCTAATTAGCGTCGATGAGACGTTTCTATGTGTTGCACAGGCGCTATGCAATACCGCTAGTATTATGATTTTTGTTTGAAGATTAGGTTTGTAACAAATCGATTGGTCATGTTGAACTAGATTAATACATTAACCCAAGTTATCCCACTGTCTACAAAAATGAAGTCATTTTCAAAGAGCGCTTTCTACCCCCAGAACAGAAATAATTTAACACTATTGCACTTGTTAAAATAGAGTTATGTTCGAACTTTCAAGTTCAACCTAAATTCAACAAATTACGAATGTTTTTAAAAATTTTTTATGTACTGTAACTAAAAACCAATAATTTATGTTCACAAACTCCCTTTTTATTTCCCCCCAAAACATTCGGTCAAGACATACAATGCGTGAAAAAAGAAAGACTTTAAAAGGCCCTTGAGTTACAGATATGAAATCATCAGAAAGTATTTCAATATTGCTGTTTGGAAAAAGTCCACTGCCATTTAAATACCCGGGTCTACAAATGTAGTCAGTGGGATAATACGAGTTCAAAAAATCTATCCAGATAGTTATTTGTCTGAGCGTGCCATCAGCTGGACGCAAGGCTCTAGTTGTAAAAACACTTAAAGGGGAACGGTGCAAGCTTTCACGTAGACGTTATTATTTATAGGAGAATGGTTTGCGCTAAAATGTTTTATGGGGAGATGGTATTGTTTTTTTGGGGGGGTGGCATCCTTCATCAACTCGAGTACTGGCTAAACGTATAAAAATTCAACATTCTCATAACTTTTGCATTGTCTTCATTGCGTTATTTGCAATTTTTTATTGTTTTCTGCATTATTACGTGCGTCACACGTGTGTTTGTTTTTCGCTCAAAAATCACTTAACAGCCCAGTTCTTTAGAATAAAAGTGCAAGCTTATTATGAAGGGTAGCTTTACACTTCATGTTGCCAAATCGAAAGTTTCAAGCGCAACGACAAGTTATGTTGTAAATACCACCAGCTTATAATAGCAGTATATTTTACTGTTTTTGCGGGATTACGGTTATGATAATGAGCATTGAAACATTTTATCGTAAAAAAAGTGCCCAACATTGTTTCCTGAATGGTGCTATCAGTCAAATCGAAAACAATAACCCCAAAACCATTGATATCGTCATTATAGGGCCTCCTATTGGAGGGGAAAATAGTGATGTGGAAAGTGAAAGTGAAGGGATTCTGTGAGCAACAGGTATGCCAAATGAGATTGCAGGGGAAAATGGAAGCATTTCAAGGCACTACCAAAGAAATCACGACTCCAAAGTGCAAGGTAGCAGTGAATCAACAGTCAAAAAGGTAAAGGATTTAGCCAAGAGAAGCAATAACGTTAAATGAGTAAAACGCATATTCAGCCAAAACCTACTTTATCTTCGGACCAGGATAAAATGGCGCAAATACAGCTAATCAACAAGCATCCTGATCTTGTTCAAGCAACAACTTTGAGCACTTTTGAGAGCGTGTTTTCGGATATGGTAGAATTTTCAGTAAAGGAATCAAACCAACAAACCACTTGCAACAAAAACAAGCCGGAATTTTGCATTTCTATGGAGGAAATGATGCAAGTTATTGGACTGATTTTTCTGTCTGGTTACAACATTTGCCTCTTTGAAAGAGACTACTGGAGCACTGACCCGAATTTACGATGTGATGCTTTTTGCTGAACTACGAGTAGGAATCGTTTTTTGAGATGAAAGCGGTACTGCATGCAGCAGACTATTAGTGCTTAAGTGACTGCCGTAAAGCGAAAGTGAAGCCATCATAATATGATCTTTCGAATAAGAAGCAGAAACGATTCGATGTAGTTCATGAGGATCTAACGATAAATGTATGAAAGAAAATTACGCAATGTCTTTCTGGTGAGAGGCTGCAAAAAAACGAAGCAAATCAAACTCAATATAGCGCTATCCGCCCAGAACAAATAAGCAGCTTTTCCGTCCAAATGTTAAATGCACACAATTTTACGAGTAAAGGTTATATTTTAAGCAACAGTAACGCGAAACCAGCGCTAAAATCCAACTCTGAAAATTTTCAATCTGAGTAAATGTTTACACTGGATTATCCCACTGACTACAAAAGTAGACCCCCCTAAAAAGAGACTTCTCATTTGGTAAAAAAGGTGAAACTTACATAATCGTTATACGGTGTAAAAGTCAGCTGCCACACAAAATTTTAGTGAGAATTCTTGATTTTTAAAGGTCTTGGGATAATACGGGTTAAGCCTTGAAATTTACCTGTAAAAGTGACCTGTTTCCGGTTTGTCTTCGGGAAGGCTTGCCACTTTTAGTACAATATCAACTTTTTTTCGATTTTCGTCGATAATTTTTGAAAAGTAAACTGCTCGATTTCCCAGATCATTTTCTTTTCTAAAACAAAAGTTGTTTTTTTTTTACATGGGATGATGTAATTACAGATGTAAAAGAAGATATCTGCTGAGCTAAATTTGGAACAGAGCTGCGTGATTCGACAAAAGTGTCCATTTTTATATTCGTAAAACCTAGGCTTTGCACAACAATAGAGTTGCTCGATGGTTGGTGCATTGGGCTCCGCAGTTGGGTTCTGGGGTTCGATGCTCAGCTACGTTATATTCCATGACGTAAGTACGTCACTTACGAAAAACCCAAGCTGCAATTGTTCATAAGCTTAAAAAAACACAAGCAAGGAGTTTTTTTCTCACTGGGGTCATGCTTTAAATCTCAAAAATAACATCCACAACTTCCCTATCGACTTGAAGTGGAAGATAAGAAAAATCCATATATTATGTCTTGACCTAACTGCGTTCAATCGTTCAAGTTTTAGATTTGCTTGTTAATTTTTAGCGCATAAACAAAAATTATGGGACCACCGTCCAACTGTCCCATAATCTTTGTTTATAAGCTAAGAATTGATGCCTTGAAGCAAAAATTCGCAGTTTGACATGGTTTTATATGCGGAGAGTCATTTTCGTTGAAGGAGAGTGTTACTAGGTCTATGTGACATTTTGCTTTGTCGCAGTAAGTAAAACGGTAAAAAGGATTTCACTTAATTATAGTAAAACAAAGTAGCACGAATTGATACAAAAAATATGGAATCACCTCTGAAAAAACCTATTTTGCCGTATTTTCAGCAAGTGATATCACATTTTTCTCTATTAATAGATTTTTTGGAAGTTACCACTATTTTGCTATATGAAATACGCTTACTAATAATGTTCTGTAGCAGTTACACAAGAAACAAGCACTTACATTGAATAAACGTTGTTGTATGCAGAGCTGCAGCAACATTAAAAGAAGCGGGCTGACAGCGCTTGTGCTTTTAGCGTTTTGGCACGAACGTGGTAATTGAATGTTGGTTTAAAAAATTGTTTTTTTTTTTTTATTTTTCCGCTTGAAAATACTAGAGAATTGTTTGGCTAGTTTATTACGAAGCTTTTTAGCTGAGTATTCATGGAAATGAATGCATGCTACAAATACACTGCATCGTAATTATGTTAAATTTTCGTGCATGCATAGTAATTGCCTGTGTTCAATACTTGGATGGGTCAACGGCACTAAACTTTTTCACACAAACAACAAAAATTGCACAATTCTATGCCAATTACTTTCATATTATGCAATGATGTTTTCAGGGGGGAGGGGGAAAGTGGGACTTCAATTCCCTGAATTTTACTTCAGTATATTAATGCAGTCATACTTCGATATTTCTAAACTCATAAAACTGTAAGAAAAGCATTTTTTTGACTCTAAGCCCCCTCCCCCAAAATTTCTGGATAAGTAGCTGGACACAGCTTTGGCGCAATACTTTATAGGTGATAAATTCTTACCTAAGTTGCGATTTCGCTGCAGATTTTGCTATTTTCAATAATTGCTGCAAATGTTGACAAGATAATTCTTTTCTGCTTCGGTGTTTCTTTTGAAAATCTTCACTGACATTTTTTGAAGAGTGACTGGGTATCACAATGGTGGTGGTGGTAATGGGTAACGTACTAGTGGTAGTGGTGGTGGTGAATATAGCAGTAGTTACGTTTGCCAAGTGGGATTTCTCCCTACGAGCTTTTTTTGTACCAAAATGTGAGATTTCCAGGGGAAATTGTTGCAACTGTCTTGATGTTGAATGAACGTAGCAGACACTAAAACTAATCTGAGTAACACTCAAGTACGTAAAAGCCGAAAAAACTACTAATAACAACAAAATCCTAAATCTTAACCACCTTTTTCGGAATCTAGTTCGCATTTTTTCAGCATGATTGTTCTGCGACAAAATATCTGTATTATGACCGCTCTACTACTTAAACTGACTCGCAGTCAATGCTATAACAATCAAAGACGCGTTTATTAAAACGTGATTTTCTGCCCGTAGTCTATTTCTAATTACAAACTGACACGCATTGGGGAAGGTTTAAGCACCAAAAATGCATTTTTCTTACTCCTGAGATGTTTAATTAATCCAAAACTTGTACTACAAACTATTTTTATGCAACGAAACAACTTTAGCGCAACTTATGACCCCACTTAGAACTTGTACTGAGCCAAAAACCTTGCAGTTGTTTATAGACTCGTTTAGAACACTCTACACAGATGCTTCAAACATCTTTAATTTAATGAGTAGTTTCAACCATCCAATGTTTTGAAATTAAATTCAAATGAGCATTCAGCCACTCAAATTTACACAAACCGTAATTTTGATGTAATTTGCAACATTTTAAAGTTTGTTTACTTCTTTCGATTTTATTTCAATGACATTGATGTTCAGATTGCGTAGGATTGAAAACAGTGGAAATGGATTATTATTTTTAACTTTTGAGGGTAAAATTATCTTGTAAGCTACGCCAGAAAAGTTTTTTACTGGCAGTTTTTGAATAGAAATAACCCACAAACTTGAAGTAAATACTATTTTCAATCATTTCTTGACTCGTCTTACTCAGCCAAAAACTAATCAATATACGACACTATTCATTCTTATCCGGTGAAATTTTATGGTAAAAAACGCGCTTGTGAGTAATAAGCAGTGCATAGATGTAAGTACCCAACTGCCCATGCCGTATTAAAATACAGTAGCTCTGAGTAAAACTGCTGTCACTGGTTGAAGCGAAATATCCCAATTGCAATACTACGAAAAAATTTCGTAATGTAGTCATTAGAAGCTTTGAAAAAACAGTATCGTAAGCTCGTAACGAGAGCGTTTTGACTCCATAATTAGATACTAATAGAAATATAATGTTAGTATGACCTCAGAGCGTCAACCAAACGTTGTCTTGATGTAATATCTTCATTTTCGAACACTGCATCACTGGAATTACTCGCGTGATGAATAAAATATGCTATCAGTTTTATTTGTCGAGTAAAGGTAAAGGTACGGGACAGCGGGTGCAAGCACACATTGTTTAGGCCATTTTCAATTGTCGGCCCATTACAATTTTCAATCACGAATGATTGAACGCTGTTAAGGGACGTAACATGACGAACAACACATACACAAAACCTTTCGCACTTCCGCTTGTGCCGAGCGCCTGGCGCGAAAGCTGCGAATATTATTTTTAAAGTCTTTAGTATGACCCGACTGGGAATAAAACCGCAGTCTACCGGTTACCAAGTGGACGCTCTTAACCGATACACCAAGCGCCGGTTATTTGTCGAGTAGCCTACTTATTTCACTAGTGTCCCTCACTTGTGAAATAAGTATCGTGGCGCAGTGGTTCGGAGCGTCGTTTTTACATCGACCATGATCGCAAGGTTAATGGTTCAACTCCCAACCTAGACTCGTTGTTGCGTCCTTGGATAAGATGTTTCACGATGATTATCCTGCTTGGTGGAATCTGGTAAGCAGCAAATTAAAGAAATCAGATGAAAGTTCAACCGGACAACTTGGAAACAAAGGCAACTCCTAAGCGAATCTGGATTCGTCCTACGCATAGCGCTCGAGGATAAAGATGAAGAAATAAATCATCCAATACAAAAAAAAAAATAGAAAAGTGTCTGTGCTTTCAATGACCTACAATTTTATACCACTAAATTATACTAACATTTATTTGAGATTGGCAACTTTATATCTTTATTAACCTCTTCTTTACGTTTCTAGCTACGCAGATCTTTTAAAGAATGCGAGTCTTGTCTCACTCAGTTTGTTTCATCCTGAACTACCAACGACCTTGAAGCTCATTTAAAACTCAATTCGCTATTTACTGTATGTTAGTATTTATACACGACGCATGATATTTCTATTTCTGTAGAATTTGTTTTTGACGATATCGTATACTCGCAAGTTTGAAATTATTCGCAAAATTGTTGAACTACGAAAAGTGGTTTCTCACAAAACTTAATTTTGTTTTTACAAATACAATTAAAAAAATGGAAACTTATTTGAGCGAATAAAGAAGGTAAATCCTTTCTATTTTTGATTTGTTGAAGCAGAATTTGAAAATTGTAAAAATTGCCTTTGCAATGTAGGCCTAGCCTAAGTTTCGTACTTAAATCAAAGCATTTCTGTAAAATCTTTTCCCGCAAAAAAAGTTATATTAACCGTAATTCAACCTTGAATTTATAACCCATTGCTCATTTGTGTGAAAGCTCAGAAAAATACTAGCTCTGCTGCAAAGTGTAATTTGCTCAATTTTGTAAAACCAATTATTTTTTTCTCTTTCTCGCACTAGCGACGAAGAGTAGCCTATTTTTATCATTCTTTTTTCATTTAAAAGAGGGTGAGCGATAAGTTTTTCGATTTTTTTTCACAACATATCGCAAATAATGTTTTGTTAAAATTAATAAAGCACGAACAAATTTTGAAACATGAAAAATTTCTAATTAATTGTGATTCTAATTGGAAATTTTTCATGTTGCAAAATTTGTTCTCGCTACCACCTACTGGTAATACGCTACCTGCCCAGTCATATTCCTTTATATATGTGCCTGACTTGCTATGAAATTTTTGCTGAGAAAAAAGCTCACAAAGTTTCTCTAGTTCATCATCTTGGAGTAACTATTCTATATCTTACGTGTTCAAGCATTAAGAGTTTTGCCATCTGCAAAGTTTTTGAAAATGCAATAGTGAATACAACTGGAGGAGTTGGGAAAAAAGTTTATTGCATTGTTGTTATTGTACAAACATAATTATACAGTCTATGGTAGCTACAATATCTGGAATGTTTAACATTGGTGGTAGTGCCAAAACAGTATTCAGTTCGTTGTTGTTTACGCAATTAGACTATGCAAGGCTGGTAATTTTTGTTCTAAACAGTTTGTTGATTATGTGAGCTCGTTCATTAGCTTAGCAGAATTGTTACCCTTATCAGATTGCAAAATTTTTACATTTAGATGACGATGCCAAAATTATTACTACAATTTCTGCAATTTTTAGCAGCAGTGGCTCAGTGATATGCTTAACGGATTCAAATCATATGTAGTCAGTGCTATATAGTTTCTGTAGTATAACCAGTGATTTTTAATTTTTTTCATGTCTTAAGTATTGACATATCCGGTATGTGAAGTAATGAAAATGCAAGCTGAAGTTTCATGTATGTAGGATATTATGTTAACGTAAAGCATAGGAATGTGCTGTCGCAGACAAGCACAAGGTTGTAAAATATGATGAGCACCAATGATTTGCTGCAATTTCTGCAACTGTTATCAGTGGCTCAGTGGTGTGCTTAACAAATTCAAGTCATACCGAAATGTAGTAAGTGTTATACAGTTCTGTAGTGGAACCAGTGATTTTCAGTTTTTTTCTTGTCTTGAGTGTTTAATGTTGACATAATGTGAAGTAATGAAAACGCACGTTGAAGTTTCATGTATGTGTATTGTTAACGTAAAGCATAAGAATTGCTATTGCAGATTTGCGGACAAGTACTAGGTGGTGAAAATAAAATACTAGGTAGCACAAATGCCAGTTTCTAAAATTTTTAGCAGCAGTGGTTCAGTGGTGTGCTTAACGAATTCAAGTCGTATGTACTTACTGTTACACAGTTTTGAACTGTAAAAAAACCAGTAATTTTTAATTTTTTTCGTGTCTTGACTCTTGAGTGTTTATTATTGACAAGAGTAAATTAATTAAAATGCAGGCTGAAGTTTCATGTATATATCTTGTTAACGTAAAGCATAAGAATGTTCTATTGCGGTTAAATTTAAACCTGCGTAGCTGTTATGCATTGAACTCCAGAAAAGTTTTTTCATTTTTTTTTTCTTTTTTTAAATGTCATGTATTGCAATAAGCAGTATTTATTTTCTTTCTAAATTTGCAGATGCTTACTAAAGTGGGCTGTATAGAAGTGGAGACAATTATGTTGTTCACTGTTGTAAAAGTACTGCATAAAATGTGTTGTTATACTGTCAATGATTAAAGCTGAGTGTAATACCATACATTATCAAATTTCAGTATTATGGCAATCGTTCTAAAGTCTACCCATCTATACCAGATACACAATCACATCACGATGTATTTTTTTGCCACGCATTAGGCATGGACAGATGTTAACACCATTAAAGGAAGTGCTGTTATGTCAATGTTCATGGTTGCAAAAGCTGCTAATGGAAATTGTATTTACAGCGTAATGCACTTTGCATATCTGAGCAATATCGGAACAGATTACTTCCATTTTTAATGGTCTAATACGTATGGTCCGATTTTTTTGTGGACCAACAGAGGCTACTAAAGGTTTTATACTGCTGTGCTCTGAATTATCTGAATGATATATTTTAGCTAGGATACCGGTACTTATGCAGTAAGCACAGGGGCGTAGCGAGGGGGGAAAGAGGGCAATTACCCGCCGAAATATTTTTAGTTACCACTTGCCTACAAGCAAAGATACTAACGCAATAACGTAAGTCTACTAACAACGCAAGCAGAGGCAAATTAAGACCACTCGGGGGTACCCTTGTGTTCTTTTTCGAGAAAAAACTACGCGAAAATGAGTGTTTTTCATGTAAAAACCCTACAAATCCGTGGCGACTGGGGGCTCTGCCCACAAACCCCCGGCTCTGCCCCTACTTGCTGAATCCTGGGTGCGCCACTGGACAAGCCTATGAAGTTTTGCCCCCCCCCCCGAAATTTTTGGCTGGCTACACCCCTGAATAAGAATCACCCGTTCAAGGGTATTATTGACTTTTTTTGGTTGTTAATCGATTTCGATGTAACAAAGTGTGTATTCCGGCAAATCATCCTTTTTATCATTTTTGGCAGACCATTGTTTTTGTCATTTTTGCAGGGGGCCCGGTTTTGATTTTGGTACCGGGCCCTGGGTGGTCTCGACTGCAACGCTGATTATGTAGCAATAGCAGATCGAGTAAATTTGAGCAAAATAAGAACATAAACGGTTTTAAAAAAGGGCAGGAGCAATTTCCGCGTTCCCCAAAAGATTTTTGAAAAATGACATTGCATCTGAAATTTGTTAGCCTTTGCAACAGTCATACGCTGTAAATTAAGCAGACTAGCTGCTATTAATTAACCCTTTTGAATTTGTGGTGTAGCTACCCGCGAGTTGCAAAAAAGATCAAGGTCATTATAACTGCGCTCTTTGAGCTGTTGGAAAATATTTTGTACGTTGCTGTGCTGTGCGCGATTGAGTGGCTTAAACTGCATTTTCGATTTCACAAACTTTAAATCACAATGGCACGAAATCGGCAAGAACTGCATCAAAACCCTGGGCTAACGATGTGCATAAATTTTTTCTGACGATTTTGTGGCACAGATCGTTTGATATTAGGTGTTTGCTTTTTCTCAAACTGTTGTCCAACTTTCAGAATGCGAACGCAATGTGGATGCAAGCTATACCAGCTGTTGAGCACGTTTTCTAACATCACATTGGGATTCAAAATGAACCAATTAGATCAGCAATAAGTTTAAACGCTTTTTTTTTGTCCACCCCTTCCCCCAACTGCGACTGAACGGGATCGCTTGGGCGAAGGTGTGGGGAGGACAAGAATTTTTGTATCGATTAAAAATAGTGTTTATGCAAAAGATGAAAGTTTATAAGCCCCCGAATACGCCTTTCAGCACAAGTCGGGTTAACAATCTAGGCTTATATCAGTAATGATCAAATAATTCGGGGGCTGCTCCCTCCACAAGTACGGTCTCGGGCTGCAATTTCAAGTCGATTCATGTCCATAGAATTCGCCTATATCGACTTTGGCTATATCGGCAGTTCGTCTATATCGGCACTTTTTTGTTGGTCCCGGCGAAATTCCTATCTTTTACGTGCATTCGAGTTTGCCTATCTCGACTTCGGCTATATCCTCAGTTCGCCTATATCGACACTCTTTTTTATCTCCCAAAGCATGTCGTTCGTTCATAGTGACAGTCGTAGCCTTCTTTTCACTGCGGAACGTAATCCCACTTACAATTTAGTGCTGTGCAAAAGCGTCGTTGATTTTTCCCGTAAGGACCTAGTGACATCATAGACCAAAACACAATTAGCAAACTGACGAAACAATAAAAGACGATTGTTGACCAATAAAAATTTAAAAGTTACATGGAATTGCGTTTTAAAACTGTACATTGTTGTGTCTGTGGTTAGTTTAAGCACAGCCTATATTGCACAGTAGCAGAAAAAAAAAATACCGCTTTTCTTGCGAGGAAAATACTGTCCGTTTACTTTACAGTGTAATAACGCCGTAATCAGTGATGGGATTCAGGGGGTTCGCATAGGTTCGCGCGAACCCGTTCTTGGAATGTCAGGATGATTAGCGAACCCGTTCTTGATTTTTTTTACAGACATTAGACCTTTATGAGAGAACCTGTTGTTAGGAAGTACGATATAAAAGAGAACCTGTTCATAAAATTTTGAATCCCATCACTGGCCGTAATATTACTTTGCATCAGTACCGTCTGCGTGCGTATTGCGTGTAAATGCAGTACAAATGCCACTATTTTTCACGTTCTTGTTTGCGTTAATCTTTGCCAAGTGTATGTGAAAACATCATATAAAGCGGCAATGTTGATTAGAGTACACAGTTAAATTTTATCAGGCCCTTACATTAAACTTAATCAGAGTTTAGGAACAAATTAGTAGATTTCGAATATATCGACACTTTTTATTTGTCCCCTTGAGGTGTCGTTATAGGCGAATTCTACTGTACTTTTTTTTTGCATGAGCTACTTCTATGAGCTAGTCTTTTGTTGGACTGGCCCTACGTCGAGAAGACTGCTTAGCCCCACCAAAAATTTATCCTCCTTTTGTGCGAGAGAGCAACAGGGGCAGCGTAGCAAGCTTGTTTAGAAGTTTTTTGCTAACTGTTTACCGTTCTAAGATGTAGGTATGCCGTTAAGCGCTTTTCCCTATTTGCCTGCTTAGTGCTTAGGCCATTCTCTAGATCGTGCCTCCTATGCCGCACGATAACAGAAAGGGTGTGAATATTCATCTTAAAGGCACTGCTTTGACCCGATGCGGAATGGAACCTACAGTCTATGGCTGCTCCAGATCCAGACGCTCCATTCGCTCGATCGTTTGATCGGTGAGTCATTCTTTAAGACTCGTATTCTCAAAAATTTTTGAACAACCAGCAAAGCAGGCATATCACATAAAACACGGAAGAGAGGTTTACAAATTTCATAATTTCTTGGATTATTTTTTATACCGGCATCTTATGGGTGCTAAAAAAAGAAAAAAATGCATCTTTTTATTTCAATCAAAATTAATACTAACAACATTCAATTACACTTTAGCTATGCTGTTGCAGTAAAATACATCGCTATAGGCAATAACATCAAACACATCTCTTTTTTTTTTTATAAATATCAAGTGCAAAAAGTGTGTTTGTGAGTACTGGGTAGCCGCAAGTTTTTCTTTCCAATTGCAAAACTAAACAAAAATTCACGAACAGTAGCTATTTTAGCGGTCTGATGCCTTTATATCCCATATTAAGCCTCTTTGGCTAGGTCGGATATGAAGACCTCGTAGTTCCCGTGAATGCCTCAAACTTTTTGAACTCAGAGCTTTACGCAAAACTGCTCACTTTCCGCCGATCCTTCTTTTAAGTATAATATGAGTTATCATTGATATTGAGGGAGTCCGTTCAAAAATGGCTACGAAGTTGTGGGAAAAGCGATCACTAAGCTGTGCACCACGTAGGCTACAAAATCAAAATGCCTTTCCATGGCGCTACGTTTCTCTTGAAGCAGCGTAAGAATGTATAGAGTGCATACATTTAACGGAGTATAGCCAGTAGCAGCAGCACCGTTACGATATCAAGAAAGTTTTGATAGATCTGCTGGGTAGTGTCCGCCTCTGATCCATTCCATGTACGAGACCACCACGTCCGTTAATTTAGCGCAGGCTGTTGATAACGAACATCTATCTTTAGGCATGGGTTGCGTCATGCATTGAATCACTTCTCGGTATTCACGCATACTGTATGTTGGGATTGAATCTCTGAGACTTGAAAACATCCAGTGTCCGATTCCACAAGCGTGCAAAGAAGCGTCAAAACCACTGTAAAATAAATACCAATTGCTTTGGCGGAAACGATGTTACTTTTATTTGTGTAGACCACCTACCCACGATTTTAAACGCATTCATTCTAAAATAGGACATCTCCTTTGGACATAATACAAAGAAATTTCTTTGTCATAGTTTACACCAGCTGCCACAAAGAGTATAAGACTAGGATATGAGAAAAAATTGCTTGAAGCACATTTTCTGCAAGCAGTTACTCGGTAGTACCACCCCTTTATATGAGCTTTCGCAAAATTCCGGTTTAACACCGACGACGGTGGTAAGGTTTTCGAATCAGAGGTGTCTGGAGTCTAAAAATTTCAATCCGAATCCTAATCCGAAGCGTTAAAATCCAAATCCAACTCCGAATCCTGAAAAATTCAGGAAACGGAATCCGTCTCCGAATCCTGTATTGGTATTATATACAAATTATATATACACCTCATACTGGTAGCTTTTTAATATACCCAATGAAGCAATATATACCCAATGTAGCGATTAAAGAAGCTAAGCTAAGCTAGGAAAGGGAAAATTGACCAATTATAAACCACCAAGCAGCAACTTTAAAATCATTGGTTATCATCCAAAATTGAATCCGGATCCTGATCAGGAAATAGCAAAAAATCACAATCCTGATCCGGATCCGAATTCGAAGCAACAACCGGGTTATCCGGTTTTTAAAATCCGGATCCGGCTCCGTTGTACTCCTCTGTTTCAAATACAACTAGGACGTAGCCACCGGAAAATGTAGGGGCTAGGTAATTACAATGAGCCAAAGAGTATAATATTACGGTATTTTGTAAGACTATTCAAGCATACTTTGAAGTAGAAGGATTTGCTTAAAAAAAGCAGTGCCCAGTGACCTCTTTTAGACAAACTCCTCTGTAACGCCTCTAGGCGTAGCATATCTACAACTCTTGGGCAAATGTGGATACATGAGCACTGCGACTTTACTAATAGTTTCACTAAGATATCCTGCACACACATCTACTGTGAATACAAGTAACTAACTGACCCACACACGTAATCAACACAGTTTCCTTTAGTTTCATGACACGACGAGTAAATCTTTCGGTTCAACGACGCGTGTTCCCAAAAATTTCCAGGCATGTTAGGACAGTTGTGGTTGCTTTTGCAAGATGCTCTGTTAAAATATCTTTTAAATATGAAGAAAAACGCCAAAGCTTTATAAATATTCAATTCACAACATCACGATTCCAACTTTCGGATCGAAACAGGGAGTGCCCCAATGTTTGAACAAACTTAAATTTGCAAATTTACGATGTGGAGCAAAGCAGGACTGCCAAAAGGCTGTAAACTCGAAGTCGAACTTGCACAGTTCGGTTTCTTTTGCCTAGCTTGCACACAAAAATAGTTTATTGAGTCTTCAACCTGGCGTAACTTCTATAAAAACTATTTAAACTGAGCATGTGCTCGATAAAAATTACGGAACTATAACTCGGAAATTAAAAGTGAAGAACTCGAACTCAGACTTGCAAATTGTTCGTGAACAAGAACTCGATAAAAAATTCTTGGAGTTCTAAAGTTGGAACGAAACAAAGCACAGTTTGAGATGGCGACTGTGTACGTAAAAGCGTTTAAACACATACTACTTGGCAAACCCACGCGAGAAATTGTAATGCGTTTCATTCTATGCATGAGACTGAAAAATATTTAAAAAGAAAAACATGTTCGAATGACCTTAAACCCTACATAACAAACAAATACAGAAAAAATCATATCTTCATTATACTCGCGATATTACGCCGAATCGCGTGAATGACGAGGTCATTCATCGCGATTTAGCGCCTAGGCAGCACATTCCGAAGAGGTGGCGCAGAGATGGCGAACCGTTTACGACACTGAGTTCGATGTGACCGACCCGGGAATCGAACCCTAAAACCTCCCGCACCGATAACAATGTCTTACAACTGAGTTAACCGGCCGGTTCAACCACACATCAGCGTACCAAATACCTACACTAAAAGATATATGGCACACCTACTAGTGTAATGAGTTTATCTGCTATTAAAGTACCCTGAATTAATCGGATGATCTCCATAAAATATCAACGAATCAGCATCAACCAGATAAATGTCGAATGTCTTTTCTTCGTAAAATAAATTGCTCCCAGTCAAATCTTCCATAAACACTTTATCTCTTTGAAACTGACTGAAAAAACACGCCACCTAAAAAATGACCTCCATTAAATTTAAATTTACTTCTTTCTGTGACAACTGTAAAAAATTAGGAAATTTTTCTCCATAGGTACCCAACTTTTTGAATAGAATCATAAACATATATTTCAATTGCTTTTAGGTACTTTGCAGCCCACTTGAAAATATGCGAATTTGTCAACGCCTTTTTAAATCAAAACAAGACTATATTTAATGCATTGAATAAAATAGAGCAAAGATTAAAACCTTGAATTTACTCTATGTCTTATAACTTCTACAGAGAAAGCTATTTTCGTGATAATATTTCCCAAACAAGCTTTTAGGTCATTTTTTGTTCACGTTTAAAGGTCAGGTTACACCGTATGCCATTTTCATCCGATTTGCTGTCATACCGGTGCGAAAATTCATCCGATTTTAGTTGTAAGCAGTTGACGGAAATGTCCTCTTCAGAGTTTGAACCCAAACGATTTTGTACAGCGCCTTGCGATTGTTTTTTTAGAATGTAGTGTAAAGTAACGTAGCTCTACGTCACAGCCGTTATTCTGTTTTGTAATCTACAAGTAACTTTACACGCAAAAAATTGTATCGTATTTGGCGCACGCAATATAAACACACATAGGCAATACAAACATACATTGTTTTTGTCCAGGATGGATTGGGAGTGGGGGGCACGGGGGCCATGGCCCCCTCCAATCCATCCTGGACAAAAACAAGAATTTTGACAAAGCCGGCTACAAGGGGGCCAGAGTGGGGTTTAGTCCCCCAATTGACATGCTTGGGCCCCCAATCAAAAAGCTTACTCTTTTGAAAACAGCGGTTTTTGTGCTTAACTTCAAACTTTGCCCTCTCCCTGATGAACACTTGGCCCTCTAAGTCGACTGTTTGGCTGCCGGCTCTGGATCTTGGTAAGGAAGATAAATACTTGCCATTGCGTGTTGTTTTCTTGCTGGGATTTTCATAAGTGAGCTTACATCGAAGAAATACAATACAACTTTACTTTTTGCGTTGGCCTGAGTTATGATGGCGCAGCCGCAATGGCCAGCGAGCAGTCAGGCGTCACTTCAATTGTTTAAAACGAATCTCCTTTGGCAAATTATTTTCACTGTGTTATGCATTGTTTAAATTTGAGCGCTTCTGCAACTGTAAAAGTTTCAGCAATGCAAAATGCTGAAAACGTTGCACGAAAAGTGGTTAAAATGTAGACCAGTGCGAAAAAAACAGCGTGGTTCAAATTCTGCATCAAAGAAGATGTCTCTAACCCAGGAGAAAAAAAAGTTATCTTGTCAGCTTATGTGAAACCCGGTTTGTAGAACGCAAAGTATCGATGCTGGTGAAGCACTCAAAATTAGAGGCAAAAACTTTTAATAAAGTTTCCCCGAAAACTCTTCAAAATGCACTAAAATGGTTTTTACATACGTGAATTTTCAAAGAATTTCCAGGGAGCATGCCCCCGGACCCTCTGGAGCCTTTTTTGTTCCTCAACTAGCTTCAAACTAACTCTGCAGGAAAAAAACTACGCATGAAAAAATGTCGAAATTTGGGGTATCTTCCTTAAAAAAACTTCTGATTACGCCTCAGACATGAAAAATTTTCAAAAAGCTTATTTACGATTTGTTCCGCGTCTTGACGTCTACCGTTTTTGTATACACAGTAGTGAACATTCAACCTAATTCAAAGTTGCATCCCCCCACCAAAATTTTCTGGATCCACTCCTGGCCTGAAGTATGCACGCATACATCGAAAACGTGCGAACAAAATGCATCATAATTTTCGTGAAGGACTCCCAATGAGGGAAAAAGTTTGATCAAAGTTTGTTTAAAAGCACTAAAAAGGCCATTGCACTACGTAAAATTTCTAAATTTTTCCTGGAGAGGGTGCCCTCGGACCCCCTATAGAGCCGTTTTTTCCTCAATTTGCTTCAAATTTGCTCTGCCGGAAAAACATACGTTTATAAAAGATGTCACAATTTGGTGCCCTCCCTAAAAAAACTTCGAATACGTCTCTGCCATGAAGAATTGACGCTCTATTTCGAGTCGAAACGTCTGACGTCTTTGTATCTAGTTAACACTCAACCTAATTCAAATCTGCATCCCCCGGACAAAAATTTTCTGGATCCGTTCCTGCTGTTGGGTAAGATTTGTTAAACTTTAGCCCCCCCAATTGAAAATCCTGGCTACGCCTATGCAAACACACACCGGTCTTAAGTCGTTTGATATTTTCTGGGAAGATTTTTTTTTGATCGTTTGCGCACGAATTAAACCGGAAAAGGAAATCGCAAGTATTCAAAAGTTGGAATAAAAAAAGCATGTTAAAATATAAGCAGCTTCCGCGTATTTAACGTGATGCAATGAACGCTTAAGCAAACCTGGAATTTTTTTCAGATTTTAGAAACCGTCGAAAAATTCGTCCCTATAACCAGCATGGCGGAACGTTAAAAACATCACTGCAGTTATGAGACAAAACAAAAGCAACAGTGAGGCAGAACTCCTACAGCAGTGCACTTACATGCGTTTCAAGAAAAACTTGATTTCAAATTATTGAGCTGAAAATTCACCACAGTTTAGGGAAACTGAGAAGTGAGCTCGCGCTCTTTGATTCAGCAGCTACACGATATATCGTCAGACGCGATCGTTTCCAGCTGTGAACTGAATCCGTTACGCAGCTCCTGTTAGCTGCAGGCGGTACCGCCAAGCCATGTCGCTTACAATTCGTTAACTTTAAATAACCTGAACAAAAAACTTTGTTTCAAATCATCGCACGCTTGTTCAGTAAGTTAAAACGTGTTTTTAGAACGAGTAATTGGCGGTTTATTTATAGGTCATATTGCATGTCGTCATAAATTCTTTAAGCAACTATTCTGCTGCAACTTGCTTGAAAGCATGCTTTAAGAAACTTGCTCACTACATTTAAAATAACCTTTATCATTCATCACATGGCAAAGGTAGCCTGAAGCCTACGTTACATTTACAGAACGAGGCCGGGTCAGCTTTACAGGTTTTGGGCTTTTAGTTTCAGACTGGGTACATGCTTTAGCTTGAATTTAAAAAAATTGCTATTTTTGCGCACAATATTAAGAAATACTGTAAGATGTATAGTTTGGGTTTTGATTTTGGATTTGACTCCAATAACGAACCGGTTCGTGGAACATTATTGATTTGTTTGATAACCTGCTAGCAAATTACGTTAAGTCACTCTCGAGTTGGCCGAGTGGTTGGTGCATTGAACTCCGAAGCTGGCTTCGCGGGTTCGATGCTTAGCTAAGTCATCTCCGTGATGCATGTACTTCACTACCACAAAAATCCTAAGCTGCAATTAAGTGGCTTGAAATAAAAAAAAAAAGTCACTCTCGAACATTAGTTACCTTTGACAAAAAAATCATGGTCGACAAATGGGAATCTTTGGTTTTAGTCAGAGCTGCTTTTAGATCTTTAGCAAGTACACAGGAAAGACTGGTTCCAAATCCTCTGCAAATGGGTGTTCCGTATATTCGCTTTACAGCATAAATAACTTTCATAGAGGACACACAAGCTCCATAAAATTTCGGAACACCATTCCAGTTTAATTTCTCCAGTTTTTGAAGAGTTTCAATCTCTTTAAGCGCAGTTTTGTACCTAAAAATCAAAGATTGCCAACCTACTACCAGCACAACAATCTAACGATGGGTTACTTGCACAGAATGTTGTGCACTAAAGAGAGTCCGAGACAACGCTTGAATGCCGGCAAATTTCTTTTGAATCTTTTATATAAGCCGTAATGCCGTATGCGCTAGCGTTGACTGATCAAGTTATGAAACCAAACCGTATTGGCATAACAACATAACATTGCCAAGTCAAAAACCTTGGTGGGCTAACAGCTACGTCTAGGCAATGTTGCTGTTGTTATGCACCTTAATGAATGTCATTAAAAATCAACTGACATTGACCTTTTAATGAATATTAAATTTTGTCTAGTTCAATGAAGCATAAGAACGAACCAAAAGTCATGCATCAATTCAGTTGCATTTATTCGTTTTTCTACCATATTTGCTCACCGATAAAAATGGGCGTCTAATGGTAATAATGCTGGAATTGTTGCAACTTTAAGAACAACATTGATCACTTTTCCGCGTTCGTCAATGATTTTTGAAAAGTAGACTCCGCGATTTCCAATGTCGTTCTCATGCCTAAATAAGCTTGTAATCATAGCAACTTCGTAACATACAAGTTCAAACAGGCCCGTAAGCAGAAACTGAGCTCAGGGGTGGCATTTTTTAACAAGGGGGCCAAAATTTTTGGTCTTCTTCCTGAATTACCAACTTTAAAAACAGTCAACATCTGTGTCAGCTTGCAAAATTTAAATTTGTTTTTATGTAAGAGCCAGTGTGCGCACACAAAATTTGGCAAAGGGAGGGGGGCACCACCGGGTGTCTGGGGGCGTAGCCCCCAGCCGCCAACTAATTTTTACAAT
Source organism: Trididemnum miniatum (assembly GCA_964006365.1). NCBI lineage: Eukaryota > Metazoa > Chordata > Ascidiacea > Aplousobranchia > Didemnidae > Trididemnum > Trididemnum miniatum. The sequence continues at coordinate 6,965,222 of OZ023233.1, read as the reverse complement.
TTTCACATAAAAATCACTCACTTAAACGCATTTTTTTATCAAAAAAGGCATGCAGTGAGTGCAGTCGATGGACAATGCAAAAATATTTTTGCAGTTTCTGTCTAAAAGCAGAAGCTTGGCTAAAACAAGTGAAAAGAGGCTGCAAAATTAATTATTAGTTTGAGAAATTATAAACTGAAAGTTAGGTTTTAGCATCTTATTACAGGGCAAAAGAAGGGGAGCATGGTACCGTGGCTTTCCCGTGCGTGCGCCTACGGTGAGGCCTAACTAAATTATTACCGTTTAATATGTAAGTTGGTATTCGGAAACAATGGCCGGTTGGCTTAGTGGTAACAAAAATCGCATTCGGTGCGGGAGGTTTTAGGTTCGATTCCCGGGCAGGTCAAATCAGACACAGACAGGTGGGCCCCGCAACTCGTCGCATGCTTCGGTGTAATACGGCGAGTATAATGAAGGTTTGATTTTGATTTGCTACAAATGTATGAGAAAAGCTAAAATGTTTTACGCTAAAAGATTACAATTGGCTGCTAGTGCGTTGAAAAATCACAACAACATGATAACGAAATTGCTTTAAAAAAACGTCACACTCTTTCACCGTTTACGATAGAGGCAATCGTGAGTGTTTTCTGCCAAATCTTAGAACAAATTCATCCAAATCAATTTTCTTAGTTCTTGATTTCTCAAAAGCATGCCGTACAAGATTGCGCTGCCGCCTGTGAGTCATTGAGCGCCTGTGAGGAATGTCAATATACGCGACAAAGCAGAAACACTGCGCTCACAAATTGCGGCACTGCATCCAAAGGTGGCTACAGCTGCAACAAGTTTATACCCACTAGAAAAGGCACACTTTTGTTCGTAAAGTTTATGCAGCAAAATGTTACTCTCCTTCCATTTACTTTGTAGGCCACCGAGTGGGTGAGAAATATGAACGTCGATGAAGTTAGGGTCGGCCAACTCCACACTCGCTTTAACTTATCTTTTCAAGTGCTGACTATACCCGGCTAGGGTTACCATATTTTTACTACGCAAAAGGAGGACAGGTTCTTTGAGTGTCATCATGTCCGCAGAGAGCCAGATACCCAGTTTTCCGCCCAAAAGCAAGTGAAGACAAAAAAAGGTCATCACAACCGCATATGTCCATTTTGCCGCCTAAAAGCAAGTGAAAACCAAAAAAAGGTCATCACGTCCGCAAATGTCCATTTTTCCGCTCAAAAGCAAGTGAAGAATAAAAAAAAGGTCATCACGTCCGTAGGTCGTAGTTTTCAAAACTTTTTCGAGGAAGAATGAATTGACGTGTTTTCATTGTTCATAATGCGACATGGCCTAGCGGTACCGCGCGCAGGTGACAGATCCTACGTGACGGGTTCGATTCGCGGCTGGAGCCGATCGCATTTGACATATTTAACGGATGGCTGCTGACTCGAAGAGCGCAAACTCACTTCGCAGTCTCCCTCAATTACTGTTGAATTTTCAGTTCATTATTTTCAATGCCGAAAAGGAGGACATTTGGGCAGTTTTTGGCGTCCTTGGACGACATAAAGTGTCATAAAGCTGTTCTGATTACGTCATAAAGAAGCTGCTATGATTATTTAATTACTCTAGTCTCGCTCTTCCCGGTTGTGCGAGAGTGGAATTGTATGACACAACGACTTTTATTTGAATAGACCCGCTACTGTGTAGTGATGGCATATGGGCTGCCCGTGCACATTTTTAGCACTGTATCGCTGGTAATGAGATAAAGAAGCAAGAAAATTAGCCTATATCTGACAGGGGGGCCAAAATGTTCACAGGGGGGGGGCTGGCCCCTCCTGGCCTCCGTCTAGTTACGGGCTTGGGTTCAAACAGCTTACAGAATCATTTAAGCCTTACTTTTAATTATAGTTCAAAATTACATGCACGATAATCAAATACCGGTGCAGCAATGAACTGTGTTTGAAGGTGCAAATTAAACAAGAAAGTTGAAAGACTTGTTGCCTGCGCTTCCTTGGAACTACTATGCCTGCGCGAGGAGCTACATGCCTGCGCGAGGAGCTACATGCCTGCGCGAGGAGCTACTATGCCTGCACTTCCTTCACTTGGTGTGCTTCAATACTTGTTGAAAATCGTCATTGCTGAGATTTTCCTAAAATTGTGCCACTTTGAAGTAAATCTTCTTTACCACCCACTCAAAAAGTTCCGAGTACGTCAGTGGCTGCATTTTTTCTTATGCCGATTCAGCATATTAAATGGGAAGGAAAAAAAAACATTTGTGCTTACCTTAGTTGTGAATGATTTTGCAGCTTTGTCGCCTTCAGGAGTGCCTTTAATTCTTGGCACGATAATCCATTAGAAGCGTTGCTGTTCTTGCTCGAATCCCCAAGTACCTTCTCATCTACACCATCCGAATTCTTTGTTTCGCCTTTGTTGTGTTTTAGTAGTGTTTGACCATTTTTAGCATGTTCTTTTTGGTCCAGGTCTAGATTTACATTTTTTTCGCTAACTAAACTATCACTGAGAAAACTATCTAAAGGGATTTTACTGTCGTCACTATTTTCAGTGAAAAAAATATTCTTGATGCACAATTTGGAAAACTGAAGGTACAAATACACGGTCAAAACTGCTAAGAACCCTCCACATAACTTAGACTGCCACTTCTTTCTGCGCATAGTTCGTGACTGCGTGATGGAAGCAGCGCGCTTTAAGATGAAAATCGTGTTGACGTTTGTGGAAAAAGCATGCGCTAAAATTTTTTGAGGTTGCTGAGATACATATCTATAAATTATAACAAAACACAAATTGGTCGTTAATCGAACTTTGCAAACGCTATTTTTAACAGGAGCCTTGCTATATACTGTATGTCGCAGCGTTGAACATTCATTAATTGTAGTAACTCGATTAAGTAGGAAGAACTGTGTCACCAACACTTAGGCTATGGCTGTGCCGTTAACACAGTACTGTCGTGCGTTGTTGCAAAATTTTTTATTTCCTGTGTGAGTGGCTAGATCGAGTGTGATGTAGCTGCAGTCATACCTACGTCATCGCTTTTCGAAAGCGTTTCGCGTTTCTTAATTTGTTTTTAAGCTAGAATCATCCCGCGGAAAGCGTTGACAATTTTTTAAGAGACTGCAGATACGAGCTTATATGCGTGGTGAGTCTGGTGACTTATCTATTCCTAAAATTCATACGAAACTAAAGCGATAAAAATTCTACAGTATGCTAATACACCGAAGAGTAAATTGTTTTTTGTATTGTTTGTCTTCTTCCTGGGAGCACTACTTAAACTACAAATCTGGTTGTTACTTTGGTTTTATTGCTGCTTTCTTCACAGTTTATACACACGGTGTTACGATGTTCCGAAAGTAACTGCCTATTCTGAAATAAACTTGGTTTGTTTTTGAAGTGCAATCTCTTCATTTAATTAACATGAGAAAAAAGTGCATTGCATGGACTTCCATTTAAAATTCAATCTCTTTGTATTTGTTTATTTAAATATGGTTGAATTTGTTTTAAATTATTATTCATCACAATTAGCATGTTAATTTACAAAATATTATTTACATTTACTTCAAATTTAAATTTAAATTGTTAAGATATGAAAACACGAGCATAGATGTAATTGCCGCACTCTGAGTAACTCACTCACAAAAATTGAGAAAGTTATCAGTAAATTTGAATAAATTATAATTATCTTAGAATAAGGAGTTACTTGCGGATCACCCTGTATAGGATATTCGAATGAAATCAAACATTTTTTAAATCCGAGCATCTTTCTTCTACAGTAAGTTTCAGATGTTTTTTGTCCACAGGAGCGTGACTAGACCAGCGCCATAACCTAGTGGTTAAGAGCGTTCGCCTTGGAAGCTGGTAGGCTGGGTTCTATTCTCAGTCGGGTCAAACCAAAGACTTTAAAACTGGTATCTGCTGTTGCACTTGCTAAACGCTCAGCATTTAAGTGTAGCGCGTAGGATGAAATGAACAGAGAATAAAAATACGTCAGGAATTCTTGACAAACTTTAGTCCTGGCGCTAAAGGACCTTAGTAGCTATAAAGCGCCATAAAACCGCATAACATTTCATTTCAGAAGAAAATTTAAGGAAGCAAAATTCCAACAGGCCAAATATTTCAAAGATTAGCCTACGATGGTTAATGAGAATGTCGTAAGGATGCTTCAGATTAGGCTAGGTCAAAAAGAGGGAAGCAGTTAGTCGTACTGTGCCCCACTGTCTATCCCACTTCTCTCGTCATAGTGTCCAGTGTTGGGAATCGATACCCAAAAAAGTAAAGAAATAATCGATTTCGATAGTTCACCAAAAAGTAAAGAAATAATCGATTTCGATGGAAGTTTAAGAAGTGAAGAATAAAGAATGCTGTAATCGATATGCGATATTACACTAAGCATTAATTTAGCGGTGTACGCCATACATTTTTTGTGATGTCCTCATTTTCATGCGGTAACTTACACACAAACGACAGTATGCGAAGCAGCTTCGCGATTGAAAGTCTTTTTTTTTTTGGCACAAAAAAAATTTATCAGCAAAAACCAGGCAACGACATACCGACGATTATTTTAAATTTACTAAAGTGAGGTAAGGTAACCTGGATAAAAAGAAACGAATATGGAATATCGAATTGCGCCGAAAAAAAAATAAAGACAAGGCCATACTCGATACTCATTCAAAAAAGTAAAGGCTCCAGTGCATTTGATGAACGAAAAGTAAGGAATATCGCAATCGAATAACGATTACAATCAATTTTTCCCAACCCTGATGGTATCGAATCAGTCTTCTTACCGTGAAGCGAACGATTTACCCAAAGGCCAAGCAGTCGATGAGCCCACCAAAAAAAATTAGAAACGCGTCATTATATGACGCTGACTAGGCATAATGTTGATTGCCACAGGCAAAAACAGAACTAGTAGACGAGATTTTTCATCGCTGAGATTTGCCCATAAACTGGTTCGTGCTCTTTGTAGGTGTTTCTGTAAATAGTGAACAGCTGCTAGCATAGCAACAAGAGTCTGAGCTTGAAACCGAGGTTTAGTGACTCCTTGAATCTTGAAAAACTTTAAACATGTACTAGATACCTAACTAATGGAGTTTCGTTTAACACAAGGATAAGGGCTGTGCAAACAGTGAAATTAAATAGAAAGTTGAAAGTTGATTTTCCGTATTATCGTGGCACTGCAAATTTTAAGCAACTTCCTTGCCCGTCACAAAATCTAATATATTTCATTTATGTACAATACAGTTATAGTGGACTATAAAAGCAAGACGAGAAAGGTGAATACGTTTAGTTAAATCTTCAAAAGCAAATGTGCGGTACAAGTTACAACCCCATCTGCTTTGCAAAAAGGTGGGGTTGTAATATCTGCAGAACTGGGTGGGCATTTGGTCATTCGACCCCCTTTCATCTGAGATTTTCGACGGATCTAAATCTTTTATATTTCGAAACTAAAATGATAAATTCATTCTTCACGATTCCACTTCAAAGCCTACTACATGCCGAATGCGTAAAACTAACATTTTCGGCACGATTAAGTTGTTAAACTGCTAATTTAGCATTTTGTAAAGCATCTATTTCTCGAATATTGTAAAGATTTCATTAGAGGTTTCAACATCTTTTATGAAAATACGAGCGTTATTCTCAGAGCTCTACCGCAGTTTTAAACTGGTCATTTAATGTATAGCCCTGCGCATTGTAGTTTTAAAATCGCAAAATGTGAAAAAGATTATGGATTTGAGATTAGCTTGTGCTTTTCGAGTCAGCAACCACTTGATATATTTACACAAACAATGCAATGCAATAGGTCGTACTGCCGCGATTTGGATTCATCACAAAGGATTTGTTACTTGGGCGCGGTACCTTTTGGCATATCACGCTGCATATTTTCGGATTTAAACTGACTCAATAAACTTTAGAATAATTTTGAATTGAGTTATGATAGCATGAAGCGAATATTTAGAGATATACGTACTTCAGGGATACTTTTAAAATTATTATAACTGAAGTTATTTCCACTGCTAGTTGTTGATATTCAGTACTTGTTTTTGAATCCGGATGACTGCATCAGCATGGAATATCATGGGCGTAGAAAACATTGTTACTATTGTTTCTACAAAGCCTTGAATCCCAAAATTCTCGTTCTGTCAGTGGCCCTATTTAGCGCTTATTGCGTCTTTTCAACTTTTATTGCGAGAACAAGTAGATGCGGCAACGACTACTTCATAAAAAACAAGCTGCAAAAATGGGATTCCCATCGTCCATTTGAAAACGATATTTTACTCGAGTATAATGATTTGCTGGCTTCGTGCAATGAAAGTCACGTCAAGAAAATGGGCTGCAAGAACAGTAAGAGCAACCTATTTGTAATTTTGCTTATCAACGGAGATGATCTCCTCCTTTCATTCAGTTGCTTACAAAAGCCATGATGGATTTTTTGTATGTGCGAGTGGAAGACATATTTTTATACGCTATGATTTATCAAAGGATGAAGCCGTTATATGGAAGTTTTGTAAATAATTCAGCTAGCTTTCGCAAGCTGCCTGTGCGATAACAAACGGCAAATAACAAACGAAAGTTTTTCTGTGGCAGCATGATGTGACTAAAAAGTTATTTTTGATTGATAGCTGAGTGAAAGAAAAACTTCTAAGGTCCCGGGCATTTAATTTCAAATGTAATGTTAAGTTTCAATTTTGCGTACTCAACTTTTTTACGAAATAACTTTCGAAACCAGAACTTTTTAGATTACTACAATTAAGTAGAAATTTTTTTAAAACTTTTTTTTTAGGAAAGAAAAATATTGGCTCACCAATTTCCGATGATTTTCTTCGTAATGTAAACAAAAACACATCAACAATGAGGTAACTTACCAGCTCTATTCATTCTCAGGGAAAAACGATTTATTCTAGCTCTTTTCAGTCGCATTTTATTATCATGTGATGAATTACATAAGTTTTGGTCAAGTGCGGAATTTTCTACAATGAAGTCTGTTGGCACTAAATATGAAGAAGAGAATACTGGATGGAGCACTGTTGTCGTCAAACAGGGATACACAAGTTTTTTTACGTCCCAATCCCACTTTGTGAAAGCGAAAGAGGTAAAGATATGTCAAATCTAATGAACGATTGACAATAAACATCGTTGCCGTGTCGAATCAAGCTAATCACTCAAGCAATTTCGCTCAGACTTATGGAAAGCTTTAGTAGACAGATAGGTTCTTCAGTCTTAGAAGGGCAGACCATAGATTCTCATAGACTGGCAACCAGCGCGAGAGAAAAAGGCGTGCATAACAGAAGAAACAAACTTTGCTCCCAAACGGAGCTTTTTTTTGCACGCTCGGTTTATTCTGTATACTTCATTCGCCAGCGCTGAATAAGCTCTATAAAACAATAAGTTACACTACATAATGTACAAAAATAACGATTAAAATTTAACTGATAATGTTAGTATTTAGCATTTGTGATGACTGGTGAGGAGAAAAGGTGTGGCAGTGGTGCAAACAGATCGATGTTGTTTAGTTGATCAAAAAATAGAACGTTAATTTTTGTTTCGTTCGAAAAGAAAAAATTTTTAAGTAAAGGCAACGTTTTATTTACGTTTAAAAATTCTAAAAGTTTTGCAGAAACGTTAGTTTGAAATTGAAAACTTGCTTTAGCTTATTTATAGTATATACCCTTGGTAGGGATTTTTAAGAAAACTTTAACTGCAATGTAAATGCAAAAGGTTTCAATTTCTTTAGCGAATTTAAGAATGTATGGAATTTTTTTGAAAAATTTGCTTGAAATATTTTATGTTGAGGTGAACTGTTTGAATTATGTAGGCTAATGTAAAATGTCACTGTCAACTTTTTCGCATATTTGGTGACACATATCCGAAGAGATTTTACAAACCTCTTCATGTGTCACAAAATTTCATGAAGTATAAACCTTGGCAAACTGTATTTTAAGCCCCTCCTGGCCCCCTTTGGCGCCGGCCCTGCTATCGCGAATTTACATTATAGATAAAGTTAGCTCAGTTGCTAAGCGCACGCTATCGGTGCGGGAGGTCTGGGGTTCGATTCCCGGGCCGGTCAAATCTACACAGTGTCGCCAACGACTCGCCACCGTTGCGACGTTTCTTCGGAGCTGTGTAGTCCAGGCGCTAAGCCGCGGAGATGGTCCCCGCAACTCGTTACACGCTTCGGCGTAATACGGCGAGTATATTGAAGATTTGATTTTTGATTTATAAATTTTGTAGCTAAGAGGACGGTGATCATTTTATTTAATTATTTTTTATTGTAGAGACAAAAAATTAGTGGTAAATACATTGTCGTTGTGTGTATAGAACGAATTCAGACTTGCGAGGAATTTCTGTCATATCCAAGCTTTCTAGTAAAGTTCATGCCTAGCTTTAGTAGCTCTGTCAAGCCATTGCGAAAATCATATCCAAAAATGCAACGACCAAGCTTGGGGAGAATAAATAATTGTTGAAGCAACAGTTTTCTGATCATTGCTGTAGCGTAAACCGTATGCTCCAGTCTGAAATACCTCTCCTGCTATGGCAACAACGAGAGCCTATAAATAATTATTATAAGCGGAGATGATTAATCGTATTACAATGATTATGACTACTTCAGAAATAGCAATATCGTAGGTTTACTATTACTACAAATTAAAATAAGCTGAACCAAAACTAATAAAGCTCAGTTATAGTTCTTATATAACAAGCCATTTGTTGGTGGCTACCAAATGAAGGTTTGATGGCCGCATCACCGAAGCTTCAATAATATCAACAATAAGACAACCCCAACTAAGGCATAAAAACTTTTCGTTACAGTTGCAATTAAACTTTTCAGTGTGCGCTGAAAGTTTTGTACACCGTATGCAATCGAATAGACGCTTTATGCTTTCATTTTCGTGCAAAATGTGGCTTATAATAAAAGCGCTTGCTTTATTGCCCAACAAACTTTTGATAAAAATTAGTAGCAGAGACTGGCGATATCTTCTTGAATTTCCGAATTTTGCGGTTTAAATCATAGTATCATATCGCCATAATAAATAAATCTGTTGAGATCAATCAATAGATAAAAAAAAAAACGCTGTCGTTTTAAGAAAATTACGAAGAAGCGACGGGCAACTTGCAATCCGTATGCATACGCACTTTTATATTTTTCAAAACCGTCATATTGCGTGATATTTAGGCTAATTACTCTTACTTTTTTATAAAGCGTGTTGTGTTTATATTAAACGCAAAATTCTTGAATAGAGTTTCATATTTTTGATTTTACGACATTTTTTTATGTACAATTATTGCTGCCCATTTGCAATCGCTCACAAAAAGCTATAGCTCAGGGGTGTCCAACCTGTGGCGCATGCGCCATTCGTGGCACATTAGCTACTTAAAAGTGGCGCATTGCACCTTTTTGATGACAAGCCACTTCTGCTCACCAATTTTTTATTATTTTTTTTTATTTGCACTCCACCGATATTTTTCAGTGGAAAACAGAACATCAGAGGGCGTGAAAACCTTTTTTTATTTTTTGCTCTCCACCGACATTGTCAGTGGAAAACAAAACGTCTGAGGGCATAGGCGCACGCAGGGGAGCCACGGTGCCATGCTCCTCTCCCCCCTTTGTCCTTGTAATCAGGTGCTAAAACCTAACTTTCAGTCTATAATTTATCAAACTAATAATGGTTGTAGCCTCCTTTCATTTATTTTAGCCAAGCTTCTACTTTTAGACATAAGCTGCCAAAATATTTTTGCATTGTCCGTAGTGCCTGCGCTCACTGCACGCCCTTTTTCGATAAAAAAAAGTGTGCTAAAATGAGTGTTTTTCTGCGTGAGAACCGTAAAAATCCGTTGGCGGCTGGGGGTTTCACCCCCAGACCAGCGGTTGTGGCCCCTCTTTGCCAAATCCTGGGTGCGCCACTGTCTGAGGGCGCGAAGACTAGAGTCGTAAGTGAAAAAAAAACACGTTGTTTTTATTATCTTAACTTGATGTGGCGCATCTAAATTAAGGGTGAAAAATATTGGCGCGTGGAATCAAAAGGTTGGCCACCCCTGCTATAGCTGCATAGCTTTTATTGTGCGAGATCGTCCAGACATCGTTGTTGACCCAGAACAACTGAAGAGTGAGAGAAAAAAGGCATAATTCTGAGTTTCCAGTCTATCTAATAGAAAGTGTATGGGCAGACAGATAGCTGTCAACTTTCAAACGAGCAGTTTACGGCGCCTTGGTTGTTTTTACGCGACTGGCGAATAAAAATGAAAAAAGTGAATAGCTGCTAGTGGAAAAACAAACATAAAAGTCTGTGATTAGTGTTTCCTCCCGGGAAATCGGGACAAGAAATTTTCCGGGAAATTTGGGATTTTTAAACTTCCCGTTTCCCTGGAAATTTATGTCGGGATCCCGGAAAATTTTTTTTTGATTGTACCATCCGTTTGTACATTAGTAAGGATTTCAGTGGTACTCGTATAATATGATTCCGACATAAAAAAAAATGCGTTACTGCAAATTCAAAAAAAATTTTTTTTGCTTACTAAAATTCTTTTTGAAAATTCGCAAAATTTTTCGAGACAAAATGCTTGTGAAATCAAAATTTTTTCCTCAATTTGTGAAAACAATTAAAAAACTGAAACTAAGTTCGTCACAACAACATAACGAAATGCTAAAAATGAGATCTGAAATGCTGAAAACCAAAAAAAAAAAAAGGCAAAACAATCAAGCTCGGGAAAAATTCCCGGATATTTTCCCGGGATTCCCGAGAAAAATTTTGAAAATTTTTCGTTTTCCGGGAAGTAAAAAAGGAAACTCTATCTGTGATGAAGTTTCAAGCGAATCAAACATTAGGGTTGTTCTCCACACTGCCGCTTTAATGCTGAACGTCAAGCAGGAAACTGTGAATACCAAGATTAAAGTAAATGGTTTGACCCGACTTGGAATCAAACCCAAGTCTACAGCTCTAGAGGCGGACGTTCTTACCACTCGGCCATATGAGTTGTTACTTCACCCCTACATGTCTCATAGCTCGAATTGCATAGACATGAACTTGGCACGACGCAAGATCAGTGGTTTCAGTTGTGAGTGCTCTACCGTTATATTTCTACAGGCTAGTGTGGATACATTTGGCTACAAACTGCTGTACGAAGAGTATAAAACAAAGTATCATCTTGGGTGGCATCTGGAGGGAGTTCCGCGGTTATTGGGAGTTTGCATCAATGATGAACATGCCCGTATTGTTATCCAAGTTCCTGAGGTGATAGTTATGTAGCCCTACAGTAGAAAGTACTTTTTGGGTGTAAAGAAGATGCATAAATGCAAAACATATAATCAATTAAAGATGATCAAATTAGGCTATGAACGCATTTTTACCGAAATCTATCTAGTTTAGATACTAGGCTAAGAGAGTGATTTAAGCTTATAAATCAATATAAAGAATCTCAACTAATGAATTGAACTTGGATCTAGCCCACCAAGATTTCAGGCTAAATCAGGGGTGGCCAACCTTTTGATTTCACGCGCCAATATTTTTCACTCTTAATTTAGATGCGCCACATCAAGTTAAGATTAAAGAAAAAACGTGTTTTTTTTTCCCTTACGACTCTAGTCTTCGCGCCCTCAGACAGTGGCGCACCCAGGATTTGGCAAAGAGGGGCCACAACCGCTGGTCTGGGGGTGAAACCCCAGCCGCCAACGGATTTTTTACGGTTCTCACGCAGAAAAACACTCATTTTAGCACACTTTTTTTTATCGAAAAAGGGCGTGCAGTGAGCGCAGGCACTACGGACAATGCAAAAATATTTTGGCAGCTTATGTCTAAAAGTAGAAGCTTGGCTAAAATAAATGAAAGGAGGCTACAACCATTATTAGTTTGATAAATTATAGACTGAAAGTTAGGTTTTAGCACCTGATTACAAGGACAAAGGGGGAGAGGAGCATGGCACCGTGGCTCCCCTGCGTGCGCCCTATGCCCTCAGACGTTTTGTTTTCCACTGACAATGTCGGTGGAGAGCAAAAAATAAAAAAAAGGTTTTCACGCCCCTCTGATGTTCTGTTTTCCACTGAAAAATATCGGTGGAGTGCAAATAAAAAAAAATAATAAAAAATTGGTGAGCAGAAGTGGCTTGTCATCAAAAAGGTGCAATGCGCCACTTTTAAGTAGCTAATGTGCCACGTATGGCGCATGCGCCACAGGTTGGCCACCCCTGGGCTAAATCAATAATAACCTGGATACGTGCTGCTGTTTACAATTAAAGTGAAGGCTACAAGCTTGCACCTATTATGTTGCATCCCCATTTGTACCATCAGTAGTATTTAGAACCTAAATACTGTATACTGTTGAATGACAGATATTCTGGGAGTTTTGCAGAAAAAGATGAATTTACGTAATTAATTTGTTTTGCACAAAATAGTCAAAAAATACGAATAAAATGTTGGTATGGCTATCAAAATATTAAATCACAAAAAGGAAGATAATTGTATGCGTAACGACATCTTGTGTCACTTATGTTTTATTTACAGGGTCCGAGTATTTGTAATGATCCGAATGATGAAGATCAAGATTTTGTTCGCACTCCTTGCTATCAATTAAAAAGTTTAAAGTAATGCTTGCAGCTTGCTAGCAATTTTTCTTGCGGTCACTGTACTTGTACCCGCTTCTACCAACCCAAGGCGAGCGAGTGTGTGAAGCTTGGGCTACGCTATTCTTATTGCAAACGCTTCAGCTTGTAAGCTCCAACCACCATACTCAGACTGTCAGGAGCCAAATCTATGTTCTTTTTTTGTTATTTCTTTTATAACAAAGGGCTCTCACTTAGGCTACGATCAGAGATGGGCAAGATCAAAATTAGATCACCGAAGCGAGGTTATCTTGAAAATCAAGATCAAGATCGTGATCTTAAGATCAAGATCACTTCTAAGATCACTTGATATGCAGCGTACTAAATAGAAATTGGTTTACAAGTTAACAATAACAATCTTTGCCTAATTACATGGCTTGATCCAAAGTTTGAAGCAACAAAAAAGTACATTATCACAATTGAGAGTTTTAGCTTTTCAGTAGTTTTTAAACGAAAGATTAAATTTGTTACTGATTATTTTATTCTTTGTATACAACTAGTCTTGTCCCTGATAAACAACTATGATTAGTAGCACATTGCGACATTTTAAGATTATCATAAAAAATCATTGAAGTTCTTCCATAATTTTACTATGCTGCAGTGATGAAGGTCCTAAGACCATTTTTTTAAGGTCTTGGTCTTGACCATTTGCGGTCTTGGTCTTGCATTTTAGTGTGGTCTTAAGACCGAAACAACTAAAAAGCATCTAGTAAAAATTCAAGTGATCCTGCACAGCTAGAAAAAGTATCCAACAGCGTGTACGCGGTGTAAACATCAAAATCGCGACGCAAAAAATTTCTTCTTTTTATGGCTTTCCGAAAAGGGAAGCCATATTACTTTTGTTTGGCCATTTGTGCACTTTTTGACACTTCCAGCAGCTGTAGCTGCTAAACCACTGTTCCAATTCAAAAGTGACCTAGAGTTCAAATGTGTGTCCCACCTAGGTCTACACCTTGGTCGCCCTAACTTTCCCCGGCAGCCCCCCACTTTCTAGATAACAAATATTTTGTTTCCGAAAAATTCTTTTTTTTTTTTTCTTTTTTTTTTTTTTTTTTTTTTTTTTTTTTTAACACCAAATTTTGTGCAGCCTAAGGCTTTTGAACCGCTAATGCTAGAGACTTGAAATTATCAGGGATGATAGAACTTTATGTGAACTTGTGCCTAACAACTTTTGGGGGGTGGCGGTCATAAGGTTAAAGGTCAAACGTCAATCAAATAAAATGATCAAAAATCTGATCAAACGCTAATAACTTGTGAATGGCAACTGGTAGGACCTTCAAGTTTACGGAGCAGATGCATCTCAACGAGGGTACAAAAGCACCAACAGTGATTAGTTTTGCGTGACGTCACTTGAGGTCAAAGGTCAAATACGCAAATATGTCGTTTGGCAAATAACTATTGATGGAAAACACATAGGAACTTGAAATTAATAGGGTTGGTGTGTCTTGATATGTCCTTGCAGTGTACCAACTATAAACGTTCTATGTCACGTGACTCGGGGTCAAAGGTCAAAAAAATCGGGAAGTGTTGCCAATCTTGCGCAGCCTAAGGTTTTTGAACCGCTGATGCTAGAGACTTGAAATTTTCAGGGATGGTAGATCCTATTGGGAACTTGTGCCTAACAACTTTTGGGGGGTGGCGGTCGTCAGGTTAAAGGTCAAAGGTCAAACAACCAAATTTACCAAAACCTAAAAACTTTTGAATGACTACAGGTAGGACCTTCACATTTTCACAGTATATGCATATCAATGTGGGGAACAAAAATATGCACAACAATGACCTGATCGTGACGTCACTTAGGGTCAAAGGTCAAATCAACGAACCTCAGCAGTTTTTTGTGCAGCCTAAGGTTTTTGAATTGCTGATGCTAGATACTTGAAATTCCCAGGGATGATGGACCTTTATGTGATCTTGTGCCTAACAACTTTTGGGGGGTGGCGGTCAACAGGTCAAAGGTCAAACGTCAATCAATTAAATTGACAAATAGTTTGATCAAACCCTAATAACTTGTGAATGGCAACTGGTAGGACCTTCAAATTTACGTAGCAGATGCATCTCAACGAGAGTACAAAAACACCAGCAATGATTAGTTTTGCGTGACGTCACTTGGGGTCAAAGGTCAAATACGCAAATATGTCGTTTGGCATATAACTATTCATTCAAAACACATAAGAACTTGAATTTGATAGGATTGGTGTGTCTTGATATGTTCTTGCAGTGTACCAACCATGAACGCTCTATGTCACATGACTCGTGATCAAAGGTCAAAAAACCGATAAATGTTGCCAATCTTGCGCAGTCTAGGGCATTTGAACCGCTGATGCTAGAGGCTTGAAATGTTCAGGGATGATAGACCTCGACGTAAACTTGGGTCTCACAACTTGCGGGGGTGGCAGTCAAGTGGTTTGAGGTCAAAAGTCAATAATAAGAAAATGTTCACAAGCTCATAACTGTTAAATGACAACAGCTAGGACCTTCAAATTATCGGAGGATATTTATTTCAATGTGGGTAAAATATCAATATAATGAAGGGTTACTCCAGAGCGCCTGACTTGGAGTCAAACGTAAAAAACGTGAAATTTCAGGAAACCTCATGAAAGTCAAGCAAATTTATGTAATCCGTTAGAGGGCAGTAGGGAAACATGTTTTTGAGCTATTTTGGCTTCAAACTTTTTCATTCGTGAGTGAGCCGTATGAGTTTGTGGTTAAACTGACGTTTTAAGCAGCAATAAGGGGCACATGGGAATTGGCCAAGTGGTTGGTGCATTGGACTCATGACTTAGCTTTGTGGATTCCTCGCATTGAAACTGTGTTCGCATTGCGGCGAAGAGTTTGTTAGAGTAATAACTAGCATAATCCGCTATCAGATTATCAAGCTTGTGGTTTCGCGAAATTGGTTGTAATTGCCGTGTTTCCCCGATAATAAGACCTACCCGCAAAATAAAACCTAGCGTGATTTTTGAGGATGATTTTAATGTAAGCCCTACCCTTAAAATAAGCCCTAGTTGAGAGCGGCAGAAAGACGAAAAAGTTAAACATTCTTTTTTTATATTTATTCAAACTGCTTTAATGCGGTGTATGCCATCCTTTTCAAAAAATTCTTGAATAAATTGTTGTTAATGAGTTTCTGAATAAAAAACATGTTAATGGCAAGTAAATGTAGATCTTTTTTCGTAATTTCTGTTTATTCAAAATCTCGTAATTTTTACTTTGTAACTTCATTTTTTGATATATCAACATAATACATCCCATTTTATGCCGCGATTTCTTGGCCCTTAGAAACGAGCACAAGCTCCATGATTTAATTTCGTTTTGTGTGAATGCAGTCGTCCTTGCAGCTGCACAAATCCTTCAAGAATCATGGCGTTTATTGTTTGAATTTACTGCAAGACTTGCCAGCTTGTTGGAAATGTCAAACAAACAAGATGATTTTGCTGCAGACTTATGTAGCATTGTGCCGGCCGATTAGCTCAGTTGCTAAGCCCACCCTATCGGTGCGGGAGGTGTGAGGTTCAATTGCCTGGTCGGCCAAATCGTCACAGTGTCGCCAACGGCTCGCCACCGTTGCGACGTTTGTTCGGAGTAGTGCAGCCCAAGCGCTGCGCCGCGTAGGTGGGCTCCGCCACTCGTTACACGTTTGGGCGTAATATGGCGAGTATAATGAAGATTTGATTTTTTGTGCAGCATCATCACTGTACACGTGAAGAAATTTAAGGATAATAGTTTTATTGAGATTTCGATGACTGTATTACAGAAATGTAAAAAGTCGTTACAATATTATTAAGTTTATGGAGCACAGGCTGCAGGAAATTAAACTTACTTCATGTGTGATAATGCCCACCTATACTTTGCAGGGATTTGTTGTTTTTTTAAGTTGTAAAAGCGAAGTCGCTGTGCTGTTCCCTTAGACGTTTGGGTCCCTAGTAAGCTTGATCGGGAAGCCATAAGCGGGTGCTTGCAGCTGCCATCTAGTTTTTTTTGTTGTTATAGCAAAATAACGATAAGTGATAAACTGTAAATACTCATTCCATTTTTATGGTCTTGGTCTTGAAAAATTTACAAGGTCTTGGTCTTGTAGGTGGTGGTCTTACCTACATCACTACCATGCTGCAACGCATAACCTACAGCATACACGCTAGGGCACCGGTGTTCCTGAGATTAACAAATGGAGTTAACTAGCCTTTGCGTGTTTCGACCTAAAGACCTTTGCTCTCAAAGACGAACTCCTTATTTCATTGAGCTACATCATAGACACATGAACTTTTTGTATTTTTTTTTAAGGAAAATAATTCTTGAAATATTGGAGTCTGCGGAGTAGCCTCCTTCATTTCCACTCCATCTAATGCATGATAATATGAAACGGCCTTGGTAAAGATATAACAGCTCAGTGCCTACAGTCCTTAATAAAAATATTTGCCGCAGGTGGTGATCTTGAAAATCAAGATCACTTGAAATGTGTGGTCTTAAAGATCAAGATCAGATCACGATCAAGATCAGATCACAATCTTGATCTTAAGATCATGCCCATCTGTGCTTACGATCCGAAATGGCGCTGCTTACTCGCTTAAAATACTTAAGTGTTAACTAGCATAAAGTACTGAACATTCCGGTTGGCGTAGTGGCGTGCAAGTTGCTATCGGCGAGAAAGTTCTGGGGCTCGATTACCAGGCCGTTCAAATCGGACAAAGTGTCGCGTCACCTTTGCGTTCATCTGAGTTCGAAGCTATGTAAACCGCGAAGGCGAACTCCGTCATTTGTTTTACACTTCAGCTTAATATCGCGAGTATAAGGAAAATCTGATTTTTTCAAGCCGTTAGTAGGCCTATGCACGTAGACCTGGCCGAGTGGTTAGGTTGAAATAAGAAACCAATGAAATAAGACTTGAAATAAGAAACCAATGATCACCAGTCTTTGCCCATGACCGTAAGCCACAAGCAAAAAAATTAAAACATGACGTTATGATTTTTTCTTTTCTGAGTTCTTCATCGCCAATGCACGATTTGACGTGTTATATAACATGCACTGCGGTTTACTGATTAAGTTTATTGATTGATTTATCAGTTTGCTTGTTTTTTTTCCGATTAAAAATAATGATTTGGCTTTCTGATACCACAAAAAAATTTTTGCAGCAAAGTCATAGAAGAGCAAAAAGACAAAACTAAAGCTGTTTTATTGTTGGCACGAAGTTTTGTGGACTTGATCGGAGATATGGAAGAAAACAAATTATTTATTGAAGATTTCCACGGATCTCAATTCATAATTATGCCAGATATGTCCGTAAGTGAAGCTTAATTTGCGGTTTGTATACCGACCGGCGAGTCATATATAGCGTGAAAAATTTGAAATCGTGCTGTTACCGCTGACGTACACTACCACCAAAACGGAGATGGGCAACGCAAATTGATAAGGATCTAGCACAAGCAAATGAAATAAAAATCAAATTTTTAACAAATATATTGCACACAAGTGTGCCAAAAGTATATTACAATGAAGAAAAAAGAAAAATATTTTTTAAGCGCTGTACCAACACGACTAACCAATTAAAAATTGTAAGTTCGAAAAAGGGACCCAAAAAAAGAGTCACTTATTTTCAAATTCTTGAGAAAATTCTTGATGAATTTTATCAGAAGTACTGACTAGAGAGGCGCGATGCGTACAAATTTTCTGAGGGGGGTGTTTAGGAAATTTAATACTTATGGAGGGTTTTGAGAAATAACAGCTTTTAGTGTTTAACAAAAAAAGCCTATACGATGGGGCAGGGAGCTTGGCAGTACGCTCGTAGAAGTCTCATCTGCACAAGTCCCTAAGGAATTTACCTAATTAAATTTTAGGTGTTTTCTGCTGTGTGATTTACAAAATCAGTGTTTAGGTGATAATCAAAGATTTTAGCAATATCTTTTATTATGGAAGTAGAAATATATTTGGAAACACTTTGTGCTGGAAGAGTGAAGACTGCGTTGGTCTATTCGGACCAAAGCGGAAAAACGTCTGGGCCAACAAAGAAATATACAAAAAGTGCCGTGATATGGAACCTCAATGTTATCCTAACACGTACGTCGTTAATACAAAACACTTCACTCAAAAACGGTGGGAAGTTCTTTTGCGTTTACCGGCACGTTAGAGGTGGCAATGCGACGCGTCACGCGACAATTCTCGGAAACTGTTAAAAAAAATCGCGAATTGTTTTCTCGTCCTTTTCTACATTCGCCGCAAAATCTGATGTGGTAAATAACGGCCGAGAGCAGATTTGCTAACGTAAAATAGTAGTAACTTATTGTCTTTTATTTCCGCTCCGTCAACACAATAACAATATGATAAGATTAAAGACATATGTAGCGTCGTTTAAGTAGTTCTTCATAAAACGGCATTTAATCCGATTTGGAATCGAACCGTGTGTTGTTAGCTATTTGACCTTTCTGTGACTCGCAAGTGAGTAGCCGACGATCGCTGCAAACGCGCAGCTGTAACTGGTTTAAAAACAATCTTATGTTTGTTTATTTTTTATATCAACTACTCAATTGCATACTTGCATGTGATTTTCAATCGTAATTTGTATTTCCTGCTGTCAAGCAAAGCAAGCTTTTTGAGCGACAGTCGAGTTTGGTGACTGGAAGGCACAGACGTATTATCTTGCCAGCTCTTCAATTTGTATGAAATTTACTGTGTTAAGTTACAGGAGAAATCTTAATCGAAGTTTAATGCCAATTGCTACCAAAGTTAAGTTGAGAGTGGATTTGAGCCGCTGCTCCCTCTCCTATGTACTATAACGTGGCCACTGCCACAGACCTCTAGTAGTTAAACTTAAACTGCTAGACAAAAACAACGTGGCCACTGCCACACCCTTAGTTAAGTTGGGCCACTGCCCCCTTCCGACGTGGCCACTGCCACACTGTTTGTTGATCCATTGCATAAATACTGGTTCGAATATCTTTATCTTTTTGGTTGTAACAAGGATTATTGCTTGCAAGAAGGAAAATTCTTTTGGTAAGTGTGAATTAGTTTATTATAGTGTGCGTAATTTGTCCTTTGGAATATTTATGTTTAATGTTTACTTAGAAAACCGTTACCGTTGCCGCGCCGTTGTTATACGGAACTTTACTGCATCCGACTTGAATCAATATATTCAACTGCATGACAATCGTGTGACGCGTGTTCAATTTTGCAAGCAAGCAAGTTCTGTTACAAAGTTTTCAAAAGAATCACTCATCTCTAAATCTGAATTCATCCTCAATCCAAGTTTATTTTCTTATTGAAGAAGTTGCCATTTACGGTAGGACTGAACTGTGTTAAAGCCGCAATTTGAGCTGCTTTCATATTCTTATCGGTCGACTTTGTTTAATTTGCTGACTCACGTTTGGGCAGAATTTAGTTTGCGCTATCGAATAACGCTGAAGTTTAATTGAAATACTGAGCGGTTGATCTAACACTTATTGCTTTATTCATCAGTTTTGCATGTTTAAATTTTTATTGTTGTTTGCAACTGCTGTGATTGTAGGCTTAATGTCTCAGTGTAATAACGATCCCTGTAGTGCACTTGGAGTCGAACCTGAACCTTGTGTTCCTGACGCGGATGACGCAGAAGGACACGTAGAGGACGCAATTAACGAATTACAAGACACCTTAGCTCAAAATTACCTCCGAGCCGAAAAATTAATGGCATTGCGTCGACCAAATACTGGCGAGTTAAGTGAAGTGTCGGCAAAAATTGACCAACTATACGTGCAGTTAATGGGGGCTCATATTGTGGCTAAAACGGACAGTAAAGTCGTTGCTGCGACATCCCAAAACAAGGCTGAGTTCGATTCTCGCAAATTTGATTGGCTTAGTGCTAACATTGCTGGCACCTCAGTAGAGCAACCTTTGACTCTAGACCAAGCAGAGTCAAGTAGTTCTATTCCTAAAAACACCAGAAGCATTAGCACGAAACGCCCTAAATCTTCAAGCTCTAAAGGTTCGCACTCTAGCTCTTCTACCACCATCAGTCTAAAGCGTGTAAATGCGGAAATTGAGTTCGAAACTGCTTTGTTGGAGGCCGAGCAGTTAAACGAACGCTTGGAAGAACAAAGCGAAGAACGAAATTTACAAACACAGATTCAACAACGCGAAGCGCAGAGAAAAATCGAACTTGCTAGAAGAAAACGGGAAATCTTAAAAGAGTTTAGCTTACAACACTGCCGGCCCAAATCGATTAAGTCAAATCATAGTGGTAGGTCTACGTCTAAACGTAGTACAACTAAAGGACAGGTTCAGCCATCTGGCGAAGTCTCAAAGCAGGTTGGTATTGGTCATTGTCGCCCCGGAGGCATATCTGAAAGGGTTTTAGGTAGGAGCTGTTTGCACTCTGGAGGCTTAACCGAAAGAGTTTCGTCTTCTGTGTCTTTACCGACACCTGCTAAGGTCACTATCCAAATGCCTCAGGTAAGTAGTGGTCGATTTACACCACCTCAGTTGGTCGAAAGTCCTTCTTTATCTGCTGCAGCTCAACCTTTCGTGCCTACGGTAAGTATGGGTCGCACTAGTCCACTGCAACGACCATCGGTGGTCGAGAATCCAACCGTCTTAGAACCCTATCATGCATATGGTCATTATCCTTTGAACCACGAAGCGGTGCCGCATGACAAATTTCGAAGAACTGAAGTTGCGTCTTTGAACCCAATGCAACCTGGAGTCATGGCATATTCTGTTAACACTGTTCCCATTGTATCGCAGCACCCAAGTGGTCAAGAACAAAGGACGGCAATGAGTAATCAACCGTCTATTCAGGTAAATGGCACGGTGATTCATCCCTCCGTTCTATCTACTAGCCCCCAAGAAGTCACACCTAGTAGATGTGAAGCTCCAGCATCCGTAGCTT
This sequence comes from Trididemnum miniatum, assembly GCA_964006365.1. Lineage (NCBI taxonomy): Eukaryota > Metazoa > Chordata > Ascidiacea > Aplousobranchia > Didemnidae > Trididemnum > Trididemnum miniatum. Next base: position 6,943,792 of record OZ023233.1, on the reverse strand, counting down.
ATCCTACGCCTAAGCAAGAGGATAATTCTTTCTTTTTCAATGGCAATGTAAGGCACACGACTCGCACTCAGAGCACGCATCCTGCGGCGGAGGGTCAGACCCATGTTCACAGATACAGCTTACAGCCTGGAAATGAATTGAGTTGTATGCCATATCCCGGTCAACAGTCATCGTATGTTCCTGGACGACCGAGCTACGATAGTATGTTTCTTCCACGGCCGGAATTTCCCAAATATTCTGGCGACCCACTTGAGTACAGCTCATTTATTAATAATTTTGAGACCCACGTCGAACCGCGGGTAAAAGATCAAAAAATGCTGTTTTGTCTCCTTACTCAGCACTGCGTAAACTCTGTGCGAGAGCGCATACAGCATCTGGAAGGAAAAGAACAGTGCTATCAGCTCGCTAAACAAAAACTCCTAAAGGAATACGGATCACCATGGATAGTGTCTGACGTCTGCGAACAAAAACTCAAGAGCTTTTCCTCGATCGTGTCTGGCGATTCAAAACAAATCAAACGGTTCGCAGAGCTTCTGGAAAAAACGTACAGCATAATGACTGGCATTAGCAACTTTGGCAGCCTAGATTCTCTAGATTCGCTGACTATGTTAGTCACTAAGCTACCGTACGAACTTCGCCGGCGATGGGTTGACAAGTCAGTCGAAATCCAATCTGTAACCGGATCTCTTGCTAAATTTAAACATTTTGTTGAGTTTGTGCAACGAGAGTCAGAGATAGTTAATTCGCTGTTCGGTCTGCGAAACTTGACCACAAAGTCTGATAAGTCGCGAGGAGGCAAAGTTAAAGTTTCTTCGTATGGCATTTCAACCACCCATAATTCTGCGAATTCACAGAAAGAACCTAATCCTTTGCTGAAAGTTGGAGTTTGCTGGTTTTGCAACAGAACCTCTCATAAATTCACCACATGCGAATTCTTTCTTGCCAAATCAGTAAAGGAACGTTCTTCTTTCGTCAAGAAACATAAACTTTGTCACAAATGCCTAAGCTCACGACACCGGACTCCGGATTGTAAGAAAACAAGAACCTGCAGTGTTGAAGGATGCAATGGCACCTTCCACCATACGCTCTTGCACTACTCGAACGAAACCAAACAAAGGGACGAGCCTTTGCAGGAGAAGAGCACAGTCAGCACTCAGACCGGTCAAAAAAAAACAGTCGGATGTGCAGTCATGAGGCCAGACCCACATTCCAATTCTGACGTGTACTTGTGCGTCGTCCCTGTTGTAGTAAGTCACAACGGCAAAGAAGTTTGTACGTACGCGTTCTTGAACCAAGGGTCCACGCATACGTTTTGCAGCTGTGACTTAGTCAATTCTTTGCAAATTGATGGGTCTTATAGTAACATCTCACTACAAACAATTAATGGCATAAAGAGGGACTGCTCAAGTACTGTGTGTGAATTGATCATATCAGACTTGGACAAAGAGAACTTATTTGTGCTGCCTAACGTATTTTCGGTGGATAAAATTCCGGTAAAGCCGAACAAAATTCGCAACAAAAACATTCTGGATATGCCTCATCTGCAAGACATTAGTTTTAAGGAACTTGGTGGAGCTGAAGTATCTGTTCTAATCGGAGCTGACGTTCCAGAAATGTTCTGCATAAGGAGCTACCGTAAGGGAACGCACGGTGGTCCAACGGCCATTGAGACCCCACTCGGTTGGTCTCTTCTTGGTCCTTCCTTATCTCCATCTTTTACAACCAACTGTAAAGTCAATTTCATTCGAAAACAAGAAGATGATCTTCATCAGTTGGTCAATACCTTATGGGATGCAGACTTCCAGCCAGGAACGGGCGTTCTTGATACGCCGACTTCAAGTGAAGATCGCAATGCTCTCCAGAGATTGACGACTTCTATAACAACCACCGACGATGGCCACTATCAGCTTCCATTACTTTGGAAAGAAGACTATCCGTCTTTGCCTAATAATCTTGAGATGGCCAAGCAAAGACTGTCTTCGCTAAAAAGAAGATTATTAAAGGATCCGTCTTTAAAAGCCAAATACACAGAGGTAGTAGAAAATTATGTGTCCAAAGGGCATGCGCGTCGAATGAACTTTGATGGTGGTCAAAGGCAGTCTAAGATTTCATGGTATTTGCCGCACCATCCGGTGATAAACCCACACAAATCGAAAATTCGAGTGGTTTTTGACTGCGCAGCCAAGACGTGCAATACCTCTTTAAATGACAAACTGGTTCGAGGCCCTGACTCAATGAACAGTCTTATTGGCGTCTTAATTAGGTTTAGAAAGGAATTGGTTGTGCTTGTTGCTGACGTGGAACAAATGTTCCATCAAGTTAAAGTTAACCCTGAACACAGAGATGCATTACGTTTTTTATGGTGGCCCAACGGTGATTTGGACCAGGACCCAGTCCCATATCAGATGACGGTTCATATTTTTGGAGCAAAGTCGTCACCGTGTTGCGCTAATTTTTGCCTTCGACAAACAGCCGTCGAATTTGGCCACCTTTTCGAGCCGGGTATATCTCAAATTGTTCAAGATAGTTTTTATGTGGACGATTGCCTGGTTTCCTTGCCCACAATTCAAGAGGCAATTTCAGCTCAAAGAGGTTTGCGGGAACTTCTTGCTAAGCGTGGATTTCGTCTCAGAAAGTGGATAACTAACAGCGAAGAAGTTTTACGGTGCATTCCAGAATCGGAACGAGCCACCATCAGTCAAGCTCACCCTTTAGATGAAACGACAAACGAGAGGCTTCTCGGAATGTTGTGGAAGCTAAAGGAGGATGCCTTTACCTTCACGGCTGATCTGCCTAAAAAACCGTTGACTCGCCGAGGCATGCTATCAGCACTATCTTGCCTGTTTGACCCCTTGGGATTCGAATCTCCGGTGGTCTTGGAAGGCAAATTACTTTTGCAAGAATTATGCAAGCGAAAGGCAGATTGGGACGAACCAGTCACTCCTTCAGAAGCAAAACGATGTCTACAATGGATTAATTTTTTGCCATCGCTTAGTGGTCTTCTAATTCCACGATGTTTCAAGTCTTCTAACTTGGGGTGTGTAAAGCTCGTTGAAATACACAACTTTTCCGACGCATCATCTTATGCTTACGGAGCTTGTTCGTACTTAAGATTCTTGAGTGACAGCGGTGCCAACCATAGCACATTTGTCATCGGCAAAGCACGTCTTGCTCCGATTAAAGCTGTCACTATTCCAAGGCTCGAACTGACGGCGGCAGTATTGGCTGTAAGGCTGAATAACATTATTAAGCGAGAGATGGGAACAGAATTTCAATGTGTTTCTAAGTTCTGGACCGACTCCACCGTGGTACTGCATTCAGTACAAAATAAAACAAAACGCTTTCCACCGTTTGTAGCTAACAGGTTGGCTGTCATCGAGCGGGACAGCGATACCTCACAGTGGCATTATATTCCCTCAAAGCTGAACCCAGCTGATATCGCCTCCAGAGGAATATCCGTTGATGATATCGGAAAGCTGCAAACATGGCTCGGTGGTCCGGAATTTTTGTTAGAACCTCAGGCTGATCCTAGCTGGGAAGAGCCTCAAAATCCCATCAAATTACCTCCAGAATTCTTGCCCACTCAAAAGAAAGAAAGTTATGCATGCATTACCATTGATTCCGGAAATGCGATTGACGAACTCATAGAGCGATGTTCATCCCTGCATAAACTTAAAGTTCTCGTTGCATGGGTTTTGAGATTTAAAATCTATGTGCAGAATCGCCTACGAAAGGTAAACTTCATATGTTCTAATCGACTTTCGGCAGAGGAACTCCGAAATGCAGAGACTGCTTTAATTCAGTATCTTCAACACCAGCACTTTCCTATGTTTTTTCGAGATCAAGGAAGCAAGCCACATGCTAAATCCATACCGCGCTCTCTGAAAAAACTCCACCCAAAGGTTATTGATGGGGTTTTGCGTGTTGGTGGCCGGTTAAATCAAACTCCATTCGAGTTTGACTTTAAACACCCTATAATTCTTCCCCAGCATACCCATTTTACTAATCTCCTAATTCAGCAGCATCATGCTGAAGTTGGGCATTCGGGTGCAAGCCACACATGGACATCACTTCGAAGAAGGTATTGGATAATCAAGGGAGGAGCAGCAGTGCGCAAATGCATTGGACAATGCGTTATGTGTAAGAAAAGAAATTCTGCTGTGGGCGATCAGCTCATGGCCGACCTACCTCCTTGTCGACTGCAAGTTGATAAGCCTCCGTTTTCTTGTACTGGTGTGGATTATCTCGGTCCACTTCCGGTAAAGCAAGGGCGTAGCACTGTAAAACGCTACGTGTGCGTTTTTACGTGCATGACCATGCGCGCAGTGCACTTAGAAGTTGCGCACTCGCTGGACACAAGCTCCTTCATTAATGCACTAAGGCGTTTCATCGCCAGAAGAGGAAGACCGAGGCAAGTATATAGTGACAATGGAACCAACTTCGTAGGCGCCGAGAAAGTGTTGAGGGACGCATTGCAAGCGTTTAATTCTAATAAGATTCACACCACCTGTTTACAGCAAAATATCGAATGGCATTTTAATCCGCCGGCTGCGAGTCATATGGGAGGTGCCTGGGAGCGGATGATCCGTTCCATCCGCAGGATACTTCGTAGTATTTTAGGGAGCCAGTCTCTTAATGACGAGAATTTTCTGACGCTCATGGCAGAAATAGAGTCGATAATCAACTCAAGACCCCTCGTTCCGGTTTCGTTTGTCGACTCTAGTCAAGAACCATTGACTCCAAATCACCTCCTTCTTCTGCATGAAAGCCCGAACTTGCCACCAGGTGTTTTTTCGCCAGACGATTGCTATTCACGTAGGCGATGGGCCCAAGTTCAATACCTTGCAAACCAATTTTGGCGCCGCTGGCAAAATGAATTTGTCCCTAATCTATTGCAGAGACAAAAATGGTTCGAAGTTAAGAAAAACCTGCAAGTTAACGACATTGTTCTTGTTGTTGAGGATACGCAGCAGCGATCGAAATGGGTAATGGGGCGAGTTTTGGAAACGTTTCCGGACCGAACTGGCTTGGTTCGCACAGTGTTGGTCAAGACGCAAGCTAACGTGATTAAACGGCCTATTACCAAGCTCTGTCCCATCCTTACTTCGACTGATTTGTAAGTTGTGATGATCACCTCAGCCTCTGTTTTCTCACGATTTGTCATTTAAACTACTACAGGATGAAATGTTATGACTTAGTTAAGTTGCGATTGATATTTATGGTCTGTTAACGACGCTTATTTATGTTTAGAAATGCTCACTTAGTGCCCATTTCGGGGGGGAGTGTAGCGTCGTTTAAGTAGTTCTTCATAAAACGGCATTTAATCCGATTTAGAATCGAACCGTGTGTTGTTAGCTATTTGACCTTTCTGTGACTCGCAAGTGAGTAGCCGACGATCGCTGCAAACGCGCAGCTGTAACTGGTTTAAAAACAATCTTATGTTTGTTTATTTTTTATATCAACTACTCAATTGCATACTTGCATGTGATTTTCAATCGTAATTTGTATTTCCTGCTGTCAAGCAAAGCAAGCTTTTTGAGCGACAGTCGAGTTTGGTGACTGGAAGGCACAGACGTATTATCTTGCCAGCTCTTCAATTTGTATGAAATTTACTGTGTTAAGTTACAGGAGAAATCTTAATCGAAGTTTAATGCCAATTGCTACCAAAGTTAAGTTGAGAGTGGATTTGAGCCGCTGCTCCCTCTCCTATGTACTATAACGTGGCCACTGCCACAGACCTCTAGTAGTTAAACTTAAACTGCTAGACAAAAACAACGTGGCCACTGCCACACCCTTAGTTAAGTTGGGCCACTGCCCCCTTCCGACGTGGCCACTGCCACACTGTTTGTTGATCCATTGCATAAATACTGGTTCGAATATCTTTATCTTTTTGGTTGTAACAAGGATTATTGCTTGCAAGAAGGAAAATTCTTTTGGTAAGTGTGAATTAGTTTATTATAGTGTGCGTAATTTGTCCTTTGGAATATTTATGTTTAATGTTTACTTAGAAAACCGTTACCGTTGCCGCGCCGTTGTTATACGGAACTTTACTGCATCCGACTTGAATCAATATATTCAACTGCATGACAATCGTGTGACGCGTGTTCAATTTTGCAAGCAAGCAAGTTCTGTTACAACATAAAAAGCGGTACAAGAAAAAAAAAAGGCAACAAAACGATCCAGTTATGGCATTCAGGAAGAAAATGAGGAGTTAACAGAGTACAAAAGTGGGCATGGTTGCAGCACCCATAAGGTTGCAACATGCTGGCATGATGAAAAGCCCCAAAAATTTTACAGCGCACCTTTGTTTCATTTTGCTGTTTATCGGCCGAGCGTAATCCTGCTCGGACTATTTGCGTTATTTATAAGTAATGAGGCTTGCCGCTCGTGTTGTCGCTTGTCTTGTGCCGCGAAGAGAAGCTGGAAATACTCTCAGAGTAGCGCATTTACTAAGTTCTGGGTTTTTCAACTTCTTTTTTGTTTATGGCCCACTAAAATGATAAAATATGATGGTGGTCTAGCAACTTCCTCTAAAAGCCACACAGTGAACGTAAAGAGGGATGCTGATGCTGCTTTCTATTCAATCTCAGTGGCCCACTGAAAACTGTGCCATGGCTCACTGTTACATCGAAAACCTCTGGCTTGGTCCTTAATTTTCGTTGGCCAATTTAAAACTGTCATAAGCTTCATTATTTTAGACATCAAATTTTTAATCTGGCATCATGTGATATAAATGAAGCCGCAAAGTATAAGTAGGCCAAGCATAATAAAATTTTGTCTAATTATGAGTAAACTCATAAACGCGAAAGCAAAAAGCACAGTATCTTTTAAGAAGATAACATCGTAACAGCACAGAGAAAGAAGTTAGGTTACAGTTGATTATTTTGTTGTCGCAAGAAGTTTCATCCAATTTTTGACGTAAGCAGCTGATTGACGGAAATGCCTTGCTAGATTGTGAACTAGAACGGTGTTGCCTTTTGTCGGTTGTTCTGCAATAACGTACCTTACGATTGTTTTATGGAATAACCGGCAACGTGACTTAGCGCTTCTAACTGCTTCACAAGCTATACGTCTCTACGCACGAAAAATCACATCATAGTAAAAACTCACCTGTATGCTTCTTTTAGTTGCATTGGATTTAACGCATCTCTTCACTTATGTGGATTAGCAAACTGGATTCTGGTTTCCCTTTTACATCATCTGGAACATTCGCAAAATAAAGAAATATTTAAAGGAATCATTGGATCAATTTCTTCTCCTATTCCTGAAAGAAGAAAGGGCGGAAAACGTGTTGCTTCTGAAGTAAGGTTTTGGGATGACATTATTATTAGATTGGCTGCAGAGCTCATGAGTGCATGATGGCACTAAAGTAAAGTTGGGTTAAGGTCACCGTAAATGCGATTTTAATCCGACTTGTTGTCGTACGAAATTTTATCCAATTTTAATCGTAGATGTTACACTTAACGTAAATATGTTTTGATGTAACCAGTGGGCAGAAATTACTTTTACACAATTCACACCCAAACAATTTTGCTTTCTATCGGCTGTTTTTGCAAAGCGCCTTACGATTATTTTCCAGCATGCCGTGCAAAGTTACGTCACAACCTCTAACTGTTCCGTAGCGTACTTCACTTTACGGACGAAAAATCCTATCTTATTCTGCGTAAACACACCTTTAGACATAAGCCATTAATAGAAAGTTTGCGTTATACCATGCATTAACTAAATGATTTACAAGTACATCCAGAAAAGCTGTGTCACCTCAATCATCAGAAACAAAACCATCGTGACTGTTTGAGCCTTAAGGTGAATATTTCATCAAGCATTTACTTTCTACTTGATTCCTTTACAAAAAAAGGTTTGATTGAAAATTTTTGAAGAAACTTTGCATCTAAGATGTGCTCGCCGTTTTTTAGATCAAGCAATTAATCTCTGATCATGAAAAAGAACTAAAAAGTAACAACAGAAAGAAGAAAAATAGTTTTCACTTGGGCAGAAGAAACTAGTGCCTATAGCGCTGTGTTTTATGTTGTATTTTTGCTGCAGTTTTTCTTCAGTTTTTTTTTTGCAAGTTTCCATGAAATACAATCTTTAACTTTTTCCATATTTCGTCATATTGAGGTGGTTATCTAAGGTTTTATTGTATTACATTTGAATGAGTTAGTCCACAATTAGCTTGTCCACATGTTCAATTTACGTGAGCTTTTGGCCCGCGTTTCTGTGGGCTTGTTGCTGTGGGCTTGATGTCATAATCACTTTTTTAGATTATGACATCAAGAATTTAATTGTGATGCAGAAAGCCTGCCAAAAGCCCTCATAAATTGGACATGTGGACAGGCTAAATACGACCCACCATTACTACTTACGATGAGACAATGGTGTTGCCACAGTGTGGGCAGAGGGGTTGGAACACCCTCGTGAGGCTTAATCCCGCCTGTTTCTGACTTTTTTTGGAAGCGTAATATACTTTCGCAATTTTTTCTTATACGAAACTCTGTAAGTCGATTATTTTATGTCAACTAGCTACGACACAGCAGTGGAGCGTCGATTTCTGAATGCTGTTACATCGCCATGTCGTTCTGCACGATTCCGTTACAAAAGCATTGGAGCAATATTGCTCTGGCCCAACGACGAAGTTTCTTCACAAGCCACCATTCTCAAAAGAATTCGCATTCTAAGTTTTTGATTTCGCTGGCATGCTTGCAGGCTGATTATTCTAGAGTAGAGTCGCATTAATTTATGCAAGCTTCTTCAGTCGGCTGAAATAGATTGCTTGCAAACTTTTTCCTTTGAAACTTTCATAAAAGAAATGCAGAAATTGCCAAGACAGTCAGATAAAAAATTGAAGAAAACTTAAGCTCGGGTTATCAAAATGAAAGTCATGATGTAGCTCTTCAGTTTCTCCGCGTTACTGCAAGTCCCAAAAAGTGGTAGGCAGATCAATGTTTAAGCATAAAGCAATGACGCACTTTTACGGGCAAGGCAGTGGCGCTCTTGTGCACCGCCTTCGGAGGTTCCTTAAAAAAAGTCTTATCAGTTTCAAACAAAACTGTTTTAGGTGGTTTGATAAAAAACTAAGTCTCAAGCATTTGCGTACCATTTTTATCAATGTTTTGCCCGGAGGAATTCTTTCAATTCCCTTGCGATAATAATTGTGTCTTTGCCCTTTGGTATCTTCAATTTAAAACACATCTATTACATACAAGTTCATCTTTTATTTTGTTATGCAACGTTATGTCAAGTGCGACGTCATTCTCACTCCCCCTCCCCCCATTGCAAATTCATGGCGACACTGCTACCAAGATAGATGTTTATAAGCAACAGTACGCCTAATCAAGCATCGTTCTCAGTACGAGAATAACCAGGTTTTTAACTAATCCAAAAGCAAGCATCAAGAAGAAAGCCGTCAATAAATGTGTCTCTTTAAATGCTTTCATGGTCAATAGCTCCGGTTGGTTGGCGTAGTCAAAAACATCGCTATCAACCCGGGAGGTCTTGAGTTCGATTTCCTCCAGTGAAATAGGACACAGTGTCGCCAGTGGCTCGCTACCGCTGCAATGTTTTCCGGGCTGTGTTGCTCAGGTGCTATGCCGCGGAGGTGGGCCCCGCCACACATTGCGCGTACGCTACGAGTACAATTGAAGCGTGATTACGTGTTTGTTGTACGTAATTTTACTTCGCCTTGTTCGTATTTGTTGCTTCTAATGAATTCTGCGATGTGGTTGTACGTGCTGGCAAATTGCGCGTTGATTAAAGGTGCGTGTACACTGAATGTGATTTTCATTCAATTTGTTGTGCATAAATTTTGACCGGATTTCGTCATCAGTACTTGACGGAAATATCTTCTACAGAATTTGAACCTAAATGATTTCGCTTCTAATCGGTTGTTGTACTCAGCATCTTTATATGATACTGTAGTTTCTTAAAATGCTGGGCAAAGTGATACAGCTCTGCTTTTTTGTCTCAAAACTGTTTCCTCAAACTGTTCGGAATTCCTCCGGGCGCTTGTATTGCAGCTGGTTCTGCAACAACAGTATTTATATATGATCGCGTAGGCCTACTGAGATTGAAACAAAAACGAACAAGGGGCGCATGACTGAAATTGTTGCCAGCTTTTCTCTGAATTTAAAAATTAAGGTCTTTTAATCACATTTACTTGGTGTCCAAGGTTTCGCTCTTCTGTAAGATTGTCCAATAGCACAGTTTAGTAATAAGTTGTAAGGTGCAATAACTAAATTCCATGTAAAATCACTCAACCGTAACAAAAAGCAAGAAACAAAAAGTCTAATATCTCTTGAGTTTCTGAGTCAATTCAAGCATTTTTTTAATTGCGTAAGTATTAGTGTTCTTTCTTTCATATGATATAAGATGGCTTTAATAATCGTAACTACTATCTTCTGAAGACTCTCCAAGATCATGGCTGTCATTTAGAAGATAAAGCTCAGCTTGCATAGTCTCAAAAACATTTGTATTTGCCATTTTTTGCTCTAAACCAACGGTGTGCAACCTGCGTCCGTTGGTGAAATTTTGTGCGGCCGGGGCATACGTTTAAAAAAATACACGATGTAGCAGCAACTGCTGGCGTATTATCAGCGTAAAACAGAAAAAATGCAAAATATTTGTCGACAGGGTGTGTGAGAACTTAATTCAAGAAGTCTGGCAGAAACGCAATTTAAGAGTGAAAATTAGAGATGGCACGGGCTGACTTTTTTGCAACCCGGACCGCCCATGACCCGAAACCGCATGCCCAGAAGCGATAACCGACCCGTCAAGTCATTCCAAAACTAAAGCTCGGCCCGCCCAAAACCCGTTCTTTTATGATCCCTCAACCACATTTAAAAGAAAAATGAGAGTTGAAAGGGATTTCAAAAATTGGTAGCGGCTCGTTAGCGGCCCAATTAGAAGCAAAAGATAGAACCGGGCCGTTAGCGAGCCACTGAAAAGACTGGTTAGCGGCTCGGTAGCGGGTCTTTTAGCAGCCCATGCCATCTCTAACTGAAATGCATCAAAGTGGATTATCCTCAGATTAAACTTATCCAAAATTTATCTTCGAATTAACCCATATTTGTTTTGCACCAAATGCGATTAGGTACGAGCAACTCAAACTGAAGATTAAATAGATTAAAATTTAACCCGCGTTTTTGGTGGATTAAACCGTGGATTTCTTTTAGCCATTGGTAAGCAGTTACGTGCGACCTTGTGTCATGCTGACCTGCGTTAGCCTCCGCCAAACAAGTCGATTCATCATTTATGTCGTAACAGTCCTGCGTATTGTTTTCCATTCATGTTGTGGTGGACAAGCACCTGTAAACCTTTTTAACGCAAAGCGATAAAATTGTAGCCTATAAATTGTGCTATACAATTAGTTAATTTTTGCGAAGTTTTCGTCTTTTGGCGAGTACCGAACTCGGTTACTAGACAGCAGGCCCGCAACCAGCCAACATTTTCAAGGGGGGGGGGCACCGAGACAATCACTTTTTGCTTAAATGCAAACGCTAAAAAGGATGCATGTTGACAATTTAAAGTCGATATATTCAATACAAATTTTGCAAACCCATCAAAAATGGAAACCTATTGGTTAAATGCATTAACTTGCACCAAATTTATGTACTTTTGAAAACGAAGGATTTTAGCGATCCATCTGAATTGAAAATTCCCGTTCTCACTTTGGTTTTAAAACCCCCCGAGGCCAAAGATGTAATCTATAATGTACCAAAAGATATCGCAGATGATAACCTACTTAGCTGCTTAAAACATCAAAAAATAAGCTTTATCAGAAGATTTGTGATAAAAAACGGAAAAGAAAAAGTTAACACTAAAACTGTAACGCTGCATTTTAACGATCCTGATTTACCAGAAGTAGTTAACATCGGGTAATTGTAATTTAAAGTTTCGTTGTACATTCCTAAACCTTTGCGGTGTTTTAACCGCAATGGGTTTGGGCATGTATTCAGCAGGTGCCGACGCAAAACTAGGTGTACAAAATGTGGCGAAGTAGGCCTACATAAGTGGTCAGATGGTAAAGTGGATTCGCCCAAGTGTGCTACCTGCAAGGGCAGTCATCGAGCTGATGACAAGCAATGTCCTGCCTATGCAAAACAGGTTGAAATAAATAAGGCACAAGTTACTCAAAAGCTTTCGTACGCTGAGGCGCTTAATTCTGTCAATAACCGATGTAACTATCAATCGAACATGAGTGAGGATTACCCATCTTTGCCTAAAACGGCCGGACGTAGTCCGATTGCTTATAGACCACCTCCGACCAAAAAAATTCAAACCACGGTAGAAAATGCGAGTGCCACTGCCACGGATGCGGATGCCGTTCAAACAATGGAACTATGCAACGTTGATTTTAACAGTAACTCCCTTTTTGGTAATCCCATATTTTTTCTCGCCTTTTTGATGGAAGTAATAATGCTAACACTTACAGTACAAAAAAATGGACAAACCGATTGACATTTATACAATTGTTTCTGATGCGGCTGGTAAACGAATGGGCATTCCTATCGACATCGATCAACGAAAGGATCTCACGAAATAATGGCAATTATTTTACTGCAGTGGAATTGTACATCAATTTGAAATAAACTGGGAGAGTTTAAAATTATTTGTCAACGATGAATCAATCACCAGATTTGATTTGTCAACAAGAAACCTTTTTATACACAAATGATGTTGTAGGTATTCCCGGCTATACGGTAATCAGAAAGGACCGGACAAATGAACGTGCTTATGCAGGTGGTGGAGTTTGCATCTGCATTAGAAACGGAACTGACTTTCAGGAAATTAAAGGCCCGTACTGGGATAATGGCTTAGAAGCTATCGCTGTATCAATAAGTGATATAATTATAGTAAATGTCAACAACCCACCTTCAAATACTATTAACTGTGCTTTCTTGACGAACGTAGCGCAAGGTCACATTTTATCTTTTGCGGAAACTTTAACGCCCACCATGGTATATGGGGATTCCGATGTACCTAATACAAATGAAAACATGATAGTGGAACAAATTGAAAATTATGATCTAACTTTGGTAAACACTTTCGTTTCAACGCATATGACCATGTCAGGTAGTAATGTTAAATGGTCGCTTATTTATCTTACTATCACGTCGCCTACCAACGCACATAAATGCTTAACTGAAAGTACGTATGAGTTTTTGAATAGTGATCATTGCCTTGTGTTAACCAAAATAAATGAGAAAGCGTCAAGCGGAAACAACAATAATCTAAAATTGGCCTTCAGCAAGGCAAACTGGAATGAATACCAAAAACTGTGTATACCAACCTTGAGTATGGGATTAGGGTATAAACAGTGGCAGATACTAAAATGTTACCCATTTAACTTTGTATAAACGTTATCATTACTATTGTATTACTTATGGTCTTCGAATTGTGTGCTTTAAAACGCAGTCTTTTGGTTTTAATAATTGTATGACGTCATGGAGCCTCTTTATGAAATTTAATGGAGCCTTCCTACTAACGGTGAAGTAATGCAATAGACTGGATCATCGAAGAATTGAAATCATATTTTATGACATACAGTGTTCCTTCTACTTCGTGAAATAAACACTGATGTTCTGTGCCTTAATTTTTTGCCTACCTAATACGCTTGAACGAATTCTAATGAGTACATTTTTTGAAGTTGAATTGAATAAGAAAACTGATGACGTCATCATAATTGCATTCCTCGTCTGGCAAGTCACGCTACGCCACTGGCTTATTACCGTAAATCTTCAAGTATAGTCCGCCCCTACGTATAGTCCGCACGGCAAGTATAGGAGTTTTTTTTTGGGAAAAACCTAAACCTCATGTATAGTACGCATCCCTAACTTGAGTGACAAAAGAAAGAGCAAAAGATTTTTTCAAACAAAAACATTTATTCAAAGATTTATTCAAATCCTGCAAATTCATTCAAATCTTGCAAACGGGAGAAAAAGGTAAAAGTAGAATTAATCGTATTATCGAGAACCTTCCAGAATGCAATCGTAAATGATGCAAAATCGTTACACCATTCAATATGGCGATGTCCGCGATCGGATTTAGCGATTGGGTTGACACTTAAGAAAATATGTTTTTTACCTCATGTATAGTACGCACTAGGGATTTTGACCTTAAAATTTCCGGAAAAAAATGCGGACTATACTCGAAGATTTACGGTATTTAAGTTAAACCAGGCATGGGCAACATACGGCCCGCGGGCCGCATCCGGCCCGCGAGACCATTTTATGCGGCCCGCCGGCACTTACAGAAACATAAGCTCCGATCACGAATCAAGCCGAAGACCTTTCATTTTTTTAAAGGATATCTGAGGACAAGTAGACGTTTTTTGCTCTTCACCGTAGGAGCGTATTTAGGGGGGCATTGTGCCATGCCTTTTAGTAAAAAGAATCTGCCTTTTAGTAAAAAAGAACAAAGTGACTGAAAATGCCAGACTTTTTTGATGGTTTCTGTAGCTTATGGTCAGGGGCGGATCCAGGGGGTGGGATGAGGAGTATGCATCCTCCCATCAGTCATTTTCAAAAATGCTTTTGATGTATACAGTTTTCCATAGTTTCAAACCTTTTCGACAGCGATAAGTCTCACGTCTTAAGCAGGCATAATCGAAAATGTGCGAACAAAATGCATCATATTTAGCCAAGCGCTCAGAATTAGGGTCAAAAAATTAAAACAAAATTTGCCAGAGAATTATTTACAAAGCACTAAAACAGCCATTACAGCATGCAAATGTTCCAAATTGTTCCGGGGAAGTATGCCCCCGGACCCCCCAGAGCCTTTATTGTTTCTCAATCAGCTTTAAAGTAGTTATGCCGAATGAAACGATTTAAAAAATGTGGAAATTATGGCCCCCCTTTTAAAAATTGTCTCTACGGCACTGCTTCCCGGATATTTTCGGTACAAAACAGGACGTCTGAAGACGTGTAAACCTTTTTGCTCTTTTTCGTAGAAAAACAAGACATCTGAGGATGTGTAAACCTTTTTTTTGCTTTCCAACCAGAGCAACCCTGACAATAGTAGTTGTTGAAGATATTGAACTCGATCCATTTAATAATCCGGAAAGGACTTCGTCTTCCCACATATGGCCCGCCGACTAAAGAAGTTGCCCACTCCTGAGTTAAGCTGTTTCAAAAAATGAAAATGGCTTTGCAAAATTGCATAATTTCACTATAACGGTTTTGATGGTGAAGAATAGTTGCAATATGCCGTGTTTGCCACCTTTCAACTTCAATGGCTGGATAAATCCTTTTCAATAGTATGGTTGTGGGAACCCCTCACAATAAAAACGGATTTTCACACATTTTTCTTTCACCTGTTCCAGGTTTTCTATGCCCGTTCTTCCGTTATCCTTTTCTCTTAAATTCTAAAGCGTTATTCTTACCACATTGCTGTCCTTTTTCTTAAGAACATACCTCAAACGCCTAACTCCTCTTGTTTCAGCCATTTAGCCTATCACCTCATTTAGTCCCAAAATGTCCATTAAGTTTTAGATATTGGTGTATCTGCAAGTAAAGATTATATTTTCATTTACTGTGAAAATTTTAAACTCGCGTGATACGGTTCACGACACGAGATTGCCATGCCCATATCTGCGACTTAACACTCTGGCAACGCGGTTACAAATGTAAGTAAGCGCTGCAGCGTGTTGAGTCCACGCCACGACATCATCACTGCGAAGAAAACAAGTCTTAATGGAAGAGTTTACCTCATAATAATTAGTAGAACTCGTCTTGGACCAGCGGTTCTTGGACTTTTTTACTCCGTGGCCCGAAGTTTGATTCAACAACAGTTCGTGTCCCACCATAGACTTTATATTGGTCCCACTAAAATATTTCATTCACTTGTTTATTAACTTTTGCAATTTTTTAAAACTCTGTGAAATCTGAGCGTGCAATTTTGCAGTGTGCTCTTTGTTGATACCGGTGCAGCTAAAGCAGTTATATCAAAACCAAAAAATGCTCAGTTTCGAACCAACTTTGAAAGTACGAAACCGATACCGCATCAATTTGAGATCAAGATCAAGACCGTCAAAAATCGGTCTCGAAACGTATTTTGTCTGAGCAATTGTGACGCGTGAATTGTGTTGTCCAATTTCTGTTTTGTCATATTTGATAATTGTGACGTTTTTTCTGTTGCGCCATAATTTGTCTTTGTCTTGTCCCCATTGCTTGCGTTCTGTTCTGTTCAAATTTCAGATTAAAAAAACGAAACTGTGAGAGGAGTTGTAAGTTGGGCTAAGGAATTGAGATGAGCAGCGGTATCACGGGTGTAGGCCTAAAGCAGTTGAGCGATTAGTATCAAGTGTGTGAAGCAATTAAACAAAAAGCTGCTCTGCCAGATCTTTAACTGTAGAGCTGCGAACTTCGAGCATTTTTTTCTCGAGTTCAGAAATTTTCACTGAGTTTAAGGGTATCTTAGTACCGGTAGTTTTCGGCCTATCGAGTTGGTAAGATCAAGCAGTGTTTATCAAGTCTAGGCTAAATTTAAAACTCGATCTGCAGTACTTTTTTCTTAAAATCGCGCTCAAGTTTGAATTCACGGATTTTTTTGTTTCCAAGTCGGCAAAAAAACAAGTTTTTGACTGGGGAATTCGCAGCTCTTACTGGTAATTCATCCAACTTACAGTTGCCGGTATTTTTTGACTTGTTAGAATAACGTAGTAAGGCTTGATAGCAGTAGCCTAAAGTCAGCTGGTAAGATAGTCTACCGGCAGTCTTCTGAGAATTACCGGTATGGATTTAATTGCGGAGGTTATGCTACCATTTTTAAATTGAATTTAGGCATAAAATTTAAATTTTATTTTTGTAAGTCGATTTATCATCTACTACCATAGTCCCCAAACAGTGTAGGTATAGGCTACATTTCATGCTAACTGATTAAAACTACACCAGCGTTTCTCGACCCCGAGTTTGTGGACTCAAGTAAATCCGCGAAAGGGCGTGGATAAGCCCGCGAAACTTAAAGGAACAGTAAGTTAGAGGGGTAAAGAGCAAATTTACCACCACGTGGCTAATCGCAACGTGTAGTCGTTCCGTCTGACTGCGACTACGCTATCGCGAGTTTATTATCAGCGTTTACGAATTAAAAATCATTCTATAGTTTACCACCAGTGAATTTTATTCATTTTTGTGTGGTATGGATTTGGTACAATGGAAATTTACTGCCCAGTTATCATCACAAGCAAATCCGGTAGGATACTCGTGTACTTCCGAGGATATAGTAAAATAATCCTTAAAACAATTTGGGAGAATTTTCTTTTTAAAACTAAACATAAATTTCAAGACTTCTAATTTATAAATGTCATCTAATCTCAGCAAATTCAATTCGTCGTATAACGGGGAGATTTTTGTTTTGATGAAAGGCAATTTAGTGATAATTTTTCCAATGGAATTTTGTCCAATTTGAATAAGGTCAGTGTACTTAGCTGCGGTATTGCCCGATGATGTGACACCATAGTATAAATGCGGATAGGCATTACTATTATACACGCTTATTATTATAGATTGAGGGGCATGGTGTCTTAATTTAGCAAGGATTCTTCTTGCTTTGGTTACCTAGTTTTTAAACAACATATCTCGTATGTTCCTCCCAGGTCAGCTTGTGATCTACCATGACTTCCCAGTACTAGGTAGCATTTTTCTTTGGTAACGTACCGTTTACGGTATTAATACAAAAATCATTGTAAGATATATTTTTCACTTTGGAGAACAACACACAATTGGATTTTGAATAATAGTTAAGTCTGTTCGAATTAATCCAGTTTTCAAATTGAAGAAACGAATTTTCACATTTACTTTTGAGTTTTTCAGTATTTACATCAATACAAAGCAATACAGAGTCATCTGCATATAATACTGTTTTAGATTCACACGAATTAGGCAGATCATTTATATAAACCAGGAAGAGAAAAGGCCCCAGCACGCTATCCTGCGGAACTCCGACCGAGATAAGCAGCAGGCCAAACGAAACTCGCTCCTTCCTGTTAACTCTATACTGAAAGCGATTAGACAAGTGCGAAGTTAGCAGATTGTGAGCATTACCTCTGAAACCATGGTGGTCGAGTTTATCTAATAATATTTGGTGGTTAAAACAGTCGAAGGCTTTGGCAAGATCTAAAAAAATTCTACAGACTGTTTTGGAGTTGTCAAGTTCATTCAGTATAATTTCATTTAAGCAGCCTATGTAATAGCATTATTTGTTGAGTGTTTTTCCTAAAATCAAATTGACAATTTACAAATAGTTTATTAGATATATTTAGATAATAGACTGTATTATAGATAATAGACAGGCACATGACCATCTAAAACAGACCTGGGCAACATACGGCCTGAGGGCCGGATCCAGCCCGCGAGACCATTTTACGCGGCCAACTGGCACGTTTGGCTTCAATATAAGGATGAATGATTTTGGTTTGAGTACACACTATGGAGCTCTAGGCCTACATGTTAAGAATTGATATCTTTTTGGTTTTGCGGCATGCAAAAAGTAACTGTACCTAGTTACTTTTTTAAATTTGTAACTGTTACTGTTTCTAAGTTACTTTTTTTGCGAAGTAACTTATAACTGTAACTAGTTCCTTTTTAAAAGTAACTTGCCCACCACTGCATAGACCTAAACTTATCAATAATAGCAACAAAAACTCAACCATAACAAAGTAGACTACCTTATTTATGCCTAAGACATCCTACTCCAATAGAAATAAATTCCCACCCAAGGAACACCCTTTTCATGCTAAGTAAATAAAGTTTTGTGTAGTCTAAGGTTTAGTCAAAAATTTAAATTGAAAATAAATCATCTGCAAATCCAGTCAGCAGTCACTGATTGACAAAACTCCCCTTAAACTGGGTTTATTCTGTTCAAGACAGAAAAGAAGGGGTGGCACTACTGTCCAAAGTATGCCAATATGGACCAAAATTCCTTTCCAACTTTGAAATTTGCAGTCTTATTAGCAAGGGTGGAAACCTGGCTACTTGGCGTTAGGATGTCAGTTTCAGTTTCGGTGTGTTGAAACCCAGATGTCAGGTTTCAGTTTTGGTTTTGTTTCACGGCAGTTAAAAAATAGGTTCCAGTTTTGGTTTCGGTTTTGCTTACGCACAGCTTCGGTTTCTGGGTTCCAGTTTCGGTTTAAGTTTCATCCAAGAAAGCTATTTTATTTTGAATAGAGATTATTTAAATGCTTTACGTATTGGCGTTTTTGTTACGATGATAAATAGCAGCTCAGATGGCCGAGTGAGGAGAGCAATTGCTTCAGAATTTGTCGACTTGGGTACAATTTTGAGTCCGGTGAAACCAAAAACTCAAAAATTAATATTCACGGCTTCTTTACTGGACTCTCAGCGGAAAGGAACTGTACTGGTAACGATGGTGATGACAATTTTTAAAACCCAAAACTTCAAAAAATTTTGAACAGGTTTTAGTTTTGGCTTTCACGTTTCAAGGGGAAACGGTTTTGGTTCAAGTTTAGGTTTTCAAAAATTTGGCTAAGTAGGTGTCAGTTTCAGTTTGGGTGTTTAAAATTTTCTTTAAAACCGGGTTTTCAAGTTTAGGTTTGCGTATTTTTGGACTTGTCAAAGGCGTTCGATACCGTCAATCACGAAATTTTGTTGCATAAACTTGAGCGACATTTTGGAGTAAGGAAAAAAGCCCTAAATTTATTAAAAAGCTATCTGAGCGAGCGTAAGCAATATACCAAAATACTAAACTATAAATCTTCATGTCAGTACGTACTACGTAAGCTGTGGGGTTCCACAAGGATCTTGTCTAGGACCGCTACTGTTTTAATGTACATCAATGACCTACCTCTAGCTTCCAAATTTCAAACTTAACTATTTGCTGATGACACCTGTCATGTACGAAATTCGCAGTTTATTGTTAATGCAACAACTCGAAAAAGAACAAAACAGCACAGCACGTGTAGCCTACAGCAAAAGAGAAAAAGGCATTAGGCCTGTGTCATAATACATAACAACTCCTCCTCTGTAAAATCAAGCTTCATCTATAAACAAAATTATCATCGTAACACCTGAGCAGGGTTGGGAATCGATACTCAAAAAAGTAAAGAAATAATCGATATTCGATAGTTCACCAAAAAGTAAAGAAATAATCGATTTTGATGGTAGTTTAAAAAAGTAAAGAATAAAGAATATTGTAATCGATATTCGATATTATACTGAGTGATTTTAGCTTTTTCGAACCTAGTGTTGACACCAAATGTACTTTTGAAAGCAAAGTTACTGGTACTCGCCAGAATCACAAATTTTGTCAGATGCTAGTTTCTCAACTCTCTGGCAACTCTTCCATTTTGGCTTTGCAATTTGCTTTTGTCCATAGTTAAGATTAAAAGAGAAATGTGATAGTTTTGCTGGTACAGGTTTACGAAATGAATATATTATTGCGAACATTAGCGCCAAATAATTGAAATGACAAAAGCAATGATGCTGATAAAACATTTTAGGCAAACGGATGGATAAACATAGAAACCACAGCAGTGACATTTTGAACTTTGATCAGAATCGAACATGATGGACCCGATAGTGTTTTCTTTTAATTCAAATGCAATTTGGTACGCTAAGTAATAAAATTTTTCGGGTCTTCGCCCCATGCCCTATGAGTGCAATGCTCTTCTGGGCCATGTTCTTTTTAATCATTGCTTATGGTCCCAGTGGTTTTGCGGGCTTGCAAGCCTTGCATGCTGTGTAAAACATGTTTCTACTATACGAGTAACTTACTTACAATTTGTCAATTTCGCATTAAATGTTGCACTAGTTTGGAACTGTGTTAGCGCTTTGCGCACAGTCTTGATTGTTGTCAACGTTTATCAATATCAGCAACTATACGTTCGGGTATCTATCAGCTGATTGATTAGCTTGTAAAAATTGACTTGGGAGTTCTAAGGCTATGTGGAGATCCTTAAAATTTTTAGAAGGGCAAATAAGCTGGTGTTTATGCAAGCAGAAACCAGGCAAAAAAAAAACATTTATTCAAACGAGGAAGGTGCACAGATAATGACGTTATATGCTATTTTGCATTTTCATGCTGCTTTATTATTTTTAACACCAATCTTTGGACTTTGCTGCAAATGAAAAAGTCATGAGCTCTACAGGCTGGCTCAAAGCTCGTAGTGATCGCATAACCCTTTCACACCGCATACCTGTCCCAAAGAGCTACAAACCCCCAAAATATTTTGCTCCCCGAAATTGTTAGACTAACTTGTTTCCATACATTGAGCATTTGACTGCAGATGTCTATTATTAACAGTACACGCCGAGTGTGTGTGACTGTATTTTAGATGATGTCTTTTAACAACGTTTTAGGAGGACTCCCCTTAACAACTTTTTTGTAGCCCCTTCCCACACTCCGGACGTGCCTGCAAGACCAGCTTCGGCTATTACTTTTCGCTCAACTTCAAGTATTGAGTAGTTATAGAGCGCAGGCTTCTCGGTACAATGAGAGATCCAACAAAAACTGGAGTTTGTTAAGCAATTTTATTGATAAATTCAATAGTCAAGCGATGTCACTGCTGAGCTTTATGCACCAGTAGCAACTCACATTAACCTTGAGTTTTCGTCTACGTTACTTCTCGTACCGGTACTGGGTAGGCCTATGATTGTTTTTCAGGAAACCAAATTGCTGCAGGCTACCTGCGGAACACTAATTCAGTAGGCCACAAATAAAGCAGTACAATTACCGGTACCTACACTACCACTAAACTGCTAACTTTGCTTCCATAGCGCATTACAAGGCCTAGCTACCCACAGCCTAACCGATTGAGCATTTAGCCGTATGCGCCAAGCCTTTTCTGGAATTTGCTCACGGTCACGCGTAGCTTAAAGACAAGCACCGGACATTGCATGCGGGTGTGACCATAGATGCGAAACGACTTTGTTCTAACAACTCTGTTTTATTTTCAATCGGGGTTTTGGCACAAAAGAGTTATATCAGCAAAAAAGGAATGACATACCGACAAACTTTTTAAATCTACTAAAGTAAGATAAAATAATCTGGACGAAAAGAATCGAATATCGATTTAAGCCGAAAAAAAAGTAAAGACAAGGCCATATTCGATACTCATTCAAAAAAGTAAAGGCTCCAATGTATTCGATGAACAAAAAGTAAAGAATATCGATTTTTCCCAAATCTGCACCTAAGTGGGTTTCGAGTCCTAACCGGATATCTCGGTTTGGACGTCTCTTCGCAAGCAGAATTGGTAATCTGGTCAGAATCAGAAGGTAAAGTAGCACTATCCAAACACGGTGCCGGTGCAACACTGTCTACATCACTACTTGCATCCACAGGTGGAGGCACATTAAAATCAACATCGTCATTTTCGTTTGCAATAGGGCCATAGTATAACATCATCTGATCAACGTATCGCTTCCAAATAATATTTGGTGCAATTTTAACATTATACATCACGTTGCCAAAACAGGTTACGACAACGCCAGTTGCCCAGCGTCTCTTCCTGCTGTAATTTCTTACAGCTACCTTATCCCCTACACAAAAAACTTTTCGTGATCGCGAAATGTCATCAGTTTGCAGTGGTGGTTTGCAAATAGAATCTTCGAGCAAGATAGGACATAATAAATTAAGATTTTACGTCCAGTAAATAACACAGAAAGGCACTCATTAGTAATAGAATGAGGGGTGTTGCGATACATCAGCAAAAATTTGTCCAAATTAGCTTGCAAGAAGTTTTCTCCTCTCATTGCTATCGTGGCATTTTTTAGAGTTTGCAAAAAGCGCTCAGCAAGACCATTGCTTGCTGGGTGCCAGGGGGCAGACGTAATGTGACGAATACCATGAGCCTGCAAAAAACTGTTGAAATCTAGAGACGAAAATTGCGGTGCGTTATCGCTAACTAATTGCTCTGGATATCCGTAACGAGAAAAATAGTTCGGAGTACATTAATCGTAGTAGATGAAGTAGTCGTGTTCATCCGCACAACCTCTGGCCAATTAGAATACGCATCCACAACTACTAAAAACATGTGATTCATCAATGGACCAGCAAAGCCAATGTGTACACGTTCCCATGCCCTAGCAGGCTTTTACCAAGGGTGCAAGGGTACAGGCTTGGAGTTAGGACGAGCTTGTAAGCATTTATCACATGATTTTGTGATATTTTCTAAGTCCACATCAATTTTGGCCACCAGATGTAAAATTGGAAGCCGTGACAGTCCATCCGCATTCCTATGTAGTTTTGTTGATCTATATTGAATAGAGTAATCATGCGCCGCCAGAAATAAGGCATATTTTTGGAAGCGAGCAGCAGTCATGGTGGGAGTGTCTAGTCCGGATGGAAAATTGAAGTTAGCGGCTGATGATCTGTAACAATGGTAAAGTGTCGACCAAACAGATAGGTATTAAATTTCTTAATTTACCAAACTATTGCTAGAGCTTCCTTGTCAATCTGGACGTAATTGCCATCAGTTATGAAGAGGCTCTTGGACGCAAAAGCAATAGGTCTCTCACTACCACCTTCGTAAACATGTGAAAGAACAGAGCCCACCCCAACGGGAGAAGCGTCGCATTTAATCTTCAACGGTAGGTTAGGGTTGTAGTGGGCAAGCACCAAATCGGAAGATATCAAAGAAACTTCGTCTAAGACTTTTTGGCAGATTGCACTCCAAACAAATTGTAAATTTTTTTCCAAGAGTTCATACAACGGGTACAAAACAGTCGATAAATTGGGCAAAAATTTATGATAATAATTAACAAGCCCCCAAAATGAGTGTAAGTTAGAAACATTGGCTGGGGTTTTACATTCTACAATAGCATTAATTTTGCTTTTGGACTTGTGTACCCCAAAGCAATCGATAACACAGCTGCAATACTCAATTTGGTCATTGAAAAATTCACATTTGTTTTTGTTAACACTTAGACCGTAATCATGCAAACGTTTTAACGCATTTTCTAAATTACGCAAATGTTTATCATCATTACGACCAGTGACCACAATGTCATCAAGTAAACACTGAACATAGGATAATCCCTGAAGCACTTGGTCAATGGCCAGTTGCCAAACTGCTGGGGCGGCAGCGACACCAAACGGCAAGCGCATAAAACGAAATAAACTTTTACGCGTGTTAATTACATGTAAGTTTTTTTGATATATAATCCATCACCATTTGTAGATAAGCCTGCTTTAAATCGATTTTGGAAAAACGTTTACCCCCAGTCAAGGTCGTCAAAATGTCGTCAATTCTGGGCAGGGGCTACTGTTGAACGTTCAAATTTTGATTCAAGGTTATCTTGGATTTGCCACATAATCTGACACTGCCATCTTTTTTCAAAACAGGCACAGTGGGTGTAGCTCATTTAGTCCAGGTAACAGTTTCTAAAATACCTTCGTTAACAAGCTTATCCAGTTGGTATTCAACCTTATCACGCAAACTAAAGGTCAGTGCATGAGCTTCACAAAGCTTGGGTGTAGCGTTTTCTTTCATCAGCAGCGTTCCCTTTAAGTACTTTAAACTACCCAACTTTTCACTAAACGAGTTATACTTTAGCAATAAGTTTGTAACATCAGAGACATATACATGGTCATCATTTGTAGTACCGGTACTCTTGCTTCCCATCTCATACATATCAACACATGACACAGGATGTTTCAAAAATGCACAGTTTGTATCAGGGGTACTAACCCATAAAAAAGCATATTTAGATTAACTGCTAAACTGATAAGCCAGTCACGACCCATTAACGGAGGTCCTTTTGATTTCATTACGTACAGTTTTAAAGTCAAAAATTTATCGTTGCTTGACCTTTGTTTGAGTAAATCCGATCGGGAAAACCTTCTGACCCGTGTAAGTTGTTAGCACTACATCCGTGTCATACATGCAGTGGCGCGGGAACGTTTTTTAGACAGGGGGGGCTCAAAATAGTAAGATCGTGTCAACGTCTGGGGGGCGAAGCCCCCCAGACCCCCCTTTTTTCGAACGCACGTTTTTAAGAGCAGGACACTCAGCAGACCTATTTTGATAGACATCAATTGCATGCCGCTCAAGTGACCGGAATTTTTTCACGATAATCTTTTATCATGGAAAACAAGATTGCTTACTACCATTAGGCTTTTCTAACCATGCTCGAATTACTACTCATGTATTTGTAAAATGCAAATACCTCAATCACAAAACCAAAAAGTAGGCAAACAAAATTTGCCCGATCTAACTTTTGCTTTGCTGATCAGAGTTACATGCAACAAACAATGCCCCATTGAGGTTTAAAAATAACAAAAAACACACAATCAAAATAAAGCACTGAACCATTTTTTAACATAATGAGATGTGTAGATATAGGTATTTAGGTAGGCGTACTGGCTCAATTTTAGTAACAATCATCGGCAGTGCTCGAGTTGTGAAAACACTTATGGGGGGTGGTAGGCTACAACTTTTCATGCAGACCTAAAAAGAGATGGTCATTATAGTTGTAAGGGAATGGTTTACGCTAAAATGTTTTATGGGGGGGATGGTGTTGTTTTCAGGGGGGATGGCATCCCCCTCAAATCGAGTAGCCTACTGATCATCGGTGCCAGTTTAGTAGTGATTTAGCCGCTTCATTGGGTTGGTAGAAAAAATTCAAAACCATTAAAAAACTCAACCAGAAGAGAACTTGCACCAGCTCATATAAGTTTAATTAGGGGTGCCCAACCAGTCGATCGCGATGTACCGGTCGATCTTTGGATGCTTGGCTGTCGATCGCGGGTCAATTTGGCATGTACACAAATCAGGTTGGCCACCAACATTTCCAGTTCATGTAACGCGTCCGGGCCGTGAAGACCTTTTTTTTAGCTTTTCGCAAAAATTTTGGTGGAATTCGGAACATCTGAAGGATTGAGGACCGTTTTTTTGCACTTCACCGCATTTTCGTTTACGATTTACGTAATTCCCATGATCAGTAGCGACTTTCATTCGAGCATTCAGAGTAGTTTGGCGTAAAGTGTTTGGCAGCTACAAGAATTGACAGCCATTATACTTTTACTGGGCCATCGTCCATGACTGCTGTAAAGGTTTGCAAACGCTGATATAAAACACGGTTAAAAATGAACTTCAAGCATTGAAAATTTTACCAAATTTTACGTTGACCAAGTGAATAATAACTGACTGATTTTTAAAAGAATAGTGATTCTTCGTTGGTTAAAAGCACTTTAAAAAATATTTGCTTCATTACGTATGTACGTTGCGAGCATTAATCACGTCGCACTCAGTGCATAATTTTTTTAATTGTCAGGGGGGGCTCAAATGGTTCAGGGGGGGCTAAAAAAAGTTCAGGGGGGGCTTGAGCCCCCCCTGGCACCCCACTTCCCGCGCCTATGCATACATGCTATCTCCTTTAAAAAGTCGTTGATAGTCTCCGAACGAAATTAATGAAAACGCAGACCCAATATCGATTCCCATTTTCAACAATTTTTCGTTGACGTTTAATTCTACCCAAGTAGCGGTATTGGGGTGATTTAAGAAATCGTGACATTCATAAGCTGCATCTGAACTAACCTGATTAGAGCCAAGTCTTTGGCTTGTTTTCTTGTCTGGACCCGTCCCGTACTTGCAAGAACGTCGAATATGCCCAACCATGCCGCACTTGAAACACCGACTCTGCTGGAAGAAGGATTTGTCCGGGTCATGGTTTTGCCCATTACAACGCCAACAGCTTTGTTGGTTTTCGTTCCTTGGTTTCAGTTTATGCTAGCCTACAGTTGAAGAGTGTATTTCTGTCTGTTCAACCAGTTGCATTACTTCCGTTTCTACAGCAGCTTCTTGCATATTACCAGCTATTTCTACAGTCTTAACAAAATTAAGATTCGTTTCAGTTAACAGCTTTTTTGTATGGCTGGGCTGTTTAGGCCGCACACAAACTGCTGCGTTAGAGCATCATCGAGAAAAGCTCCATACTCGCAATGTTTGGACAAATTACGCAAGTCAGCTACGTAGGCTTTGATAGTTTCACCAAGACGCTGTCGCCGCCTAGAAAATTTAAAACGTTCTGCAATTTTAGTTGGCTTCGGGTCCAAATGGTTTGACAGTACTTCTAGAATTTCCTTAAAGGAAAGCTCTTTTGATTTATTCGGTGCAACAAAGTCTTTTAATAAATTGTACGTTTTTGATCCCATTAAGTACAAAATCGTTGACACTTTTTTTTCAGCCTCTACCTCTTTAAAAGCAAAATATTGTTCCAATCGTTCTGCATAATTAGTCCACGATTCCTCATCGCTATTAAAAGCATGCAATCCGTCCGTTATCATGATCCACGTCGCCAATGGTCATGTACGAAATTCGCAGTTTATTGTTAATGCAACAACTCGAAAAAAAACAAAACAGCACAGCACGTGTAGCCTACAGCAGTGGTTCTCAAACTGTGGTACGCAAGCTCGTTTCAGGTGGTACGCGACAAACTTTGGCGTTTCACGTAGAAATAAGTTCAAACTTTTATCGAGTTGTTGTTGGAAAACAGCATTGTTGAGTAGTTTATGACAACACCATCACCCCCTTGCCGGTCCCTTTCTTACGCGTTTTGTTCCAATTTTATGGCATCGACTTAGTGATAGGTATGCAGCTTTCAAGCAGAGCTGCTGCTATATGGCTAAGCATGACAAGAGAGCCTGAAAACAAGTGCGCATTGGCTTTTTATTAGGTCGTTTTATATTAGCCTATGCATTGTGACCCCGGCTGGTGACCACCCTAGTAACTAGACCACTCTCGGTTAGACGACGTTTTTTCAATATTCCCGAATTATTTTCTATAATTAAAACCTAATACACCCACGGGGCCACCTCGGCAACACGACTCCCAGACTTTTTGGTAGTCCCAGTGGAGGTCGTGTTGCCGCGCTCAACATCTAGCTTCACTTTATATTTACGATTTTTCAACAATATCTATTAAGCCTTCAATTAGTCGTGATTTTTCTCAAAAATGTCAAAGCGAAAGTATAACTCTGAATACATTCAGTATGGGCCATGACAAGCATTAAAACCACTGGTCAAAATCGTCTTTATGCCCCTGGACATGGCTTCCGATGTGCCGTAAGCTCGGTTCAACCGCGCATTGATCATCCGGTTGCGAAGAATTAAGTGCAACCCTCACATTAAATTTGGTGTCGTTATGGGTATTTTTTATTTTGCAATAAATTTTGAATAAGTTAAAATCGTCGATCACTTAGTGGTACGCAACGGCAATGTAACACCTATGGGTGGTACGCGGTAAGAAAAAGGTTGAGAACCACTGGCCTACTGCAAAAAAGAAAAAGGCACTAGGCCTACGTCAAATACATAACAACATCTATCTCTGTCTAGAGGAAAAGGACTTGAAAATTTTACAAATTGTTGTTACAAATTGTTGTACAAATGTTGAAACTACAAAAAATTGATAATTGGCTTCGTAGAAATAAACTTTTGTTAAACTACAACAAAACAAATTTTTTTTAATCAATAAACACCTGTATAAAAAACTTGAATGTGATTTTACCGTATCTATTAACAACACAAGCATAAACCAAACGGATTCTGTAAAATACCATGGAGTATATTTGGATGATGCGCTCAACTGGTCCTCACACATAACACACCTGTCTCTGCAATTAACAAGATACTGCGGAATGTTCTACCGCTTACGAAAACTAGAACCCTCGTATATCTTGCGTACGTTATATTATTTTATGGTACATAGCCGAGTGCATTATGGAATCATTTTATGGGGTTCTACCTTCCACTCAACCTTGAGAGAACTTGAGGTGCGATTAAACGATATTGTTCGAACAATGACAGGCAGACGAAAATTTGATCATGTATCCCCCCTGTATAAAGATTTGTATTTGTTGAAATTACAAGATATTTATAAACTAGAACTTGCTAAGTTCATGTATCAGTTATCCTTTAATAAACTACCAAAAATTATTGAGTCAGCGTTTTCAAAAATTGAAAATATTCACAACCATAATACTACACATACCCAAAATATGTCTCAAAAAATATGTTTTTATCTAGAGTGTCTAAAAATGCTGCGATAAATCAACTGTCGTTTAAAGAAATCGAACTTTGGCAATCAATACCAGATACGATCAAATTATGGTTTTCGTTTAAAAAGACGTATTAACAAATTTTATTATTGCAATATCTAGAAGAAAATTTGTAATTGTAGGCTTATACTAACGTATCATAAATCTTTTTTTGTAAACTAAAATTGGCATAAAATCGTTCGTAAATATTGTAATTGTCGTTATGTCTTTACTCGTTTCTTGCTTTTATTTTGTCGATACGCTGACTTTGTTTTTCTCAGTAGAGTTCACTCACCACTGTATTTATGTTGCCAGGGGGCATCTTGACTTGAAAACTGTATAGTTCTTCGATGCTCCCTGACCTTAACCACTTGCTAAATTTGTTCGTCTTTCGTGGATAGAGGACCGTGGGATTGCGCCACGGAATTTTAATCAGCTAAAAACCTTGTGACAGACTAGGCCTGGAATAGGTAGTCGCCCCGCGGACATCAGTTCACGAATGATGTTCAATGTTTTATTGTTTTTTCGTGCGCTCATCTTTTTCTCGCGTAGATAAGGCCAAATAAACATTTCATTACATTAT
Source organism: Trididemnum miniatum (assembly GCA_964006365.1). Classification (NCBI taxonomy): domain Eukaryota; kingdom Metazoa; phylum Chordata; class Ascidiacea; order Aplousobranchia; family Didemnidae; genus Trididemnum; species Trididemnum miniatum. The sequence continues at coordinate 6,914,224 of OZ023233.1, read as the reverse complement.
AGTTTGGGTTTCCACCCTTGCTTATTAGTCTATCAACCAAGACATAGCCTACTGGTTGAGAGACCCTTATTCCAGTCAAGGTATTCTGAAAGCAATAGTCTATCCTACAAGCCTGCTTTATTATGCTTGCTAGAGCGGGCATTTTTGTAGACCTGATACAAAAACTTTTGATTCATTGACTAGCCTGTTTGACAGAAACCAGCTCTGAAGCTGATAACAAATGCAAAAACTTTAACCTATCTGGCCAAAAAACAAAATCTAATGAAACCGCAACAGCTTAGTCAGGCTATTGACCATAATAATTGAGATTTGAGAACCCCCAAACTATGGCACTTACCGGTTCCCACTTATCATGGAAGTAACCTAGGCCTGTGCCTAGTACCTAGGATAGGCCCTTCGATACTTGCAGCCCTCTCCGCTCAACCGCACCCCAAACTGTCGCTCACGAGCGATAACCACCGCAGTGTAGCTCGGCCAAGTGAAGTGAAGCGCGCGCTAGCTTAAGGTCGATATAACAAAACAAAGAATGCGCTCAACTGCGCTGGAAAAAAATCCCGTGTAAACGTGCCTTCAACTCCACCACAAGACTCATTATTTTTACTGTCTTATATCTATATAAATAAGAAACAAAATAGGTGAAAGAGAGCAGCCTTGACATAGTCCTACCAGAGTTTTCTTTATCAGAGTTGTCCGACTCTTTCTCATTTTTGTTTCTTTATTATAATGGTCACGCTTCAATACTAATAGATCAATAATTTGTCTCAAAGAAATGTTACAGTGCATAAATTACAGTAGCAGCAGCAGCGGAAGAATGCAACAATGCAGTCTTGTAGCTTGCAGCAGCATTAATTTTTTTCATTTGGTTTGAAATCATGATACAAAATGCATAACTAGCGCCACGGCCTAGTGGTTAAGAGCGTTCGCCTTGGAAGCTGGTAGGGTGGGTTCTATTCTCAGTCGGGTCAAACCAAAGACTTTAAAACTGGTATCTGCTGTTACACTTGCTAAACGCTCAGCAATTAAGTGTAGCGCGGAGGATGAAATAACCAGAGAATAAAAATATGTCAGTGAATTCTTGACAAACTTTAGTCCTGGCGCTAAAGGACCTTGGTAGTTATAAAGGGCCATAAAACCGCATAACATTTCATTTCATTTCATGAATTTGTTTATAAAAACTTAGTGCCAACCTACTACCAAAACTCTGCCACTACGCTAAAGAAGTTTTCTTGTAGCCTACTCTGATATTAAACCACCACTTTTCTTAGCATATTTAGCAAAAAATGCTTTACGCAGGCAGGCTTATTACCGACAGTGGTGTAAAAGAAAGTACCGATAGACTTTTACACGAAAAGCTTTTTCGAGAACGAGTAGGCCTAGCATTTTCGAAAACGAGTATATTTAGCATAAAGTAACGCTACCCGAGCAGTTTTTACTGCAAAAAGCTAAAAAGTAGTTTTGTTTCAAATTTTTAGCCGCAATGTCGATTTCCTTGGTTAAAAGAAAAAAAAATTGCGCTGGATAATTTTGAGAATTGAAAAAGCTTCTACAGCACACAATATTAATATTTGACGAGCGCGTCACGAAAAGCTTCTGGGATGCAACAGCTTTGCTCAAAGCTATCAAGAGTATTGATGATAGAGGTTTTTTCCAAATGCGAAAACCAGGGAGTCGAACCGAATTTGAACCAGAGTTTTATAAACCAGTTTTACGCTAAATTTGTCGAACCTTAACCGAACCTGAACCGCATTTTTCAAAATCGCAAAGAGCGAACCGGACTGAACCGAATAATTTGAGTACTTAAGAACCTTAACCGAACCCGAACCGATTGAAAAAGCGGCTCGCTTCGTGAGGTCACACACGCGTCACTCTGATCGGCGTAACCGATTGACACTTTGAAGGTGGCTTATATTCAAAGAAATGCAGTACTTCCACAGCACTAAGAACATTGGCCCGTCAATGAGAAGATACGTTTCTTTATCAAATATTAGGCCGCCGGTGTCGGAGCGTGGTAGCAATTTAATTATCTCGAAATTGGCTTTACTACAAGTATTTTATGCATTATATCCCAATGAAAAAAATTGCATGGTAATTACCGGGCATTTACATGAGCCAAGCTGGCTTATGTAAATTTTTTTCATTGGGATTGGCATGTCAATGCAAAGAAAAATTGCTTTGTACGTTTGATTTTTTAAATTGTGTTACTAGAATTATACAGTTACATTTTTTACTGCGAACCTGAACCGGAACTTCATGAACCGGTTTTGAAATACTTTTTACTGGAGCGAACCCAAACCGGAGTGTTTCAATTTATCTGAACCTTAACCGGAACTAAACTGAAATTTGAAACCGCTGTTGAACCCAAACCGAACCCCGACCGTAAAAGTTAAACGGTTCGACTCCCTGGCGAAAACAGCTTTTTCAAAGCTATTCCGATGTTCTGCACCCATAACCCATTGTTCAAACACTAGTCTAATTTTTCATTTGCACTGGCAGTGATGGGCACGATAGGCTAAAATTTTGTGCACCTAAGCAATAACGATTACCGATAATTTCAAAAAAACCATGGGCGATACCGATTATGATCGGTAAATTTCAATTTCTTAAAGTGATATCGGTAATCGATAAATTTTTCCGAGATCTGTTGCGTTGAATTTTCGATGTGTTTGACGAAGCTTTTTTGGAAGCCAAATTGCAAAAATATTTTTTTAGATTTTTAAGGAAAGAGAGCGGTTCACGGACTCTGCCGTGGCAACAAAACAAAGAGACATTTTTTTTAATTGCTACAAGACTTTATGGACATCGCGTTTCTTTACATAGCGCCAACTCACTAACTTTGAACACTGCGTGCATGAAGAATCGTTTATCTCGATAATTTATCAGCGATAACAAAATGCAGTACAAAAGCAATATCGGTAATCAACAAATCAAAACTATATCACCGATAAATGCCCATCTCTGTGCAATGGTGGTTAAGCGAGTCCACTACTAAGATTTTAACATTTGTTTCATATGAATAAACTACACGTTCGTTTTACGATTGCAGCAACAGCTTTTAAGAGACATTTGCAATTACTTTAAATCGCTTAATTACGCAACGGTCGAAAGGTCACGACTTTATTGACGAAAGGTCCCCGTGGAGACGTTTGAGTGACATTTTTTAACTGCAAATAAATTTACTGTGAGCATTTCGAATTTTTTCGTTTTGGTACGGAAGAGTTTTATCACAAAATAAAGTCCAAAAAAATCAAACCTTCATTATACTCGAGATATTCCGCCAAAGCGTGTAACGAGTATTTGGGCCTGTTTCCGCCACAGAGCGCCCAGGCAGCTCAGCTTCAAAGTTCGAGGAAAACAGCCGCGGTGACGAGTCCCTTGCGATACTGAGTCCAATTTGACCGGCCCAGGGTGCGAACCCCAAACCTTCCGCTCCGATAGCGATGTTGTTACAACTAAGTCCAACAAACTAAAAAGGATCTGGCCGAATGTATTGTCTAACCAGTTGGACAAAAAATTGAATTCAGTAAAACTTGTGCGATACGTCTCCTACTTTCCCTGCTTTTAACGAGATCCATAAGTTTTAATAGCTATTTTGACTGCTAAGGTCTAATAACAAATCGAAAAATAATTAACGTTAAATTCCGATGATTTACATTCAAGAAAATGTCGAATTCAATTCGGATCAAATTCCTGAAAATATTACTCCAAATCTTTTAATGCTAGAAATTAATTTTGATTTGAAATGCCATTTAGACTGGAACTCTAGTCTATCATTAAATGCAATTTGTGTCCAACAAAGAGTGTCTTAGTAACCCACGCTAAATGTACACCTATATAGACTACCTAATCACTAAAACTATCCTTCACGTTATTTAAATCAGTTTTTGCTAACTACTAAGCTATACATAACCACTAAAAATTCTCTTGCAAATGTTTTTAAAACTATTCTTCACGTAATTGAGATCAGCTAGCTAATTCGTTCAACTAACTCCTGCGTTTAAGTTGGGTCGTTCATAGTGGGTTAAGTTGGGTCGATTATTATATTCGTTTGGTGAAGAAGGTCTTGGTTTTTTCGTGAGGTCAGATCTAAGAATGAATTAATTCTTACGGTTTGTCATACAATTCTTGTCAATCTTCCTGTCAGCGAAGTAATACCATTTCCTATTTCGCGACACCTACTTTACGTGAGGTTTAAAACAATTTACGCAATCATTTTCTTGCGAAAAAATTTTAAGGTTATGAAAATCGACGACCATTATCTAGGCTAATTTTCATAATTATTGAAGTTTGAATTTTTGTGATTGAACCGATTTAATTTGAATGAAATTAACTCTTTGCGAATCTGCGCTATATTTATGCTTTAAAATAACAAGAAACGCTGTTCCTTCAAAAACCGCTTCAAAAGATTATGTCTATGTTCGAATTATTTGCCATGTAGAGTGCCAAAAACGCAACCAATTTTCTTGAAATTTCTTTTAAACCATAGCGTGAGTCAAGAGCTTCATGATGCAATTACAATTTTTTAAATCCCACAAGCATACTTATTTTGTAACACTTTTAAGCGTTTTTACATTGTAAAAGATAGGCAGCGATTGTCTTTTTGGACCCGTTTGTCCTCCATTGTCACTTAACAATGTAACGAATGGTCCGCTCAACTTATACGCAGTTATACGGACTTTGCTACGAACGTGGTTGTACACACAGCTTAATTCTATTTAAATATGGATTACACGCGCTTTCGCATTTTTATCCGTTGAACATTCAGCTTTTTGTTAGCTTCTGCTGGTAGTGAAGCACACGAAAAAATTCCTATCACGTGCCTTCATGATGCGTGCAAAGTGAGCTTTCGTTTGCACCAGGTGTACTCCACTGCAAGAAATCAAATGTATACGCAAATGATGGATTCACTAGAGTGAAATGGACGACCCCACACACCAAGTTAACTTTTTGCGGGTCTCTGTAATTGTTAAGTGAAGATTGGTGCTACCATTTATCCTCAAATCTTCATTATACTCGCGTTATTACGCCGAAGCGTGTAACGAGTTGTACGCTCATCTTCGCGTATTAACCACTGGGCAGACAGCTGCAAAAAACGCGGCAGTGTTGGCGAGCCTTCAACACCGCGTCTGGTTTGACCCGTCCGGGAATCGAACCTAGATCTCAGGCATTGATAGCAGTGCCTTAATAATTGGAACATCTAGCTGCGGTGCAAATCCTATTTGTCGAAAAAGGTATGTTTCATCCTTGCATAATATGCATGGAGGTTTGTCATTGAAGTTGAGGTCTCACACTGATAGGGTGAAAAGAACGGCGTCTTGAATACATCGAATAAAATTAAAGTGCTTATCCTTCACTAATTGATATTTCATCCATATAATTAAAAACGTAGACCAACTTCATAGGATGTAAGCTGTTTGATAGTATAAACCAAGGGTTCCCAACCGTCGGTACGCGTATCACTGGTGGTACGCGAAAGGTTTTTAAGAGGTACGCGAGATATTTCCAACAAATCCCCACAAAAACTTTTTTACTTTACAACTGCAATAAGTTGCATGAAAATGGGTTAGTCTCTCATGTGCGGAGACTGTAGTATGACATAGCACACTCTTATATGGCCATTGTCAATAGCTCGCTTGCTTGCGGGCCTTTTTTTCTTTCTGCAACAGCAAGCTGCACCACCATCGAATATTGTAGCTTGCGTAATTGAAATGGTGAGGTGAATCCATGGATCAACCTAACCGGTAAAAAAGTTTTTAACAGAGACGATTCTGTGCTTATTCTGTCTTTACCGAAATGGTGAAACTCAGGGTTTAAAATTACTTCTTGCTTGAGTTTCACAGCTCTAGCGACTGTAACATCCCTGGGTGTAGTCGAGGAGAAACGCATACAAACTGCGTTTCGCACTAGATTTGCAAAACGTTCTATATTTCGAACAAAAGTAGCAATGGACGGAGACCGGATGTGAAAAATTTTCGTAAACTTGTGCATTTATGCATCTATTAAAGCAATATTGAATCGAGGTTTTCTACGTTTAACAAGAGCCACGCAGTTCAATCTATGGTACTCAGTCTGATATTTGAACCTTACTCCATACTACTCATGACAAAATTGAACAGGGAAGGAGAGAACCCCACCCATCACCTGTAGCGCCCACTAGTCTATCTACCCGTTTGCAGCTGCAGACGCGTTTCGACCTGTTTAGGTTTCATCAGTGCAGCATAGCAACATTTCTCCCCCCCAAAAAAAATCTGAACGAAACTCTCAACACCTCCTCAAAAAAATCTCAATCAAACTGATGCTCTGCTTATCACTTCACTGAAATTATTGTAATTAAAAGTCCAATGTTCATGTGTATGAAACTCTGTAATATAACAGACGAACGTGACGTCATAACGTAGTAGTAAAATCCCATTTTCTATAAAATGGGGGCCATTCCTGTGGAGATGGGGCTTTATACCCATTTATCGGGTATGCCAGTAAAGTCTAACTTAGACTCCGTAAAAAAAAACAAAACTATGTTCATCATCCACCTTTCGGACTAATCGCTAGTCCATCACCAGGATTGCTAGGATCATCCTCTTGTAAAAGGAGAAGTTGACTGGTTGGATCGTCTTGTACACCAACAAAAGATTTGAGTCGCGCATCGTTCCAACGATTAAAATCAGTAAATGAGTGCGAAGAGTTTTTGTAACTGAAGGCGGACCATCTTCGTTAGCCAGTTTAGCCAAAAAAGGTTGAAAATTAAAGCAATATTGAAACGAGGTTTTACTTTTAACAAGAGCCGCGCAGTTCCAGAAGTACGCAGTTCAATCTATGGTACTCAGCCTGATATTTGAACCTTACTCCATACTACTCATGATAAAATCGAATAGGGAAGGAGATTGATCATTCAGGCATCTATTGATTTATCATTCAGGCTAAAGCTAAAACCTCCGCAAAAGTTCGCAGTTAAAAGCGTCAATTTAGGGGAGTTTTCGCTTTAAAATTGTCCCTTGCCAGATGCCACCCTACTTTTATAAACTCCACACTCTTGGATATCTCAGAAGCAACGACCTCGCAGAACTTCATACGAAGCTGCACTTTAGATCAGAATACTCATCATTGCTACTTTGTACGGAAGTGAGGTCTCGAGGAAAATGGAATACCCTTAAAGATGCGTCTTTTTGTGTGGCAGAAGAAGCTGCTTCAGTTCTTCCCAAATAAAGATTACAAAATTTAGAAGATTTTAAAGACATAAACTTCATTCTTCACTTTTCCTATTTGAAAGATATTTTGGGAGTATTAAATCACTGTGATAGGCCTGGGACCTTGGAGGCCTGGGAGCAATATCGTTGATTTTGCAATCAAAGTGACTATGTCAGGGGTGGGCAAAGTGCGGCTCACAAGCCACAAGCAGCTTTTAATTAGGGTTGGGTTAAATTTGAATTTTGAATTTGAATCCGCTCACGAGTTGTTGATGAATTTGAATTTTATTTTTTCGAAGTCAATGAATTTGAATTTGAATTTCGTTTTCTCAACGTCAATGAATTTGAATATTTTAATTAAACATTCGACGAACTTTGAGTTTTTCGATTTAAACCTTGCTAAGCAAGAGCAGCAATTTGTAGTTGGTTTATAGCAGTTAATATTGCAAACGTTCCATAAAATTTTATCAAGCCAACAGAAAGTTTATGATGGCAAATATGACGCTGCAAGGCGCTTTGAAGTTGTTTTTGGCCACAGTAACGTCCGTAGTGCACCTGCTGGGGAATGGACTTTACACTCAATCGCTCGGATTTCATATTTTTAAAGGTTTTTATAGCATTTTAATTTGAAGTGAAGTTACCGAGAATGAAATTCGTCATTACCTCACAATTTTCGTCTTCTCGTTAATGGTTCTTCGTGTTTTCTAATAAAAGTTATGTTTTTAGCATCTTGTACTGTCATTTTTGCAGTTAACCACACTTTTGCTTTATTTTACGCATTTCTTGAGTGAAAGTATTTTGAACAAGTTGCTACTCCTACAGTACTTAAAAATATTTCTTGTTTTAAACGCATAATTATAATAATCTGGCTGACCTAGTTTGGAATTAGTAGAGGTGGCTGATGAGTGGCGACACGGGTGAGTATACTAGTGACTGGTAAGGTGGATTGAATTTAAATTTGAATCTGCTCGCAAAATCTTCGTGAATTTTAATTTTAATTTCGTTTTTTCAAAATCAATGAATTTGCATTTCGTTTTTTCAAAATCAATAAATTTGAATTTCAATTTTTCAAAGTCAATGAATTTCAATTTGAATTTGAATTTGAATTTTTCAAAGTCAATGAATTTGAATTTGAAACTTAGAAAAAAATGAATGGATCCAACCCTATTTTTAACTCTCGAAACGTGGCTCTTTGTGAGGAACACTGAAGACCTTTTTGTTTTTCAATTGCACTCACATCCCATTTCCATCAACTCTTGTGTGGTCGATGACTTTTTTTTGCTCCTTCATCACCCAATTACATATCCTGTGTGGTTGAAGACTTTTTTTGCTGTTTGACTAGCCGGTGGCAACTCTTCGGTAGTTCTACTTTTCCGCAAGTGGCTTTTTCAATGAAAATTTTGCCCATTTTTGACTACCCTCATCCAAAAGCTTCATTCACAATATAATATGACTCGCACGTAGTGACGTTTCTTGGAAGTTCAAAGCTGTGTCGTCCAGATGCTGAACCGCAGTGCTACCTGCTTGTGCTTTAGCGCAATACCGCGAGTATAATGAACACTAAATTTAATATGTATTCGTTTCTACAAGTAAAGTAAATCTTTTAGAACAGCCCGTATATGTTGTTATGGTCAACAAGTATTCATTAGAGGTAGGTGGCACGCAGCTACAGAAAAGGCCTAGAAGTGGTACGCAGAAGGCAAAAGGTTGGGAACCGCTGGTATAAACTCTTTTTTCTGCTTATTTAAAGCGCAAATACCGGTAGCTTTGAAACCGACTTTGGGAATTATCCGTAAGCCTTTTGTGAATCCAAAACTTATATAGATGTGATTTCCTCCTCTGGAGTACACGCCGCTTAATTCTACTAAAATAAGCCTACCGCGTATCGGTAAACGCACTTTTTTAGCTGATTCCTAAATTATTTTCAGTCAAACTTTAATCGTTGAAATCAGGTTTTTTGATGTTGACAAATTATGTCATAAATAAACTTTAATTGTTAAAATCAGGTTTTTTGATGGTGACAAATTATGTTATAAATGATCTTTTACGGCGTTGCGAATGTTTTTCTTATGTCACAATAGCGCAGTAGTTCTCAACCAGTGGAGTGGGAAATTTCATCAAGATTTTATTACTTTTGATAGGAAACGGCCATGAAGACCTTTTCGTTTTCTGGAGATTGGCTTCAAAGAAGCTTTTCTTTTTATAGAAATCGGCCATGACGACCTCTCGAGCGTGAAGGCCTTTATTTTCGTCGAAACGAGTCCAATCATTAATCACCAGCGACCAACGTGAAATTATTGTCTAAAACTCTTATTTTGGGTAATTTGGGGTCAGTCTCATCAAAATTGGGGAACGTAGAAAAAAAGTTTGGAAACCACTGCAGCAGAGCTGACATTGTGTTCTAGAGCGTCGCCTACGGAAACTTTATTGGAAAGGGAAACAAGTAGGCAAGGCTAAATACCTACTAGGTCAGGGCGTTTAGAGCACACTGTCTTTCAATATGTCGATTTTTTTTAAAGTTACGATATCTTAACAACAATCAATCAAAGACAGTCAAACCTCGGTTTTCGAACGCTTCGGTTCTCGACCAAATCGGTTTTCGAACAATTAATTCCAATTCAGACTTCGAACATAAATTCGGATCACGACCAAACCAAGCGAATGCAAACAGACTAATTGCCTGCTCCCATCGCTTTAACACGAGGTAAAGACCTCACACCACGACTATGACATCACACAGATCATTCATTACAATAGTTAAGCAACTTTTATGGAAGAGGATTCTCCTTCAAAGAAGTGAGGTACAGTAAAAGTGCTTTTGCCGCTGCACAGTAGGCTACAGTACTGTATTTTTTTTAGTGTTTCATTATTAATTTTTGCTATAGTACTGTACAGTATCTTAACCTTTAATATTTTTGACGTTTTAAAAATAAAAGATACGAAATGTTTACTTTACAGTATGTTTTTTTTATCATCTTAGCTAGGAAATCTTTTTTTAAAATAAAGCGCAATCTATTTCTACTCATTTTTATTTATGGTATACATTAGATTATAGAGTACAACTTATGGTGTAAAATACTAAAAAAGTACTTTACAAAAGTTGTTTTCTAGACTTGGAACGGATTAAAATTATTTACATTAATTCTAATGGAAAAAATTGTTTCGGTTTTAATTAAAGTATAACCTAATTGAAAATGTGAAACATCATCAAATAAATAAATAAACAAAACGCCCTGGTGGAAAAAAAAAGCTTGCGTGTTTGAAATTAGCATGGTAAATTTTATGCAATTAAACGTTAAAGTCGCTCACTTTTGAAGACCACAAGTATTTGTTGACCAGTGATATTAACTTGAACATCAAATGATTTATTAAACCTCTCTTAAATATTATTATATGTTTCTTGCGATATGACTGCATTATTTAACTTTTTGCATGGTAATCAGCATTATTTTTTAAAATAGTTGTAATCAGGAAAAATTGACTAGAAATATAAAAAATGGGACCACTGCTTCTAATGTTCTTACAATTTTGCTCATGGTTTCACTTCATGTATTGCTTTCCTAACGGATCAATTCCATTATCGGCTTGCAAAGATATGATTCCCCAACACCCAAATGCTTCAGTAGAACCTGGTGGATTTAAGCTTTCCCATCTTAAACCGCTTTTTCACACGTACGTGCCACACAAGAAGTTACCAGGTATGAACAATTTCAAGTTTGCCCAATGCTACATATTTCGCTAACATCTTAGTTACTTTGCAACCTGCTGTCAATTGGCATAGGCCCTGCTGTTGTGGAAAATGTTTTTCCATCAGTATTTGATTCAGACGGGGCTACGCAAATGCTTGGCTAGTCAGCTTTGCCAAATTAGGAGAAAGCTTAAGATGCTTTGATAAGTGTTAAAGATTTAATTTAAGACACATGGGCTAAGGAAAGGTATCGAGAAATTTTCTTTGGGAAGACAAAATCTTGTGAAAAATTTTTCAGACGCAGTTTTTTCCGGTGGAAGGAAATGCAGTGTTTATTTTTTTTAAATCAAGAGCTGTACAAAAACGGTTAGTTAGTTACTGTAACTTTTTCCATTGTTTTGGCATGTACGCACATTAATGCAACAAATACAGATTGCTAATTATGTTCTTGTCGACGATTTGCTCCCAGATTTACTTCAACAATTATGAATGTACAGTAACCAACACGCTTTGAAAAAGTTTTTGAATTATGCAAAATGTGCATTTAGCTTTATTACTACCAAAGACATGTTTGTTGTATATGGGAGTCCATAGGCATGCTTTTTCGGATAATTTCTGGGAAATTATATATTGATATTGCGATTTCCGTGCCCTTGTAAAGCTTTTATGGCAATATTTGTTTCAGTTTTTGATTTATGTGTAATATATTAAAGCATGATTAATTCAGGGATATATAGAACTACCGGGATTGCCAACTCCGCTTTTGTCCGCGGTGCCGATTGTCAATAGGAGGGCGGGTAATGGGGTGAGCGACTGAGCATTGAACCACAGTGATTGAACAAGACAACAGGTCGGTATTGGTAAAAGTCAGTTGGGTCTAAGTAAGCTACGGTAAGTTCTTACAAGCAACCTGTCTGGAAAAGTTAGTTGGCCTTTTTGTTGAGCTTTGAGAATGAATGGCTGTTGCGTGCATTCTACTGCCTAGTTAATTAGCCTAGCCTATGGCCTATCATATCAACCAGCCAGGCCTACTCTGTTTAGGCAATACCGGTATGGTAACTGATCTGTAGCGGTAACATACTGGTATATACATAGGCCTACGGTAAATAAGCTGCCTACCAGTACCAGTTTGTTAGATTGACGGATTAGTGGAATACCGGTAGGCTACTCAGTACTACGGTATGTTAAAACAGGAATACTACCGGTAAGTAGGCCTAAATGGATTCTGAAGATTTGACGTACGGCATTGATACTGCAGGAGCATTGACACTGGAAGGCATACGCAGTAGCCTACCTGAGTAGGTCTACTGCAAATTTGTGGGCTAATCAGCAAGTAAACTTGAATTAGCCCACAAATTAAATTGGTACTAAATTGGTACCATTAGTAAACTTAAATTGGTACCAGTTAATTTGTAAGCTAATGATAAATACTAAGCATATTTAGCCTATCAATATCATGCATGTATCAGCAATGCAAAAAATATGTTTAATTAATACTTATATACCGGTACCAATACACAATACCATACTTTGGTGACATGCTATTATCGTTATAAAAGTACCGGTATCGTGTGATATGTGTTGTCGATGCCCGATACTACAGTGCTACTTAGTAGGCCTATCTTGATGTTTCCGATATCTCCAAGATGTGGTCATTTACCGGTATATCATCAGACGTTTAGTCATTTAAAGCCCTGGTAAGCTTATATACAGTTAGATAGGCTGAGACCTTTCAAAATTGGTGCTCCACTGAATTAAGCCGTGGTTAGGATTTATCGGTAAGTTTGAGGTTCGGAGTATTGTAGGTTTGGGGTTCATAGGCTAAGGGTTCAAGGTTTGTAGGCTCGAGACTCGGGTATAGTATACCCTAGCCACGGCTTATTTTATTGGATCTCCTGAAATTTTGTTGAGCTGTTAAGTGTGTAACTGCTAAAAAGCTTTTAAAAGGAATATAAATAGGCTTCTTTTACTATATGTTCATGTTTGAAATTTTACCTGCAGGTTGAATTTTTATTCATTATGATTAGCTCTTGGTGAAAGTTTAATTCATAGGCCTACTGATTTAATTTATATACCGGTACCGTAAATTTTTATTCATTATGGTTAATTCTTGTTGTATTCCCAATTGCAAAAGTGGATACAAGTCATGTCAAGAGAAATTACCAACTATGTTTAAATTTCCCAAAGATTCTGCACTACGTGAAAAGTGGATTGCAGCCATACCCAGAAAGGACTGGAAGCTGAGTGAACACCACCGAGTTTGTGCCAAGCATTTTTCCTCAAATGATTTCCAATCAGTATCTACTGATAAACGAGTGAAAAGACAGGCATCTCGAAAGACACAGCAACTGCAACGATTGCGGCTGAAGCCAGGTGTTATACCACACATATTTCCCGGACTGCCTAAATATCTGTCTACAGCTCCAATTCCACATCGAGGAGAATCATCTACAATGGCAGGAAGATTAGAAAATGAAAACAAGAAAATAGAAGAAGAAAATTCGCTATTTCTTATGAAAGATGAAATTAAAGACTTTTGTGCATTGAAAAATGAGCTCACTCAATTAACATTGCCAAGTGGCTGCAATACTGTTGTTGAAGAAAAAAAAATTTCTTTTCATTTTGTGGAAAACGATGTTGAACCTGACACTACCGCTACTGCTCCGAAGTTGCTAGCATCTGTTGTTGTGTTTGAAAATCTTACGGTTGCAGCATTCTCTTCATCCATGAATATTCCAAAAAAATCATACCAGCACCTTTTGCAAAACAACTGTGTGAAGACATTCTCTGGTCTAAGCAATTTGCTTGCTCATTGCAAATCGTTATCAGATGAAAGCACTTCATCGAGTATGAGCTACATTGACATGGCAGTGAGTGCATTGCAAAGCTTTATCTTAGTGCAAACTAAGAATGGTGACACTATCGCTAATGTTGCTTTGCTGACTTTTATCATAGAGCAACTGCAACTATATTTTAAACCAAAAGAAGGTCGGCGGTATTCAGCAACTTTAATAACAATGGCATTCTTGTGGCAGCTTACCAGTACCTCGCTGTACAAAAAATTACGGAATATTTTCATTTTGCCTTCATTGAGCTTGCTTCGTTCTTATTGTAGTGGACTTTCTGTGCAATCTGGACATTTAGACGTTTCATATTTGAAACAGCGACTCAATGATTTGACAGACCAACAGCGAACAGTAACCTTACTAATTGATGAAGTTTACACAGCAAAAAGAATTGAATATAATAATGGAGCTTTTGTAGGAATTACTGAGGAAGGAACCGCTGCAAAAACTGTATTAACATTTATGATTCAGTCCTCTTGCTCGAAATATCGTGATGTTGTGTGTCTCATTCCAGTTGACAAACTGGACACAAACCTCCTCCATTTTTGGTTCAATAAAGTAATGTCAGCACTAAATGATTTGGTGTTTGTAGTTGCCGTTTCTGTGGACAATCACGTATGCAACAGGTAAGATGGATTATTTTTGCTTTAATATTATTTTCAAGAATATTTTTAGTGCTAAACATGTGCTTGTCCGAGGGGCCTTATTTTACCACCAATACTGCTACTTTGTTAAACCTTTCTACTAATTGAAACTGCACTTGATAGTTTTCCCATAATAATAAATACTATCTGGTAAGTGTCATAAAGTATGCTTAACAAAAATGAAATATATACCAATTAGATGTAGCTTGTAATTCTGCTTTTCTAAACCTATCGCTAGCGTCATCGGTAGTACCGGTATCATTTCACTTTGATAGTAAGCTATAATTGCATTTTCCTCTTTATCATTACTTCATTTTTATTTACCTGTATTGCACTTTATTGATTGGCTTTGGTTATTACAGGAAGATGCTGATTGATTTGTGTGGAGGAGTTCTAAAGCCGTACGTTGAGCATCCAACTAAACCGAATGAAAAACTTTTTCTTCTCTTTGATTTTACTCATAATTTTAAAAACATCTTCAATAACTTTATATCAAAGCATCAATTCAACATTCCTACCTCAGGCTTTGAAAATGTGCTTGGGGATTCATGCCGAGCAAACTTTGCTCACATCAAACGCCTATACGCTATTGAAGAGCATAAACCTTTGAAAATTGCTCATGCTTTAAAAAAGGCATCTTTGAACCCTAGTAACGTGGCAAGGACGTCTCCACTACATGCTCTAAGTAAGTGGTTAAAAATAAACTACTAAACTAGGCCTATGTTTATTGTTTAGTCAACCTGATATCATGTTATTTTGCAATTACCTTACGGTAAAAATGACGCTGTAGTTTATTTCTATGGACAATTCATTTTTTGTGGTTCACATGGAGAAAACAAATCAGCCTTTTTATTTTAAACATGGTGGAAAAATTTTCATTATTAAACATGAGCGTGATAAATTTATTGTCCTATTGCAACATATCATTGATATTAGTGTATTCATTTTTGCATTCTTATTACTTCATTTTCACTACTTATACTCTTGCTTCAGGTGTTTTTAGTGAATCTACTGTTAAAGCACTAGAGTATTATGGCAAAGAATATCCGGATTTTTTGGAAACTGCTCGCTTTGTGAAGTTTGTGTTGGCTATTTGGAAACTGATGTCCCTGAAAACACCTTCTAAAGGTCAGTTACAAAAGTGTTACATGTTTCTTGTTTGACTCTTTTGGACCTTCATATATCCAGTAAAAAAACAGAGGCAGTGAAACAAATATATAAGTAATTTTTATGAAATTTAGTGACTCAAGCATAGCCACCTGATATCATGTTATTTTCTCATGTGACAGCAACTGCGTGGTGTTTATAAAGCCTTTTAGTCAAAATTACTGTTAACACTCATTACTTATACATAGACATTTTGTATCATTGTATATTTTTGTCCTTCAGGTTGCAGAAAAAGGGATGGAGCTTGTGAGCCTCTCACGAACAACTGTGACAGTAGTGAAGATTTTCTTTTTCTAAATATTGCAGCAGATATTTTAAAATCCTGGAGAGAATCCGGAAAATCGGGGCTGACAAAAGAAACATTTACTGCGTGCATTCAAAGCATTTCGTCGATGAAATTGCTAGCTGAGTATCTTATCTCAAAGCATAGCTTCATATATGTTCTTCCGGGCAAATTTTGTTCAGACCCTCTGGAAGGCAGATTCGGTTGGTACCGTCAAGTTAACGGAGGGAATTTTTTTATGTCCATCAACCAACTATTTCAAGCGGAGAAAAAAATTCGGTGCTTAAGTTTAATTGAAAAAAATGTGATATTTCGAGCGTCCAATTTGGACATGCATGATGATCTGATGGCCATAATTGAGGACGAAAGTCAGTGCTTGAATGTGTCATGGCTATCCGAAGTTTTAAACGATGCAAATTTGGATGACCTTTCAGAGTCAGACGCATGTGTGACTTACTATGTAAGTGGATACATTGCCCGAAGCGTCTCACGTCGCCGTAAATGCACGTCGTGCAAACAGCTACTAGTCAAAAGTGACGAGGATCTCGCAATTAATGATGTTTCTAATGAAAGTCCAAACGAACTTATCGACATGGCTAATCGCGGTGGACTGTCAACACCAACTGAATATTGCTTTGCCGTTTGTAGTTTTGCCATGAAGCTTTATTCTGACATATCAGCGAATGAAACAGTTAAAAAAAATTTTTTATCCATGGCGAAGCAAAGAGATGTTTTTATTGCTGCTGCATGTGAAGTCGCTAAGAAGTGTGATACGTACAACGTTTTGCAGACAAAGACCTGTCTTCAAGGGCATAACAATTTCAACCTAATATTACAAACCTCTTTTAACTGTTTCGCTAAGAATGAATTAAAAAGACTCAATCGTGTCGAAATAGATGCACCTGCCAAGATGTCTCGTACCATTCGTAAGCTTACGTCAAAAAATGCTAAGTAATACCATGTAAGGTAGCTAATATATTACATTGTCTTGTGATTTTCTTGGGTGCTTAAACTGGTTAACTCGTTTGACATTGCTTTTTGTATGTTTTTTCCTGTGGTGCTTTTATTCTTATACTTGTATTTGTGAGGAATACGATTTTACCAATTTTTGCTGTAACCCTCCTATTGTCATCGCGCAGAGCAAGCTGGCAATCCCGGTAGTTCTATATATCCCTGGATTAATTACATATGATGCGATTTGAAATTTTGGAAAATTGATTTAATCCCTATTCGCGTATTTATTGCCTTGATCACTCTAAACTTGTTGAAATGCTCTTCTTAAATCAATTAATTTTCTTTTGTAGAACCCACGTGTGAAAGGATAGATTCTCAAAAGACTGTTTTTCTAACCTTAGCTTTTTTTCCTAACACGGACTGATCGCGTGGACGCTGGAATCCGCGGTAATTTTGTATCAATCACAAAATATTTAACCCAGGCAAAAACACTTAAATCTTACTTATTGCTCGGGGGATGGGAAGGAAGGCGCGCGCCTCCTACAACCTTTGGATAAGCCAAGCAAGGTCCAAGAGGTGCTTGAAGCTGATGTCGGCTTTTATTAATTTTGACCTACTACAGTATTGCTCGTTATTACTGAACCCTGTCAAATGAAGTATGCTGGATCCACATATATACTCAACACTTTGCACGTCCTGCTAGTGCCAAGTTCGTGTGCCTTGTACCCATTGCTGTAGTAATACTGTATTTGAAATAAAGCTTTTTATTTGCTGCTTGGCCTGGATGCTATAGTGTTTGCTTTGCTGGCGGAAAAATGCGGCTAATATACGGTCGAAGCATTGAAATATTATGGTATTAACAGTTCTCCAATGTAGCGTTCAGCACAAGGTAATAGTTTATGTAGATATTGGTTAAATGTGAATAAGTCGAAGTTAATAGCCTTGGCGCTACAAAGTACAAACCTTGGCTGTTAAACAGCACGAAGACTAATCTTATATAACTTACAGCTTGCGAAACTGCACATAAATAGGATTACTTTAATGTTAGATCAGTGAAGTTTGTTTACCTGTTTTACAGTTTTAGCGTTTTCGCCGTTTCCGTTTAAAGGATATTACGTTCAAGCTCGCCGGATTGACGACAACAACGTGCTAGGAAGTTTCGACGACTCAAAATTTTATGGTAGGCTTATTTCAAAGCTGCATACTTGCCCATCAAGTGATCAGAATAGAGATGGAATCACATCAGAGACGGAATATTCAGAAGTAGGCAAATAAAATATAATAGGCTAGTAATATTCTATAATTCGAAAATGCGATCCTTGATGCTTAAATATGATTGAAAATCCGAAGATACGTGACTGGTTAGTTGGCTTTTACGTAGATATATTGCATGCGAGACAAAACAGCTAGCGCACTTTTTTCTCTCCTTAACTAGCGATTGTATATACCGAATTCACAATAAAGTTTGGTTGATGCGCTGGGACTGCTGTGGGTTGATCAGTTGATGTCTTCATGAGTTTTTTCCAGCAAAAGATTGTTTGTGTAATAGTTTGTCAAAAGACCATGAAAAGAGACTTGTCCTGAAAACGCTGTAGATGCGGCAAAGTTTTCATTGGCATACTGATGCGTGTTGTGCATACAAGGTTATCCCTGCTGCGTGTTTCACTTTGTCGAGTGTTTCAAGAAAATGTTATTCTAAAAACCGAAACTGTCGAAAAAGCCTATAGTTGCGAATTTTTTCAAATGCTTAAACAAAAATTTGAAAAAAGAACATATTCCTTGACAATACCACAGTCCACAGGTCTATGTCGCAGTAACAGCTCAGATGGCCGAGTGGTATAGAGCGTCTGTCTCTTGAGCTGTAGATTCGGGTTTGATTCCGAGTCGGGTCAAACCACAATGACTTTAAAATTGGTATTCACAGCTTCCCTGCTTGACGCTCAGCTTTGAAGGGACAGTTTGGAGAACAAGCCGGCAAGTTTGCTTGTTGTGCCGTTGGGAAATGCACTTAGCGCGATTCCTCCATCTTGGTGTGGTAGACAGACGGCTGGCAACTCCTAAGCGAGCTCGTATAGCGCATTGATCGCTTTCTCGTGACAGGAGGATAAATATGCAACCAACTAACTAACTAAAAAATGTGCAAACAATTTAAAAAAAGCTTTAGTTCAAGAACAATCATAGCGCCAAGAAGTAACACGTTTGGATGTATTTTTCTACATTGGTGATGTTTGTTTACGATGAAGCAATTGGTTATCAAAACAAATGTAGTAAATTTGGAATGCATTCTCAGTTTAGTTTTAAATTTTCACGTAGGCCTAAAGTACTCAAAACATAACTATTTTCACATACGTTTTGAGCACTTTTAGTATGGTTTTATCCACGCTAAACTCACATATCAAATCTCACTTACGTTAAAACTACATTTTGTTGACTAAATGCATTACGTTCCGATCAGATTATTTCATTTCGAAAAACGATTGCAATAGATGAAATTGTGTTGCGACAGAAAATAATAGTTAAGCAAATGACTAGCACCTGGAGAAGCAAAATAAATGCATACAACATAATTCAACGCAATTTGATCAGACAAATATACAAATACACCATAAAGAAATATATACAAATACACAACAAAGAATGCACAGAGATCTCTCCTCGTGACAGCTGTTTCGCCCAATGGGGCTCATCAGACGAGTCACGAGATCACTGCGCGGCGAAAATACAACAATTGATATACCAAGACAATATGAAAGCCAACTACGTCAGCAGAGCACGCGAAAACATCGCGTGGTGAATGACGTCACGCCTTTTCTGAAGCATGCGGTAATACAAAATTACAAAAAATTTTGCCAATCACAAGCGCTATGGGGAAG